>CM065591.1:495501588-496101588 GCA_033119425.1 Bufotes viridis | reverse complement strand
GTAATGGGAACAGACATTGCTATGGGGCACCATGGCACTATTGTCAGCACAGGTAATGGGGGCACTGAAGCCAATAATAACTGAGGGGCAGGGGCGTTGCTAGGGTCTGAAAACATCCGGGGCACAAGCCCACTGTGTTGAAATTTGCATAATGACAGTGGGCGAGTAAGGTGTATGCCGTCGCCCACCATGGTGTCATTGGGCATTTAAGGGTATTTAGTTTATTAATTTAATGGTTAATGTTTTCCTAGTTTTTTGGTGTGGTGCCTGTCTTTCTTTTTCTTATGTTTACAGCCATTCCTGAGGTAATCTGGATTCGGATGCTGATTGGTTGTTGGTTACTGACCTGTAGCTGGGGTAGTTTTTTCTGCCCATTCCTGATTGGCTGGAAGAGGTCAGTGGCGGGAAGAAGAGGGCTTCATAAGGTCGGTTTCGGAGGCTTCAGCTGTCAGTTTGCCGGACCTGTCAAGAAGAAAAGAAGACGTCGCCCGCCCTCCCATTGAATGTTTGTCGTGGTTCCAGTATTAGAGGGGGGTTAGTCACCCAGCTTTGCTGGGGGGATTTTATCTGCGATATTGGATGAGTTTTAAAAGTATTGAATTATTTAATTTTAAAATATTTATTAACGGTTTGGTTTTGAGGTAACCCTTAATAAAGAACCGCGGCCATTATTTCACCATATTTATGTGTCCCGTCTGGTTTTTTAATAGATTTAGCTTTAGGTTATTGATGTTATGAGGATTTACGTATATGCACATATGACACCATAAGAATTAACAGCCCCCATATGCCTCCCTCAGCCCCCATATGCCTCCATCAGCCCCCATATGCCTCCATCAGCCCCCATATATGCCTCTCTTTAGCCCCCATATGCCTCTCTTCAGCCCCCAGTGCCTCCATCAGCCCCCATATGCCTCTCTTTAGCCCCCATATGCCTCTCTTCAGCCCCCAGTGCCTCCATTGGCCTCCATACGCCTCTCTTCAGCCCCCATATGCCTCTCTTCAGCCCCCAGTGCCTCCATCAGCCCCAGTGCCTCTTTTCAGCCCCCATATGCCTCTATCAGCCCCCATATGCCCCAATCAGCCCCCACATGTCTCTCTTCAGCCCCCAGTGCTTCTCATCAGCCCCCAATGCCTCTATTAGCCCCCATATGCCTCTATCAGCCCCTATATGCCCCAATCAGCCCCCACATGTCTCTCTTCAGCCCCCAGTGCCTCCATCAGCCCCCATATGCCTCCATCAGCCCCCATATATGCCTCTCTTTAGCCCCCATATGCCTCTCTTCAGCCCCCAGTGCCTCCATCAGCCCCAGTGCCTCTTTTCAGCCCCAATATGCCTCTATCAGCCCCCATATGCCCCAATCAGCCCCCACATGTCTCTCTTCAGCCCCCAGTGCCTCTCATCAGCCCCAGTGCCTCTATTAGCCCCCATATGCCTCTATCAGCCCCTATATGCCCCAATCAGCCCCCACGTGTCTCTCTTCAGCCCCCAGTGCCTCCATCAGCCCCCAGTGCCTCCATCAGCCTCATAAGTAAAATAAAATAAAAAACACTTACCTTTTCTGCTCCGGACGCCCGCGCTCCTCACCGCCCGCGCTCGGTCTTCCTCCTCTTCAGTCTGTGCTGTGAACTGGCGCGCACAGCGGGAGGTCACAGCGGGACCTCACATGTGCGCAGCCTTCATAGCGGAGAGCCGAGGACCAGGAAGCGGTGAGTATAGAGCTTTCACCGCTTCCTGGTCCTTATTGAAATTGTGGGCAGTGGCCAGCGGGGCTCTAGAGGCAGCTGCCTTGGTCCCCCTAGGAGCAACTGGGCTCGGGGCAGCTGCCCCTTTTGCCCAGCGTTAAAGACGGCCCTGGCGAGGTTCGGGGGCAGTGGTAGTTTGATTCGGGGCCCTGGATAAAAAGCCCTGTTGAGGGGGTACACTAGTATTGTTCAGGGCTGGCTTTAGTGGTGTACAATCTGCGCAGCCTCAACTGAAGCTGCGCCACAAAAAATGTTATCATACACTATATAGCAGTATTATTTAGACACTGTATGTCACTGTTATCAGATTACTGTATGCATTGGACTGTTATTCAGTCACTGTGTGTTGGTTTTATTTGAGGACTGTGTAGCGGTGTTTGAGCACTGTATGTTGGTACTATAAGGGCAGTGTATGCTGTTATTTGAGCACTGTATAGTGATATTATTTGAGCACTGTATAGTGATGTTTAGGGTTCAGTGAACTGAAGTTAACGAAGTGTAATTCGATCCGAATTTCAGGAAAAATTCTATTCCCCACAAATCCGAATTTCCTGGTGCTTCGTGGTAACTAATAAATTTTTCCTGAAATGGTGTTAAAAAAAACAAAAATATACTCATCTGACTTGCGCTGATGTGTGACATAACCACGTCATCACGCAGGGCGGGTATGGTGATGTCATCAGTTACAGTATTACTAGAGAACTGTACAGTGATATTATTTGAGCACTTTATGATGGTATTATTTGAGCACTGTATGCTGGTATTATTTGAGCACTGTATGATGGTATTATTTGAGCACTGTATCTTAGTATTATTTGAGCACTGTGTGGTGGTATTATTTGAGCACTGTATGCTGGTATTTTTTAAACACTGTATGCTGGTATTATTTGAGCACTGTATGATGGTATTATTTGAGCACTGTATCTTAGTATTATTTGAGCACTGTGTGGTGGTATTATTTGAGTACTGTATGGTAGTATTATTTGAGCACTGTATAGTGATATTATTTGATCACTGTATTGTCATAGTATTTGAGCACTGTTTGGTGATAGTATTTGAGCACTGTATAATGGTATTATTTGAGTCCTGTATGGTGATATTATTTGAGCGCTGTATAACGGTATTATTTGATATAGGCCTCATACACACGACCGTTTTTTTATGCTGTCCGCAAAAAGGGGTTCCGTTGTTCAGTGATCCGTGTCCGTTTTTGCCTTCCGTTGTGTTTCCGTGTGTCTTCTGTTTTTTTTAGCGGACATGACCCAAAAGATTTTACCAAAAGACAGGCTGACAATTTTTGCCAAGTGCCTGCCAAGGGATCCGCAAAAAAAACGGACGTGGAACGCGGATGACACACGGATGGCCATCTGCATTTTTTCACGGTCCCATTGACTTGAATGGGTCCGTGAACCGTTTTTCACGGACAAGAATAGGACAGGTTATATTTTTTTGACGGACTGGAATCACGGACTACGGACGCGGAGGACAAACGGTGCATTTGCCGAGTTTTCCACGGACCCATTGAAAAACAATGGGTCCGCAGAAAATCACGAAAAACGGAGCAACGGACACGGAATCAAACAACGGTCGTGTGCATGAGGCCTTATAGTGATAATTTTTGTGCATTGTATGGTCGTATTATTTGGGGATTGTGGTTGTGAACTGGTGATTACTTCTCTGCTCAGTCCTTTATCATGGCATAGTGAGACAGCTTTGCCGTTCAGGACAGTTAGGTTGACATCCCCTTTGGCAGATGTAACAGCAGCCGTTTTGCTTGCACTTGCGTACTTGCTTGCGGTAGATTTGTCTTTCAGGAATTGAGGAAAGCTGGATGACATGGTTATGAATGGCTTTCAAAAAATACAATGCTTTATAATTACTGCACAATTTTTAGATTTTTACAGGAGCGGCGCTGAGGATTAATGGTACATGTGAGGAATGTGGGCTCTGGCCTTCACTTATCTATCAGGTCCTGCTCCTCCCGCTATAATCTATGACTGCGCAACATTGTTGACGGCGAGCGTTTCATTCAGAAGGTTTGTGTCATGATGAGGAAGGAAGAGTCTGATTTCCCAGAAGACAATGGGATTATATGGAACATTTTTGGCAGCCGGTGGTGAAAACATGGCCATTGTATCATCACGCTGTGCTCCAAGGTCACCGCTCCAAGGTCACCGCGTGCAGCGGCAGCCGGAGATCATTTATGCCACATTACAAGGGATGTGGCCGTGGAAGGGGTGTGAATATATATTCAAACCTAATTATATTTCCATTTGGCATTAACCCTTCCTTCACTTTTTTCTATGGCACCAATCATGGTAACCCACCTTCCATAATCTACAGTGATATTGTTTATTTGTGGTATTATATTACTCTCTATCATATTAAAGTATCTTAGATCGCATTGTTGTATATTATAATACATTTTTTATATTTCCATTTTTTTTCTTTGACCCCTCCTGTATCTTCTCCCCATCCTTTCCTTTGTCGTCAGCATTAGAAAAATCCAGCAAAAATCTTTTAATCCGGCATCTGGACATTCTGTCAGGACTGTTTAGGATCAGCACATAGGAGCCATTGGGAGCAGGTAAGTCCACATTACTGAGGGCGTACCAGTCATGAAGGTGCCATGGGGCCCATGAGAGATAGGGACTAAGTATAGATAGATAGATAGATAGATAGATAGATACCCTCCTGCACCGCTAAATAACTCTGGGTGGTTTTAGTTTAGGATAAAATGGTGGCTATGGAGAATTGTCGGATCTGATGGGAAATATCCCATTTATACAGTCAATGGTGCAATATGGAAAGATGGGTAGGTAGTTTCCTGGTGGGGGTTAAGTGGATGGTGGAGAACCCAAGGATGCCCCCACCAACCCTGTTCTTCCTTGGCTACCAAAACATATAAAATCTAATACGTATTTGCACAATGGCAGCTCGCTTTAGGTTTTATTTGCTTTGTTTACATTATAGGCCTCAGTACGACTGTCTCTGTTGCCAGTAGTAACCAATCAGAGCTTAGCTTTAATTTCTCAGGAGTACTTTCAGAGATCAAAGCTCAGCTCTGATTGGTTGCTATGGGAAACAGTCTTACTATTACTGAGGCCTTGTGTGCACTGTGCAGTCATCATCTTCTGTCAATTTATTAAAAAATCCTCTTCAGTTTCCTAGGAATTCTAGAAAAGATCGCTGACAATTGAGATTCTTGTCATCATAACTCCCCGAAGAGTTGTCACCCAGAAGGAGGGGGTACCCTTTATATTGCCATTCAGGAGGCGAGGAGAGTTGAGTGACAATAGATTTGGTCACCGTAACTGTTCCCAGAGAAGTTGTCATCCAAGTTTTCCAGACTCCTGAGCAGCAATGTGTGGAGAGGCATCGATTACTGCGTACCTCACGGCGCCATAGCCTGCTGATGGGCAGGCGATGCTAAAAACCATTAAAGGGGTTGTCCCATTAAAAAAATATTCTACAATTTTCAAACCATCACCTGAACCGGAACACTTTTGTAACGGCATATAATTAAAAAATGTATTATAGCTACTGAGCTATACGATAAAATATATATGTATAGCGCCACCTGCTGTTTGTTCTTTTTTTTATTTCTTTGCCCGGGCTCACTGTGATGGCCGCACATGCTTAGTTACACCCTTAACTGTCTCCTGAGTTCTGATAGGGAGAGGACTGTAGAAGAAAGGACACAACCCCTGAGCTGCAGCAGAAAGGACACTCTTCTTGAGCTGTCATCTTGATATAAATATAGCAGAGCAATTGCAGCAATGAATGTGAAGGTCTCTGGATCCATGTGAGGTACAGGGCAGTTAAGAAAATGTCATGTATTATATGATGTATTATATTCATTATCATGGGAAAACCCCTTTAAATACTATAACCTGAAATTGCTATTTAAGTGTTACCCCACTGCAGTTTGCAAATTAATGATGGCGGACCATTTTGAGTGCCCCGCCTCAAAAAAGTGAACCAAAGTAAATGTGATGGCTGGAAATCTGCAGGAATCTAGGAGGCGGAATTCCTCTGAGTCCGTCTAGCCAATTACGTCCTCCGCTGATTACCCGCCAATAAGCAAAAAACACGGCACACGTATAGTAGAAATATGCTGAAAAATCACATTTATTGAATAGCCACCATCATAAATATTTCATACAAAAGGGCCAACGTTTCGGTCCCAAAGGACCTTCATCAGGGCCTGTTCAGAAAGTAGCGCGGGAGCCGATTACCCGCCAACACGGTAGATTGCGCCATTTATATAGTGTATTCCAATGTTGCCGTTCTACGGAGCGTCCAGCTCATGCATATTCATATGGATCCATTTTTAGCGGGATCATGGTGGCCACACATAACTTGTGGCTGCGGAGGATATGATGTATGTGACATTGGGGCTGTGATGTGACAGACGGTGAATTGTACAAACTGTATATAGGAGTCCTCCGACTTGTGGCTCTCTAGAGGTTGTGAAACTATAACTCCCAGCATGCCCGGACAGCTGTTAGCTGTGCATGCTGGAAGTTGTAGTCTCGCATCTTCTGGTGAGCTACAGGTTGGGGACTACTATTGTAGATAACCTTACTAAAATGTAAAAAAGTAAAATTCGTGACATTAAGGACCTCCTCCGTACATGTATGATAGAAGTCCGCATGATCACGCGTTTGGTGAATACAAGTGCGGCAATTTGCGGTTGTGCGGTTTTCAACCATTACCACTTCTCTTTCATCTATGCAACATATAGCCTAGAACAGGGATCAGCAACCTCCGGCACTCCAGCTGTTCAGAAACTACAACTCCCAGAATGCTCCATTCACTTCTATGGCAGCTGGAGTGCCGGAGGTTGCTGATCCCTGGTCTAGAAGTACGCCTATCTACCATTAGTGGAATACACAACAGAGCAGACCGCTCGTAAAATAAGGTGATAGAGGCTGACTGAGGACACTGACCCCAACCACGTGGGACGCCACGTGAGACGCTACGTGGGACGCCAGAAGAGTGGCGTTTGAGTAATCCAGCAGCCGGAACACAGCAAGTCTGCATCAGTAGGAGCAAGGGCAATATTGAAGGCTACTTCAAAGTGGCACAAAAATACGGAGTGGTAATGTACAACCATATTATTAAGCAATACTAACTGACACCAGTATAATATAACGGCGATACTAAAATCTCTATTTTAACCTTGACACTGGTCATTATCAGTTATGCATTGGTATACCTTGGAACTGTATAATTCCTTAGAGAAGACTTTCACCTATCATTTATCTAATGGTCCGCAACGGACATAATACCATTTAATGCACTGATATGGAACTTGATGGGTTGCTGTAATCCTCCACAAGGCGGACGTCTCTATAGCCAGTCATCAATTAATACATCAAAAGGACGGGACTTGATGTCTTACTATGCAGCTATAACCGTTAATGAGGAAGTTATTCATTTTAAGACCATTTATTATGTGATTTTGGAATTTTTTATTTACATTTTTTATTTATAAATCTCATGTACATGATATCTGACTTTGAGATGAGATAAGGTACAACATTTATGAATTGCTGGTGACAATAATCATGTTATATTAATGTGTACACGAATCATGACATATTAGGGGTCCATTCACACGTCCGTGAATGTGTCCGCACCCGTTCCACAATTATGCGGAACGGGTGCGGACCCATTCATTCTCTATGGGGCAGGAATGGATGCGTGCGCAATTGCAGACAAGATTAGACAGTTTTATGGGGGTGCCGGCCGGATGTATTGCGGATCCTCAATACACCACAGACGTGTGAATGGACCCTAAGGGATATATTGGGATTGGAATTTTGGTTTTAATTGGTTTTCTAATAAATATAGTTTATACTGATCAAAGTAGTCTACGTATTCATGCCACACCTTCCATAATTTATATACCAATTTAGTTTATCAGTCGGCAGGGGGCACGCCGAGGATAGTGCACCTCAATCCAGAAGCCTGGGATAGGAGAGCCACTATGACATTGTTCATAAATATAAAAAAAGTTAAAATATGGCAATACAAAGAAAAAATTTGCGTTTTTTTTTAAACACAAGGAAAACAATATAAATGTGGTATCGCTGTAATTGTAGTGACCGGGAGAATGAAGGGAACAGGTCAGTTTTACTGTATAATGAACATCGTAGAAACAAAACCCAAAAAATTGTGGTGGAATTGTGTTTTTTTCCAATTTCACCACATTTGGATTTTTTTTTCTGCTTCCCACTACATCGTATGCAATATTAAACGGTGCCATTAGAAAGTACAACTTCTCTGACAATAAACAAGCCCTCGAATGGCTATGTGAACGGAAAAATAGAAAAGTTAAGGAAATGAGTAAAAAAACAAAACAAAAAAAAAACAACCCGCAAGATTACTCAGTCCCTAGCGGGTTAGGCTATTTTTACACTAGCGGCAGCCTTCTCCGGCAGGCTGTTTTGGTGGGTGAACAGCCTGCCGGATCCGTGCTGCCGCTAGTGCAATCTGGCTCAATAGATGCCGAGAGGCGGCGGAAATAAAACGTACGGCAGCACGGATTCGGCAGGCTGTTCACCCACCGGTCAGTCTGCCGGAGAAGGCTGCCGCTAGTGTGAAACTTACCTTAAGCCCGCCTCTTCTACCACCTGGAAGCTTACAAAACACACAGACTGCAAAATGCCTTAGGCCTATTTCACATTCGCGTTCTGAGGATCCGGCAGGCACTTCAGACCCTCCGGATCCGTCAGAACGCAAGTCGCCTGAAAGCATTTGAAGACTGATCAAGATCCTGATCAGTCTTCGAAATGCTTTCAGGTTTCCATGGCAGCCAGGACGCTACTGAAGTCCTGGCTGCCATGGTAAGTACTCCGCAGCAGTGTACTTACCTGCACTGCGGCCGCCGGGCGCTCCTTCATGACATCACAGGTCCCCGCGGCGCGCAGATCAATGCGCCGCCCGGACCTGTGACATCATGAAGGAGCGTCTGGAGGCCGCAGCGCAGGTAAGTACACTGCTGCGGAGTACTTACCATGGCAGCCAGGACTTCAGTAGCGTCATGGCTGCCATGGTAACCGATCGGAGCCCCAGCTTACACTGGGGCCCCGATCGGAACTGCTGCTGCGCATGCGCAGAGCTAAACGTCGGATCCGGCGATGCACCAAAACGACGTTTAGCTTAATTCCGGATCCGGATTAATGCACTTCAATGGGCATTAATTCTGGATCCGGCGTTACGTCATGCCTTCCGCATGCTGCGGTTTTGTCAACGTCCAAAAAACGTTCACATACTGAACGGATGACATCCTGATGCATCCTGAACGGATTTCTCTCCATTCAGAATGCATTAGGATAATCCTGATCAGTTTCTTTCCGGCGTAGAGACCTGACGACGGAGCTCTACGCCGGAAAGTAAAAACGCTAGTGTGAAAGCACCCTTAGGGTTTATGCACACGGCCGTAGCAATTTTTGGGGTCCTATTCTTGTCGGCAAAACAGACAAGAATAAAGACATGTTAAATTTTTTTGGGGAACGGCCGTACGGATGTGGACAGCACACGTTGTGTCTTTGCAGTGAATGGTCTGCATCCGATCCGGCAAAAAAACGGTCGTCTGCATGAGGCCTTAGGTGAATGTAAGCCTATTATCCATGATAGCAAAAATAATGATGATGATATTATTAATGGTGACAGTGAAGATGAGGGTTGGTGTTGGCATTGATGCCAAAGATAATGACCCCCATGGTGCATGTCCCTTTAAGGGCCAGGAGTGTCAGTGACAGCGGCGCCTGTCTCTTTAAGAGCCTTGGGCGGGGCGTGGTTTCGCGGAATGAGTGACGGGGGCGGTGCCTGAGCTCGGAGTACAGCGGGGTCGGTGCAGGGAGCTGATCACACGGGGCTCGGAGCTTTGCTCTCCGCACACACCCGGACACCGGGCTCACTGGCTGCCGGACACCTGCACAGGGTAAGTGTGAGCCGCAGAGCTGCCCTCCATGTGCCCCCCCGCCCCCTCCAGGTCAGCAGAGGACCACAAATACCAGCATGGCGTCACCCCTTCAAGCCTGGGACTTGTAGTTCTACTACAGCTGCAGCTCCCGTGCCCCCTTTCTAATAGCCAGCCCACCCGGTCCTATCCTTGTATGCCCCCTCTGCTGCTAGGCTTCCTGGCAGAACCACAAGTCCCAGCATGTCTCACCTGCTTCTAGTCCTTCTGGGAATTGTAGTTCTCCAGCAGGAGGCAGAGAGTGCAGGGAACCACAAGTCCCAGCATGTGTCACCTGATTCTAGTCCTCCTGGGACTTGTAGTTCTCCAGCTGGAGGCAGAGAGTGCAGAGAACCATACGTCCCAGCATCTCACCTGCTTCTAGTCCTGCTGGGACTTGTAGTTCTCCAGCAGGAGGCTGAGAGTGCAGGGAACCACAAGTCCCAGCATGTCTCACCTGCTTCTAGTCCTCCTGGGACTTGTAGTTCTCCAGCTGGAGGCAGAGAGTGCAGGGAACCACAAGTCCCAGCATGTCTCATCTGCTTCTAGTCCTCCTGGAAATTGTAGTTCTCCAGCAGGAGGCTGAGAGTGCAGGGAACCACAAGTCCCAGCATGTCTCATCTGCTTCTGGGTTTCCTGGGACTTGTAGTTCTCCAGCAGTAGTGCAGTAGGGCAGTGCAGAGAACCACAAGTCCTCCCAGTATATCTCCTCTGCTGGTAGGTTGCCTGGGACTTGTAGTTCTCCAGAAGAAGGAGCAGTCTGTACAGGAGATCCACAGTTCCTCCCAGCTTGTCTCCTCGGCTTTCTGGGACTTGTAGTTCTCCGGTGGGGACACCACAGTACAACAGACCGAGGGATATATGAGCTAAAACTGCAGGCGAACTACAAGTCCCAGATTCTTCAATGGGGATTGTAATCTCATGGACCCACAACTATGAGAAACAGTTAGGTCATGCTGATATTTGTAGTTCCACCGGCTGTCTTTCCCACCGTGATCGACTGTCATGCCCAACATGCAAGAGAACTACAAGTACCAGCATGCCCTCGCACCTTGTGGACTTGCTGGTGCGGCTAGTTCGAGGGCGGAGCTGTGAGGTTTTCTGATACTTATGGTTCTCCTGGAAGAGCAGCGCCAGAGAGGATGCCAGCCAGTGGGCACAGGAGGCACCCCACCCGGCACCATCCAGAACCCTTCTTAAAGGGCCGCCCTAGTCTTCCCTGTAAAATCAAACCGTTCTGCAGACGTGTTACAATTCCTGGCCTTTTCCATGATCTCTGCTTGCTGTCACAGGCCTAGATACACCTGTAACAAACCCTCAGCTGCGAGACCCGTTAGGTCTGTACAGGTTTTGAGCCTCTGGATAGACACAGGGATGATTCCGTTCACTGACAGCAAGCAGAAATCTTTATTGTGTGCATTGTGCCTGATGTATCTCCACACTGCCACCGCTCCTGGATCATTATTCTAGGGAGATGCCAGTGTGTGCCAAGCCTGGTCCCTTTTGCGGGGTACTACCTGGCAGGGTGGTCTGCGCGGGGGCGCGTGCCGCTTTACGTTGGGCGCTCTGTATATTTATAGCCTGTTTTGCGCGGTTCATTCACCGGAGGTCCTTGTTTTGGGGATTGGCGGTCCACGTGCTCCGCCGGGATTATCTGCTGCTAAAAATGGAAGCTGCCAGGGAGAATGTGAGGTGAGGCTGCAGCGCGGAGTGCCAGGCTGGCTGCAGCGAGGATGCTGCTGCCCTGCGGCGCATGTGGCTGCTGGGTACCAGCTGCCAGTAATGACCCCCCACCCCTCAATATGTTACTGGGAAAGCTGGGTGACAGCCCATCTGTGCATTACAGCTCACCCAGCTTTCCCAGAGTGCAGCGGGGCAGCAGCAGGCTGTCTATATGAGATGACTTGCCATTCAGAGCTTGGGAAAGCTGGATGACAACCTGTATGGCCTCATTCCAGCCTAGACACATATTGTCACTAGAGTCTGGAAACGTCAGTCTGCAGTGATGCAGGACACCAAATGTATGACTGTGTATGTACACTGACTGGCCGTTCAGAGCCGGGGAAAGCTGGGTGACAGCCTGTATGTTCTCATCGTAGCTTCATCATTCAGCTTTTCCTAGAGTGAAGAATGGCAAGTCCACAGTGAGGCAGGAGCAGACTGTGTATATGATGTCAACGGGCCGTTCAGAGCCTGGGAAAGCTGGATGACCACCTGTTCGACCATATACGGCAGCTGTCACCCAACTTTCCTAGAGTCTGGAAGTGCGCAGTGATGCGGAAGCGGACTGCGTTTGACTTTGTATACAAATTGACTTGCCATTCAGGCAACTAATGGATGAGCAGGAGGTCACTCAGCTTTCTCAGACGCTGAATGGCCAGTCGACCCCTGTGTAACCATATCATAGCTGACGGACAAGTTGTCACCCAGCTTTCCAAGCGTCTGGAGTGATGCAGGAGCAGAGAGCGTATGGCTGTGTATGTAAGTTGACTTGCCATTCAGAGCCTGGGAAATCTGTACGGCCCCATCATAGATGAAACATGAGTGGTCACCCAGCTTTCCTGGAGTCCAGAATGTCGGGTGCAGAGGATTCCTGGCTGACTTGCCAAAAGATCTTATACATATTCTTTCCATTCAGGAGTGCAGGAAAGCTGAATGCCCGCTCTTATGGGAACCTAATAATGCCCACATGGGTTGGCACCCAACTTTTCTTAGCAGGTGGGTGCGTTGGTCGCGCATTGCACCGCGTATCGGACTTTCAATACCCAATCAATACTTTTGCACTCGGATCAATACGACACTGGGATTTGCTGTTTTCCGATACTGCGCAGCCTGGTATCTTTTAGAAAACATGGCGAGCCGCCCTCGGCTAAAGTGGCTAATAGTTATTAAATAAAAAAAATACCAAAATATTAAAAGTATTAATCACCCCCTTTCCTAATTTTACCTATAAAAATATATAAACAATAAAAAAGTAAACATGTTAGGTCCGAAAAAAAATCTCCTATGTGGTGAAGGCCGTAAAAAGTAAAAAAACACGCGATTCAACTTTTTTTTTTTTTCACCTTATTCCCCCCCCCCCAAAAAAAAATCGGATAGGAGGACTGTTCTATTATGGGCCGGACGTTCCATAAAATGCGGAATGCACGCAGCTTTTTTGATGTTTTATTTTTCTTTTGCGCGGTATCGCGTATCGCAATCGAATCCAAATTTTGCTATCGTGACAACCCTAGTTGGTCGCCTGGTCATATCTCTCTCTCTTGGCACAAGTGGTGTTCTGTGTGTACTGGGACATAATGGTGAATTCCGGGATAATACTGGCGCAAATAGGTGCAGTCACGTTCCGTTCTTACATTGCATGGATGCCCCAATAGTCAACTTGTCCCCTATGCCCCTCCCCCTTTTGTCGGCGCGGGGTCACATGACCATTCGCAGGGTTTACTTGATTGGCGTCATAGTGGGCATTTACTGGGGGGTCAGTCATGCAGATGTCGGCAGCTTCTTGTGGTGACAAATTCCCCTTTAAATTGTCGGCACCTGGGTGTAAATGTCACCTTGGAGGTCGCTGTCCCTACATGCATCTTTTTACGGCCTTGAAATTCCAGACCATGGTGCACTGGGGTTGGGTGAACCACCTAGCCATTGCAGGGTCACATCCTGCTTCTCTACCTCCGGCTGTGTCAGTCTTCACCACGGCTCTGGCATTCTATCCGTGAACCAGGATGATCAGTCCTCCAAGATAAGGGATAATGGCGGAGGACACAGGAAGAGTGAGAGGATACATTGTATCACATAAACAGTGACATCAGATACAATGTTGCGGCTGAACGCTAATGGGGGGGGGCTCCTGTACTAGAGCTGTGACGCGTGATCAGCGGCGCCCGTGTCCGCTCTTCCTACTCTGTCGGAATTTGTTTTTCTAATATTTGAAGTGCTTGGTAATTTCAGCAGCGGGTGGAGGAGGAGGAGGTGTGAAATCTGGCGAAATACAAGCAGAATTGCCCTGGGAATTTGGAATGTTTTAAACATGTGATTCCTGCATCGGAGGGTGGAAATGTTGGAAGGACCAGACCACCCGCCCGAGTCTGGCCCTTTAAATATCCAGTTTGAAAATCAGAGAATTCAACTCGCCTGTTGGTGTAGACTTTTTGGGAAAGCTGGGTGAGCACCCTTCCAGCGCTCTGTGAGGTTGTCACCCAGCTTTCCCAGGCTCCGGAGGGATAGATAGCTTGCTGCACAAACATCCGGGGTACGCCTGTAATCACCCAGCTTTTCCAGACTCCTGAGTGGCACATGGGCTGGTCACATTTATTGCACACTGTCCCTTTAAGGCCTGAGGTCATCATTTACAGTTTTGGGCAGTCACCCAGCTTTCCAGAGTCGTGATGCAGTGAAATATGTATCAGCCGGCGAGATTTCTCAGGGATGGGGAAAGCTGGGTGGCGGCATGCGTCTTCAGCCATATTCAGCTTTCCCAGAAACAGATACTATTTAATGCATCACGGCAATAACGCCATCTGTAAGCTACTACTCCCACAAGAGAGCCCCCCCCTTGGGAGTCTACAATGCTGAGAGTTGTAGTTGCACAGCAGCTGGAGCAGACTTGGGAGAGGAACGTGTGATTCACAGGAGCGGGAGGCAGCGTCCTCCAAGGAAATGATGAGTGTTGCTGCCTGGAGACATGAGGTCATACAGGAGGATGACTTGCAGTCCTATGTAAAAGTTTGCTATAAATACTACGGGTAGTCCCCAAGGGGAGGGGGTTCCTAACTCTCATGCTCGCAGGTTTCCTGGCGATTGCCCGTTTTGCACTGTTTAGCGCAGTCAGTGGATGACTACTGTTCACAATTCATCAAGACCTCTGCTTGCTGTCATTGAATGGGAGCATTTCTGCGTGTTAGGGCGCAGCGTGTCCTCATATAAGAAGAGGTTGGCGCCAGGCCATGTGTTCGTAGCCTCGGTGTCATCTTCATCTGTTTATCTCCAGCCTACGTGTGGTGACGCCCGCTGTTAGTGTGACACGTGTAGGATGCAGCGCGGGTGATCTCGTAACCCTTTCCTTCTTCCTTCAGAGGTGATTTTGGGGGGGGGGGGGTGTCCCTTAAAATGAATTTCTGCCCCAGACTGCACCCTTGAAATGAATGTACCCCCCCCAGACTGCACCCCTGAAATGAATTTACTCCCCCAGACTGCACCCCTGAAATGAATGTCCCCCCCCCCAGACTGCACCCCTGAAATAAATGTCCCCCCCAGACTGCACCCCTGAAATGAATGTACCCCCCCAGACTGCACCCCTGAAATGAATGTACCCCCCCAGATCGCACCCCTGAAATGAATGACTGCACCCCTGAAATGAATGCCCCCCCCCCAGACTGCACCCCTGAAATGAATGCCCCCCCAGACTGCACCCCTGAAATGAATGTACCCCCCAGACTGCACCCCTGAAATGAATGTACCCCCAGACCGCACCCCTGAAATGAATGACTGCACCCCTGAAATGAATTTACTCCCTAGACTGCACCCCTGAAATGAATTTACTCCCCAGACTGCACCCCTGAAATGAATGCCCCCCAGACTGCACCCCTGAAATGAATGTACCCCCCACCCAGACTGCACCCCTGAAATGAATTTACTCCCCAGACCGCTCCCCTGAAATGAATGTCCCCCCAGACTGCACCCCTGAAATGAATGTACCCCCAGACTGCACCCCTGAAATAAATGTACCCCCAGACTGCACCCCTGAAATAAATGTACCCCCAGACTGCACCCCTGAAATGAATGTACCCCCCCCTAGACTGCACCCCTGAAATTAATGTACCCCCCCCCCCCTAGACTGCACCCCTGAAATGAATTTACGCCCCAGACCGGACCCTTTTCATTGAATTCAGATCCTGAAACAAAACCTGAAAATGAACTTAAATCCCAGCACAGACCCGATACCAGGCATTGCACTCCTGACACTGCCCTTCTCGGCAGGTCTATGTGGTCCGTACAGCTGTCATCTGGGACCGGATTTGAACCGCGGTTCAGCAGTTGCGGTTGTTGCTCTTCACCTACCGCACGCTTAAAGGGCATCTGTCAGCAGATTTGTACCTATGACACTGGCCGACCTGTTACATGTGCGCTTGGCGGCTGAAGACATCTGTGTTGGTCCAATGTTCCTATGTGCCCGCATTGCTGAGAAAAATGAGGTTTAAATATATGCAAATGAGCCTCTAGGACCAATGGGGGCGTTACCGTTACACCTAGAGGCTCTGCTCTCTCTGCAACTGCCACGTCCTCTGCACTTTGATTGAAGACATCATCACACCTGGCCCTGTCAATTAAAGTGCAGAGAGAGCAGAGCCTCTAGGTGTAACGGTAACGCCCCCATTGCTCCTAGAGGCTCATTTGCATATATTGAAACATCACTTTTCTCAGCAATGCGGGCACATAGGAACATGGGACAAACACAGACGTCTTCAGCCGCCAAGCGCACATGTTACAGGTCAGCCGGGATCATAGGTACAAATCTGCTGACAGATGCCCTTTAACCTCTTTCCGACCGCCTCACGCAGGATTGCGTCCTGCGGGCGGTCGGTCTGTTCCTCTTTGACGCGCCCGCGCGTCATCTCGCGAGAGGCGAGATTTCCTGTGAACGCGCGCGCGTGCGCGCGTTCACAGGATCACGTCGGGGAGAAGGTAAGCTACAGCCTGCCAGCACTGATCGTGCGCTGGCAGGCTGTAGAAGTTAAAAAAATGGCATATCAGACGCTGTTTTGTTAACAGCGTCTGATATGCTTGCTGATCGTTCCTTTGGTGGTCCCTTTTGCTTGGGACCACCAAAGAACTTTGTAAGTGCACCAAAACACCACACAGACCCCCACCCATCCACCCCACACCCGTCACTGATTAACCCCTGATTAACCCCGATCACCCCATGTCACCCCCTGTCACTGACACTAATCACCCCCTGTAAGACTCATTCAGACGTCCGTATGTGTTTTGCGGATCCACGGATCCACAAAACACGGACACCAACAATGTGCTTTCCGCATTTTGCGGATCCGCACATTGCCAGAACTATATAGAAAATGCCTTTTCTTGTCCGCAATTGCGGACAAGAATAGGACATGCTCTATCTTTTGCGGAGCTGCGGCCGGATGCTTGGGGGCCGAAACCCGGAAGTTTGCGGCCGCAGCTCCGCAAATGCTGATGCGGCGGCGCATAGTGTGCTCTCCGCATCACCGCCAGCCCCATTCACACTGAATGGGTCCGCATCTATTCCGCAGAATTTTTGCGGACGTGTGAATGGGGCCTTACTACTTTTTTTGCACATTTTTGGCAGAGATTTATTCATCCACATTGATCGATGTGAATGAGGAAATCTGTGCCGTTTTGAGTTTTTGCACATTTTTGGGCAGAGATTTTTCATCCACATTGATTGATGCGAATGAAGAAATCTGTGCCGTTCATTTTTCTTTTCAGCCCAGAGGCTGAGCGGGAAAAAATCTCATTACCCGTATGCTCAATATACGGAGAATCGCAGAAACTCCTAATGCTGGCCATACGTGTAATGATTGCGGAGACCCTCAAATGCCAGGGCAGTACAAAAACCCCACATGTGACCCCATTTTAGAAAGAAGACTCCCCAAGGTATTCCGTGAGGGGTATGGTGAGTTCATGTAAAATATTATTTTTGTCACAAGTTAGTGGAATATGAGACTGTAAAAAAAAAAAAAAAAATCAATTTCCGCTAACTTGTGCCAATTTTTTTTTTTCTGTGAACTCGCCATGCCCCTCACGGATTACCTTGGGGTGTCTTCTTTCCACAATGGGGTCACATGTGGGGTATTTATACTGCCCTGGCATTTTAGGGGTCCTAAAGTGTGAGAATCCAAATGCGTAAAAATGCCCTGTGAAATCCTAAAGGTACTCATTGGTTTTAGGGCCCCTTTGCGCATCTTGGCTGCAAAAAAGTGTCACTCATGTGGTATCGCCGTACTCAGGAGAAGTAGGGCAATGTGTTTTGGGGTGTATTTTTACATATACCCATGCTGGGTGTGAGAAATATCACTGTAAGCGACAACTTTTTAAATTTTTTTATTCAAAGTTGTCAATTTACAGAGATATTTCTCTCACCCAGCATGGTATATGTAAAATACACCCAAAACACATTGCTCTACTCCCTAGTCGGCGATACCACATAGTGACACTTTACAGCCCGAGTGCTAAGGGGCCCAAATCCAACGAGTACCTTTAGGTTTCTATGGCTGCTCACAATTAGCCCCACCCAAAATGCCAGAACAGTACAAACACCCACAAATGACCATTTGGAAAAGACACCCAAATTCATGAGGGCATAGTGAATCCATGAAAACCCTATCAAACGATTCTGTGTACTTTACAGCCAGCTCTTTGAAGTCTTATAGGCTGCTTACTTGGCTGCCCACAGCCCAAGATGCCAGAACAGTACAAACACCCCACAAATGACCCCATTTTTGGAAAGTAGACACCCCAAGGTATTCGCTGAGGGCATAGTGAGTCCATGAAAAATTTTACTTTTGTCAAAGGTTAGCAGAAAGGTAGACTTTATGAGAAAAACAATAAAAATCAATTTCCGCTAACTTGTGCCAAAAAAAATCTTCTATGAACTCGCCATGCCCCTCATGGAATACCTTGGGGTGTCTTCTTTCCAAAATGGGGTCACATGTGGGGTATTTATACTGCCCTGGCATTTTAGGGGCCCTAAAGCGTGAGAATCAAAATGCGTAAAAATGCCCTCCTAAAGGTACTCATTGGTTTTAGGGCCTTTGCGCATCTTGGCTGCAAAAAGTGTCACTCATGTGGTATCGCCGTACTCAGGAGAAGTAGGGCAATGTGTTTTGGGGTGTATTTTTACATATACCCATACTTTGTGTGAGAAATATCTCTGTAAATTGACAACTTTGAATAAATGTAAAAAGTTGTCGTTTACAGCAATATTTCTCAAACGCAGCATGGGTATATGTAAAAATACACCTAACACATTGCCCTACTTCTCCTGAGTACGGCGATACCCATGTGTGCACTTTTTGCAGCCAAGATGCGAAAGGCCCTAAAACCAATGAGTACCTTTAGATTTCACAGGCCATTTTACGCATTTGGATTCTCACGCTTTAGGGCCCTAAAATGCCAGGGCAGTATAAATACCCCACATGTGACCCCATTTTGGAAAGAAGACACCCAAGGTATTCAGTGAGGGGCATGGCGAGTTCACAGAATTTTTATTTTTGGCACAAGTTAGCGGAAATTGATATATTTTTATTTTTTATTTTGTTTTTACAAAGTCTCATATTCCACTAACTTGTGACAAAAATAAAATTTTACATGAACTCACCATACCCCTCACGGAATACCTTGGGGTGTCTTCTTTCCAAAATGGGGTCACATGTGGGGTATTTATACTGCCCTGGCATTTTAGGGGCCCCTAAAGCGTGAGAAGAAGTCTGGAATCCAAATGCGTAAAAATGCCCTGTGAAATCCTAAAGGTACTCATTGGTTTTAGGGCCTTTGCGCACCCAGGCTGCAAAAAGTGGCACTCATGTGGTATCGCCGTACTCAGGAGAAGTAGGGCAATGTGTTTTGGGGTGTATTTTTATATATACCTATACTGTGTGTGAAAATATCTCTGTAAACGACAACTTTTAAAAATTTTTATACAAAGTTGTCAGTTTACAGAGATATTCTCTCACCCAACATGGTTATATGTAAAAATACACCCCAAAACACATGCCCTACTTCTCCTGATACTGACGATACCACATAGTGACACTTTTGCAGCCTAGCTGCAAAGGCCCAAATTCCAACGAGTACCTTTAGGTTTTCATGGCGGCTCACAATTTAGCCCGCCCAAAATGCCAGAACAGTAAACACACCCCACAAATGACCCCTTTTCGGAAAGTAGACACCCCAAGGTATTCACTGAGGGGCATAGTGAGTCCGTCTGAGATTTCTTTTTTTTGCCAGAAGTTAGCAGAAATTGACACTTTTTTTTTTTTTTCTCAGAAAGTGTCATTTTCCGCTAACTTGTGAAAAAAATGAAATGATACATGAACTCACCATGCCCCTCCGTGAATACTTTGAGGTGTCTTCTTTCTAAAATGGTGTCATTTGGGGGTATTTATACTTTCCTGACATTCTAGCACCTGAAGAAACATGACAGGCGCTCAGAAAGTCAGAGCTGCTTCAAAATGCAGAAATTCACTTTTTTGCACCATAGTTTGTAAACGCTATAACTTTTACCCAAACCAATAAATATACACTTATTGGACTTTTTTTTATCAAAGACATGTAGAACAATAAATTTAGAGAAAAATTTATATAGAAATGTAGGTTTTTTTGAAAAATTTTACAACAGAAAGTGAAAAATGTCATTTTTTTGCAAAAATATCGTTAAATTTGTATTAATGGCAAAAAAAGTAAAAATGTCAGCAACAATGAAATACCACCAAATGAAAGCTCTATTAGTGAGAAGAAAAGGAGGTAAAATTCATTTGGGTGGTAAGTTGCATGACGGAGCAATAAACGGTGAAAGTAGCGTAGCGGAATTGTAAAAAGTGGCCTGGTCATTAAGGGTGTTTAAGCTAGGGGGGCTGAGGGGGTTAAAGGGGTTGTCCCAAGACAATATCATCCGCACCTGCATGCTGATGCTCCATTCAATTCTATTGGAATGCATGAGATCAGAGAGCTGCGACCTCTTCGTAGTCTACCAAGCACAGCGCCATACATCGTATAATGGCCATGCCTGGTACTGCAATGCACGCCCATTCACTTGAGGCCATGTGAGCGATGGATGTGTCGCCCAGGCAGAGAAAGAGGCCGCAGTGCTGAGGCCCCTACCAACAACTGATCGGCAGGGGTACAAGGCGGCAGACCCCCACCAATCAGATATCCTGAGGATAGGTCCTCACCATGTAAGTCCTGGACAACCCCTTTAAGTGCCGAAATCCAGTAAGAGCCCCCTCTTTCCAAGTCTTTGTGGCTGATGTCCTCTGCCCTTGGCAGTGCTATTGATGATTTATTAGGGAATTGCTATGTAAGCGATATTCCCTTCTTTCCCTTTGGAGGCCAGTACCGCAGTGCACACAGGTTTTTAGCCCATGGCGAGGGCTGCTTGCGCAGCGAACCCCCCGAGAGGCTTTTAATGAGGCGGCATGGGGCGTAATCTGCAGCTTAAGCTTTTCTAAAGAGCGCGTCAATAAGACTGTTTAGCGGGGATCGATCTGCGTGTCCCGAGGAGGCCCAAGACTACGCCGCCGCTCTGCACTTGAGGTTGAAAAGTTCAGTGGAGCCGAGACGCCCCCTCCCTATCATTCCCTATATGGCACTATTACTTATTTAAAGGGCATTTCCACTCAAAATATCTCTGCCCACGGATGCATTCGCCTTCTGATCATACGTGATTGCGTGAAAAAACACGATTTCAGGACCATCATGCTTTGCTCATTCCAACCTCTTCATGGGGAAGCTTCTGTGCAGGTTGGAAGAGGAAGCCCTTAAAACATGGGCTGCATTTTTTATTTTTAATGGGGACCTGTCTTCTTAAAGGGATGCTAGGATCACTGTTATTTTCCCAGCATCCTTTGCTAGACTAGGAGGCAGACGTGAGTGGCAGTCATCTTGAGAAGAGAACACTCCGATAAGTCCTCTCCTGGATTGCAGTGATCTTGTATGGGCGAGATCTATAGCTTTATTATTCCTCAGCTTCTTTAGGAATGGAATGCCAGAGCGACAGTGAAGACTGACACAGGCACAGCGCTGTAGGGGGAGAAAGGAGCAGCTAAAACTTTGGCACTACATCTGTATAGCCATTCGTGGCTTGTGGAAAGCCGGGTGGCCATAAGTGATCGCTCGGTACTTAATAGGAGATCAATGCGGAAACCGCTAAATATGGTATTAAAAAGGCTGTTTTCAGCTTTTTTGGCAAAATATGTTATTTAAGATTTCCTCAGAATTTCATCTCTGGGTAGAAAAATCCTTTAAAAGGGCAAGCTGACTATTGAGTAACGTAGGCGGCTTTTTTGTGTTTGTACAAAAGGCAATCATTGCTCTCTGACGGAAAATTTAAAGGACCCCTGTGACCAGCCCCTCATTTATCAGGTGCAAGGGCTACATCAACGGAAGAATAAAAAATTCGGAAATCCCCACCCCCCTCCCCCAAATTCCGCAGCTAGGGCTCATGCACACGACCGTATGTATTTTGTGGCACGCATCCGCGTGTATTCCGTATTTTGCTGGCCCCTAAAAGAACAGTCCTAACCTTGTCCGTAATGCGGACAATAATAGGACATGTTCTATTTCTTTGCGGAACGGACATACGGAAACAGAATGCACACGGAGTAACTTCCGTTTTTTCTGTGGACCCATTGAAATGAATGGTTCTGCATACGGTCCGCAAAAAAAAAAACAGCACATGGACACGGATAGAAAATGTATAAGCCCTTACGGAGATTTTAGTAGGCAATACAATCGCTTAAAGGGATTTTCTGCCGCTTTCTAATATACTTTGTGTTTCTATTCTTCACCGTTTTCAAGATCTCTGCTTGCTGTCAGTAAAGGCGAACGCTCACCTTGGCATCCAGCGCTGTACAGAGCATCTATAGTTTGCTACAGTTGTATCCAGTCTGTGCGCTAAACAGTCAGGACGGATACGTTTGATACATTGTTGCGAGCTATCAGGGAAGAAAGGGAGAATGGCGCTGCCGACGGCTTTATCTCACACAGGATGGGTACAATGGTAACAAACCCTCAGCTGCGAGAAATATTAAGTTTGAGCCGGTTCACGTAATCTTCATATCCTGTTGACGGATCCGGCTCAGCGCTGCAGTCGCTCGTGATCCCCAGGTAACCCGGAAACTGCTGCTTGTAAAATCCCAGCTCTTTGGCCCCGCGCCCGATCCCAGCTGTTTCCTCGGGAAATGGGGGGGACGAGGTGAACTCCGCCACGAGTCAGCAAATCCTGATTAGTTTGGCCTTTTTCTCGGCAGCAGGGTTGGAGAGGGCGTAACTGGGGGGCGTGCCATACAGGGTCCGCTTTGGGATTGCTCCATATATAAACTGCGGGGTAGATGTATACTGTTTACGGCAGCCTGGATTCTGTGAGTGACAGGCCTCCCTAAGCAGCACCTGCCCCCGAAATCAAGCTCCGAGACCCTTCCATGCGTGCCCCTCCACCAGGCGAATGTGTGACGTAGTAAGGAGGTGATTTGCAAGGGAAATTACCCGGGTGTGAGGTATGGAGGACGCCTAGCCCGGTGCCTCTCTCTGTTTTTTGCATATGGCACGTGACTGAGGCGCCTGCAGCTTCCAGGTACGCATCCCGTGTCTATCACTGCAGCCAATTGCATCACAGATTTAAAGGGCGATTCCATTCTCTCTCCATATCAGCCCGATCTGTGCGGTAAACGTCCCTAAGTTACAAGGTAACCATGGCTTATTTTTTAAAAATTGCTAAATCTGTTCATTTTTAGTCTGAAGATGGCTCCCGGTTTTTATCTAGTCTTTGCTGTGGGAGGAGCTTTGTCTGAGGTGCCCTTTGTCGCCCTCTGCTGGATATTGCTGGAGTTACCAGTCTATGCACGTGTCAGAAGGCATCCTTAGCTGGTCTCTAAAACAACTGGGCTCCCCCCAAGCTGGGAGGTTCTGCAGCAGCTGGGGTGTCTATGGTATATGGCAGAAGGCCATTGCTTAAAGGAATTCTCCACTTTTATGCTGAAGTTGCAGTTTGTGTGTACAGAGAAATCTTCTCCATTCACATCTAAAGCTAACCGAGCTGAAGACAGCGAGACAGATCACATGTTTGACAGAGGGGTGGAGCTAAGCGGATGTCTGTTACCAAGGGCGACCAGCAGACTTTTGAAAGCAGCTTTGAGTGTGACCAGAGAAGAAGACCTGAAATAAATCAGAATTGGTACCAAATAGCGACGCAAAGGATTTTTTACGCTAGATTTGAAAGGAAAAAAAATCTAATCTCATAAAGTTCTCGGTTTTAAATGAAAAAGGCCACTTTTAATTTTTAGAAATATGGAGCTGTGATAAAGGCGCAATTTTAACGCGACCTCGAGGTTAAATATATGGAGTCTCTTCTAGCACAGGGTGAACCGTTCGTTATCTGCTGGTGCATACAGCCGCGAGCCGCCAGTCACCTGACCTCCCCCCAATCACTTCATGTAATTAGAGGCTGCAGACGGTTCCGGCTGGAAAATTTCATTTTCAGTTGGATGATTGTTCCGTCCCGCGCAAGACGTGAGCGTTCCTGCACAAAGGCCCGGCGTAATTGACTCTGGCGGAAGATACCGAAGTTTATTTTGAAGTGGCGGTCCATCATTTCCGAAAAAGAAGAAAGAAAAAAAAAAGACTCTGTGCTCCGTTAATTACTTTTCTCTTTGACTAACGGCTTCCTATGGAGATGATTTCAGGCTGATTTCTGAAAAAGAGGCTGTTGCCCCTAGCAACCAAGGTCAGTGCAGATCTCACTTTTCGGCAGAAGAATACAGACTGAAAGCTGTGAAACATGGAGGGTTTAATTGATGGAGCCTTGCTGTCCATAGCAACCAGAGTTCATCTTTTACTTCCTCACGTTATGTTGAAAAATGAAAGCCCCTGCTCACGGGATGACAGTTTTCCTTTAAAACAGAATAAATCCCAAAAAATCCTCCCCACTATGGGCCTCATCTGTCAGAACCGCATTGCCCATAGCAACCAACCACAGCACAGCTTTCATTTTTCCATAGCCCTTGAAGAGCTGAAAGCTGAACTCTGATTGGTTGCTATGGGAAGGAATATTTCATCTATTAAAACCTTCCATCTTGTCCATAGCAGCCAATCACACAGCAGCTTTCATTTTTCCACAGCACTTGAAGAACTAAAAGCTGGGCTCTGATTGGTTGCTGTGGGCAGCAAGGCTTCATTGATCAGGAACCGTTTGTGTTGCCTAAAGCGACCAATCACAACGCTCAAAAAACTGAAAGCTGAACTCCGGTCGCTAGGGGCAACAAGGCTTGGTTAGATAACTGAGGCCCAGCGTTTGGCCTGTATTTGTCTGGTTCTGGGAAAGCTGGGTGACAACCAATTGGGTGGGTAACTCTTACATGGGCTTTCACCTAGCTTTCCAAGGCCATGGAAGCCAAATCTGACGAGGTAGGTAGGTAAGTCAGCTGGGTCGCTGTGACATTGCCGCATAATTGGGCATAATCACTGTTCAGGAGCCTGGAAAAGCTGGGTGACAACCCCTGTTGGAGCTGTGGGTGCTGGGTGCCGGTAATCAGCGGTCACATTGGTTATCACCCAGCTTTCCCAGGGCCCTAAATAGCCACTATGCTGTCCTATATACAGTGACCCTTTTGTCCGCAGGGAGCTGTAGTGGCGGCCATGTTTTCTCTGCTTTCTGAATACACTGACGTAGGCGTGTGATGGGTTAATGAACGGCGGCGCTGTAATCAGCGGCGGCGGTAATGCGGGGACATTAGAAAGCCATTATAAGTGTTATTACGTGCAGGGTTGATGATAAGCGCTCACAAGAGAGCCGAAAACCTGGTCGCGTCACAATAATGGTCTGACAGCGAAGAAATAATATAATGTACAAGAGGGGGCGTGTAAAATGTAACCAGCGCAGTACCCCAGGCTGCTGCTCTGTCCTTCCTCAATGCTTTACACTGCAGCATTGTTCTATTAGGACACAATCAATGCATGGATTGGAGTTAGAAGTATTCTAAAATTCACCTCTTCACCTCATGCTTTACACTGCAGCTCTGCTCTATTAAGACACTGCTACGGTCAGTTACTTCAGCTTAGCTGCGTTGTCGATTGGAGTCCGAGGGGCGCATCTTGTTTTGATTTTGCACAGTGCTTTATACTGCAGGTAAGATCAGTGACTCCAGCTTTGCTACATCATCCACTGGTGTCTAAGGTTGTCTGAAGTCCACTTCCTCCCTATAAGTGACTCTGGCTAAATAAGCTGCATTGCCCATCGGAGTCCGAGGCACCTCGTCTCTCATCAGAGGCTCAGGTAGCGCTCTGGCATTCCTCAATGCTTTATACTGCAGCTCTGCTCTATCGGGGCATATTTTTGATCACTGTCTTGAGTCTGAAATAGACAGAAATGCATTTCCTCTCTCATCAGAGGTGGATGATGCTCTTTCCGTCCACCATGCTGTATACTGCCTCTCTGCTTGTTCAGATTCTTGCACTTCTGTGTGGCTATGATGAATATGTTCCATTGTTTTCCTACTAATGCAGGAGGTTTTTGACGCGCACACCCAATCTCATAGGGACGTCCCAAGTGTCAGACCCCCACTGATCACCTTGAATCTGCCAGCTCCGTGGTCAGAGTGCAGGCTGCCATAGATGATGCCCTGCATTCTGCAGAGGCCATGTTGATTACGGGCTCAGGTGAGAGGGGTTCACTAACTTTCAGCGTTGCCATGGCGCTGTGCTCTGCAGTATGACACCTCCGGGATGCTGCAGACCCTGGCGGTGCCCTGTGGCGCTGCCTCTGTGATAATATTTACTTTTGGGGTGAAGCCGGTCGGCCTCGGAGGCGCAGAGCTCGGGGACTGAGCATGTCACCCCGGTGCTGTGTAACACGGTCGGCTTAGGGTTTGTGGTGCAGCTGCCTGTGTAGTGAGCGGTGCGTCATGTCCCCAGCCTGGGTGGTCCTCACCGTGAAAAACGAGGCCCTTTTATTAAGCACATTCCATAGAGGAGAACGTCTCCTGCCGGCTGCGCTCTGCTTACATTGTGTGCAGGTCTTCACACTGCTGATCCTGAATACTAACACTCACAGCAGCGGAGCCCCGCTCTCCCAGAGTCCGGAATGGCAGAATGGGAAAGGGGGAAAGGGTCGGCGCGTGACCTCTACTCCACTGTCCACTGCTTCTGACCTCTTGTCCAGGAAGACTCTTTACTTTCATCCGGGGGTATGCTGCTTTTGACCTCTCATCTCGCGAGCAGGGGCCATCACTCTCTAGACCTCTCATCCGGGAGCAGGGGCCATCGCTCTCTTGATCTCTCATCCTGGGAGCAGGGGCCATCGCTCTCTAGACCTCTAATTACAGGAGCAGAGGCCATTGCTCTCTTGACCTCTCATCCTGGGAGTAGGGACCATCACTCTCTAGACTTCTCATCCCGGGAACAGGGGCCATCACTTTCTAGACCTCTAATCCCGGGAAAAGGGGCCACCGCTCTCTAGACCTCTCATCCCGGGAGCAGGGGCCATCACTTTCTAGACCTCTCATCCCGGGAGCAGGGGCCATCGCTTTCTAGACCTCTCATTCCGGGAACAGGGACCATTGCTCTCTAGACCTCTAATACCAGGAGCAGGGGCCATCACTTTCTAGACCTCTCATCCCGGGAGCAGGGGCTATTGGTCCCTTGACCTCTCATCCCGGGAGCAGGGGCCATCGCTCTCTAGGCCTCTTTTCCTGGGAGCAGGGGCCATCGCTCTCTAGACCTCTCATCCCGGGAGCAGGGGCAGTCACTCTCTAGACCTCTCATCCCGGGAGCAGGGGCCATCACTTTCTAGACCTCATCCTAGGAGCAGGGGCCATCGCTCTCTAGACCTCTTTTCCTGGGAGCAGGGGCCATCTCTCTCTAGACCTCTCATCCCGGGAGCAGGGGCCATCCCTCTCTAGACCTCTCATCCCGGGAGCAGGGGCCATCGCTCTCTAGACCTCTCATCCCGGGAGCAGGGGCCATCGCTCTCTAGACCTCTCATCCCAGGAGCAGGGGCCATTGCTCTCTTGACCTCTCATCCCAGGAGCAGGGGCCATCGCTCTCTTGACCTCTCATCCTGGGAGCAGGGGCCATTGCTCTCTTGACCTCTCATCCTGGGAGCAGGGGCCATCGCTCTCTAGACCTCTCATGCCGGGAGCAAAGGCCATTGCTCTCTAGACCTCTCATCCCGGGAGCAGGGGCCATAGCTCTCTAGACCTCTCATCCTGGGAGCAGGGGCCATAGCTCTCTAGACCTCTCATCCTGTGAGCAGAAGCTATTGGTCCCTTGACCTCTTGTTCCGGGAGCAGGGGCCATCACTTTCTAAACCTCTCATCCCAGGAGCAGGGGCCATTGCTCTCTTGACCTCTCATCCCGGCAGCAGGGGCCATCACTTTCTAGACCTCTCATCCCAGGAGCAGGGGCCATTGCTCTCTTGACCTCTCATCCCGGCAGCAGGGGCCATCACTTTCTAGACCTCTCATCCCAGGAGCAGGGGCCATTGCTCTCTTGACCTCTCATCCCGGCAGCAGGGGCCATCACTTTCTAGACCTCTCATCCCAGGAGCAGGGGCCATTGCTCTCTTGACCTCTCATCCCGGTAGCAGGAGCCATCACTTTCTAGACCTCTCATCCCGGGAACAGGGACCATTGCTCTCTTGACCTCTCATCCCGGTAGCAGGAGCCATCACTTTCTAGACCTCTCATCCCGGGAACAGGGGCCATTGCTCTCTTGACCTGTAATGCCTGGAGCAGGGGCTATCACTTTCTAGTCCTCTCATGCCGGGAGCAGGGGCTATTGGTCTCTAGACCTCTAATCCCAGGAGCAGGATCCATCACTTTCTAGACCTCTCATCCCGGGAGCATAGGCTATTGGTCCTTTGACCTCTCATCCCAGGAGCAGGGGCAATCGACTTTCTAGACCTCTCATCCCGGGAGCAGGGGCCATTGCTTTCTAAACCTTTCATCCCGGGAGCAGGGGCCATCGCTTTCTAGACCTCTCATCCCGGGAGCAGGGGCAATCGCTTTCTAAACCTCTCATCCCGGGAGCAGGGGCCATTGCTCTCTAGACCTTTCATCCCGGGAGCAGGGGCCATCGCTCTCTAGACCTCTTGTCCTGGGAGCAGGGGCCATAGCTCTCTTGACCTCTCATCCCAGGAGCAGGGGCCATTGCTCTCTTGACCTCTCATCCCAGGAGCAGGGGCCATTGCTCTCTTGAACTCTCATCCCAGGAGCAGGGGCCATCGCTCTCTTGACCTCTCATCCCGGGAGCAGGGGCCATCGCTCTCTAGACCGCTCATCCCAGGAGCAGGGGCCATCGCTTTCTAGACCTCTCATCCCGGGAGCAGGGGCCATTGCTCTCTTGATCTCTTATCCTGGGAGCAGGGGCCATTGCTCTCTTGATCTCTTATCCTGGGAGCAGGGGCCATCGCTCTCTAGACCTCTCATCCCGGTAGCAGGGGTTATTGGTCCCTTGACCTCTTGTTCCGAGAGCAGGGGCCATTGCTCTCTAGACCTCTTGCTCGTCCAGGAGTTAAGGTGCTGCTTTTGACCTCTTGTCCCGGGGCGAGGACCATCACTTTCTAGACCTCTCGTCGGAGTGGCCCCCTGTCTGGGGAACACTGCTTTTGACTTTTGTCCAGGGCGTGGGCCCTTTTTACTTCTCCTTCACTTGTCCTCTAGTTGTCATTGGTGTGGAGGTCAGCAAAGTGGCTGCCACTACTATTGGTGACCCCATGCCTGCAGTGACCACCACATTTGTTGAACAGAAGTGGTTCCTTCACTTTGCAGAGGACGTCCACCATCTTGGGTCTCTTCCCTCGGTGGCACTCGTGGTGACGGCGCCGACACTGGAGGAGAAGGGCTCGCAGTCCGCCGCTCCTCTGCGTATTATATGAATATTTAGAGTAGAAGGTGATGACAGGGCGCCGCGCCCGTCTACCACCACCTCGCATATCACCGGCCCCGGAGATGCATTTACTGTCTGGATCAATCATCGGATGCATCTAACACAAAGCCACTGCGGAAGCTGCACCGGGTGAGGCGAGTGAGGACGCGCCCCTGGTGGGGGGGGGGGCAGTGATGGAAGACTAATTAGATTTGAAATAGCATTTGGAAATGGAATCTGTAAACAGCGGATATTGTGATCACCTCCAACTGCGGCGAAACGGTGAAATATCACAAGGAAATGGAAATATGGTGTTTTTGTTGTATTTTTTCAGCCTGGCCGAGGGGGCACGGTCTGTATTAGGCCTAATTCACACGTCCGCAATCTACGTCCGCACCCGTTCCGCAAATTTGCGGAACGGGTGCGGACCCATTTATTTTGAATGGGGACGTGATGGATGCAGAGTGCACACAATGTGCTCTCCACATCCGCATTTGCGGAGCGGCGCCGCCGATCTTCCGTGACGGCGGCTCCGCACAAATATAGAGCATGTCCTATTCTTGCCCGCAATTGCGGACAAGTATAGGCATCTCTATAGGGCTGGTGGCAAGGTGTTTTGCGGATCCGCAAAACACTACGGACGTGTGAATAAGGCCTTAGCGGCAGCGCAGGAGCTACCAGTGCACCTGGCCCTATACCCGACACGCGATACATCTTCATTACCGTTTTTCAGTCATTTTCCAGTTACTTTTCAATTTGTTTTACCTGTTATTTCATGGAAACCATCAACAAGCTGATTTTCATGGATTTGTTATTCATTCTACTTGATGAACCTTTTGATGTCCTTCCGATTCAGTCGGTTGTCTCCACATGACAGTCCCTTCCCAAATCCTCATGTAGATGTCAAGGAGGGGGTTGGGGGTTCCTTGCTTGAGACCTCCGTCTGTTTGCCGCAGTAGAGCCCTGCTTTGTAAGGACTGCGCCTGCTCTGGTGGACTTAGCGCGTCCATTCATGATATGAAGGTCGTCCACTTGAGTGGGCAATATTTTTGCCCACTGCGACATGCCTGGCCTGCTTGTTGATGGTTTCCAAGATATTTTTGTATACTGCAGAGTAACTGCTATGACTCTTTTTTTTTTTTTTTGTATTCCCCATGGCTTTTGCTATCTAACTTATTTTTCAATAAAAGCTTTATTTATAACAAAACAAAAAAAATCCTCTTTTAAAGGGGACCTGTCACCTGATTTGGGGCCACTTGACCACCATAATGCTGTTATGCAGCAGGGATTTAGGGTCCAAAACCTGCCCATAGCAAACTCATCGCGTTACGCAAAAAAAATCACATGTCCGCATAATGGAATTGCAGAACGGGTGTGGACTGCGGACCCATTTATTTTCAATGGGGCCGCAAAAGATGCGGACAGCACACAGTGTACTGTCCGCATCCGCACTTCCGTTCCGAGGACCGGCAAAAAAATAGAACATGTCCTATTCTTGTCCGCAGCCACAGACAAGAAAAGGCATTTCTATCATAGTGCCGGCCATGTGCGGTCCGCAAAATGCAGAACGCACAAGGCTGGTGTCCGTGTTTTACGGTTTGCAAAACACTTGCGGACATTTGAATGGACTCGGTCCATTCACACGTAACAATTTTTCTTTTCCAGATTTCCATTTTTATCAGTTGTACATCCACATCCGTTCCGTTTTTCCGCAACGGAAGGAGGATGTTGCTAGGGTACTAAAAATTTTTTTTTTTAATATTTCCTGGAAACGGTTCCGCAATTGCGGATGACATATTGATGTATTCCGCATGTCATCCCTTTTTGTCCACATTTTTTGCTGGGCCATTGAAATGAATGGGTCCGCATTTCGTTCCGCAAATTTGGATTGCAAAATACTGACATGTGAATGGACCCTAAAGGCCTAAAAAACGGGGGGTCCGCAATATGCAGGCACCGGCCGTGTTCTCCCTGCATCACTTGAATGGGTCCGCAATCCGGAGCTGCGGTGCGGAACGGAAGCACCACGCAGTGCTTCTGTGGTGTTTCTGTCCACACCGCAAAAAAATAGAACTTGTTCTATTTTCTTACAGTGCGGATGGATCACGGACCCATTCAGGTTGAGTCGGTATCCGTCGCGGCTGCCGCACGGATGGGGCCTGTGCATTGGGGATCGCAAATTGTGGTCCCCAATGCACGGAACGGCCGCACAGCGCCCGTGTGCAAGAGGCTTTATTGGGAGAGGAGTCCAGGACTCCTCTCCAGCAGCGTCGCATACGTGCATACCGCACTGGTAACATGAGGAAGGTGCACCTCGCCTCTCTGTGCATGCACTGCCCATCTGGTGCATGCAAAGTGCACAGCCCTCGGCCTCATCGCGCTTGCTCCTGATTGTGCTGGAAAAGAGTCCCGGACTCTTCTCCTAACAACGTTGAATTTCATTTACTTTCTTTTGAGGAGACTGATGGGTTTGTACTGGGCAGGTTTGGGAGCCTAAACCCCAGACGAGGTGAGCGGTTCCCCTTTAACCTTTAATTATTACAGACTTGTAGGTAATAATTGCCAACCTCTGCGGTCTGGAATGGAGAGGCAGGATACTGGCTACTCAGCAGATTTATTTACGACACCCCTTTTATTTTATATACAGCCCCCGGGACCTTGCAGATTCCAGGTTTGCAGTGTTTTTGTGTTATTTTGTGCAGGGGGTGGTATTTGTGCTTGGATTTTGGAAGTCATGACTCTAGTCTGAACAGTGACTTAAAGGGGTTGTCTCAGGAAGACATCCCCTCTCCATAAGTTGTAACAGGGCATATAGACATCACACAGGGAGATCCCAGGCTCGGGACCCCCCCCTCTCTGTACATGTCCGTCATGGCTGCAAACTGAGCGTATGTGGATTTGGCGCAGATTTACCGCGGAAACTTTCTCCTACATGTAGACCTACAGTACAGCTGTGCGTGAAACACATTGTATACCGCGTAAGTTGTTCTTTTCCTGATAATTTTTTTGAACCCAAAATATAAAGCAGAAAATCCTAAAAATGTGACTCCCACCCCCACCCCTGGACTTAACGGGACAGCACCAGACCTGGAAAACTGAGTTCAAATGGATAAAAATAAAAGTCCTATACATCGTTCTGCAAGAATTTCTATGATATACTGGAGTAAACTGGACTGGAGGAGGGGGTGTGGCTTAGGGAAAGGGGGCAGGGCTTGAAGGGATTGTCTTGGATTAGAAGAACATGACTGCTTACAGCTGGTATTAAAATCAATAGAACTGAGCCGCAGTACCGTATGCCGCCATGGACAAGAGGGGAGCTGTTTCTGGAAGAGAGCCGCCATTATTTTCTGATTTCATGCAACCCCCCTGTGGCCGCCTGGTCAGTAGCGATCGATCCTCTTCCAAGCTTTTGCAAAACTACAACTCCCAGCGTGTCCTGACAGGTTCGCCCAGTCAGGGCATGTTGAGTGTTGTAGTCTTGCATCAGAGCCAGAGGTTGGAAACCAGCGCTCTGAACTATCTCTTTTCAGGCCGCAGGTGGAGCAGCTTCAGGTTTTAATGCGACACAGGACTCGGACGCCGCTGCGCATCCCCAGCAAATAATGCAGAAGCGTGGCGACGCACGGCCTGTATGACATTAGGTAACCCTTCTCCGGAGACGCTGCATTTCCCAGCGATGCTTGCATATGTTTGGCTGGGATGTCAGACCGCCATTAGGTCGCGGATTAGTGACACATCCGTCCACCAGGGAACGTGAGCGCAGCTGGAGCGTAAAAACGTGTTTTCCACTTCACCTCTCTCCAGCGAGCAGAGCGTCTGATAACCGGGGAGACGGGGCAGGTCTGTCTGCTTTCATCCCTGAGCGCCGTCTATATGGACGATCGGAATACACGTCGCCACCTATAGACGGCATATTGCCGTACGCCATAGGTGCTGGGAAACTACAACTCCCATCATGAGGTTGACTGCGTGTCTTGTGTAGGTATATGCTGGTGCCCTTAACCACCGGGAAGGTTGTGCTGCCGGTGCGATCCCTGTGGATGCTGTGGGGCCCTTCTCGGAGGAGGGAATCCTATACCAGGCCCTCCGCCTGGCACCACAGAGGGGGCACATCTGGAGCGTTTTAATTGAAGTCGCTGCCTCCCCCGGGACCGACCACTTACAGTAAAAGGAGATACAAAACAGCGAGAGCAGGAAATATTTGTCCGGTTAGGTATTCTGCTCTGTGAGCGGCACACCTCGTGACGGAAGAGGCCGCACGTGACCTGGTGAGGCCCTCCGCGTGGATGAGGCTCATACGTGCTCATGTAAAGTAATGGACTGTAGGAAGATATGTTATACGTACAGAGAAATATTTAGTTCCATGCCGCATTTTTTTTTTTTTTTTTTAAATACCGCTACTTTATGGCAAAAAATGCCGCAACCAGATGTTACAAGCTTTCCAATAGGACATTATAAAACACCCTGTAAGTGGCATTTTAGGACCCCGTGCTGGCGCTTCCTGCTCTCCTTGCGGATTACGCGCAACTCATTGTGCAGCTCTTTGCGTCTTACTTTTTTGTAGAAAATGACCGCCGTGCGGATTTAGAAATCCGCAGCATGTCAATTACGTTTGGTGCAGATTTCAGCCTTTTCAATAGAAGTGTGAAATCTGCGGCAAGTCCGTATCAAATCCGCACCAAATGCCCCTGTTAGAAATTGCGTTTTAGGTGCAAAAACGCACGAAAGGTGCAGGCAGCCTTAGGGTCCAGGGTTAAGGTTTTAGACCCCATCCACCTGTATAGTACCGCAATACGCTGGCAGTGGCGGTGCAGAACACACGCTGTAACTCCAACGTCACGCCTGAACTTACCCTTACGGCACGGCCACGTGGTCAGATGTCCTACAGAAGATTTTGGCGCCAAATTTCCACAGCATAAATTGACTCACCGAGGATTTACAATCGGCACCGCCAGTCAACTTCTGCAGTGGATGAAATTTTGTAAAAAGAAACTGACAGAAAATCAGCGGCGTGTGAACATTGCCTAAGTGTTAATGCACGTGGTCCTGTTATGGAAACGTGGCACCCATAAACATCTATGGGCCAATGCTGTGCCTGCATATGCCGCGGGTTTGTCTACCTCCCACATACGCCACAGTTCAGAAATACTTCTGCGTACGTCGCCCATTAATTTCCATGGGGAAAAAACATTGATGCAGTGTGCCAGAGCCGTTTTTTTTAGCCTCCATGTTCCAGCCACCAGGCCCAAACCCCCGTGGCTTGAGGGAACCTGACTTGGATCATTATAAAGTTATATGGAAATCTAAGTTTGGATCACTGAAGCTTTAGGGGGTCGGGTCCTACGCTAAAGTGGCATCATCTGAACGGGGCCTTACAGGAACGCTCTTCTCGGGCAGAACACGGGACCGCAATGCTGAACCCTTGGGACACCTTGCTCCTCCTGGGACGCTCAGGGACTTTGCACTGCATTACATGCAATCCTCGCCAACCTGGAAAAGCGTTAAAGTTGCGCAAAGGTGCATTTAGTGAGGGAATTCCGGACAGCCCCAACAATGGTGGGGTGACGATAAGTGTTACCCGTAGTCCTGGGGCGTCAGATTTCTGGGGCTTATCCTAGTGAGGTCCATCCAGATTTTCCTGCCAGTTCTTGCCGCAGACTAATTGTGGCTTTCAGGAGTGACCACTCTTGCAACGGCAGCCATGTTTGCCGTCACCCAGCTTTCCCAGATCCCAGTCTCGTAGTACTTTTCAGGCAAGGGATAAGTTCAGTCTCCTCATTCCTTGCTCTTGACAAACGAAGGAGCCTGTTCTTCATATTTTTTTTTCTTCTGCGCCTCAAGGACGTCTCGCCAGCAGCAGTCACTTGGCAGAGCGCACTATGGAGTCAGTCATTCCTTGGGACACCGAGGGCACCTTCCAGGGGACAATTTCTGGACACGGTGCGATCTCGCTTGGTGTACACAGCACCGTAGCTCCCTCTTCGTGCTGACTTCATGCCTAAGTTATACTCGTACACAGCAGACAATCTGAACAAGCAGAGCTGCAGTGTAAAGTGTAGAGGATACGACCTAAAGCTCTGAGGACAGAAGTGCTGGAGACCCCCTATAGACATTGCAACTGGAGTCACCGATCATAGATGTGGCAATCATCTCTCTGGGTTATTCAAGGTGCACACCCCCCTTTCTCTTTGCGATTCCTATGCCCTATTAGGATATGTGGGCAATGGGTTTATTATTTTCTCCCCTGGTAAGGTGGATCCGCGAAGCTGCTTACCTGGTTAGAGCAGTTCTTGCGCAACACGGATAGGCGGCGCTGGTGGAATAGAGCAGAAGGACGCAGAATTGTAGAGCTGATGCAGCAGGGCTGAAGAACCAGTGTAGCAGAGCAATTGACTGGGTGTAGCCAAGCTGGAGGTCTAGTGCAGAAGATTTGAAGTGAAGTGAAGAGATGTAGCAGAGTTGATGCAGCAGAGTTGACTGGAGATCTGTGTAGCAGAGTTATAGAGAGTGCACTAGCTGAGTGAGGGGAGCAAGCAGTGCTAAATCTGAGGCAGGTGAGTAATAGGATTTCCAGCCTGGACAACCCCTTTAAGGCCTCATGCACACGACCCCGACCCTATATATTTTGCGATCTGCAAAAAATACGGACGACATCCGTGTGCATTCCGTATTTTGCAGAACGGAACAGCTGGCCCCTAATAGAACCGTCCTATCCTTGTCTGTAATGCGGACAACAATAGGACATGTTCTATTTTTTGCAGAACTGAAATGCGGACACAAGGAAACGGAATGCACACGGAGTACCTTCCGTTATTTTTTGCGGACCCTATGAAATGAATGGTTCCGTATACGGTCCGCAAAAAAAACAGAACGGACACGGAATGAAAATATATTCGTGTACATGAGGCCTAAGGGCTCTTTAACACCAGCGGATCCTGTGCGTGGAATCCACTGCGTGAAAAAGAGTGCCAAGCCCCGTTCCGGACAGCAGAGACACGGAGCAGTGACATGATCGATAATGCTCCGTGCCTTTCTGGATCTTTTTACTACAAAATCACAATGAGATAAAGTTGTCACCGCGATTTTGTAGTAAAAACGACACAGAGAGGCACGGAGCATTATCAATCAGGTTAATGCTCCGTGTCTCTGCTGTCCGTAACGGGGCTTGGCACTCTTTTTCACGCAGTGGATTCCACGCACAGGACCCGCTCCTGTGAAAAAGCCCTAAGACTTTCTAAATCTCCGAGTTTTGCAGTCTGAGCCCCATCAGGAAAAGTAGGGCTGTTCGGATCCACTTCTCATTGTAATGGGGGCGCCTGGTGGTGGTCACCCAGCTTTCCATACATACTAAATAGTGAATACCTCTGCACCATTAAGCAGATAACATTCCCACTGCCTTTCTGCGACTGCTGTAGTTGTGTGTCAGTCTATACCATACTTCTGGTATTCTGCTCATAAACCTGAAAGCTCAGGCTGAATGTCTGTTTTACCTGAGCGCTACAATGCATGGAATTGTGGGAGAAGGGACTGATAAAGAGGAATGGCGAGCACGCGGTCCGTTTAGCCCGCCATCCGTATTGTTTGGTGCACTCTACTCTGCAGACTCTTTGAAATGCTTCATATAGGATCGTCTGAACGATATTTGAAACGCGTCAGCGCTGACATTTATTTAATAACAGCATTAAGAAGCCTTCCCTTCTCTGGCCCTGGGCACAGGCTGAACTTCCAATGTCCATTCTATTAAATACGCCTTAGTTTCATATCCAGGTTTCTGTACATAAAATCAGCTGCCCCATCGGAGGTTTATAGAAGGGTTACAGTAATTGCCCTCAGCAGGGTAAAATGTTATCAGAGATCAGCGGCATCCCTTAAAGGGCAACTCCAATCACTGCTGATAATATTACCAGTATAGCAATCATTCCTCACTCATATGCTAAGAATTTTAGCAAATATAAAATACATTTTGGCGCTGGAACTTGTTGTACGAAATGACCCCCCCCCCCCCCCACACACACACCCACACCATCACCACCACCATGCCTCAGGATGGAGAAAAGATGTATGTGGGGGAAGGGAAGTGACAACTGCTCTGAGTACATTGCTGGCTCACAAAACTAGTTGTTAGTTTGCGCAGTTCATTACCTTACAACCCAAACTGTACTTTATATGTGCTAACTAAACCATCTGAAAAATACAAATAATTAATATAGTACTGTCCCCTACGTACATGAATATAACTACTATAATACTGCTCCTATGTACAGGAATATAACTACTATAATACTGCTCCTATGTACAGGAATATAACTACTATAATACTGCCTCCTATGTACAAGAATATAACTACTATAATACTGCCTCCTATATACAAGAATATAACTACTATAATACTGCCCCTATGTACAAGAATATAATTACTACAATACTGCTCCTATGTCCAAGAATATAACTACTATAATACTGCTTCTATGTACAAGTATATAACTACTATAATACTGCCTCCTATGTACAAGAATATAACTACTATAATACTGCTCCTATGTACAAGAATATAACTACTATAATACTGCTCCTATGTACAGGAATATAACTACTATAATACTGCTTCCTATGTACAAGGATATAACTACTATAATACTGCTCCTATGTACAAGAATATCACTGCTATAATACTGCTCCTATGTACAATAATATAACTACTATAATACTGCTCCTATGTACAAGAATTTAACTACTATAATACTGCCTCCTATGTACAGGAATATAACTACTATGATACTGCTCCTATGTACAGGAATATAACTACTATAATACTGCCTCCTATGTACAAGAATATAACTACTATAATACTGCCTCCTATGTACAGGAATATAACTACTATAATACTGCTCATATGTACAAGAATATAACTACTATAATACTGCTCCTATGTACAAGAATATAACTACTATAATACTGCCTCCTATATACAAGAATATAACTCATATAATACTGCCTCCTATGTACAAGAATATAACTACTATAATACTGCCTCTTATGTACAGGAATATAACTACTATAATACTGCCTCCTATGTACAGGAATATAACTACTATAATACTGCTCCTATGTACAAGAATATAACTACTATAATACTGCCTCCTATGTACAAGAATATAACTACTATAATACTGCCTTCTATGTACAAGAATATAACTACTATAATACTGCCTTCTATGTACAAGAATATAACTACTATAATACTGCCTCCTATGTACAAGAATATAACTCATATAATACTGCCTCCTATGTACAAGAATATAACTACTATAATACTGCCTCTTATGTACAGGAATATAACTACTATAATACTGCCTCCTATGTACAGGAATATAACTACTATAATACTGCTCATATGAACAAGAATATAACTACTATAATACTGCTCCTATGTACAAGAATATAACTACTATAATACTGCTCCTATGTACAGGAATATAACTTCTATAATACTTCTCCTATGTACAGGAATATAACTTCTATAATACTGCCTCCTATGTAGAGGAATAGACTTTAGTAAGCACATAAACAGGTTTCAGACTGGATTAAGGCTGGAGTCACATGTCTGTGCCAGCACACGGATGTGATAATCTGTTCTTACTAAGGCAGTATTATATAATGTTTTTCTGCTGGTGCTGGGCGTCAGTGGAGAATCTCCTTGTCTTCTCTGTATCCTTTTGGGGCGGTGCGGTTCTTGCTGTCTTTCAGTCGTCTCTGTCTTGGAAGAATTGACCTTAGAAGACCGTGAGGAGATCGTGTTCTTCTCCTGCTTCATTGAGAATTGTAAATAATTAAAGTATTTTAGGCTCCTGTGTGCTTGTCGGGGGTCCGTCCTAACGACTCTGCATTAATGCGGTGACCTTTCCCTCCTCGTATCCACATATACATTGTCCTGGATTTAATTGGCTTTATATCCACGACTGCCGCTGATACAGGGATTGTCTGATCTTGTCTGAAAGGCTCCTAGACTGTCCATAGTCCTGTGCAGTCTCCAGAGAGTCTCAGCTCTACACTGGGAGACGTCACCTCTAGATTTACACTGTAGTTTACAATGTAAGAGAGTAGACTATAGAGGCAGTATTATAGCAGTTATATTCTTGTACATAGAAGGCAGTATTATGGTAGTTATATTATTGTACATAGGAGCAGTATTATAGTAGTTATATTCTTGTACATAGGAGCAGTATTATAGTAGTTATATTCTTGTACATAGGAGGCAGTATTATAGTAGTTATATTCTTGCACATGGGAGGCGGTATTATAGTAGTTATATTCTTGTACATAGGAGGCATTATTATGGTAGTTATATTCTTGTACATAGGAGGCAGTATTATAGTAGTTATATTCTTATACATAGGAGGCAGTATTATAGTAGTTATATTCTTGTACATAGGAGCAGTATTATAGTAGTTATATTCTTGTACATAGGAGCAGTATTATAGTAGTTATATTCTTGTACATAGGAGGCAGTATTATAGTAGTTATATTCTTGTACATAGGAGCAGTATTATGGTAGTTATATTCTTGTACATAGGGGGCAGTATTATAGTAGTTATATTCTTGTACATAGAGGCAATATTATAGTAGTTATATTCTTGTGCATAGAGGCAGTATTATAGTAGTTATATTCTTGTACATAGGAGCAGTATTATAGTAGTTATATTCTTGTATATAGGAGGCAGTATTATAGTAGTTATATTCTTGTATATAGGAGGCAGTATTATAGTAGTTATATTCTTGTACATAGGAGCAGTATTATAGTAGTTATATTCTTGTATATAGGAGGCAGTATTATAGTAGTTATATTCTTGTATATAGGAGGCAGTATTATAGTAGTTATATTCTTGTACATAGGAGGCAGTATTATAGTAGTTATATTCTTGTTCATAGGAGGCAGTATTATAGTAGTTATATTCTTGTACATAGGAGCAGTATTATAGTACTTATATTCTTGTACACAGGAGCAGTATTATAGTAGTTATATTCTTGTACATAGGGGGCAGTATTATAGTAGTTATATTCTTGTATATAAGAGGCAGTAGTATAGTAGTTATATTCTTGTACATAGGAGCAGTATTATAGTAGTTATATTCTTGTACATAGGAGGCAGTATTATAGTAGTTATATTCTTGTACATATGGGGCAGTATTATAGTAGTTATATTCTTGTATATAAGAGGCAGTATTATAGTAGTTATATTCTTGTACATAGGGAGCAGTATTATAGTAGTTATATTCTTGTACATAGGAGCAGTATTATAGTAGTTATATTCCTGTTCATAGGAGCTGTATTATAGTAGCTATATTTTTTTTACATAGTGGATGATGATTGTATGATCAGATTTGGGATAAAATATATTTTCCTTCTGTCTTCGGTGTAAGTGAAGAGAATAACATGGTATTTTTGCCTTTATGAACATTTACACGGATGAACAGATTGAACTTCATGATAAAGAAATAATTCAGCCAATTTGTTAGCAGATTAATTGGCACATTAGCGTGCGGCTTCCAGAGCTGTTGACAAGGCTTCTGGCTGAGCAGATTTTATGCGGCTTAAAGGCGTCCGGCGCCCAAATGTTTTTCTCTACTTTTTAAGAGCGTTTTTACTTTTAGAGAAAATTTTCCAGTTAATGTAAAGACTTTGAGTTGCATTCATCTGTCAGGCTGCTAAAAATTAGTGGGCATTGATAGATGATACACTCGCCCATGTTATTGCCCTCAAATTTGGGTCAAGAGGCACTCTATGGGTCAGACACGGTTCTATGTAACGGAGCTGTATGCGGGTCCTCGACTGTAGAGCAGCGGGACTCAGTTGGCAGATGGTGGCCTGTGTCTCCACTAGCGATGTCAGCCATTTTGCCGAGCCTGGGATGTAAATGAATTTTAGACTACCCTGCTCTGTGTTTGATCTGGGGTCGGATCTTAGGTGTATGTTGGGTGGTCTGGTTCGTGGTGTGAATTCGGTTCTGGTCTTGAGATCGGAATTAATTTCTTGCTTCTGTTCTGGTATCTGAATCAATTTTAGAGGTCTAGAGTTTAAATTAATTTTAGGGATCTGGTCTCGGGTCTGGATTATTTATATAGTTTTTATAATTTTTATTAGCATTTTTCAGAATATATGTGACAAAAATACCCCTCCCCCCATACTCCCCAACCCTCCCGTGCTGGATTCATTTTTGTTGCCTGAAATAATTTTGAAGGTCTGAATATGTTTTGGGATCTAGTCTGGGGTTTCATTTACCATATTTTCATCCAACAAGATGTTCCTGTCCATAAGACGCACATAGAATTCAGAGGGGGAAAATGAGAGTTTTTTTTCTTCAGACAAAAAATCTAAATCTTCCTGTATCGGACGTCGCTTCAGCTTCGGAGATCTAGCGCTCTTCCAGCGCTATTCCTGTACTAATGAGCGCTTCTATAATGGAAGCGCTCATTAGTATTTAACACATAAGACGCACTGACATTTTCCCCCTACTTTTGGGGGTGGAAAGTGCGTCTTATATAGTGAAAAATACAGTAGTTTAAAGCTCTGGACTAGGTTCTAATTCATACCCCAGAACAGATCCCTCAAATTAAGGGTGTGTTTACATCATTGTATATTTTTTGCGGTCTGCAAAATGCCGTTTGCTCCCCAAAAAATATGGATGAAGTCTGTGTTGCATCCATATTTTTAGTGGATCCATTGTAACAATGCTTTATTATTTTTCGCAAAGCGGACAAGAATAGGCCCCACTCTGTCTTTTTTGCAATAAATGGGTCTGCATCCTATCCGCAAAAATTGGGAATGGGGCCTAAGAGTTCGGCTACACGGCAGTGTAGCATGGCTGCTGAAGGTATGAATGTGGTTGCAGCAGGACACGCATGTTTGCTGTGACCGCCACTTGCGAAGTGCAAAAAATCCAGCATTTGTGCTGCGGCCTCTTTCATTCCCGTTTGCCCTGCCCTGATACTTGGGTGAGCGACACGTCACGCCCAAAATTGCCAGTAGCTGCACCCTTAATTAGAGTGGTCTGCTCAGGGGTCTGAATCAGTTTACAGGCCTGGTTCAGTGAAAACTGAATTAGTTTTGGGAGTCTGGCCTATGGTTTGAATAGGGTCCTTATCTGGGCCTTGAGTTAATGCTGGGGGTTTGAACTGGGTTCTGAATTAATTTGATGGGTCCAAATTAATTTTAGGGATCTGGTCTGGGTCTGAAGTTGAGGGTTCTGGTTTGGCTTTTTAACGAACTAAGGCCTCATGCACACGGCCGTTGTTGTGGTCCGCGTCCGAGCCGCATATTTTACCGCTCGGGCGCGGACCCATTCACTTCAATGGGGCCGCAAAAGATGCGGACAGCACTCCGTGTGCTGTCCGCATCCATTGCTCCGTTTCGTCCCCGCAAAAAAATAGAGCATGTCCTATTCTTGTCCGTTTTGCGGACAAGAATAGGCATTTCTATAATGGGCCACGTTCCGTTCCGCAAATTGCAGAATGGAACACGGAGCAGCTTCTGCATTTTGCAGACCGCAAAACACCAACGGTCGTGTGCATGTAGCCTTAAAGGGATATTCCCATCTGAGACAGTGGGGGCATATCGCTAGGATTTGCCCCCATTGTCTGATAGGCGCGGGTCCCACTTCTTGGACCCACACTTAGAATGGAGCGGGGAAGGTGGTGGCCAGAGGACCCTGGGTTTTCTGGGGTCTGGCCACCGCCAAGCGCTCTCCCCACAGGATTGAATGGGAGCGCACCGCCAGCTCGACTATTGATGACGGCCCCATGAAAATGAATAGAGGGCGGCTGCGCATACACAGTGCGCCTTCCACAAGCTTCAGGGGACCGTTCTTGTGGTGTGGGTCCCAGAGGTGGGATCCGCACCTATAAGACAATGGGGGCATGTGCTAGAGTTATGCCACAATTTTCTGAGATGGGAATACCTCTTTTAAGGGTCTGGTCTCGGTTCTGATTTACAGGGTTCTGGTTTGGGGTCTGAATGAGTTTTAAGGGAATCTGTCAGGTAAAAACATGGAGTCTGAGCTGCAGGCAGCAGGTTATAGAGCAGGAGGAGCTGAGCAGATCGATATATAGATGGGGAAAGAGTCGGTAAAACGTGTAATGTAATGTATTCTGGGCTGTGAAGTCCAGGGGGCGGTCCTATCAGTGATTGACAGCCTCTCTTCTATGACTGTATACAGTGAGAGCTGTCAATCACTGATAGCTCCGCCTCTTGGACTCCAAAGCCCAGAATGAGCAGGAATTTAAATGAATAAATGACACGTTTACGGACTCTTTTCCCATGAACTCTATATCGATCTGCTCAGCTCCTCCTGCTCTATAAACCGGCGCCTGCAGCTCAGACACCGTGTTCAACCTGACAGCTTCCCTTTAAGAGACTGGATTTAGTTGTGAGTTCATTTCATGTCTTTGATATAGGGCCAGAATTTATTTTGGGGGCATGGTCTGGGGTCTGTATGACGTTAGGAGCCTGCTGTGGGGTCATCCTTTGCTATGGGCGTAAATGAAATTTAGTTGTCTGGTTTGGGGTCTGGTCTTAGGATCTGAATGAGTCTTAGGACTCTGGAAATATCTGGGGGCTTAGTTAACGTAGGGGTCTGAACTGATTTACCCACCAAAAAATGATAATATATAAATCTACAAAATGGGCGACATCTGTACTATTCGGGTTCAGCCTGGAAATCACCTGACCTTCTGACCCTGATTGCGGACCCCGGTTTACATTTAGATGAACTGTTCCTGTGTCTGCCTGGAAATAGAGGGACCACTGGAGATCCACTGATCAGAAGATGACCGCTTTGACCACCAGGTTGTGTTATCGACCATTGGTGACAAGTCTGGGTGCACTGTATGTACCAGAATTCGGGTTTACAGGGGTCGCGCTAGGATGGAAAGGGGGGTATTTGGCATTTTTCCGCAATCCCCTTAAGACATCTGTTGCACCTCGTTACATCTCGGTGAAAGCGAAAAGAAATCAGGCCCCATTTGCATTTGGAAATTTGCACCTTTCCTTCATTCTAGAGCATCAGTTCTGATGACTCTATGATGTTCCATTCCTCCATTATTCCTGCAAGAAGTAGTGATGAGTGAATTATTAGTAGTTTGCACTTAAGGTCTAGCTGGGTGTTATGAGTTGGGGGTGTGGCCCTGCACAGTCACTAGCAGCACTGCTTGGATAATGTTAGACTGGGCAGGGACACCCCCCCCCCACCACCACCACCATAATTGCAAAATGCTAGTAATTCATTCTTAACTAAATTCTAGCAGGAATAATAGACCATTTATAAGAATAGATGCTTCAGAATTGTTATTACATAGGGGATACAAGTAATTACTAAAACAGACAGGTCAGTAAAGGGGACGGGTTCTCTTTAAGTTAGGGTTCATTCAGACGGCCGTATGCTGTCCGCAAAAATGCGGATCCGTTTTTTTGCAGATTAGATGCTGTCCCATTCACTTCTATGGGGCCCTTCTCTTCCATTGCACGGCTCAGCAAAAGAAATGAAATATGTCCTATACTTGTCAGTGATATCAGGACATGGCCCCAGGGAAGTCTATGGCTCATCAAAAAAAGCGGAATGCAATCCATTTTTTGCGGACATGCTGAAGGTGTACGCATTTCTGTGGACAGCATACGGCCATCTGAATGAGCCGATAAGCCTCTGCAGAATTTTGACAGGGGGGGGGGGTCACGTTCTATTGGAGGATGTGGTCATGTGACAGCTATTCTCATGTATGTGGTGAGTGTTGAGAGGACGGCTTCTGGTGGTCTCCTGACCTGTCTGTTTTAGAACATGATTGGATTCCACCTGAAATAACACTGTACCTTGTGCCATACCTCTGTTATTCCTCCAGAAAATGTAATGAATAAATAAATTGACAACTCGGCGTTACCAGTAGTGCCAGTATTGGGGTGGATGTGACGAGAAGAATAAGAACAACCAGTGGTCAATGTATTTGTACATTTTCAGGAGGAGAAAACAGAGGAATTGCACAATTCTAAAAAAAAAGATGCTCTACAATTGTTATTTAATGGGGAATGCAAGTCGGGAGAGGTGACGAGTTCCCTTTCAAAGAGGACAATTCCTTTAAGAGGTCCATGGTGCACCTTCCTCTCGTACCTAGCGGGACACAATGTTACTTTGTTTTATTGTGCGTAATTCGCTGGGTCGAAACTGGACTCTTAATAGATTGGGTAACGCAGGTAATTGGCAGATGTCCCTTATATTGTGCAATGAGGATTTGGATTACACATAAACCCGCCAGGAATGCAGTTCCTATCTCTGCTGTGGATGATGAGGCAGTAGTCTGTGCGATTCCTCTCCCTGGCCATGTTTGCATACGTTATGTAATACCCCAACAATGTTACTTGCAGAATGGCTGTAAATCCCACGCCCGTTCTCCCTCGTGCCCGTACATCTGCCAAGAGTCGCTGGGTGCAGATGATATAATTTAATGGATTATGGGCTTGCGCGGCTTTTATTCTCCTGAATGTTTTATCTCTATGTGTAATGACAGCGGTGTTTAGCGGCAAAGGCCCGCAGAACAGACAATGAGCAGCGGCTGACGTCCAGCGCCTACAGACGAGTGAATGTCAGTTGTGCCTGCCCAGCGGTCAGCATGGCATCGTTATTATACACTCATTATTACGAGCCTTTCTTGTTAGCTTTGTTTCAGGTCAAACGCCGAGCGAAATGCCAAATCTGCACTGTCCCCTGTAGATCCTGAAGGCATAAGATTAAAGGGCAACTCCAGATTCAGTCACATCAATGGTGTAGTAATGATTGTTATATGGTGAGGAGGTTGTGAAATATAGGTTTCCTTTGGCTTTTTTAAAATTTTGTATGGAATATGATCATAGAACACATATCTTATGTTCAGTATATCCTGTAAAAGAATTGTTCTGAGTGTAAGAGTGGTTGTCACATTATCAAGTTAATTACTTAACAAGCTAAACTAAATATTTTTAATACATCACTAATACTATGTACAGTGTACAGTAATGTAACTACAGTACTATAATACCGCCTCCAGGTTCAAGAATATAACTACTATAATACTGCCTCCTATGTACAAGAATATAACTACTATAATACTACTCCTATATACAAGAATATAACTACTATAATACTGCTCCTATGTACAAGAATATAACTACTATAATACTACTCCTATATACAAGAATATAACTACTATAATACTGCTCCTATGTACAAGAATATAACTACTATAATACTGCTCCTATGTACAAGAATATAACTACTATAATACTGCTCCTATGTACAATAATATAACTAAATACTGCTCCTATGTACAAGAATATAACTAATATAATACTGCTCCTATGTACAAGAATATAACTACTATAATACTGCTCCTATGTACAGGAATATAACTACTATAATACTGCTCCTATGTACAAGAATATAACTACTATAATACTGCCATCCTATGTACAAGAATATAACTACTATAATACTGCCATCCTATGTACAAGAATATAACTACTATAATAGTGCCTCCTATGCACAGGAATATAACTACTATAATACTGCCTCCTATGTACAAGAATATAACTACTATAATACTGCCATCCTATGTACAAGAATATACCTACTATAATACTGCTCCTATGTACAAGAATATAACTACTATAATACTGCTCCTATGTACAAGAATATAACTACTATAATACTGCTCCTATGTACAAGAATATAGCTACTATAATACTGCCTCCTATGTACAAGAATATAACTACTATAATACTGCTCCTATGTACAAGAATATAACTACTATATTACTGCTCCTATGTACAAGAATATAACTACTATAATACTGCCTCCTATGTACAAGAATATAACTACTATAATACTGCTCCTATGTACAAGAATATAACTACTATAATACTGCTCCTATGTACAAGAATATAACTACTATAATACTGCTCATATGTACAAGAATATAACTACTATAATACTGCTTCCTATGTATAAGAATATAACTACTATAATACTGCTCTTATGTACAAGAATATAACTACTGTAATACTGCTCCTATGTACAAGAATATAACTACTATATTACTGCTCCTATGTACAAGAATATAACTACTATAATACTGCCTCCTATGTACAAGAATATAACTACTATAATACTGCCTCCTATGTACAAGAATATAACTACTATAATACTGCTCCTATGTACAAGAATATAATACTATAATACTGCTCCTATGTACAAGAATATAACTGCTATAATGCTGCCTCCTATGTACAAGAATATAACTACTATAATACTGCTCCTATGTACAAGAATATAACTACTATAATACTGCTCCTATGTACAAGAATATAACTACTATAATACTGCCTTCTATGTACAAGAATATAACTACTATAATACTGCCTCCTATGTACAAGAATATAACTACTATAATACTGCTCCTATGTACAAGAATATAACTACTATAATACTGCCTCCTATGTACAAGAATATAACTACTATAATACTGCTCCTATGTACAAGAATATAACTACTATAATACTGCCTCCTATGTACAAGAATATAACTACTATAATACTGCTTCTATGTACAAGAATATAACTACTATAATACTGCCTCCTATGTACAAGAATATAACTACTATAATACTGCTCCTATGTACAAGAATATAACTACTATAATACTGCTCCTATGTACAAGAATATAACTACTATAATACTGCTTCCTATGTACAAGAATATAACTACTATAATACTGCCCTCTATGTACAAGAATATAACTACTATAAATACTGCTCCTATGTACAAGAATATAACTACTATAATACTATTATCCGTTTTGAAGGTGTATATTTTGAGTCCCGTGTCTTCCATTAGTGAGCGGATGAAGACTTTATCCATCTGATGATTTATCTCCAATTAGAAGATAACGCTCCAAGACAAATTGATTTGGAAATCTCAAATAGAGCTACAAATTTGCTCATCTTGAGATGTTTATCTTGCCTTGAGCTCAACATCACCACAGACCTTATTAGTTCTCACCAATCCCAACAATTGACATGATACCTAAGAATAAACCTAAAAGTAATTAACAGTGGACGCTTAAATAGTAGAAAATTAACTTGCCAATAAATCTATGGCGCTCTCGCTCTCCGGAGATCGTCGGGCTTTTTCTAGTCATTAGGAGTAATGAGTTTGTGTAAAGCCAATGATGATCACTACAAGACATCGACCAACGACGATGAAGCAAGCCGAGAGAAAAATTAGCATTCCTTTCTCCGATTCTGCCTCAACCATAACATATTAGACATTCGTGGAAGGATACAATTGTGTTTGGTCTTTGGTGGGGTGTGATAGTGGAGACCCTATTGATTTTGAGAAGAGGGAAGTCTTCTCCATTCCTGGTGGAGCTATGGCTTAGAACATCTGGTCAGGTTTTACAGGAATGTTTAAGAGATACGGAAATGAAGAGTGACTGCACGTCTACTGCTGCTTCTCCACCAGGAACGGGAAGCAAGAACTCGTTGAGTCTTAAGTTGCAATATAGAATTAGATCTCCCAATGATTTTCCAAATGGAGGGACCACAACACCGTTAGAGGTGATGACACATCTTAGTTGTCCGAGCATTTGGACTACTTCTTCATGATCAGGAGAAATAAGCCGTTGCTAGACAACTCTGTCCCTTCCAGACTCTTCTGGCGGTGGCATATCTCTCATAAGACCAAAGGATGGACCATGTTTAACAATGTCCCAGAATCAGATGGTTGACTGGTGCTGCCAAAAACAGAGGGTTCTTCTAACAGTCACATAATGTACACCCCAACGAATCCTTATGTGTAAAAGGACATCAACCTTAAAGGAAGCTTTGCTGTGGTAAATGTGCTATTTGCCTCTTGTCCACATGCATAGAGGTCAAATGTTGACCTGGTGACACTACATGTGGAAGAGGATTGTGGTGGTCTATGAATGCCACCCACTGCCAGGGAGAACTAAGTAAGGGAAGGCAGACTCCTTCTCTTAGCTTTTCCTGGCAGTCGGTCACGTTGAGATGACCTTCCTACGCTGAAGTAGCAAATGTCTTTGGGTCCATCAAGATGGACAGGAGCTTTCAACTTGTCACGGTGGTGACACCAGTCGGGAAGGAAGTAGCTAGCTTCTCCTTGTCAGTGCAAATTAATAGAACTTGTAGTAGAAATATAAAGATATAACCTATAAGTCCTCCCATAGACAAAAGCAACTCGGAAGAAAGGGAGAAGTCCCCAGCTCATCCGTCCTTCTTGTCTGGAGTATTGGTGATCATTGATTTCCATTATGGGATCAGTAGCCGTCTCAAATTCCCACCTGCTTGTCTCATTTCTGTTGCGACTTGGTATTTAGAAAGGCTGCTGTTGTATATCATTATATCTTTATGGAGATCCTGGAGTCGATGCTCAGCATTTCTTGTCATGTAGTCTGGAATAATAGATTTATCTTCAAGGTCAAGTGAACACTGCTCTCCTCTTTCCCTTGGTAGAGCAGCACTTTGTGCTCCACAGCTGCTCTTCTTACTGTAAATGAAGAAGTTATGACCATTGTCGGCCATTTTCGAGACCGTGGAGAATATTATGTGGTCACCCGTCATTGACTGCGCACTTACAATAATACAGAATCTGGCATTTATGTATATATTTTTTTTATTTTTGGAGGGCAGGTAATTTCTTTTGTTTTTATGTCTTTTATTAGTAGTCATGTGACCTTTTGATTTTTTATTTTATTTATTTTTTAATCAGGAGGCCCCGATGGACATTTAGTAGCCGTCTGCTGAACTGCTGGAGAGATTATGGTAAAGCACCAACCGCTACAGTACTACGAGCCGCAGTTATGTTTGTCATGCCTGACCGGAATTTACGGTTGCCGATGGAAACGGTATCAGCGGTCACATGATGACACCACTAAGGTAAGGGTAATTACTGTATATCCTTTTTTTTCTTGTGTCATTATCAAGAGAATTTCTCCTTAAATTCAATCTCTTAAAAAAGCTTCACAGAGGTGGATATTCTCGGTGTAGAGCTTCAAATCCGCTGCCTCTGTAGGGTTACATAATCTAATTCTGTCCACCACTATTGGGAGCTCACTGCATACAGGTTTATTATTGAGCCCAATGGGTCACCAGTATACATTAAGCTCTTAAGCTCCCCCTAGTGGTGGATGCTGGTAGACAGAATTTAATCGTGTAACTCTAAATGTGCAGGGGATTTTGAGCCGTGTATCAAGGAAACAGAGCGCCGCCTGCTATATGGATAATAATCTCAGTACTACGGGCCTAAAACCATGGTGTTTAATGTTTGACATTCATCTTAAAGTACAGGAAACAAGGTGATGACCTATATGACATCAGGTGGGCAGTCACTCAGCCTCTGTAGGCCCCTGAAGAGAAGGCCTGCCTAGTAATCCACTTACATGAGAGCGTCAGACATGTCATTGCATTGCAAGTCGACCATCCTGTCTTTCAGGAGTCTGGGAAAGCTGGATGATGGTTGTAACAGGAAGGGTGAGGGGTCTGTATACAAGATTTGATTTACTGGAGATTTTAATGGAGTATATCAATACAGCATATGGCGGCAGCCTCTGTGTGCAGTACACGATGAGCCCGGCTGTTGCCTCCAGCTGCTTGCTCTATATTTTATAGCTTTTCTTGTGTTTTATTTCTTCCTATTTTTTTTTTTTACCCTTCTGCGCCTTTGAATCGATTTGATTTCTTTTTCTAGCTTGTGTCTTGAAATGAGGAGCGCTCTTGTTATCCCATTACTTGTTATCCGGCTTTCCTGGGGACAGATCTAATCTATACAGCTGTTTCTTGGTCTAGAAGTGGTTGATTGCTGGGGCGTGCCCCTCAGTGGGGGGTGGAGGTCTCAGTAGTAATGTATATTGTATGATTTCTCCGTATAAGGCCTAATTCACACGTCCACAAAATGGATCCGCATCCCATCCGCAATTTTGCGGAAGGGTTGCAAACCCATTCATTTCAAAGGGGCAGGAATGGATGAGGACAGCACACTATGTGATGTCCGCATCCGCATTTCCGCATCCGTGTTTCCGCATCCGCGTTTCCGTTTCCCCAAAAAAATAGAACATGTCCTATTCTTGTCCGCAATTGCGGACAAGAAAAGGCATTCTCTATATAGTGCCAGCAATGTGCGGTCCGCAAAATGCGGAATGCACATTGCAGCCGTCCGTGTTTTGCGGATCCGTGTTTCCGCAAAACACACTACGGACGTGTGAATTAGGCCTAAGCTTTAGGCTACATGCAGTGCGACAGTGAAAAAAACGTCAGTTAAAAACAGACATTTTCAACTGATGTTTTTTTCACTGATGCCTTTCTGAGAGACGGACGTTAAAAATGGACCCATTCAATTGTATGGGGTCGGTCTGTCAGTGAAAAACGGACAAGATAGAGCATGTTCTATTTTTTGACATCCGTTTTTCACTGACAGTCAAAAAAACTGCCATGTGAATAACCCCATAGACTACCATTGGTCTTAAAGTATACATTTCATGGCCTTTAAAAAAATGTACATAACATGTCCGTTTTTCTTTTTGTATATCATCAGTCTCAATTATCTTTACAGCACACAATAACATGTCCGTTTTTCACAGTCGTGTGCATGTAGCCTTAGGCCTCATGCACACGACCGTTCCATTTTTTGCGGTCCGCAAAACACGGAAGCCGGCCGTGTGCCTTCTGCAATTTGCGGAGCGGGCGACCCATTATAGAGATGCCTATTCTTTTCCGCAAAACAGACAAGAATAGGAAATGTTATATTTTAATTTGCGGGGCTACTAAACAGAGCAACGGAAGTGGACCGCACACGGAGTGCTGTCCGCATCTTTTGTGGGCCCCATTGAAGTTAATTGGTCTGCACCCGAGCCGCAAAAACAGCTGATTGGCGGCGGTGCTGGGTGTCCGACCCCACTGACCTGATATTGATGACCTATCCTGAACCCCTGAAAAACCCCTGTAACTACCATTCCATTTGTATTGAAAACATTTAAGCTTTATTAACCCCTTCCCAACTGCATCCTGTACATTTACTTCGGCGGTCGGGTATTTAAAAATTGCATCTGCTTGAGAGTGCAGCAGGCACCATAGCCGCCGGGTGCCTGCTCTTTTACCGGGACTGATGTATATGATCAACGATAACATTGATCGCACACATTTATCTCCTCAAATGCCTTGGTCAAATGTAACCATGGCATCTGGTGGGGCAAACTCATGGTTTTTAACCTATCAGCCGTGCATCAGCTCCCCCTGGAGAGAATCGGAGGAATCGGAGTGTGTGTGCAGCAGCCCCTGTCCTCCTGAGTGACCAGAGGCTGCCGTACATTAGTTCCTATGGAGAGCCTTCCTGTGCCTGAATTATAAAGATTGGTGTTTTAGACTCCGGTCTTAGTAAGGCCCTGCGCTGGCGGTGGATCCGCCGCAGTTATGTAGAGGTGCCGGCCTCTTCGTAAGTTCGGCGGATCCACCGTCAGTTCTAAATCTTTCTTGCTGTCTTACATTTAGGCCTCTTTCACACGGGCGTTGCGGGTGCACTCCGTCAAACAGTGCGGGTGCGTTGCGGGAATCGCCGCGATTTTTCCCTGCGAGTGCAAAGCGCTGTCATGCGTTTTGCACGCGCGGGAGAAAAATCTGCACTTTTGGTACCCAGACCCGAACCTGCACGTCTTCACAGAAGTGCATGTTTGGGTCAGAAATTGTCCCGCTGGTATTATTTCACATTATAACATAGTTATAATGTAAAATAATACCCTTGGCCATCTTCCTAATGTTGAACCCGGTGCAGAATGGGTTAAAAATAATAAACTAATCATAACTTACCTGTTCCATTTGATCGCGAAGCCCGGCATCCTCTCCGTTAGCTTGCTACTAGGAAAAAGACCTGTGATAATGTCACATGGTCACATGGCCCAATCACATGCTCCATCACCATAGGCTCCATCACCAAATGGACCAGGTAAGTTATGATTAGTTTATTATTTTTAACCCATTCTGCACCGGGTTCAACATTAGGAAGATGGCCAAGGGTATTATTTTACATTATAACTATGTTATAATGTGAAATAATACTGAACCGGTTACACATCCCGATGGTTGCATAGCAACCATGCGGGAAAATCGCAACGCATCCGCACATGATTGCGGATGATTGCGATTTTCCCGCATCCCCATTCACTTCTATGGGGCCTGCGTTCCGTTAAAAACGCACAATATAGAGCATGCTGCAATTTTCACGCAACGCAGAAGTGATGCGTCAAAATCACTGCTCATGTGCACAGCCCCATAGAAATGAATGGGTCCGGATTCAGTGCGGGTGCAATGCGTCCTCCTCACACATTGCACCCGCGCGGAAAACTCGCCCGTGTGAAAGGGGCCTTAGGCCTTTTTCTACGCCTGAAACAGTTGCGCCCCAATCTGCACCTCGAATAGGCGTATTTCAGCTTAATAACTGACCCCCATAGTGTAATTCTGATAGACTCCAATCCTAATGCATTGGAGTCTACGAGAGAAGCCGTCTGATGGATGTTTGTTATGGTTCCCTAGGGGAACTATTAAAAGGTTTCCCCAAAATGAAAGTAAAAATACACAAACAATAAAAAAAATTACACATCATGGGCATCGCACATTCTATATGGAGAGAAATCCGCTCGGGATGCATCAGGATGTCTTCAGTTCAGTCACTGTACGGAATACCGCAGCATGCTGCGGTATTATCTCCGTCCAAAATGCCGGATCAGTTGCCGGAATGCCATTAATTTCCAAAGGAATGTATTAGTGCCGGATCTGGCATTAAAAATACCGCATTGACGGATCCGTTCTTCCGTGCGCAGACCCTTAAAAATGTGAAAAAAATACATAACGGATCAGTCTTTTCAGATGACAACCGGAGAGAAGAATCCGTTACTGCAATGCATTTGTGAGATGGATCCGCATCCGTCTACAAATGCTGTCCATTTCAATACAAATTGCCGGATGCGGCAGGCAGTTCCGGCGTCGGAACTGCTTGCTGGATTCCTCTGCCGCAAGTGTGAAAGTACCCTTAAAAGTGATAAAAAAAAAAACATACACTCCGTAAAATGATATCAATAAAAAGTACAGCTTATGGGGGTCAATATGGTGATGCAAAGAAAAATGCGTTTAGAAAAACTATACAGATGTGGTATCATTGTAATCGTACTGACCCAGAAAATGAAGGGAACAGGTCAGCTTTACTGCATAGGGAACGCCGTGAAAACAAAACCCATAAAAATGAGCCAGAATTGTGTGTTTTTTCTCTTTTTTTATTTTTAAAATTACACCCCATTTAGAACCCCCCCCCCCCACTACATTGTATGCAGCCGTAAATGGTGCCATTAGAAAATACAAATTGTCCTCAAACCGCATGTGAAAGGAAAAATAAAAAAAAGTTATGACTTGAGGAAGGCCGGGAGTTAAAAATGAAAATGAAAAAGGGGTTCTCCACTTTTGACAGTCCCTAAATATTAGAATGGTTTCTTGATAATAAGCTGAGTGTCCTCCCCACTTGTAAGCTGTGAGATGCGGGGAAACCTGGCATTCAGAGTTCACTCCCCCTACAGCGCCACTACTGGAGAGATGAAGTATTGCACAGTGTCCATTTATATCAGTGGGTTGTAGGAGTAATCCAGGACAGCTCGGGTCCTCCAAAGAGAGACACTCTTTCTAACCACTCTACACTGTGGCCAAGAGAGGAGGATCCTGAGCAGGGGGTCCAGTCACCTTGAGTTCACTGATGGGGTTTTTTAAGATGGCTTTTCTGTCTGAAGTGGACAATTCCTTTAATTATTGTACAACTTAACATATATTATTAAAACAGGTAAAACCCAGTACAAATAAGGAGCAGCGCAACGTCGCCTTGACACACGTTTCGCTTTGCACTCAGGCGCAAGTGACCTTAGAGACAAGAAATTCTTCAAGGGTGACTCCATGCTGTGGTCTGAGGTGGTCACTTCTGTACGCCATGCCCTGACATTTCTGTGATGGTTGTGTCCAGGACGGAGGCTTCCTGTAATGTACCAGAACGGCATGTAAATGTTCTCCCGCAGTGAATAGAAGACTGCGGCCGGGGATATTATGTCATCTGCCGTCACTTCTGCCTCTGCTCCCGGCCGCCCTGTGAATAACTATTTAATAAGACGCATTGTGCGCAGAAATCCCGAACACCTCAAATCAAATCATTAGTAAAAAGCTCCGAACTGTCGGACGTTGAGCTTGAAGATCCCATGGACACCCGGTTAGAACTAGAAATGTGTCTTAAAGGGGTTTTATATAAATGAAGCTTAAGGGGGTTATCCCACGAATAATGTAAAAAATGACAATCAGACATCATATAGCACATGACAATCTCTTTTTAACAAAGCTAGAACCAGCCCTGTACCTCACATGGATCCAGAGATCTCACCATTCATTGCTCTGCCAGATTTACATCAAGGTGGCAGCTCAAGGGGAGTGTCCTTTCTGCTGCAGCACAGGGGGCGTGTCCATTCTGTTGCAGCTCTCTCCCTATCACAGCTCAGAAGGCAGTTGAAGGATGAAACTGAGCATGTGCGGCCACCTCTGTGAGCCGCACAAAGAAATAATAAAAACAACAACCAGCAGGTGGCGCTATATAGATACATTTTATTGAATAATTCAGTGGCTATACAAAAAGTTTAATTAAGTGCAATTACATTATTCTGAGTATTCAGACCCAGGAGCTGGTTTGAAAACTGTACAATATTTTTTGCGGGACAACCCCTTTAAAGGGGCTGTCCTGAAGACACAGCCTGCTAGTGTACGGAGATGTCATGGAGGGTTAGGACACCCCGTTCAGGACCCTCCTCTATGATACACTAAGCAACATAGGCTTCATCCCTGGTGGGCCCGGCCAATACGTGAATTACATGGTCAGCCATTTTTTAATGGTCTGCATGTAATGCCACATTTCTCCTACAGGGGGTGAACAGGACTCTCCGCCAGTGATCGCACTGATGAAGGGAGGTTCCAGGGTCCGGATCGCGACAATCCTTTTGTCTTCTTGTCATGGATAAGGATCCGAATTGTATGTGATCCGAAACGCGTCATCTGAGACCGCTTCTGGTGTATGTTTTTTAGTGCACTTAATAATAAAGCCTATATTATCTTTTGGAAGCTGAACCCAACGTTTTTTCTTACGAATTTATCTTCCTACGCCCACGTTCCAGGCGGGGTCCGTGTCTCCACATCCGGCAAGGTGAACACACCTTTTCTATTGTTGGACTTTGGTCTTCTGGAAGGTTCGACAATTTTCTAATATACTTTTTGCCCTACTTCTTCACTATTTTTTATATTTCCACTTGCGGTCAGTGAATTGAGGCATTGTTGCAGAGGTGGAAAATTATCCTGCCCTTATCTTTCCTAAAGGGGTTGTCTAATGAAGGCAACTTATCCTTTATTCACAGGATGGGGGTTCTGGCGGGGGCCTGACGGCTGGGGCCCCCATTGATCACGAGAATGAAGGCCTGTGCTCCCTGTTTGAATGGAGCAGCAAACACGCATGCTCCATTTGACTCTGTGGGACTGGTGGATACAGCCGAGTAGACCTTCCCGATGGAGAAGAATGGAGCGGCTGCGGGCATGGGTGACCGTCGCTCCATTCAAATGGGGAAGCACAGGCCCTGTTCTCGGGACTAGCTGGAGCCCCATCGGTCAGAGCCCCGCCAATCAGGCACTCATCCCCTATGTGAATAGAGGATAAGCTCTCTTAATAGGACAACCCCTTTAAAACTGAGAGTTTGTTACTGTTGTGTCCGGTCTAGACAATCCTCAGGGTCAGCAACCTCCGTCACTCCAGCTGTTGCGAAACTACAACTCCCAGCATGCTTCATAAACTTCTGTGGGAGTTCCAACAACAGCCTGGTAAGTTTGCCCACTGGGAGTTGTAGTTTCGCAAGAGCTGGACCGCTGGAGGTTGCTGATCCCTGCTCTGTGAGGTGATCACATTGGGAATCTTTCTCCTGTCCTGATAGTTTGTTACAATGTATCGCTGTAGGCAAAAATCATCATTGTCTCCAGGACACAGGATGGTGGGGACTGGATATAACTAGAAATGAACCCTCAGCTGTGAGAAGTATTCGGTTAGGGCTGGGTCGTAACTTTGGGTTGCAAACAAGAAAGTTTCCATTCACTGACAGCAAGCAGAGATCTTGAAAAGGTGGCTTAAAAAGCAAAATATATTCGAAAGTTGCGGAACTTCTCATCATTCAATGATTAAAGGGGTTCTCCGGGATTTTCATATTGATGGCCTATCCTCCAGAGTAGGTCATTAATTTTAGATCGGCGGGGGTCCCTGAGTTCTTAGGCCTCTTCCTAGGCCATGTGACGTCGCGTTCATCGGTTATGTGGCTTAGGCGCAGCTCAGTCCCCCATCCAAGTGAATGGGGCTGAGCTGCAATACCAAGCACAGCCACTATCCAGCGGAGAGCGCTGTGCTTGGTAAGATGTGAGGGGGTTGTTGCGCTCATAGGAGCGCTGGTAAGCACTATGGCTTCCTCAGACAGCCCCAGCCATCAATATAAAAACCACAGACAGCCCCTTAAAAGCCTTAAAACTATAAAAACCTCTAAAGAGCATTTCTGCCAAAATTTGAAAATAGCCTGCACTGGAAATAAAGTAAATTTCCTTAAACCATTTTATTTTATTTTTTGTGAAAATCCACAAGTCTGTGTGGCCTTCTTGATAAGCCAGAGGCATTAGACGAGGGAGTAGCACACGACTGCAGGGTCAGACTACACAGGGTTTGTTTGTAGTCTGTAACCATGGAGACACATCTGGCTTTAGATGCAATAATACTGGCTTCAGAAATGGATGACCTGCGTCCTATGTGTAGGGCTTGGTAGACTCCAGTCTTGGGTCTACATGACTCATTTATGGTGTGTGACAGTCCGTCAGTGATGGGCACGGACTCCGCACTCTTCTCTAATAGACACTCATTTCCTGCGGAGGAGGAAGATAACTATGTGACCTGTCAGCCGGTAACATGCTCTGCGGCAACCACTTAATAACCTGACAGATTTTGTGTTAAACGCCTCACAGTCTCCTTCACTGGAGCAGGGAGCTGATTTCACTGCTCTCCAGTACCGGCGGCCATACTGTGTCCTCCATTCATGTGTTCCCATACCACTGCCTGACTGATCCAGCTGCATCTGGAAACATCACCCATCCAAAAGAGCAGCCAGCAATAAATACTGGGGTCTGTACAAGGTAACAAAGGGTACAAGTTCATGTCTTATCCTGTACTGATCCCGAGTTACATCCTGCATTATACTCCAGAGCTGCACTCACTATTCTGCTGGTGTAGTCACTGTGTACATACATTACTTATCCTGTACTGATCCTGAGTTACATCCTGTATTATACCCCAGAGCTGCACTCACTATTCTGCTGATGCAGTCACTGTGTACATACATTACTTATCCTGTACTGATCCTGAGTTACATCCTTTATTATATTCCAGAGCTGCACTCACTATTCTGCTGGTGCAGTCACTGTGTACATACATTACTTATCCTGTACTGATCCTGAGTTACATCCTGTATTATACTCCAGAGCTGCACTCACTATTCTGCTGGTGCAGTCACTGTGTACATACATTACTTATCCTGTACTGATCCTGAGTTACATCCTTTATTATATTCCAGAGCTGCACTCACTATTCTTCTGGTGCAGTCACTGTGTACATACATTACATTACTTATCCTGTACTGATCCTGAGTTACAGCCGGTATTATACTGCAGAGCTGCACTCACTATTCTGCTGGTGGAGTCACTGTGTACATACATTACTTATCCTGTACTGATCCTGAGTTACATCCTGTATTATACTCCAGAGCTGCACTCACTATTCTGCTGGTGCAGTCACTGTGTACATACATTACTCATCCTGTACTGATCCTGAGTTACATCCTGTATTATACTCCAGAGCTGCACTCACTATTCTGCTTGCTGTCATTGGAAACAGTCAGACCAAATGACTGTAAAGTCCCTGGTGTGAAAACAACTATTCCCATTATACAAATATTCTGTGCAGACCATGAACAAGCAGCAAACTAATGGGAAGACATGTAGGAACCAGATGGTAAGTTGGTGCTCTTTTCTTTTCAATCCCTGGTGCTTTGTGGGGATGTGTGCCGCCACATAACTGTCCCCGCTCTCTCCCTGACTCGTACATATTGTGCATCATTCTCGGGCATCTGGATAAAATCTCTTGTTTATTCTTGAGTGAAATATAAGAACATATGAAATAACTGTAGGAAATCCGAGTGTGCCAGTGTAACGGCGGTCTCGTGCGCGGAGTTATGGCGGCTGATTTCCCTCTGGACGCTCCGTGTAATGAATACGCTGCAGTTCTGCTAGTTCATCAGTTTTATGATATCGGATAGTGCTGCATCCGAGCTTCGAGGAAAACCCAGCAGCTATATATAGCCCCAGCGTCCTCTGTAGTAAGCGGGCGCTGCTGGCACGCCGTGCGGTACAGCGCAGTAATCTAATTACCTGAAGATCTGGTTAAAGCTCTGGGAAGCAGCCCTTGTATTACCACGCTGGTCTGGCGGCTAAGAGCTCATTAAACTGGGCAGTCCCTTTAGGATTAAGCAGTAGGTTTACCTGCTGTCATATGTCAAGCTTTTTGTGCCTAATGGCAAACTCGGCTCTGCTATGTCTGCATTTTCTCCTGTAGTATATGTATGCAGTGTCATGTTTTCTAGTATAGATTTGGTTACAGCCTTATTTCTTAGCGGACCAATCTGGGCAAAACTGATGCATCATGTTATTTTTAGTCCAGGGGCTAAATGGGTGGGGCCTGACCGTTCTCTCTTAGGTGATGATTGTCATGCCCCTCCCCCCAGAACCTATTTTTCGACTATCTCCAGTATTGCAGTTTTCACACAGGCCATTGAGCCCTCACTGTAGACTTATACTTCCTATCACCTTTACTGTGTACATTGGGGCAGGATAAACAGTCACTTCATTATAATTAAAGAGTAAGATTACAATTAAAGGTTACACCTCTGTTGTAAAGCTGAAGGTAGATAACATAGGATAAGACTATTGACAGTAGCTGATGGAGACGGCTCATCTCCTCCTCCCTGCGCGGAGACTGTCACAGAGCATGCCCACAACATTCTCCCATTGAAATCAATCAGACATTTTATTATAATTGCACGCCTGCTGTCTATTTGCGTCTTGTTTAGTTTTGTATTAGCAGATGGTTTTTGAGCTCCTTATTGTCTCTGGTGTAAAAGGAAGTGAATTGTGCCTACTAAATGACGCACAGCGGCTGGTACGGCGCTTACGCACTTGTGGGCATGCCCTTTTTTTGCTTTTTCTTTGTATAGTAAAAAAAAATAATTTTGTCCACTTGTGGCAATCATGTTGCAAGTGCTCCAAGGGCGGTCCTAGGCCTGTCGGGTGCTCCGTGTCCTGCAGAAAAACCACAGCCAGCCCCCTCCCTTGGCTTTGATCAGCATTAAATTGTGTGTGCAAGCGCCATTCAGTGCAGCTAGCAGTGACATGGTAGCAATCAAGCCCGTGGGAATGGCGCAGGGTGGGGAGACCCAGAGCACATGCCACACTCGGCGATGTGATTTACATACAGTATAAAACTTATTCAGCGCAATCAAAATGCTACGAATGACGAAACAAGCATGTCCTCTAGTCAGGTTAGAATACGAGAGCAGGCGTGCAACCAGAAAACAACTCATTGATTTCTATGGGAGGGTGTTGTGGGCATGCTCTGTGACATGTACTAAGCCCACCGTGCCCTACCAAGCGCTATGAGTCTCCTGGTTGGCACCTGCCAGACACCCTTTCAGTAGCAGAAGTCGGAGATCCTACACATGTTCTTATTCTCAAGTCTTCGGGCTTATATGTCGAGCACAAAACCTCTTGAGTCTGGTTCTTCCAGCACACATAATCCCCCTCTCTGCTCCGGCTCTGTGCTCACAATCCCCCTGGATGCCCATCGATGAATGTACTTGCTTTTCGGACTGAATACTCTAATACTGGTCAATACCCAGAGCTGAGAAATACAGGAGCACCTCACGGCTTGTTAAGATCCTGCAGAGAGCACAAGCATTTCTTTCCTCCTGATGTCTTCTGTTTTTGAGTGATAGATGACTGAGGGGTCGGGCGTAGCAAAGAGGCGGGGCTTTAGAATTTGATATCGGTATTGGTGGAGGCTGCTGCTGCAGCCAGTTGCCTTACAGCCAGACACAGGTTCCAAATGAAGTGATTAATTCCTGGTGACCGCAAACATCTGCCTCGTTATCTTGGAAATTAGATGGTGGCTGGTTCTGATCCTGGTGGGATCCATCAACAATATAATCAGTACAGATGCAGCCCAACCACCCCCAACATCTGCCTTTTGGATGGTTGAGTTTAACATATTTGACCATATGTTCCTCTAGGCCAGGGATGGGCAAACTGCAGCTCTCCAGCTGTTGCAAAACTACAACTTCCAGCATGCAAAGACTGCTTACAGCTATCAGCCTACAGCAGGGCATGGTGGGAATTGTAGTTTTACAACAGCTGGAGAGCCGCAGTTTGCCCATCACTGCTCTAGGAGATAAGGGGTGCCAGATGTCTTCGAGAACTGATCCCCCTTACCATATGGCAGGAAACATGCACTCAGCCTTTCTTCATAGGGCAATGGGTGGAGGTAGAAGGTTGACAGCTTCCCCATCTTTATCTTCTAATGTCCCCAACAAGAAGAGTCGGTGGTCTGCCTTATCCTACTGTGAGATAACAGCCTTCTCCTTCTAGTGCCCTCAATATTTCAGGTGGGTTGGCTTATCAGAGCAGGGGAGGAAGATTTCTGTTACAGCAAGCTGCCTCCCAGCTAGAGTTGAGCGAACTTGTATTTTAAGTTTGGCGTCCAAAGTTTGGGTTCGGATTATCGAAGCATCCCGTTATGGATTCCACCACCACGGACCATAACAGCATTTGGAATCCATAAGGGGATTCTTCAATGAACCCGAACCTTGGACAAGACTAAGGACCTGGGGTGACGTCACCGTCATGTGATCAGTGCAGGGGGCGTGGCTCAGCACTGGATTGGATAAGAGGTGATTCAGTACTGAGCCACGCCCCCTGCACTGATCACATGACGGTGACGTCACCCCAGGTCCTTAGTCTTGTCCAAGGTTCGGGTTCATTGAAGAATCCCCTTATGGATTCCAAATGCCGTTTTGGTCCGTGGTAGCGGAATCCATAACGGGATGCTTCGATAACCCCAACCCGAACTTTGGACGCCGAACTTAAAATACAAGTTCGTTCAACTCTACTCCCAGCTAAAGAAGCGACTCGTTCCTAAACCTATTGCTTTCTATGCAGAACGTGGGAGGATGAGATCAAGTAGATGCCTCCTAGAAGTCATGTTTATTGCACTTGGACTTAATAATGCTAGTGCCTTAATAAACATAAGCCGGTGAGTCCTGCTTCATGTGTTTTATCCTGCCTCCCTCCAGAGCTGCATTCATAATCCTGCAGATTGACAGTTAATTCTCGGCCCTCCGGATGTCATTTCTCTGCTGTAGTTGATTCTGGTAGATGTGGTGTTTCACTATGACTTTTCGTGAGTCTGAGTCCCTTATGATATGCGGTTTGTAAATCTCGCACAGGCCCCTTGTCCCTAACAGAGCATGAAATCCCTGATTGTCTGCGCTCCGAGGGGGACATGTCACAGGTCGCTGTGCACCTGTAGATAAATCGGCATCCAGTGTCACTGTCCACATATTAATATTCATGGGCACCTGAGGAAGAGAAGTTTATTGGATCCCCCGACGAGAGGAATCTTCACGGCTCTGCCGAGAATACTAGGGAGCAGAGTCTGCGGCCATATAAGTCATAGGTAAGTGACTAGTCGACGTGCCAACCCGCACATCTTGCCAACTCCATGCTGCCAGTATCAAATATTCAGCCTCTTTGCAATGGATTAATAAAGGGGCTGTGCTTAGATTAGTAGACGGAGAATTGTAAACCTGTCCTTGTGTCACTAGAGGTTTTTGCCTCCCAGTAGTCAGAACAGAGCTCAGGCAGTAGTTAAAGCTGTCCCATCTCCCTCTCCGTGCCCTTCTCTAGTAGAAAAAATTGTACCCCATGCTGTCCTTCCCCAGTTGTCGGAGTTTTTGCCCAGAAGTCCCAGTAGTCCTCCCCCTTTTATTCATCAGCAGAGCCTGTCCCCCCGCCTTCTTCAGATGGTGCAGTGGAAATCCACCTATTGTCTAGATGTCACAACCTCCCTTGCTCTCCTGCAATGCACCCTCTGTTGGTATGAAGATATATACAACCGCCCTATACCTGCCAGCTGTATGTAGGTTCCTAGATCAATACAGCAGGGGGCGCACAACGCTATGATTCTATCACATTGTATGCTTTTTCTGCCTAGCGGGAGTAGTCTCTGACCGCTTCTGCTGGGTGACAGGAAAATTGATTATATCGCTGACCAAAACTTTACCATCTGGAGGTACCCAGCTGCCAAATGCATGAAGGGAGAGAAGGAAAAACCCAATGGTCAGGGCCAGTTTTCTGGTTGCGGCTGGACCCTGCATGTGCACTCGGCAGCTGAAGGCATCTGTGTTGGTCTGATGTACATATGTGCCCGCATTGCTGAGAAAAATGATGATTTATTATATGCAACTGAGCCTCTAGGAGCAACGGCGGCGTTACCATTACACCTAAAGGCTCAGCATCTTCTGCATCTGCCATGTCTTCTGCTTTTTTGTTGATGTGGCAGACAGAGAAAACATCATCATGCTTGGTCCTGTCAGTCAAAGTGCTGACAGGATCAATGGCAACGCCCCCGTTGCTCCTAGAGGCTCGTTTGCTTATATTTAAACATCATATTTCTCAGCAATGCGGACACGTAGGAACATGGGGCCAACACAGATGCCTTTAGCTGCCAAGTGCACATGTAACAGGTCAGCCGGTGTCACAGGGACAGATCTGCTGACAGATGCCCTTTAAGCCCTTGATATGGCAGTTGCTGGGACTGTAATGATGGTTCTGGCTCCCTCTGACTCCCCATGGTGAAATCATGGTGAATCAGTTGTCATAAAATCAATGGAAAATCCCAGTTTGCCATGGTTATCTGCCTATTAAGCCCTGCCTCCAGCAGGTAGTTGTCAAAATCTCCATAAACTGCAATAATGTATTATTATAGTATATGGTGTAAGTGAAGTCACATAAGGGGACTGAAAATAAAAATAAAGAGAAAATTGAATTTTTGAAAAAGTCTTGGGTTACAAAACAGCGCCACCATTGTGCATAGGCTTTGTCTGTTATTGCACTTGCAGCATCCTACATGGCTTATTGACCAGGGGTGCCGTCTCTAGTAAGAAAACAGCCATGTTCTCTTATCTCATAAACCCCTTTAAAGTGAAAGAGAACATTCTTTGCCATTTGATTGTTACTTCAGAAGCGTTAGTGTTCACCTTTTAGACACGCCATCCTTTAAATGTCAAGCAGTACCGCTGATTACCAGTTGATTGTATGCGGCTGTTATTTACAGCACCAGAGCTCATCACTTCACTGCAGATTAGATTGCTCCACACAATTGGTTACTCATACACTTGCCAAGTGATCCTTCACAGACTTTGTGCTACTTGCATCTGGAAAAGGCTGCGCTGTACCAGTAATAAGCATTGATTGGAGCAAAGGTCGTATCTGGCGGCAAGTGTTTTTTTGGGATGTCTGCCAAAGCCTTGCTGAGAAGCTGGTCTCAGAGAACCGCTTACTTCCTTACATCCACTTTTAAGGATTGTCACATGGAAATTGTTACTTTCAAAACTGCCTGCTATGTACAAGTGTATAACTACTATAAAACTGCCTCCTATGTACAAGAATATAACTACTATAATACTGCCTCCTATGTACAGGAATATAACTATTATAATACTGCCTCCTATGTACAAGTGTATAACTACTATAAAACTGCCTACTATGTACAAGAATATAACTACTATAATACTGCTCCTATGTACAAGAATGTAACTACTATAAAACTGCCTCCTATGTACAAGAATATAACTACTATAAAACTGCCTCCTATGTACAAGAATATAACTACTATAAAACTGCCTACTATGTACAAGAATATAACTACTATAATACTGCTCCTATGTACAAGAATATCACTGCTATAATACTGCTCCTATTTACAAGAATATAACTACTATAATACTGCCTTCTATGTACAACAATATAACTACTATAATACTGCTCCTATGTACAGGAATATAACTACTATAATACTGCCTCCTATGTACAAGAATATAACTACTATAATACTGCCTCCTATGTACAAGAATATAACTACTATAATACTGCTCCTATTTACAAGAATATAACTACTATAATTCTGCCTCCTATGTACAAGAATATAACTACTATAATACTGCCCCCTATGTACAAGAATCTAACTACTATAATACTGCTCCTATGTACAGAATATAACTACTATGATACTGCTCCTATGTACAGGAATATAACTACTATAATACTGCCTCCTATGTACAAGAATATAACTACTATAATACTGCTCCTATGTACAAGAATATAACTACTATAATACTGCCTCCTATATACAAGAATATAACTACTATAATACTGCCTCCTATGTACAAGAATATAACTACTATAATACTGCTCCTATGTACAAGAATATAACTACTATAATACTGCTCTTATGTACAAGTATATAACTACTATAGTACTGCCGCCTATGTACAAGAATATAACTACTATAACACTGCCCCCCTATGTACAAGTATATAACCACTATAATACTGACTCCTATGTATAAGAATATAACTACTATAATACTGCCTCCTATGTACAAGAATATAACTACTATAATACTGCTCCTATGTACAAGAATATAACTACTATAATACTACTCCTATGTACAAGAATATAACTACTATAATACTGCCTTCTATGTCCAAGAATATAACTACTATAATACTGCTCCTATGTACAAGAATATAACTACTATAATACTGCCTCCTATGTACAAGAATATAACTACTATAATACTGCTCCAATGTACAAGAATATAACTACTATAATACTGCCTCCTATGTACAAGAATATAAGTACTATAATACTGTTCCTATGTACAAGAATATAACTACTATAATACTGCTCCTATGTACAAGAATATAACTACTATAATACTGCCTCCTATGTACAAAAATATAACTACTATAATACTGCCTCCTATGTACAAGAATATAACTACTATAGGGGGTGGCCTGACCGTCGACCGAGCTGGACACATGTGAGGGAGCTCCTCTACTCACAGCCCTGCAAAGTTATCTACTGTCGGGTTTATAATAATTCAATTAAGAATTATTAATTATGGTCATAAAAATAATTAATCAAGAATTTTCCATAACTTGTCTAAATTATGACCTGGTGAATTGTAGATAACCCAATCGATACAATTCACATCTGAGGCCGACTATTTCCTCAGATAATAAGTTCTTTTCATGAGAGATGACATTAATGCTAAAGATGTAGTTTTGACATTAAATAATACGCAGATATTATAAAAATATGCAGATTTTATTAGTTACACGATTATAAACAAATAGGTATATAAACACAATTATATATGCCAAGGAATATATATATGGCAATGATATATGAAGCATTACAAGCTTATCATAAGTAAATAAACAATGATATATGCCAATTAATATATACGGCATTAATATCAGGCACTAGAAGCTTCACAATAAGTAAATAAACACATGTGGGTAAGAGCAGCTTGTCACATTATAACAAAGCTATTTGGTTAGGATATCAAAACAAGAAGTTAAATTATATACATTACTCCTGTTCAGAGGCGCGTCTAATCCTAGACATCTATATGGAATGATAAATACATTCCCCACCCCTCTCTAACCAAACTAAAATACACCTCACATGTAGTAATGGGCAAATCCATTCAAGTATACAACTTAGAAGATAGTAGTCAAATCCTAGACTACTTTTAATACTTCTGTCAATACTATTTTCATATCTGTATAACCTAGTAAGACTATTAAGACAACAGACATTGGAAGAACTTGGAACAAATCTTCCAGTGGGAATTTATCATCTAGCTTGGCGAAGAATGCTACTATCAATATATCTATATCTATGCATATATGTATGCAATCATTTAATACTCTGATAAATTATGAAACTTGATTCTTCTGCAGGTAGAATGAAGCCTCACAATTATTCTATATCTAAGACTACATCTCATATAAAGAGATGATAAATAAATTAATATGTTCGCCAACATAGATGCTATGATTTTACCCACATTATCTAAATAGTCTTAATAAAATGAAACATCATTCTTTGTGTTTCTTACCAAGTCCTAGCAGGAATCTCACTTCTGCTCCTAGGAAAGCTGGATGGTCCATCACCATGGCTTTAATCTTGGGTCTTGGCTCCTGGAATGTTGGAATGCTATCCCTCCTCCTTTGTTCCTTACCTTTCCTCGTTCTTGCCTCCCTCCTTTCTCCTCCTGATGCTCATCTATCTAGGGTAATTATCTCCCTTGTAATCTAACATTACCACCCCCTGGATTAGTATTCTCCAATTAATTGAGGGGGTGTAAACATATGTAATAAGATCCTATGAGATCATGTTTACCCATAATGCAACTAATGGAGGATGGTGTATCTATCTGTCTCTGGATGGCACTGTTGCATAAACTATTAACACCATACCATGAAGAGTTAACTAGGGTATTTTTGCATCATATACATTTGACCCTCGTCGTCGTAAATCAGAGATAAGGATAAATGTAGACATTTTGTATCAACTAAAGATAGACAACTTGGAGTCTCTCTGACACTATTGATCTATGGGCCATTATGGTATGAATGGGCCTTGTTCTCTAAGACATGTCTGGAGAATCCAATGTACTCCCAACAGATAAGACCACATCTGTCTCAATAACTTTTTAAAATACAATGTTCTTTGTATTCAGTATACTCTTACACAGATTGAACTTTGCGTTACCTCATGTTGGCCTGTTCCAGCCATACAGCAAAACTTTGGCTCATGTATGTTTCTTAAAGACAATGAGCATGCATTTTTAATATAATATGACCAGGTATCAATATATATACCTATGAAAATGCCCGACACTACTTCGCAGCATAACCCTCTTCAGCATGGGAAAAATTGGAAAGTGTGTCCCCAGAGACAAGCCTGAACCCTTTAAACAAGATCGGGGCCTCTCCGATATGGAAAAATTCCTGAACAAGCGTCCTGCGGCTCCCGCGCCGGGCCTATCCAAGATGGCGCCACATGACTCTGAGGATGGAGTTCCCGAAACAGAGAAACCAGACAGCCTCTATATAGATGGATGCACGGGCGACCGCTCGGAGGCCCCTGAACCTATCTCACGCTGGTTCATACAACAAGCCTTATCAACTGCATCGGCCCCGGTGATACAGGACCTCACGGAAATAAAGGGAGACGTTAAACACATCGGGAACTGTGTGGAGAAGCTGGAAAACGTACAAGCAGCTATCATAACGTATGCCCGCACACTAGGCGATAATTGAGAGTATCCACCGCTCACTACGACCCATACCAAAAGACGGGGAGAACCCGAGGGACGGGATATGTGGCTTGCTTAGGTACATAGACACTGCCGCAATCTTCCGCAATCCAACCTCCCGACAGCCTGGGGCCTTCTCAAGGCCACTCAAGACATTCCATCATGGACCTAACAGAGGCCCCTAGATGGCCTAAGGCACAACCGAAGAAAAAGATGACATTCAGACTTCGGGACACTTGAGCAAAGCGGTGGCCCACAGCGGTTTTTCGCGAACCCTTCCACACAGGATCATCGTTGCTGTATTGCCATGGTCCCCAGGCTGGCAGGGGGTATGGGCCTTTTACTGTTTGTTCCGGCTTACACTCGGTCCTTGATAAATGCCAGCCTGTCCCCTGACACACACTAGAGGGCTGCTAACCCAGCCCCAGTTTCATAATGCAGAACCAGGCCTCCTATCGCTGACCTTGCCGTGGTTTGTAGTACGGACACGGTGGGTTCGGCATGGGAGGCTCGGGACTACCACAGCACAGTTTGCGCCCTGTTATGTTCACTGTTATATACTTGTTCTCCCCTGTTTTATCCGGTCGTGCCTGCTGATCTGTTTAGAAGTCAGATATGTGCACGTTGTCTACTCATGATGGCGTCTTTGATCAAATGTACCTCCTTCAATGTGAGAGAGTTTAACACCCCTCAGAAGAGATCTCAGATCTCCCGCCTTATGAGGAACTCTCGTACTGATATTTGCTTTTTTCAGGAGCTTAATTTCAAATGGGGCCATATCCCTAAGCTCCCCAGGTCCTACTTTCAACATTGGTTTATAAGTGCACATGAGAAGGCCTCAAGGTGTGTGGGAGTAGCCATCGCTAAACATGTTCTATTTACACTCATTGCCTCTCGGCATGATCCAGATGGTTGTTTTATTTTCGTCAAAGGAAAAATAGACACTGTAGTAGTGACTCTGGCAAGCCTATACGCACCTAATAGGGGTCAGGGTCATTGGTTATCGATTTACTTTGTCTGGCTTGTCCTCCTTCACTGAGGGGGTGTGGCTGGTGGGGGGTGATCTTAATGTCGCCCTAAACCCCACCCTGGACGCCTCAGATGGCTCCTCCCAACTGACTCAAGCGGTCCTGGGGCGAATCAATAGACGTCTTTCTGATGCTCATTTGGTAGACTCTTGCCGCTTGCTGAACTCCACTGTACGTGATTAGACGTTTTTCTCAGCTGCACACAATGTGTATAAAAGGCTCGACTATGTATTAATTTCCAGTAATCATATTGACCTGGCAGAGAAGACGTCCATAGACCCTATCACGGTCTCTGACCATGCCCCAGTATCGACTTCTGTGCGATTTGCTAATCTACCACCCCCCCTCCAGACAATGGCGACTAAACAAAACTTTGCTAGATAGGGACAAGGCTTCGCTTGCGCAGAAACTGACTTGGTTCTTTACAGAGAACTTGACAGAAAGCATGCCCATTACCACAGTCTGGGAGGCGCATAAGTCAGTCCTGTGAGGCGAACTTATCGCCCTAGAGAGTAGAGCTAAGAAAGATAGGCAGAGGATCCTACACATGGAGACAAAGGGACGAAGTTAATGTCCTCTCTTGTTAAACAGAGGTAGGAAGCCTCATTCATCTCTAGTATCAAAACAACAGAAGGGCAAATGGTCCATAAAACGTCAGATATCGCAAAAGAATTGAAAAAAATTTTGTAGTAGCTTGTATAACATTGGGAGTCCTGGTACAGAGTCAGACATAGATGACTTTCTGCGGGACCTACAGCTACCTAGCTTAAGTACCACGGATAGGGAGACCCTACTAGCCCCAGTTAAGGAAAAAGAAGTAAAGGATACCCTGAACTATATGCCGATGGGGAAGTGCCCGGACCCCGACAGTTTTCCGGTCGGTTACTACAAAAAGTTTTTGGAAGTTTTAGTCCCTCAACTAACTACTTGGTGTAATGCCCTGTTGACAGGTTCCCATCTGCATAGACAGTCATTAGAAGCGACAGTCACAATCCTTCCCAAAGCGGGTAAGGACCCTAGCCAATGTGGCAGCTAGCGGCCCATATTGCTCTTGAACATAGACGTTAAGATCTGGGCTAAGTTAATGGCGACGCGTCTTGGACCCCTCCTCCCTAAACTTATTCACCCCAACCAAGCCGGATTCGTTCCGGGGAGGGAGGAAAACCATAATTCATGTAGACTGCTTTCTGTGATACAATTAGCTACACAGAAGCGGACCCCACTGGTTTTGCTGGGAATCGATGCAGAGAAGGCCTTTGACAGGGTGAGCTGGAGTTTCCTGGGGAAGACATTAGATAAGTTTGGGATCCCTGAACAATTTAAAAGAGTCATAATGACCTTGTATGAGGACCCTAGTGCACGTATAAGAGTCAATGGCACCCTGTCGCCCTCCTTTTCTATTCTACCCACCTTATACATCTTGGCAATGGAGACACTGCTTCAGGCTATTCAGAAGCACCCTGGCATACGAGGCATAAGGGTTAAAGATGGATCCCCAGAATACATTAATGCAGCATATGCTGACGACCTGCTGGTTATGATCTCCAACCCTGTCGAGGCCTTCCTGCATCTGCTCACTCTATTTGACCAATACGGTAAAATCTCCAACTTCAAGTTCAACCACACTAAGTCAGAGGCCATAAATATCTCTGCTCCATACAAAGTTGTCTCGGCCCTCAAAACTTCTACCCCTTTCATTTGGCAAACTTCACATATTTCCTACCTGGGTATTAAGATCTCCACCAACTTGGACCAACTGTTCCACCTTAACTATGAGCCCTTGCTACAGGAGGTCCAACACCACCTCCACTCCCTCCATATGTATCTTGGATAGGCCGGAATTTTTTTTTGAAGGCCTTTGTTATGCCAAAGATTCTTTATGTGCTACAAATGCTTCCCATTTTTCTCCCACTCCCTTTCTTCACCCGGATTAGGAGGCCGTTTAGCCCCTTTCTGTGAAGTGGTAAGGGAGCCAGAATATCTCATGACAGACTTGCTCTTAAACAGAAACAGGGTGGCATTGATCTGCCAGATATACATATATATTATAAGGCCATTCACCTTAAAAGGTGGACACAACTTCATGTCCCTGCCTTTCAAACCTGGGGAGGAAATTTAGAGGTCGCACAACTCTCTCAGACGCAAAGGGCGGGCCTCAAACCGTCAGCACTTGGATCAAAGGTCCTACTTAGGGGCACGGCCCTGGTCATTAAGCAACTAGTCAAATAATTGAGCATTCTTAATAGCCCATCCCCTTCCATGCCAGCTGACCTGTTGCCTCTTTATGTAAGACCCAATATTTCCCAGGTTGCCCCGGTATAGAATAAACTGTGTAAATACACAGTAAATCATTTTTTGGAGGAAGCCTCTGGGGGTCTACCTGACCACCACCCACTTTGCCACATTGTACTTGATAACTTGGGCATCTGAATTGAATATAGACCTGTTGGAGACAGATATTTTGCGCATTCACGCACACTCACATGGTTTTTCTCGCTGCACCAGTGTACAAGAACACTCTTGTAAAGGTGCTCGCTCAGTGGTATCAGACTCCTAAACAAATGTTTATAAAAGGCTTGCGAGCCTCTAATTGGTACTGGAGGTGTGGCGAGGGCTCGGGCACGTTATCTCATATCTTCTGGTTTTGCCCGAAGATACGCACATATTGGGCACAGGTCTCGGTCACAATCAACAAGATAACAAGCACCTTGATACCGCTGTTGCCTTCCTTGGTGTTGCTCTGGCTCTCCACTCCTGCCTTGTCCCCCTCCAAAAACAATCTTGCCACACACTTGTTGCAAGCGGCCAGATTACTTATTCCGCAAGGATGGCTGCGTGCAGAACCTCCCAGTCTTGAACATTGGGTTTATAAAGTTGACCAAATCTGCCGAATGGAGGAGCTGGCGGGGTGGGAGGCCAGGGAGCACGGTAAATATCTACAGCTTTGGGAAACATGGTTGCTATTTAGGACAGGAAAGAGGACCGACAGTTCACCGCAGTGAGATATAGCATTACCATTAAACAATACGGGCGCCAAGATGACACCTTTTTATCTTCCTTTCCTTACTTTGTCTCTAGAACATAAGAGCTAGACAGCGTGCACGACCGACCGAACAAATTCCCCCCCCCCCCCCGTTTACCCCTTCTTTGTTGAATGTTATACTCATAATTAATATGGTTCGCGATCATATGTGTAATACTGAGGGAGAACTTTACACAGCCAGCCATTTGGATACTACAAGACCCTGAACTGAGCTGAACCCTGGAGCTTCAGTATTGGGAACTGGAATGGGGTGAATTATTGTGTACGTTGTTGTTCTTATTACATGGCTTTGTGTTTGAGCATATATCGGTTTTCATGATGTACCCTCTGATTCAATCAAAAGAAAATTAACAAGAATATAACTACTATAATACTGCCTCCTATGTACAAGAATATAACTACAATAACACTGCCTCCTATGTACAAGAATATAACTACTATAATACTGCCTCCTATGTACAAGAATATAACTACTATAATACTGCCTCCTATGTACAAGAATATAACTACTATAATACTGCTCCTATGTACAAGTATATAACTACTATAATACTGCCTCCTATATACAAGAATATAACTACTATAATACTGCCTCCTATGTACAAGAATATAACTACTATAATACTGCTCCTATGTACAAGAATATAACTACTATAATACTGCTCCTATATACAAGAATATAACTACTATAATACTGCTCCTATGTACAAGAATATAACTACTATAATACTGCTCCTATGTACAAGAATATAACTACTATAATACTGCTCCTGTATACACGAATATAACTACTATAATACTGTCCCCCATGTACAAGAATATAACTACTATAATACTGCCTCCTATGTACAAGAATATAACTACTATAATACTGCTCCTATGTACAAGAATATAACTACTATGATACTGCTCCTATGTACAGGAATATAACTACTATAATACTGCTCCTATGTACAAGAATATAACTACTATGATACTGCTCCTATGTACAAGAATATAACTACTATAATACTGCCTCCTATGTACAAGAATATAACTACTATAATACTGCCTCCTATGTTCAAGAATACAACTACTATAATACTGCTCCTATGTACAAGAATATAACTACTATGATACTGCTCCTATGTACAGGAATATAACTACTATAATACTGCTCCTATGTACAAGAATACAACTACTATAATACCGCCTCTTATGTACAAGAAGCTGTTAATGGTAATCACATGATATGCACCCATATTCCCGCCATATATCTGATCTTTTCCTTGTTTCTTGCTGGTTCGGCTCAGGGCTCAGCTTTGTCAGCGTTGGAGATGATTGTGTCTCGGCTTCCTGAGCTTTATACATCCGGGCTGAGATGTCATCACAATGTGGACTCGTTTATCAGGAGATAGCGGTAAATCCTCTTAGGAGTCCTTTCTGCAGTCAGGATAACTAATGGAGCTTTTCTTGCTGCTGCTCTCATAGTAAATGGGGATTTTAGATCCATCCGGTGCCATCTGTCTGTATCCATTTTATCTGGGCAGTGATAAGTCTGCAGCGAGTTGTCCACAGCTGAACTTCTGGTCTGCAGGATGCGTGTGAGGTTTCCGTAAATCCCAGCTGGGTATTGTGGTGCAGGCAGAGCCAGCGTTCAGATCCCTCGACGACCATGCTGAGTCTGATAGACTAGTAGAGACCCCGGCTATTGAGCATTGGCGCTGTGTGGGTTTAGTGTATCCCTACCACAGAAAAAAATAATAATAAAAATCTACCGTTTTGTGTATGCGTTTCCCATGCTGAGCTTTGTGTTTCCTCGACGTATCATGTTTGTAGTCGGATCCTGCAGTCGTTGTACCCAAACATGCATTTGTGGGGAATATGAGTCGAGGATCAGACTTCAGTTGAGTGTGTTTGTAGTCTGTAACCATGGATGCAAGCTGTTTAACATGGTAGCTAATTTATTTAATGACTTCAATTATTTCATTTTAGATAAAGTTCAGCTAATCTTAGGAAAATTGGGTGGGAATCCATTTGTCCATAATTTTAGTTTCAGATCTGTGCACTGGATGTGCCAATTTATATCCTCGAGCAGAATGCGGGACATTATATATACTGGGGCACTATGTAGGGGCTATTATATGTAGTGGGCACAATGTAGAGGCTGTTATAAATACTTAGGGCACTATGTGGGGGCCGTTATAAATACTGGGGCACTGTATGGGGCCATTATAAATACTGGGGCACTGTATGGGGCCATTATAAATACTGGGGCACTATGTGGGGGCGGTTATAAATACTGGGGCACTGTATAGGGGACCATTATAAATACTGGGGCACTGTATAGGGGACCATTATAAATACTGGGGCACTGTATGGGGGGCCATTATAAATACTGGGGCACTGTATGGGGGGCCATTATAAATACTGGGGCACTGTATAGGGGGCCATTATAAATACTGGAGCACTGTATAGGGGGCCATTATAAATACTGGGGCACTATGTGGGGCGGTTATAAATACTGGGGCACTGTATAGGGGGCCATTATAAATACTGGAGCATTGTATGCAGCCATTATAAATACTGGGGCACTGTATGGGGGCCGTTATAATTACTGGGACACTATGTGGGGGCCGTTATAAATACTGGGACACTGTGGGGGCTGTTATAAATACTTGGGCACTATGTGGGGGCCATTATAAATACTGGGGCACTGTATGGGGGCCATTATAAATACTGGGGCACTATATGGGGGCCATTATAAATACTGGGGCACTATATGGGGGCCATTATAAATAGTGTGGCACTGTATGGGGGCCATTATAAATAGTGGGGTACTGTATGGGGCCATTATAAATAGTGTGGCACTTTATGGGGGCCATTATAAATAGTGGGGCACTATATGGGGGCCATTATAAATAGTGGGGCACTATATGGGGGCCATTATAAATAGTGTGGCACTGTATGGGGGCCATTATAAATACTGGGGCACTATATGGGGGCCATTATAAATAGTGTGGCACTATTTGGGGGCCATTATAAATAGTGTGGCACTGTATGGGGGCCATTATAAATACTGGGGCACTATATGGGGGCCATTATAAATAGTGGGGCACTGTATGGGGGCCATTATAAATAGTGGGGAACTATGTGGGAACCATTATAAATGCTGGGGCACCATGTGGAGGCTGTCATAAATACTGGGGCACTATGTGGAGGCTGTCATAAATACTGGGGCACCATGTGGAGGCTGTCATAAATACTGGGGCACCATGTGGAGGCTGTCATAAATACTGGGGCACCATGTGGAGGCTGTCATAAATACTGGGGCACTATGTGGGGGCAGTTATAAATACTGGGGCACTGTATGGGGTCCATTATAAATAGTGGGGCACTGTATAGGGGGCCATTATAAATACTGGGGCACTATGTGGAGGCTGTCATAAATACTGGGGCACCATGTGGAGGCTGTCATAAATACTGGGGCACCATGTGGAGGCTGTCATAAATACTGGGGCACTATGTGGGGGTGGTTATAAATACTGGGGCACTGTATAGGGGACTATTATAAATACTGGGGCACTGTATGGGGGGCCATTATAAATACTGGGGCACTGTATAGGGGGCCATTATAAATACTGGAGCATTGTATGCAGCCATTATAAATACTGGTGCACTATGTGGGGCGGTTATAAATACTGGGGCACTGTATGGGGGCCGTTATAAATACTGGGACACTATGTGGGGGCCGTTATAAATACTGGGACACTGTGGGGGCTGTTATAAATACTTGGGCACTATGTGGGGGCTATTATAAATACTGGGGCACTGTATGGGGGCCATTATAAATACTGGGTCACTATATGGGGGCCATTATAAATAGTGTGGCACTATATGGGGGCCATTATAAATAGTGTGGCACTGTATGGGGGCCATTATAAATAGTGGGGTACTGTATGGGGCCATTATAAATAGTGTGGCACTTTATGGGGGCCATTATAAATAGTGGGGCACTATATGGGGGCCATTATAAATAGTGTGGCACTGTATGGGGGCCATTATAAATAGTGTGGCACTGTATGGGGGCCATTATAAATAGTGGGGCACTGTATGGGGGCCATTATAAATAGTGTGGCACTATATGGGGGCCATTATAAATAGTGTGGCACTGTATGGGGGCCATTATAAATAGTGGGGTACTGTATGGGGCCATTATAAATAGTGTGGCACTTTATGGGGGCCATTATAAATAGTGGGGCACTATATGGGGGCCATTATAAATAGTGTGGCACTGTATGGGGGCCATTATAAATAGTGTGGCACTGTATGGGGGCCATTATAAATACTGGGGCACTATATGGGGGCCATTATAAATAGTGTGGCACTATATGGGGGCCATTATAAATAGTGTGGCACTGTATGGGGGCCATTATAAATACTGGGGCACTATATGGGGGCCATTATAAATAGTGTGGCACTATATGGGGGCCATTATAAATAGTGTGGCACTGTATAGGGGCCATTATAAATACTGGGGCACTATATGGGGGCCATTATAAATAGTGGGGCACTGTATGGGGGCCATTATAAATAGTGGGGAACTATGTGGAGGCTGTCATAAATACTGGGGCACTATGTGGAGGCTGTCATAAATACTGGGGCACCATGTGGAGGCTGTCATAAATACTGGGGCACTATGTGGGGGCAGTTATAAATACTGGGGCACTGTATGGGGTCCATTATAAATAGTGGGGCACTATGTGGGGGCCATTATAAATACTGGGGCACTGTGGGGGGCATTATGAGAGGGGCACTTATATATACTTGGGCACTATGGGGTCTATTGGATGCCAAGGGGGCACTGTAGGGGGTATCATGTATACTGAGGGCACTGCAGGTGTTAGGTTCAAAAAACAACAAACAAACACAAAAACAGTTAAATGCATCTTTTTAATAGCCTTTTTTTTTTAACAACCATTAAAGGATGCAAAATGGGCGCTAAAAACAAATAGGTGCACAATGGAAAAACTGACAATGCATACGTTTTCCTTTTGTTTTTCGTTTCCGCCATCATGTCAATGTAGTCTTACACTCTACAGGATATAATAGTATAATGGTAAAAATCTCGTTACGGCATGTTTACTAGAGAAATTCAACGCTGGCCCTCGGGATTCCCCCGCCATGTACATGCCACGTTGCTGTCCGCGACTTCAGGCACAATCAGTGGGGCAAATCCGCGTGTGATCATCTGCCGTATGGACAGCAGCGCCGATTCCCACTGAAAGCAATTGAGGCAAAATTCACCACATCAACGAGCCCTCCCAAAATAGAAGTTTTACAGTGTATCATGCAGGTGATCGCAGGTTCAAGTCCCCTAGTGGGAGTAATAATAAGGGGAAAAAAAGTTTCAACAGTTTATTGTTTAAAAAAGTTAATAACTTTAATTTTCAGCTTCTAGCTGATTTTCCAATCAGAATATTGGGTCTATTGAATTAGTCACATTTAAGAAAAAAAAACAAAAAAACCCGAATGTCTGTTAGCAGGTCAGAAGCTTAAATTCATATGGCGCTGCTTCTGCTCAATTTGAGATGAGCGGTCCTGGAATCCGGACTGCGAGCTCTTACATGCACGGATACATTGTATCAAACCCTCAGGATGTTTCCCGAACTGTATTACCATTGTAAATATTCAGTCTGTACAGGTTTTCAGTCTCTAGATAAGATGATTCCCATTCACTGACAGCAAGTAGAGATGGGAAAATTGTAAGGAATAAAAATTAGAAAGGTGACATTATTACTGTCCAGCGATAAGATGGTCACAGTAATGGGCGATGTTTAGATGACGGATAAAAAAATAAATCGGCTTTTCGTACCTGAGGAAGGGGTTACACAGCGCACAGAATAAAATAATGGTCTTATTTGGAAGTTAGCCCTTGTGCTGATCGTGTTCCCTGGTGGGGCGGAGGTCAACACATCACGCCGCCGAATCCGCTAAACACGTGTAGTGGAAATACATGGCGGGTGGTCGCACCTTCCTGGAGTTATGCTGCTGTGCTGGCTTTTCTCAAATGCTTTGATCACAGTGAGAAATAATGAGGCCCCGAGCAGAATAATAATCAGAGGATTTCCTGAGTACAGTCCAAAGGACGAGGCCGATGGGAACGGCGGAGACACCGGACGGAGGAAGAGTCTGCAGTGATTTTACTGATGCAGAATCTAACAAATGTCCAGAGTGACCACTGAATGTACGGAAATTATTACTACCATACTTCATCCGTTATGCACAGAGGGCATCATTATAGTAGTAATATTCTTGTACGTAGGCAGCAGTATTATAGTAGTTATATTCTTGTACATAGGAGCAGTATTATAGTAGTTATATTCTTGTACATAGGAGGCAGTATTATAGTAGTTATATTCTTGTACATTGGAGCAGTATTATATTAGTTATATTCTTGTACATAGGAGCAGTATTATAGTAGTTATATTCTTGTACATAGGATGCAGTATTATAGTAGTTATATTCTTGTACATAGGAGGCAGTATTATAGTAGTTATATTCTTGGACATAGGAGGCAGTATTATAGTAGTTATATACTTGTACATAAGAGAAGTATTATAGTAATTATATTCTTGTACATAGGGGCATCATTATAGTAGTAATATTCTTGTACATAGGAGCAGTATTATAGTAGTTATATTCTTGTATATAGGAAGCAGTATTATAGTAGTTATATTCTTGTACATAGGAGCAGTATTATAGTAGTTATATTCTTGTACATAGGAGCAGTGTTATAGTAGTTACATTATTGTACATAGGAGCAGTATTATAGTAGTTATATTCCTGTACATAGGAGCAGTATTATAGTAGTTATATTCTTGTACATAGGAGCAGTATTATAGTAGTTATATTCCTGTACATAGGAGCAGTATTATAGTAGTTATATTTTTGTACATAGGAGCAGTATTATAGTAGTTATATTCTTGTACATAGGAGGCAGTATTATAGTAGTTATATTCTTGTACATAGGAGGCAGTAATATAGTAGTTATATTCTTGTACATAGGAGCAGTATTATAGCAGTTATATTCCTGTACATAGGAGCAGTATTATAGTAGTTATATTCTTGTACATAGGAGGCAGTATTATAGTAGTTATATTCTTGTACATAGGAGGCAGTATTATAGCAGTTATATTCCTGTACATAGGAGCAGTATTATAGTAGTTATATTCTTGTACATAGGAGGCAGTATTATAGTAGTTATATTCTTGTACATAGGAGCAGTATTATAGTAGTTATATTCTTGTACATAGGAGCAGTATTATAGTAGTTATATTCTTATACATAGGAGGCAGTAATATAGTTAGATATTGGACCCTCAAAACTTGACATTTAATAAAAGGTATAATTAAAATCGCCCTATATACCAAGGCGGACAAAATTAAATATTAATGGGCAGAGATGTAGCCATATTGGGCTACATCTCTTGCCGTTAATATTTAATCTCATCCGCCTTGGTTTATAGGGCGATTTTAATTATACCTTTTATTAAATGTTAAGTTTTAAGGTTCCAATATTTTCCTTTGATGTTTTTGCACTTTCTCTAGGACACCAAAAGTATCCTTATTGTTATCTACTTTCAGTGAATAGTATTAAAGTTAGGATTGCCCCGGGTATTGAGCTTTCGATACCCATTCGATACTTCTGTACCCGGATTGATCCGATACCGTGATTTGCTATTTGCTGATACTAGGATGTGCAGCCTAGTATCTGTGAGAGAACATGGCACTCGCCGCCCTCAGCGCGCACCATGTATTCCTGAACTGGCACAGTGGAGAGGGAGTCCGTCCCCACTGTGACGCAGATGCCGCTGGTCACCAATGAGAAGATAATACTGAGGAGGAGGTGAGGGGACCCTGTGCACCATCAGTGAAGAGAATACTGGGGGGAGGGGGAGACCACCAATGAATATAATTAACATTATTCTATTAGTCAGGAGGAGGGGAGGGTCTGTGGCCCGTGAACCCCGTCAATTAAGTTGTGGACGGCCTTATATGTATTTGTTAGTATTTTAAACTGAATTCGCTGGGCAATGGGGAGCCAGTGAAGGGGAGAGGAAGAGGAGTATCTGGGGGAGAGGTGCATTAACCGGGCAGCAGATCTGAGAATAAATTATAAAATAAATTACATGGGACGCCACAGAGTAGGTTGTTGCAGTAGTCCTGGCGGGAGATGATAAGGGCATGCACTAGTATTTTAGTTGACTCAGGGGTGAGGAGTGAGCGAATACGAGAGATGTTCTTAAGTTGATAGCGGCAGGTGGAGGTGAGGGTTTGGAAATGTGGTATAATGGACAGGGCAGACTCAAATGTTACTCCCGGGCAGCGGACCTGCGAGACTGGAGAAAGCATTGTGCTATTGACTAATGGATGGGCCAGGTAGGTGGGCTGAGTGACATGGGGGAAAGACGAATTCAGTTTCCTCTGTGTTGAGTTTTAGAAAGTGGGAGGAGAAGAATGAAGATATAGCTGGATTCTGGATAACAAGAAAGGTAGATTTACAGTTCATCAGTTATTCCTCCTAGAAATTTTTTACTATAGGGACCGCTGGGTATTGGCCTTCTTGGTCGTGTCCCTATACAGCCTGACATTTCCCTACACGGGCTGACAGGTTTTATTTTTTTGTTCTTTTCCATCAGTGCCATAAAAATGATTTAATAAAAAAATAAATTCTATTTCTTCTATAAAAAAAGGAACCAATTCTCTTTCTTGTGTTTTCACCGTCATGACAACAGTCATTGTGACACCGCTGGGAGCAGAGGAAATAAAGCCCTTTGCAGGATATATTTAGTCGTCATGAATATGTATCGCTCTGTACAAGTCCTTCTGTTCCTCAGCAGTGATTCTGTGTTTCCCCGGCCAACAAGAGATTTTCCATTAGGGAAATTCTGAGTCATGTAATTGGTCGGGATACAACGGATTAACACGTGGTGACACATCTGAACATGACACTTCTGTAACCCGCTAAGCTGTGTACGAACATAAAGCTTTATATTCAAATTGTTTCCTTTGTTCACCCTCCTTTTTTCCTTCCTTCTCTCTCCCTGTCTCCTTTCTACCTGTCTTACTTTTTTCTCTTCTTTTCTTTTCATTTCATTTCTACTTCTGTTCCTCCTACCCTATCTCTTTGCTTATTTATTCCCTCTGTACTATCTTACTTCTTCCTTCTCTCTGTTCATCCTTTTCTCCCTCTTTCCTTCTTGTCCTTTCATTCCTTCCTCCCCTCATTCCTTTCTTCCGTATCCTCTTTCCTTCCTTCCCCGCCCCTCTCATCCCCTATTTCTTTCCTTTTCTTTCTCATTTCTTCATTCCCTCTCTTCTCTCCTTTTTCCTCCTTTTCTTCTTCTTTCTTCCTTTTTTCTCTCTTCTTCCATCCCTCTCCTCTCTCTTCTTCCATTCCTCTCCTCTCTTCTTCCTTCCAGCCTTACTTCCTTACTACTCTGTCCTCTCCCTTCTTTTCTTCCATCCATTTCCTTTCTCCCTCCCTTTTCTTCTATACTAACTTTTTTCCTTTCCTCTCTACACTTTCCTATATCCTTCCCTTTTTTCCTTTCGACTATCCTTCCTTTCTTTCCTTATCTCTTTCATTCCTTACCTCCCTTTTCATTCTCTTGCCTTCCTTCCCTCTCTTCTCTCCTTTTTTCCTTTTCCTGTTTTATTCTCTTTCCTCTTTCTTCTCTTTTTCTCTCTTCCTTCACCCTTCCTTCCCTTTCCTCTCTTTTCCTTCCTTCCTCCTTTTTTCTTCCTGCCTTTCTTCCTTTTTCCTGTTTCTCTCTCCTTCCTTTATTCTGTTGCTCCTTCTTTTCTTCCTTTGCATTCTCCTTTTTTCCTTTCTTCTCTTCTTTTCCTTCCATTCCTTGGTTCTTCCTTCCTTCCTTTCATTACTCCTTACTTTTCTTTCCTCTTTTCCTTCCTTCCCTTTTCTCTCCTCTTTTTTTCTTTCCTGTCTTTTACTTTTCTCCATTTTTTTTTATTCCATTGCCCTCCTTCTTTCTAATCATTCTCCCTTCTTAGTATACTGCTGGCTGGGAAAGGGAAGTGACGGTCCCATAAAATTTAGACTTTTGTATGTTTCCCTTGTTATTCCTATAGCACCTCCATATTGTTCAGCCCTGAGCACAGTTTGTATTTCCACTTGTCCCTTCCTTAGCATCTCTGCATTCTGCCTTCTTCCTGATATCATTCTCGTTCTTGTATCACTTCATGTCCCTGGGTAGTGGCTTACACTGTCCTTACTTACATTGCTCTGTTACATGTTTCCTGCTTCCTATGTGCCTTACTATTAGTATCTCTCTCGAGTCTACTTTATGTTCTTTGCCATGTCCTCTACTGAGCTGTCTTGACTTTTTTGCTCATTCCATTGCCATCGTCTGTATAATCATGATCTCCCATGTTAGCTATACTGTGATTCTGTAAGCAATCAGCTTGTGTGAGATAAGACTTAGACTTGTATAGTATATTTACTTTGATTGCCTCATTCCTGTATATGATGATCCCCGGTTATAAATTGTGTTCTACAATGTTCTTTACGAGAGCAGCGGCTTGCTGCCATGCCCACCATTGTTGTTCATTGTCCTCCTGATGGTGGACTCATGAACGTTAACATTAGCTAATGTGAGAAAGGCTTTCAGTTGCTTAGAGGTTACTTTAGGTTCTTTGCCATTCCTCACTGAAGTGACTTTGGGACTTTTTTGCTAATTTTTTAAAACGTCGATGTGATAAATATGGAGTATTACATGTGTTGCTCTTGGCGTGATTTTTGTAGGTCGACCACTCCTTGGGTAATAATGATCTTAAATTTGTACTCAGTCTGTTTACTTTAGATTGGTAGAGTCCAAACTCTTTAGAGATGGTTTTAAAACTTTTTCCACCCTGATGAGCATCAACAACTCTTATTTTGAGGTCCTCAGAAATCTTTTTCCGTGACTATACACTTCCATAAACGTGTTTTGAAGTCCGGACTTTGCAAAAAATAGGCCGACCCCTCACACCTGATTGTCATCCCATTGATTGGAAAAACCTGACTCTAATCTAACCTTCAGATTATCTGCTAATCCTACAGGTTCACATACTTTTGCCACTCACAGACATGTCATCTTGGATCATTTACCTCAATAAATGATTGACCAAGTCTAATATTTTTGACTCTTTTTGTTTGATTTGATTATCTACTGTTAGGAATGTAATTTTAGTTCAAAAGTATGCAAAAACATAAACCATTCAGATGATGACCATTCTAAGATGTCTGGGCTGAGATGTGCCGAGCTATTACTTCAGTTGACGATTCAACGTAAAGAAGGTAGATGCTAAAATAAATAATGTGTATTTCCTGGAGATGGTATCCGTCTGCCTGGCGGATCGACGTTTTTGAAGATTTTTTTTGCATTGGGTCCCTTCTTGCAGCCCTTTTTATGCCTGCTCTGTGAAAACACCGGCTGCACAATCTGATCTCAGCCGAGTAATTATTAATTGGTTTTCCGTGTAGTGCTCGTTACTAAATACTTGCACAGCAAAAGATAAAGACAAGCGATTAGCATTTCATTAGGGCCACTTTTTATGTTTTGTAATCTTGTTTGGGAGTTACAGTCGTGTCCCGGAGGGACTTTTGTAGATTTATTTTCTTCAAACAAGGTTTTTTTTTTCTGTCGAAGCAAAGGTTTTCAGCGACTGAATAATCCGTGTTATACACTGGTGCATAATATCTATTTCCTTCTTGAAGTGTTGTTTTAAGAGCCTTTTACATGGGGCAGTGATCGGGTGAATGATTGCCATTTCCATTCATTGTTCCTGGTCATTGCCTCGTGTAAAGGAGACCATACGATACCTGCCAGCGTTCTCACACAGAGGAGTGATAGCGGCGCATCTAGATTTTTTTGTTATGTAAGTGTTGTCTGCAATTCAGAATCTAACTTTTTAATTCTTTCTTGTTGAAAGTGGGGTATAATTAGTAAAAATAATGTACCGTATTTTTTGCCCTATAAGACGCACCGGCCCATAAGACGCACCTAGGTTTTTGAGGAGGAAAATAAGAAAAAAAATATTTTAACCAAAAGGTGTGCTTTCGGTGAGTTTTGAACTAATGGTTGCCTGTGGATGACACTGTTATGGGGGATCTGTGGATGACACTGTTATGGGGGATCTGTGGATGACACTGTTATGGGGGATCTGTGGATGACACTGTTATGGGGGATCTGTGGATGACACTGTTATGGGGGATCTGTGGATGACACTGTTATGGGGGATCTGTGGATGACACTGTTATGGGGGATCTGTGGATGACACTGTTATGGGGGATCTGTGGATGACACTGTTATGGGGGATCTGTGGATGACACTGTTATGGGGGATCTGTGGATGACACTGTTATGGGGGATCTGTGGATGACACTGTTATGGGGGATCTGTGGATGACACTGTTATGGGGGATCTGTGGACGACACTGTTATGGGGGATCTGTGGATGACACTGTTATGGGGGATCTGTGGATGACACTGTTATGGGGGATCTGTGGATGACACTGTTATGGGGGGATCTGTGGATGACACTTATGGGGGGATCTGTGGATGACACTGTTATTGGGGGATCTGTGGATTTTTAAAAAAATGCTTTCTTGTTGAAAGTGGGGTATAATTAGTAAAAATAATGTACGGTAATGTGTAAGGCTACTTTTACACTTGCAGCAAGACGGATCCGACAGGCTGTTCACCCTGTTGGATCCATCCTGCTGCTATTTTGCCATGCCGTCGGACTGCCGCTCCGTCTCCGTGGACTATAATGGGGGGCTGGAGCGGAGCTACGGTGCAGCACGTCAGTGCAGGGCGAGAGGTCCCTGGACTAAAAGTACTGCAAGTCTGACTGTTTAGTCCTGTGGCCTCTCGCCGTGCACTGCCGTGCTGCGCCATAGCTCCGCTTCCAATATAGTCAATGGGGTGGATCGGCGGCACGACAAAATAGCGGCAGGACAGATCCAACAGGGTGAACAGCCTGTCAGATCCGTCCTGCTGCAAGTGTAAAAGTAGCCTAAGGCTGTGTAACCCCTGTGGCTCAGTTGACTAGATGGAGCATTTTATTTGAGGCAGTCTACAGAAAGAAAGATGTCATCCTCTTCTCGTCGGTCATCCTCTTCTCGTCGGTCATTCTCTTCTCGTCCGTCATTCTCTTCTCGTCCGTCATCCTCTTCTCGTCCGTCATCCTCTTCTCGTCCGTCATCCTCTTCTCGTCCGTCATCCTCGACTAATTCTCGTCCGTCATCCTCGACTAATTCTCGTCCGTCATCCTCGACTAATTCTCGTCCGTCATCTCGACTAACTCTCGTCCGTCATCTCGACTAATTCTCGTCCGTCATCTCGACTAATTCTCGTCCGTCATCCTCGACTAATTTCGTCCGTCATCTCGACTACTTCGTCCGTCATCTCTCGACTACTTCTCGTCCGTCATCCTCGACTAATTCTCGTCCGTCATCCTCGACTAATTCTCGTCCGTCATCCTCGACTAATTCTCGTCCGTCATCCTCGACTAATTCTCGTCCGTCATCCTCGACTAATTCTCGTCCGTCATCCTCGACTAATTCTCGTCCGTCATCCTCGACTAATTCTCGTCCGTCATCCTCGACTAATTCTCGTCCGTCATCCTCGACTAATTCTCGTCCGTCATCCTCGACTAATTCTCGTCCGTCATCCTCGACTAATTCTCGTCCGTCATCCTCGACTAATTCTCGTCCGTCATCCTCGACTAATTCTCCTCTTCTGTCCTCTTCTTCTCTCTCATCGTCCTCTTCTCCTTTTCTTCTACTCTTCCGTCTTCCCCTTCTCTCCTCTTCTGTCTTCTTCTTGTCCTCTTCTTGTCCTCTTCTTGTCCTCTTCTTGTCCTCTTCTTGTCCTCTTCTTGTCCTCTTCTTGTCCTCTTCTGTCCTCTTCTTGTCCTCTTCTCCTATCTTCTTTTCTACACTCCCATCATCCTCTTCTGTCCTCCTCTTCTTCTCCTGTCTTCTTTGTCTACACTCCCATCATCCTCTTCTGTCCTCCTCTTATCCCTTCCATCCTTTTCTTTTCATCTTCCTTCCCTTCTAGTTCTCCTTTTCTCCATCTCCTCCTCTTCTGATTTTCCTCTTCCGTTTCCTTCACCTACATCATAGTTGTCTTCTCATTCTCATATGTTTTCTCCATCTTCTTGCATGTCATCATTTCATCTGTCTTTTTCACCCCCTTCTGCTCCATATTCTTCATCTCCTTCTCCATCTTTTCCTTCTCCGCCATTTACGTATTTTCGATTTTCTTCTCTTCATTGTTCATCTTGCCCTTCTTTATGCATAATTCTTCTCGATTGCTTCTAGTCCTTTGACGTCTATTCATCTTTTTGTTATTTTCCAAGCTTTTCCTGCCCTACTTCTTTGTGATATTCTTTCTAATTGTTCTGTCTTCTTCCTTCCTCTCCTTCCGTGTTCTCTTACTATCATATCTGTATTTACATTGGAAATATTTGAATAGATCATTATGAAAAAAGTTAATCTTGAGATTTAAAATGTTTGATAGTTTTGGAAGTGAGTAGAATTTGTGAAAAGCCTTATGACTAAAGTATATATTTAGTCCAGATATATTGACGACATCTGTTCACCATTCTGTGTATGCATAGTAACTGAACACATACTTGTAATGACAATTACGTCTAATTTGCATTACATATGAAATGCTTGGAGTAGCAGAACACCATTATATCCGATGAATGTTTATTCCAGCTCGGGTACTTTTCCATTAAAAGGAAGCAATTTGCATTTGCAATTTCCAGTATCTTGTCTGCTAAATAGCATGTTGAGCCCCTGGGGGTACTGGTGGCACGTTATGTATACAGTTGGCGCTGTGCTCAGTTTCGAAGGCAGATTTATTTACAGTTCACAATGACCATTGTTGGCTTGTAGAATAATTACTACTAATGGCACCTATGGGACACCAGTGTACAACCAGAAGATGCTAATTCATTCATGAAAAATGTATCAGTCCCTAAGAGGGTATGTGTGCAACATGCCCTAATTATGACTGCAGACCCATCTAGATAGATTCAGAATGTCATCCCACAACATAGTTTGGGGCTGCCGGACCTTCCACACATCACCCACACCATATATACGACTTTGTACTGTATGCATACAAACACATTTTTTTGCATGGTGAGGTAGCTATGCCTACTGTGAAGACCTTCTCAGTACCGTCATAGCCCCACAGACCAAATCCACTGAGTACCAAGGCACCTGGTAGGTTAATTGGATTTGCCCAATGTTGGTTCAGTGGTAAAGGTGGTGATTTAAGGGTGTGTTGAACCCTGATAATAAAGTTTGGGGGGGGGGGGTGTTACACCAGGAGGCTCCAACCCCAGCATGGTAGATTTGGGATGAAGAGCAGATAATGTTCCTCCATGGTGTATATTGTGTTCACGTCTCGTGTAATGTTACAACGATCAGCCCTCGTGTTTCTTAGTCCACCATTACAAGGTCTTTGTAACTGTTCTTTACATTTTGCATATCTTATTTCAGAGCTTTGTCCTAGATTTCTCCTTCAGACAACATATCACTTTCACTTGTTCTCTCATCATTCACCTCCTCCCGGAAAGTTCTGCTTATAAAATCACCAATGTGCAAATTATATTAAGAAAAATACAACAAAATTATAAGACAGCTTAATGCAGCTTCATTGTACACGTACTTATGTTACTCCTACCTACTATAACAACTATAATGTCAACTATGTGCAACACTATAACTGCACTAATACCGCTCCTATATACTATACTATAACACTGCTCCTATGTACAAGAATATAACTACTATAATACTGCTCCTATGTACAATAATATAACTATTATAATACTGCTCCTATGTACAAGAATATAACTACTATAATACTGCTCCTATGTACAAGAATATAACTACTATACTACTGCCTCCTATGTACAAGAATATAACTACTATAATACTGCTCCTATGTAAAAGAATATAACTACTATAATACTGCCCCCTATGTACAAGAATATAACTACTATAATACTGCTCCTATGTACAAGAATATAACTACTATAATACTGCTCCTATGTACAAGAATATAACTACTATAATACTGCTCCTATGTACAAGAATATAACTACTATAATACTGCCTCCTATGTACAAGAATATAACTACTATAATACTGCTCCTATGTACAAGAATATAACTACTATAATACTGCCTCCTATGTACAAGAATATAACTACTATAATACTGCTCCTATGTACAAGAATATAACTACTATAATACTGCTCCTATGTACAAGAATAGAACTACTATAATACTGCCTCCTATGTACAAGAATAGAACTACTATAATACTGCCTCCTATGTACAGGAATATAACTACTATAACATTGCTCCTATGTACAAGAATATAACTGCTATAATACTGCTCCTATGTACAAGAATATAACTACTATAATACTGCTCCTATGTACAAGAATATAACTACTATAATACTGCTCCTATGTACAAGAATATAACTACTATAATACTGCTCCTGTATACACGAATATAACTGCTATAATACTGCCTCCTGTGGAGTGGAATATACAGTGGATATAAAAAGTCTACACACCCCTGTTAAAATGTCAGGTTTTAGTGCTGTAAAAAATGAGACAAAGATAAATCATTTCAGACCTTTTTCCACCTTTAATGTGACCTATAAACTGTACAACTCAATTGAAAAACAAACTAAAATCTTTTAGGTAGAGGGAAGAAAAAATATAAAAATAAAATAATATGGTTGCATAAGTGTGCACCCCCTTAAACTAATACTTTGTTGAAGCACCTTTTGATTTTATTACAGCACTCGGTCTTTTTGGGTATGGGTCTATCAGCATGGCACATGTTGACTTGGTAAGATTTGCCCACTCTTCTTTGCAAAAACACTCCAAATCTGTCAGATTGCGAGGGCATCTCCTGGGCACGGCCCTCTTCAGATCACCCCACAGATTTTCAATCGGATTCAGGTCTGGACTCTGGCTGGGCCATTCCAAAACTTTAATCATCTTCTGGTGAAGCCATTCCTTGGTTGATTTGGATGGATGCTTTGGGTCGTTGTCATGCTGAAAGATGAATTTCCTCTTCATGTTCAGCTTTCTAGCAGAAGCCTGAAGGTTTTGGGCCAATATTGACAGGTATTTGGAACTGTTCATAATTCCCTCTATCTTAACTGAGGCCCCAGTTCCATCTGAAGAAGACCGGCCCCGCAGCCTGATGCTGCCCCCACCATGCTTCACTGTGGGGAGGGGGTTCTTCTGGGGATGTGCGGTGTTGTTTTTGTGCCAAACATATCTTTTGGAATTATGGCCAAAAAGTTCCCCCTTGGTTTCATCAGACCATAACACCTTTCCCCACTTGCTTTTGGGAGACTTAAGATGTGTTTTTGCAGTAGCTCGGCTTTGATGTTTTTCTTGGTAAGAAAAGGCTTTCGTCTTGCCCCTCTAACCCCATAGCCCAGACATATGAAGAATACGGGAGATTGTTGTCCCATCTACCACACGGCCAGTACTCGCCTGATATTCCTGCCGCTCCTTTAATGTTGCTGTCGGCCTCTTGGTCGCCTCCCAGACCAGTTTTCTTCTCGTCTTTTCATCAGTTTTGGAGGGACGTCCAGTTCTTGGTAATGTCCCTGTTGTGCCATATTTTGTCCACTTGATGATGACGGTCTCCACTGTGTTCCATGGTATATCTAATGCCTTGGAAATTCTTTTGTCCCCTTCTGCTGACTGATACCTTTTAACAATGAGATCCCTCTGATGTTTGGACGCTCTCTGTGGACCGTGGCTTCTGCTGTGGGATGCGACTAAGAAAATTTCAGGAAAGACCAACCAGAGCAGCTAAACTTTATTTGGGGTTAATCGGAGGCACTGTAAATGATGGCCGGGGTATACTGACTCCTATTCAACAGGATTCTGAATGTTTGATTGCTTAATTCTACATCCCCAGTTATAAGAGTTTTTTTTTTTTTTCCACCTAAAACATTTCAGTTTGTTTTTCAATTGAGTTGTACAGTTTATAGGTCACATTAAAGGTGGAAAAAGTTCTGCAATGTTTTATCTTTGTCTCATTTGTTTACAGCACAGAAGCCTGACATTTTAACAGGGGCGTGTAGACTTTTTATATCCACTGTAGTTCTCAATGGTTCTGAAGGTTAGATTGGCAGCTCCTGGTTTTGCTCTGATCAGAGGATATTAATGATTTCTGGGAGCGCTCGGACCAGACTTCGCGCGTTGCAGTAATTAATTGTTGGTTAGCTCGGCGCTCAGCAGTCTCTTCTGCCGGAATAGTCTCCGCTGGAGTTGAAGTGCTCCTGAAATGACTTTAAATTACAAACAGTCGTCCTCGGCAATAAGATGAGAATAGCCGGCTCTGAGATGTGTCGGTTGTGGCGCTCACACGCTGGGCACCATCGTGTTTATTACCGCGGCAGGATAACAATTAGCTGCCACTTATTAAAAGGTCATTAAATCCAGATTACTTAGGACCGTCTTGAAACATTTTTAATATGCCAAAAATAATTTAATTCTCCCTCTGCAGATTATAAGCCAAGACTACACTGGCAATTTCTGGCAGTCAGGTCTTTAAAGGAGAATTCCACCTTCCTTTTTACCGTTCTGCAGCCAATAAATAATCTTGGCGTTGATCACAAGTGACAGCCACATCTGTAAGCGCTCAGCGGAGAGTTTGAGCGCCAAGTGTTATAATTACCCGCCACTTGCTGCTCTGTCGGAAGGATCAATATAATGCAGAGGGTGTTCTGCAGAGCTGCGGCCCGCAGGCTACATGTGCCGTGATTAGAAATTCACTGGATTGCTGGGACTCGGCATCTGTTCCCGGGCTCCATGGGGAGAGGTGACATTTCTTCTGAACGTACTTGTCACTCCATTTTCAGGATAATGGCAGAATGTTCCAAATATTTCACTGAACGTCCATGGAGATTATTGTTCTGGGCAGGAGCAGTCTCCGATTTTGGCAGCTAAACTGTGAGCTTTGAGTCCTCGATTAGAACCGTGGTAGTTAGTGTCCCCCTTAATGTACTCACAGGAGACCCCCAGCTCCACCAACAGTCACTGCAGGTATTCCCCTAGTGGTCAGCCCAGCTCCCCACTAAACCCCCCAATAATCACAGCAGATCCCTCCTTTTCCTCGGAAATCACTGCAGCACTCCTCACACCCCATCCTCCTAGTAGTCCGTCCAGCTCCCCACAAAACATCCCCAGTAATCACAGCAGCCCCCTTTATCTCCCCAGTTCTTACTACAGGCACCTCACACGCCATTTTCTTAGTAGCCAATCCAGTTTCTTGCCAAACTTCCCCAGTAATCGCAGCACACTCTTCTATTTGCCCAGTACTGCAGGCCCCTTACTCCATCCTCCTTGTAGTCAGTTAAGAATTACAGCAGGCCCCTCTGTTTCCTCAATACTTCCACTGGCGCCAAAAATTCCATCCCCCTAGTAGTCAGTCCAGTTCCCTGCAAAACCTCCCCAGTAATCAGAGCAGGTCCCTGTATTACCATAGTACTCGCTGCAGGCACCTCACACCCCATCCATCTAGTGCAAGGATGGCCAACCTAAGGCTTTCCAGATGTTGCAAAACTACAACTCTCAGCATGCAAAGACTGCTTACAGCTCTCAGCCTACAGCAGGGCAAGGTGGGAATTGTAGTTTTACAACAGCTGGAGGGCCGCAGGTTGGCCATGCATGATTTTTTTTTTCTAGTAGTCCAGCTCTCTACAAAGTAATCACAGCAGACCCCTGTATTTCCCCAGTATTCACTGCACACCCCGTCCCACTAATATTCAGTCCATTTTCCTGCAAATCCTCCCCAGTAATTATAGCAGGTCACTCTATTTTACCAGTCCTCACTGCAGGTACCTTATACCCCAACCCCCTCTAATAAACATGCTGGCTTACCACAAAACCTCCCTCATCACCCCAGCCCCCCATTTCCATAGGTCACAGCAGGACACTTGATTTCTCAGGTTGTCACAGCAGGTCACCCTTTGCCCATCAGGAGTGGTCTGTGACCATTCCTCCCTGCAGTCTGGGTTTCCCCTAGCCCTGTGTTAAAGGGGTTGTCAAAAATGAAGACCTGAAATTCGACAAAAGCCTGGGATACATTAGGGTTCAGTGATTGCACCATCTAGAACATGGCATTACATTGCCATTAATGCAGCATTAATCAAGCCTAATGTACAAATGGCTGCAGGGATGCATTGCCGACAGTTTTTGTTCAGTTTGCAGTGAATGTCTTTAGATATTGAAGACAGCAGACAGCCGGATTGATTTGGAAACCATCAGCAAGGTTGTCCTGAGCAGAAGACCTCCCTCCCCCTGTGATCTTATAGGGCTTAGGGAAGGGGTTTGTCCTCCTGAGACAACCCCTTTAAATAACAAAGCCACTAGTTCAGGGGAGGCCAACCTGTGGCTCTTTGCTTCTTCAAGTGCGGCTCTTGCTGTGGAGTCAGGAAGCAGTCAGGCCGGCGCACTCTCCACCCCATGCTCAGATATTTTTTCCTGATTGGGCACCGTTGCTACTTTGCAGCTCCAGCTCCCTCTCCACTACGTCCTGATTCACAGTGTGAGAACGTAGTACGTGAAGACATGCACTTTTTTAAAATTATAGAACTGAGCATGGGGTCTAATCTAAGCACGGGAGGTTCTGATCTGAGCAATGGGGGTCCTGATCTGGGCAGTGGAGGTCTGATCTGAGCAATGGGGGTCCTGATCTGAGCAATGGGGGTCCTGATCTGAGCAATGGGGGTCCTGATCTGAGCAATGGGGGTCCTGATCTGAGCAATGGGGGTCCTGATCTGGGCAATGGGGTTCTGATCTGAGCAATGGGGGTCTGATCTGAGCATGGGGGGTCCTGATCTGAGCAATGGGGGTCTGATCTGAGCATGGGGGAGTCTTGTGTGAGCATGGGTTGGTCAGGTCTGAGCATGGGGGGGCAGATCTGAGCAATGGGGGTCAGGTCTGAGCATGGGGGGGCAGATCTGAGAATGGGGGGGATTTGAGCACTGAGGGTCTGACACTGGGAGTCTGATTTGTGTTTCTGATACGAGCATTGGGGGTCTGATTTGGGGGTCTGATTTTAGGTCAGATGAGAATTGGGGATCCGATTTAGGAGTCTGATCTGAGGTCTGGTGAAAAATATATTTTTTCTTTTTTTTTTCTCTGCTAATGAAATATAATATTTTTATTTTTTTTATCAGACCTCAGATCAGATGAAAAATCTTTTTTTTTCCTTTGTTACAAACTAGGTGCATCTTGTAGGGCGAAAAATACGGTGACTGTGTAAATGTATAGCTTGTGGCTCCTGGTAATCATCTGTAAGGTTGGCCACCCCTGCACTAGCTGATGTGACCATCACATGTCGTCACCATGGATGACATCACTGCTCCCATATAAGTCTGCGGATATTTAGTCTCTTCCTTTTTTACATGCTGTTTTTTATTGGCCATAAGTTAAAAGAACAGTAAATGCAGTAAATACACAAAATCTCCTTAAAACTCCTAGCATCAGCCGTTTACCCCCCACTTCAGAATCATGCGTCTGGCTGTAAGGCAACTGGCTGCAGCAGGAGCCCTTCCCCACTGCTATGTCTCTAAGGGCTCTTTCACACTAGCGCTGTGAGGATCCGGCGGGCATTTCCGGCGACGGAAGTGCACATCACAACGCAATACACCTGAAAGCATTTGAAGACTGATCAGTCTTCAAAATGCTTTCAGTGTTACCATAGCAGCCAGGACGCTACTAAAGTCCCGGCTGCCATGGAAAAGTAGTGGGGAGCAGTGGAGAAGCTACTTACCTTCCGTGCGGCTCCCAGGGCGCTCCACAATGACGTCACAGCGCCCCTACATCACATGATCGCATGAATCACGTGATCTATGCGACGTAGGGGCGCTGTGACGTCATTGTGGAGCGCCCTGGGAGCCGCACGGACGGTAGCTTCTCCCCTGGCTCCCCAGTGCTTTTCCATGGCAGCCGGGACTTTAGTAGCGTCCTGGCTGACATGGTTACCATTCAGAAAGATAAACATTGGATCCGGCAATGCACCGAAACGATGTTTAGCTTAAAGTTGGATCCGGATTAATGCTTTCCAATGGGCATTAATTCCGTCCTTGCGGCATGCCTTTAGTTTTTTTGGCCAGAGGAAAATCCGCAGCATGCTGCGGATTTTTCAACGGCAAAAAAACTTTTGAATACTGAACGGAAGACATCCTGATGCATCCTGAACGGATTTCTCTCCATTCAGAATGCATTGGGATAATCCTGATCAGTATCTTTCCGTCTTAGAGCCCAGAAGACGGAACTCTAGGACGGAAAGGAAAAACGCAGATGTGAAAGAGGCCTAACAGGAGTGCTAAGCCACTTCCTCTCAGTTATGTCACGTAGGGGTAGAGGAGGTCAGCACCGTCCGCAAGATATGGACCTCTTTTTTTTTCTCCATTTATGGCTTTTGTCAGGACTGTGAGAAATGTAAACTGATGGTTAGCAGTGGAGCAAGTGCTGCAAGGAATAGACACTTCCTCTGAGAAGCCTTGAAAGCACATACACATGAAATCCAAGTGAGCATTGTTAAAGCAGCTTTATGCCGTGTGCCCTTCCATAGCGTCTCTGCCAACCTCAGTGAATGTGCCAGCTGGAGGCTGCAAGGAACCGTGAGGTCCGGGCTTCATCCCAACAACTGGATCAGCGATTAGTCTCCGCAACCTTCTTACTCAAAGGGCATCTGTCAGCATTTCTGCACCTATGACACTGGCTGACCTGTTACATGTGCGCTTGGCAGCTGAAGGCATCTGTGTTGGTCCCATGTTCATATGTGCCCACATTGCTGAAAAAATGAGGTTTAAATATATGCAAATGAGGCTCTAGGAGCAACTGGGGCGTTACCGTTACACCTAGTGGCTCTGTTCTGTCTGCAACTCCCGCGCCCTGTGCTCTTTGACAGGGCTTGGCGGTGAAAAGGTCATCATGACTGGTCCGGACTTCTCCTAAAGTCAATCAAAGTGGAGAGAGCTGAGCCTCTAGGTGTAATGGTAACGCCCCCGTTGCTCCTAGAGGCTCGTTTGCATATATTAAAACATCACTTTTCTCAGCAGTGCGGGCACATATGAACATGGGACCAACACAGATGCCTTCAGCTGCCGAGCGCACATGTAACAGGTCAGCCAGTGCCATAGGGACAGATCTTCTGACAGATGGGCTTTAAGAAAAAAAGGATGCATAGTGTGATAACACGTGCTCAGTTTTACCTGGTACAGGTATAGTAAAGAACATGACATGTGCAAGGAATTTCCTAGAGACGTGCCCTTAAAAAAAAAAACAAAGAAACATCCTTTAAATTTGCAACCAACCCCCTATAACATATTTTGCCTAGAGGAGACCCTAGGACAGTGTCCTTTAACCTGTGACCTTCAAGGTTTTGAAAAAGTACAACTCCCAGCATGTCGTGACAGCCTGTGGTTGTCGGGGCGTACTGGAAATTGTAGGTGTGCAATATCTGGGAGAGCCCTGCTCTGTAGGACCTTACAGTTTTGGTCTGGGGGGGGGGGGGGTTACCATTTATTTCTATCGCAGGACAGATACACAATGTGGCCTAAAGGGATTGTCCATTTGCATGTAGATATGTTTTAAAGGGGTTTTCTGAGACTTATTATTTTTCCACTGATGGCATGCTCAGAATCTGAGGGGTTCCGACAACCAGGACCCCTGCCAATCAGCTATATGAGAAGACACCAGCGCTTGCAGTAGCACGGCGGCCTGAAATCCAAATGCGTAAAAATGCCCTCCTAAAAGGTACTCATTGGAATTAGGGCCCCTTTGCGCATCTTGGCTGCAAAAAAGTGTCACACATGTGGTATCGCCGTACTCAGGAGAAGTAGGGCAATGTGTTTTGGGGTGTATTTTTACATATACCCATGTTGGGTGAGAGAAATATCTCTGTAAACTGACAACTTTGTATAAAAAAATTTAAAAAGTTGTCGTTTACAGTGATATTTCTCACACAAAGTATGGGAATATATAAAAATACACCCCAAAACACATTGCCCTACTTCTCCTGAGTAAAGCGATACCACATGAGTGACACTTTTTTGCAGCCAAGATGCGCAAAGGGGCCCTAAAACCAATGAGTACCTTTAGGATTTCACAGGGCATTTTTACGCATTTGGATTCTCACTCTTTAGGGCCCCTAAAATGCCAGGGCAGTATAAATACCCCACATGTGACCCCGTTTTGGAAAGAAGACACCCCAAGGTATTCTGTGAGGGGTATGGCGAGTTCACAGAAAAAAAAGATTTTTGGCACAAGTTATTTTTATTTTTTACAAAGTCTCATATTCCACTAACTTTTGACAAAAAATAAAATTTTACATGAACTCACCATACCCCTCACGGAATACCTTGGGGTGTCTACTTTCTAAAATGGGGTCACATGTGGGGTATTTATACTGTCCTGGCATTTTAGGGGCCCCTAAAGCGTGAGAAGAAGTCTGGAATCTAAATGCGTTCTAAAGGTACTCATTGGTTTTAGGGCCCCTTTGCTCATCTTGGCTGCAAACAAGTGGCACACACGTGGTATCGCCGAACTCAGGAGAAGTGGGGCAATGTGTTTTGGGGTGTATTTTTACATATACCCATACTGTGTGTGAGAAATATCTCTGTAAATGACAACTTTTAAAAAAAATGTATACAAAGTTGTCAATTTACAGATATTTCTCTCACCCAACATGGGTATATGTAAAAATACACCCCAAAACACGTTGCCCTACTTCTCCTGAGTACAGCGATACCACATGTGTGACACTTTTTTGCAGTCAAGATGCGTAAAGGGGCCCAAATTCCCATGAGTACCTTTATGTTTTACAGGGTTGCTCACAATTTAGCCCCGCCCAAAATGCCAGAACAGTAAACACACCCCACAAATGACCCCATTTCGGAAAGTAGACACCCCAAGGTATACACTGAGGGGCATAGTGAGTCCGTGGGAGATTTTTTTATTTTTTTTGCCAGAAGTTAGCAGAAATGGAAACTTTATTATTTATTTATTTTTCCTCAGAAAGTGTCATTTTCCGCTAACTTGTGAAAAAAAATGAAATGATACATGAACTCACCATACCCCTCCGCGAATACTTTGGGGTGTCCTCTTTCTAAAATGGTGTCATTTGGGGGGTATTTATACTTTCCTGACATTCTAGCACCTGAAGAAACATGACAGGTGCTCAGAAAGTCAGAGCTGCTTCAAAATGCCGAAATTCACTTTTTTGCACCATAGTTTGTAAACGCTATAACTTTTACCCAAACCAATAAATATACACTTATTGGATTGTTTTTTATCAAAGACATGTAGAACAATAAAATTATTGAAAAACTTATATAGAAATGTATTTAAAAAAAAAAAATTTACAACAGAAAGTGAAAAATGTCATTTTTTTGCAAAAATTTCGGTAATTTTTGATTAATAGCAAAAAAAGTAAAAATGTCAGCAGCAATGAAATACCACCAAATGAAAGCTCTATTAGTGAGAAGAAAAGGAGGTAAAATTCATTTGGGTGGTAAGTTGTATGACGGAGCAATAAACGGTGAAAGTAGTGTAGTGCGGAATTGTAAAAAGTGGCCTGGTCATTAAGGGTGTTTAAGCTAGGGGGGCTGAGGGGGTTAATCAATCTGTAATGTCAAGTTCTGCAACTTTCAAATATACTTTCTATTTCAATCCCCCACCATTTTCAACACATCTGCTATTTGTCAGTGAACAGCCTGTATAGACCTAATGCTTCTCACAACTGAGAATTGTATCCAGAAGAGGGCTGTGGCTCTAAATCTATGAGCCAAAGGGGAACGCCACTGCAGTGAATGGCACCCACCCTTTAGGCCTTATTCACACGTCCGTAGTGTTTTGCGGATTCGCAACACACCTTGCCACCAGCCCTATAGAGATGCCTATACTTGTCCGCAATTGCGGGCAAGAATAGGACATGCGCTATATTTTTGCGGAGCCGCCGGCCGGAAGATCGGCGGCGCGCTCCGCAAATGTGTTCTGAGCCTATTTGCACCCCTTTGTGTAATACTATAGTTCTGCCACTAAAAGAAAACCGTAAACAGACTGAATTTTTAACCCTTAAATCTCAAAAGTGGCCAAACAATTATTATTTTTTAAATAAAAAAACGACTGAGAAAATGATTTTTAGCCCGAAATGAGTAAAATGCAATCATAAGAAAATTGCCTCGAAGGTGTCCAAAGCCTTAAAGGACAGCCAGAACCCGGCTTGAGTAAAATATCAGAAAAGGGAAGCAAAGAGGATTCCTTATTTTGATACAATGTAGCAAACCCTCAGCTGTATGAATAGCATTGGGTAAGACCAGGTTAAAATAAAAATGTCTCCATTATATAAATTAATTGTGTGAGGCCAATCTTCAACTTTCTCTTGTAGTTTGTATTTCATTTCCTTACCATTTTCAAGATCTCTTCTTGCTTTCAGTGAAAAGTCATCATGTTCACTTCCACCTGGCACGGTGACAGGTCTCACTTTCCTCTGTTACTGTGGAGTTGGACATGATCAGGACAGGCCCTGGATGTATTCACTGACAGCAAGCAGAGCACTTAAAATTCCGAACTTGTTATTACACAGTGATAAGCTATGGAGGACACTGCCCTGTGAACGCTGTACATCCATTGAGCGCTTCGGAGGTAAATTAGTAGCTGAGGACACGTAAGGCTGGGATTCTGGGATTTCTCTGGGATCTGAGTTCACTTTTGCTTCATCAACCATTAGCGTGTAAGAACCTACAAGATGCCAGCAGCGGCATGAAACGAACCTTACGCCTCTGCCATCTAACAAGTGACATTAACTAATGAGCCCCCTAAGTATTTCCTCCACATCAGTCTGGCTCCTAATTGGAGACGTGGCGCAGAGAGCTGCTCCGATATCGCCGTCTCTCACATACTGAGCACGTTCTGGCGGAAAAATTCATTATAAGATAAAGTGCAAACACGAAGTCATCTACAATCTTCCAGGAGTGGAGATTTAGCATTTTGTACCAAGTATATAGTAATTTATTAAAGAGTTTGTCTCACTTCAGCAAGTGGCATTTATCATGTAGAGAAAGTTAATACAAGGCACTTACTAATGTATTGTGATTCTCCATATTGGCTCCTTTGCTGGCTGGATTCATTTTTCCATCACATTATACACTGCTCGTTTCCATGGTTACAGACCACCCTGTAATCCATCAGTGGTGGTCGTGCTTGCACACATTGGGAAATGGCGTAGGCCTCTCTGGTGGCCAGAACCATGGTCGTCACAGACTAGTGCTTTTTCCTATATACCATCGATACTAGCTTCAGGGTGGTCTGTAACCATGGAAAGTGTATAATGTGATGCAAAAATGAGTCCAGCTAGCAAAGGAAGCAATATGGAGAATCGCATTATATTAGTAAGTTGCTCGTATGAACTTTCTCTGCATAATAAATGCCACTTACTGAAGTGAGACAGCCCCTTTAATAAAGATGCATCAACTTAGTTACTTAAAATAACTACTATAATACTGCTCCTATGTACAAGAATATAACTACTATAATACTGCTCCTATGTACAAGAATATAACTACTATAATACTGCTCCTATGTACAAGAATATAACTACTATAATACTGCTCCTATGTACAAGAATATAACTACTATAATACTGCTCCTATGTGCAGGAATATAACTACTATAATACTGCCTCCTATGTACAAGAATATAACTGCTATAATACTGCTCCTATGTACAAGAATATAACTACTATAATACTGCTCCTATGTACAAGAATATAACTACTATAATACTGCTCCTATGTACAATAATATAACTACTATAATACTGCTCCTATGTACAAGAATATAACTACTATAATACTGCTCCTATGTACAATAATATAACTACTATAATACTGCTCCTATGTACAAGAATATAACTACTATAATACTGCTTCTATGTACAAGAATATAACGACTATAATACTGCTCTTATGTACAAGAATATAACTACTATAATACTGCTCCTATGTACAAGAATATAACTTCTATAATACTGCTCCTATGTACAAGAATATAACTACTATAATATTGCCTACTATGTACAAGAATATAACTACTATAATACTGCTCCTATGTACAAGAATATAACTACTATAATACTGCTCCTATGTACAAGAATATAACTACTATAATACTGCCTCCTATGTACAAGAATATAACTACTATAATACTGCTCCTATGTACAAGAATATAACTACTATAATACTGCTCCTATGTACAAGAATATAACTACTATAATACTGCTCCTATGTACAAGAATATAACTACTATAATACTGCTCCTATGTACAAGAATATAACTACTATAATACTGCTCCTATGTACAAGAATATAACTACTATAATACTGCCTCCTATGTACAAGAATATAACTATTATAATACTGCTCCTATGTACAGGAATATAACTACTATAATACTGCCTCCTATGTACAAGAATATAACTACTATAATACTGCTCCTATGTACAAGACTATAACTACTATAATACTGCTCCTATGTACAAGACTATAACTACTATAATACTGCTCCTATGTACAAGAATATAACTACTATATTTAATAAAAAGAAATTTGGCAAAGAATATAACTATTATAATACTGCTCCTATGTACAAGAATATAATTACTATAATACTGCCTCCTATGTACAGGAATATAACTACTATAATACTGCTCCTATGTACAGGAATATAACTATTATAATACTGCTCCTCTATAGGCAGTCGTTAAATGACTAGATGCTTTTTAACAGGAACTTTTAAATTCTTTGGGACTATTTTACTGACGTATCGGCGGTATGATGACAGTTGTGTATATTCAGGGGCCGTCACGAAATAAATATTTAAGCAGAATGTGAAATGTTGAAGTGTTCTGGTCCAGTGGTTTATAAAACACTTCTGGCTCCTGATCTATAGTGTATACCGCTACCACTGCCTGGACGACTGTAAGACTACGAGGCGAGGATCCAGACATCACATGCCCGCAGTAAATCACCTGTATGCATTCATTACCGCTGCTGCTGGTCTGGCACTGCGATGTACCGCTGACGTCCTTCGCCTCTCTTTCCTGTTATCTATCATGTCGGTCCACGTCCTTCAGGATGTATAGCGTGATATAATATGCCCGCTTATTTCAGTCAGTGAAATTATTTTACCCCCAGAAAATCAAGACGGGTTGGGCAGTGAGAATACAGCAGGGACCCCCAGGAATTATAAGTAGAGGAGGGAAGAAAGGAGGGGGCAGAGCTTCAGCTTCTGTGCAGCACAAAGAGTGCGCAAGGACTAATTCGGACAGGGCCTCAGATTGACGCAACCCTTCATTATAGCAGTTGTGACAGTGTAAGGGCTCATGCACACGGCCGTTGCCGTTTCTGCGAGTTGCGGATCCGCAATACATGGATACCAGCCGTGTGTGTTCCTCATTTTGCAGAACAGAACATCCTGCCTTCTATAGAACTATCCTATCCTTTTCCGTAAAACAGACAAAAATAGGACATGTTCGCGGTCGCGGAACAGACATACGGATGTGGAGAAGACATGGGTGCGCTTTCTGCATATTTCGTGGCCCCATTGAAGTGAATGGGTTTCTCTTCCACCCCCGCCCAAAATAAAAATGCTGATCGGATGCGGATAAAAAAATAAGTTCATATGCATGAGCTTTTAACTACTGATCGGTCATAGTTGTCCCTGGCGGTTTTTGCATGCAGTGACTAAATACCACTATGCTATGTACAAAATAATACCTCCATACAGTGATTAATGCTGCCAAACAATGACTGAAAAATATCTCCAAACAGTGACTGCCATACAGTGACGTGATAACACCTCCATTCTGGATAACACCTTCATACAGTGACTGGATAACACCGCCATACAGTGACTGGATAACACTGCCATACAGTGCAACACTGCCATACAGTGACTGGATAACACCGCCATACAGTGACTGGATAACACCGCCATACAGTGACTGGATAACACTGCCATACAGTGACTGGATAACACCGCCATACAGTGACTGGATAACACTGCCATACAGTGACTGGATAACACTGCCGTACAGTGACTGGATAACACTGCCGTACAGTGACTGGATAACACTGCCATACAGTGACTGGATAACACTGCCGTACAGTGACTGGATAACACTGCCGTACAGTGACTGGATAACACTGCCGTACAGTGACTGGATAACACTGCCGTACAGTGACTGGATAACACTGCCATACAGTGACTGGATAACACCGCCATACAGTGACTGGATAACACCGCCATACAGTGACTGGATAACACCGCCATACAGCGACTGCATAACACCGCCATACAGCGACTGGACAACACCGCCATACAGCGACTGCATAACACCGCCATACAGCGACTGGACAACACCGCCATACAGCGACTGGACAACACCGCCATACAGCGACTGGACAACACCGCCATACAGCGACAGGACAACACCACCTCTTATCTTATCCTTGTGATTTATCTTTTTCGTCACTGGTATGACCTGGTTTTTTATGTCTGGTTTTGGGAAAGCTGGATAACGTGCAGAATGGCCGCCGCTCCTTGCAGATCTGACTAAAATGCACAATGATTTGAAGTGGTTGTGGATTATCTGTCACTATAACCAGGAAGCTCCTTGTCCCTCATCTTTCTTTTGCTCCTAAATGACAATCCAGTTCTCCGAGCTAAGCTGATTTGCTAGTCTGACAACCCCTGCAGGTGCGGTGGTTGTCACCCAGCTTTCCTACACTCGGATATCACCAAGATATCAAGTGGAGATAAGAAGCTGACTGGAGGACGTTGTGGGTATTTCAGGGCTTGTTTTCTGGGCCCCCGAGGTGAGGAGATGAAGCTGTGATCTCGGTGTCATCTCTCACCCCTGAGACTTGCTGAATCCTCTCGGCAGATCCTCGGTGTTTTCCTCCTTGTTCTGTGGACCGCTGCCGTCTTCCACGCTCCGCTGCTTTCCTTGACAGTCTTCTCCCTGCAGTCTCTCCTCAAGCAGCAGCGATGTCAAGGTAAATGTCTTCCCTGCCGACCAAGCGTTTTTTTTAGATTTCTAGAAAAATAGACTCTTCACCGTACAGAGAGACATTTCTGAATTGAGAGCGGCTGCAACGACGCGGAACGTCTCGCCGTACAAACCGTGTCATGGACGTCATCTTCTGATGGTATTTGGGAGCCGCACAATTTGAGATTTTTTTTTTCCTGGAATAATATATCAGGTTACTAGTAGTGCTAAATAATGTCAGTTATGTATAGTGTTATAATACCGCCATATGTGGTGCCCAAAATAGTGCTATGCAGTATTACCAGTATGATAGCACCACTCAGTACCCAAATACCCTGATAAAGTGTCCAAATTATACCGCCATCAAATAAATTGAATATTACCGTCATAACAGTATACAGCAACTGCTTATTACCTCCATACAGTGACTCAATAACATCACCATCTGGTGAGTGCAAAATATATCCATGCACTAACTGTATAATACCGTGACACAGTGACTGAATATTACTTCAATACAATGACTGAACAGGACCTCAGTTTAGTAACTATATTCAGGCTCGTCACCGTCGCGGCCTGCTATTGGCTGTGGCCGTGCAAGGATCTGGACCGACGCAGGTGCCGGGGAGCAGGTCAGTATAATCCATACAAGGGGCTCGGGCACTGGGGGGATATTTTAGATATCGGATAACCCCTTTAAGCCTTTGCTCATCTGTTTCTAAGGGTTTTTTCACACTTGCGTTGTGAGGATCTGGCAGGCAGTTCCATCAAGGGAACTGCCTGTCGGATCGGGAAATCCGTGTGTAAATGGAAAGCATTTGTGGACGGATCCGGTTCCGGATCCGTCTAACAAATGCATTGAAACACCGGATCTGTCTGTCCGGTGTCGTCTGGAAAAACGGATCCAGTATTTATTTATTTTCTGCATTTTTAAAGGTCTGCGCATGCTCAGACCCGGAAAAGCCGATCGGTTTTGCCGGAACTGGAATTAATGCATTTCAATGGAAAATAATGCCGGATCCGGAATTTTGGACGAAAAAATGCAGGCCAAATACTGTTCTCCATTCACAATGCATTAGGATAAAACTGATCCGTTTTTTTTCCGGTATTGAGTCCCTAGGACGGAACTCAATACCGGAAAACTTTACCGCAAGTGTGAAAGTACCCTTACTAAGACTTCTTTGCTCCCATGGCGGTATCGCACAGCTTTCTGCAAGGCATGCACATTAATTCAGCCTTCTCCCTGCACTGCGAAATGCATCGGAGACCTCGGATCATCCGACTTGATTCTTTTTTATTGTTTTTGTTTTGTTTTTTGCTTTTCATTTTTTCTTATATATATATATTTTTATTTACTTTTTTCTTTTTTGTGGGCTAATTACTGATCTGTACTTCAAGTGAAAATCCTGTCTCACATAAATGATGCCGTCAGATGGTATCGCTATCAAGACAATCATGACTTTGCTAAAGTAAGAACAGCAGTCGGGTGTCAAAAGGGTTTTCCTGGAACCTGTTTGTGAAATCTGTGAAGCCAGATTCTCTGGGGGTCAAACAAAAATGGGGGTGGGGGGGTGGGGGGTTGGCTCTGAGAGGATAAATGGAAAGCAGTACTTGCACTGCCACCTCCCTGTGTGAAGGCCAACGTATGTCCCCATTATTTCTCGTCCATCGGGTGCATCGGACTCCATCCGTTCCGGATCGGGGTTAGGAGTGACGCCTCCTGCCCTAGATGTGGGGTGAGTCCTGCATCCCTAATGCACATGTTCTGGGAGCGTACGAAGCTTAGGACTTACTGGACGGGTGTGTTGTATTAAAGAAGCCTATCAAGCTGTGCTTCCTCCAGGTCCGAGGTCATGTGTGTTGGGAATATTGGACATTAAAAACCGTAATTCACATCTGGCGGTGCAGCGTCTGCTCTTCCAGGCCAGGAAACTAATTGCTAAATACTGGCTTAGACCTCAGTCCCCATCTAGAGAGATTGGGCGTATATACTGAAAGTGCTTAGCCAAGTTCTCCAAAACCTGGGACAAGTGGGTATCTGATGGGACCACTGCAATGTCATCTGGGTTATGCTGGGAGGAGTGGTTTCAGTGGTACATGGGGCTCTGGATCGGGCATGTACGAGACCGAGACTGGGAAGGGAAGTTATGGTGGAGAAGCCCTGAGAAAAGCTTTTCATGGTAAGAGTAGGGGACGGGTTTACACTTGGAGTGTCGGCTGCGTCTTCCCGATGCCATGATGCATTATACCTCTGTTGGCGGTAGTGTGCCCGTTCTGTCGCTGGAAGGTGAGCGGATCAGCGGTTGAGGGGTGGTTTATTTAATATTCTTTTGTACCACAATTGAACGGGTATATTTCTGTATAACATGCCTTTATTATTGAAAGCTGGTCGCCGTTTCTGAAAAAATCTTAATATCTGACTCTGTATGCCCAGTCCTAGATCGCAGGAAGGTTTTCTTTTTCATGTTCGTTTGTAAATTAAAAAACTGTTAATAAAAATCATTTGATTTGATATATATAAAAAAAGGGGTTTTCTGGGACCCAGCAGGCCCTTACATGCCCACCCTAGGCTACTTTCACACTTGCGTTAAAGTTTTCCGGTATTGAGTTCCGTCCTAGGGGCTCAATACCGTAAAAAAAAAGATCAGTTTTATCCCCATACATTCTGAATAGAGAGCAATCCGTTCAGGATGCATCAGGATGTCTTCAGTTCAGTCACTGTACGGTTTTGGCGGAGAAAATACCGCAGCATGCAGATCCGGCATTATTTTCTATTGAAATGCATTAATGCAGGATCCGGCACCAAGTGTGTCGGCACAATCCGTTTTTCTGGTCTGCGCAAATGCCCCCTAAAAATTTATAAATACCGGATCCGTTTTACCAGGTGACACCAGAGAGACGGAGCCGGTGTTTCAATGCATTTGTTAGAGGGATCTGCATCCGGATCCGTTGACAAATGCTTTCCGTTTGCACACGGATTTCCGGATCCGGCAGGCCGTTCCAGCGACAGAACAGCCTGCCGGATCATCACAACGCAAGTGTGGAAGTACCCTTAGTGACTCATAACTTGCCAGTACAAAAAACTGTTTGTAATATACTTACCTCATAGTTGCCTGGATCAGCTGCTCTGGAACCCGGTTATGTGATGCTCTTCTTCTGAAAATCCTGCCTATGCCGACGTCGTGTCCTTGATCAGGTTTCTGGCCTGGGCTGTAGACCAGACGTTAGTTCTGCTGTGAATTTGCCGTCCACAGCAGAAGTGACGTCCCGTCTATAGCCCAGGCCGGAAACCAGGTAAAGGACATGACATTGGCAGGTGCAGAACTTTTAGAACAAGAGTTCCAGAGTGACTGATCCCACAGCCATGAATAGGTAAATGTATGTTACAAACTCTTGCTGGCTGGTTATGACTAATTAAGGTGGGTTTGCCGGCCCAGAAAACCCCTTTACCGTCGTGTCCCTTACTGGGAAAGCTGGTTGATGTTCACTATGGCTGCCTTGGTCACCAGCTTTGCCAGACTCCTGAATGGAAACCTTTGCCTATTTGTGCTGTAGCAGGGTATGCACCATATCTCCCAAACAGACTTTTAAAAGTTTTTTTGAAAACTAGGTGACCTCTAACGTGGTGGTGGCCAAATTGTAGAAAAAAACCCCTCAGATTTGATTGATTGAAACCTTCACAGAAGGCATCAACATTTGTACTACTTTATACAACAATCCACGTCAAAATATCTTGTAATATTGCAGTTATTGTTAATATTGCAGTTATTACAATGGTCAGCTTTGCTGTATAGACAAGACAGAATAAGCAGAGCCATCTCCTCGTTAGTGATTGGGTGAATTAATCACAGCTCTCTTGTATCACTAGAGACCTAATTAATGCAGGAGAATAACATCATACACACATATAAGACGATGTATGCAGCTTCTATGTCACTCCCTGGTTCCTCGGGGGAGGGGCCACTCTCAGTCACTTCCTGGAAACTAATAATCCATGACATTTCTCTGTTACCTGACTCCTATACATTGTATCTGGCATAAAGCTCACACACCCTGCTGCACTGTCTATATGGGAAGGAATTGTCTCCAGTATGACTTGTGCTAAAAAGGCAAATACCTAACAAAAGACAGAGGGAGCTCCTTTAAATACTGAAAGCGGGTCACAGAAGGTCAGGGGATGAATGTGTTTTTTTTTTGTTTGTTTTTGAGGGACGGCCTTGGTTTCTTATCTTAATGAAATTCCAGTAAAAATCAAAGATGAATATCTGATCACAGGACAGTGACAGAATGTTAAATCCAGGTCGCTGAAATATTTCACATTCCTCTGTCATCCTGATAGAGGGTCAGCTGACCCCGAAAGTAACTCTTCACCAGAGCTCTGTCTCCTAACAAGCTGCGCATAATCAGGACTGGTTTTCAGTCTCTACGTATGAAAACAAATTACGCTATTCACTGACAGCAAGCAGTTGAGAATAATATGGTAAATCATTGATATTTAAAGCGTATTAGAAGGTCGCAGAGCATTTTTATTTTCAAGAGACCAGGAATATCCCTTTAATATCCGCAGTGCTAAGTTCATTTTTGTACTTTTACCGTCATACTCATCATGATTCCTTTTTTTATCCACAGTGGGAGATTCTATGGTTCATGATCCTCACATTTACCTTCCTCCTCACCCTCACATGGTTTTATTTCTGGTGGGAAGTTCACAACGACTACAATGAATTCAACTGGTGAGTGTAAACCCCCCCCCCCCAGTAAATGGAGACATAGCAGTTATATTCTTGTACATAGAAGCAGTATTATAGTAGTTATATTCTTGTACATAGGAGCAGTATTATAGTAGTTATATTCTTGTACATAGGAGCAGTAATATAGTAGTTATATTCTTGTACATAGGAGCAGTATTATAGTAGTTATATTCTTGTACATAGGAGCGGTATTGTAGTAGTTATATTCTTGTACATAGGAGCAGTATTATAGTAGTTATATTCTTGTACATAGGAGCAGTATTATAGTAGTTATATTCTTGTACATAGGAGCAGTATTATAGTAGTTATATTCTTGTACATAGGAGCAGTATTATAGTAGTTATATTCTTGTACATAGGAGGCAGTATTATAGTAGTTATATTCTTGTACATAGGAGGCAGTATTATAGTAGTTATATTCTTGTACATAGGAGCAGTATTATAGTAGTTATATTCTTGTACATAGGAGCAGTATTATAGTAGTTATATTCTTGTACATAGGAGCAGTATTATAGTAGTTATATTCTTGTACATAGGAGCAGTATTATAGTAGTTATATTCTTGTACATAGGAGCAGTATTATAGTAGTTATATTCTTGTACATAGGAGCAGTATTATAGTAGTTATATTCTTGTACATAGGAGCAGTATTATAGTAGTTATATTCTTGTACATAGGAGCAGTATTATAGTAGTTATATTCTTGTACATAGGAGCAGTATTATAGTAGTTATATTCTTGTACATAGGAGCAGTATTATAGTAGTTATATTCTTGTACATAGGAGCAGTATTATAGTAGTTATATTCTTGTACATAGGAGCAGTATTATAGTAGTTATATTCTTGTACATAGGAGCAGTATTATAGTAGTTATATTCTTGTACATAGGAGCAGTATTATAGTAGTTATATTCTTGTACATAGGAGCAGTATTATAGTAGTTATATTCTTGTACATAGGAGCAGTATTATAGTAGTTATATTCTTGTACATAGGAGCAGTATTATAGTAGTTATATTCTTGTACATAGGAGACAGTATTATAGTAGTTATATTCTTGTACATAGGAGGCAGTATTATAGTAGTTATATTCTTGTACATAGGAGCAGTATTATAGTAGTTATATTCTTGTACATAGGAGCAGTATTATAGTAGTTATATTCTTGTACATAGGAGCAGTATTATAGTAGTTATATTCTTGTACATAGGAGCAGTATTATAGTAGTTATATTCTTGTACATAGGAGCAGTATTATAGTAGTTATATTCTTGTACATAGGAGGCAGTATTATAGTAGTTATATTCTTGTACATAGGAGGCAGTATTATAGTAGTTATATTCTTGTACATAGGAGCAGTATTATAGTAGTTATATTCTTGTACATAGGAGCAGTATTATAGTAGTTATATTCTTGTACATAGGAGCAGTATTATAGTAGTTATATTCTTGTACATAGGAGCAGTATTATAGTAGTTATATTCTTGTACATAGGAGGCAGTATTATAGTAGTTATATTCTTGTACATAGGAGCAGTATTATAGTAGTTATATTCTTGTACATAGGAGCAGTATTATAGTAGTTATATTCTTGTACATAGGAGCAGTATTATAGTAGTTATATTCTTGTACATAGGAGCAGTATTATAGTAGTTATATTCTTGTACATAGGAGGCAGTATTATAGTAGTTATATTCTTGTACATAGGAGCAGTATTATAGTAGTTATATTCTTGTACATAGGAGCAGTATTATAGTAGTTATATTCTTGTACATAGGAGGCAGTATTATAGTAGTTATATTCTTGTACATAGGAGCAGTATTATAGTAGTTATATTCTTGTACATAGGAGCAGTATTATAGTAGTTATATTCTTGTACATAGGAGCAGTATTATAGTAGTTATATTCTTGTACATAGGAGCAGTATTATAGTAGTTATATTCTTGTACATAGGAGGCAGTATTATAGTAGTTATATTCTTGTACATAGGAGCAGTATTATAGTAGTTATATTCTTGTACATAGGAGGCAGTATTATAGTAGTTATATTCTTGTACATAGGAGCAGTATTATAGTAGTTATATTCTTGTACATAGGAGGCAGTATTATAGTAGTTATATTCTTGTACATAGGAGCAGTATTATAGTAGTTATATTCTTGTACATAGGAGCAGTATTATAGTAGTTATATTCTTGTACATAGGAGCAGTATTATAGTAGTTATATTCTTGTACATAGGAGCAGTATTATAGTAGTTATATTCTTGTACATAGGAGCAGTATTATAGTAGTTATATTCTTGTACATAGGAGCAGTATTATAGTAGTTATATTCTTGTACATAGGAGCAGTATTATAGTAGTTATATTCTTGTACATAGGAGGCAGTATTATAGTAGTTATATTCTTGTACATAGGAGCAGTATTATAGTAGTTATATTCTTGTACATAGGAGGCAGTATTATAGTAGTTATATTCTTGTACATAGGAGCAGTATTATAGTAGTTATATTCTTGTACATAGGAGCAGTATTATAGTAGTTATATTCTTGTACATAGGAGCAGTATTATAGTAGTTATATTCTTGTACATAGGAGCAGTATTATAGTAGTTATATTCTTGTACATAGAGAGCAGTATTATAGTAGTTATATTCTTGTACATAGGAGGCAGTATTATAGTAGTTATATTCTTGTACATAGGAGGCAGTATTATAGTAGTTATATTCTTGTACATAGGAGCAGTATTATAGTAGTTATATTCTTGTACATAGGAGGCAGTATTATAGTAGTTATATTCTTGTACATAGGAGCAGTATTATAGTAGTTATATTCTTGTACATAGGAGCAGTATTATAGTAGTTATATTCTTGTACATAGGAGCAGTATTATAGTAGTTATATTCTTGTACATAGGAGCAGTATTATAGTAGTTATATTCTTGTACATAGGAGCAGTATTATAGTAGTTATATTCTTGTACATAGGAGCAGTATTATAGTAGTTATATTCTTGTACATAGGAGCAGTATTATAGTAGTTATATTCTTGTACATAGGAGCAGTATTATAGTAGTTATATTCTTGTACATAGGAGCAGTATTATAGTAGTTATATTCTTGTACATAGGAGGCAGTATTATAGTAGTTATATTCTTGTACATAGGAGCAGTATTATAGTAGTTATATTCTTGTACATAGGAGCAGCATTATAGTAGTTATATTCTTGTACATAGGAGCAGTATTATAGTAGTTATATTCTTGTACATAGGAGGCAGTATTATAGTAGTTATATTCTTGTACATAGGAGCAGTATTATAGTAGTTATATTCTTGTACATAGGAGCAGTATTATAGTAGTTATATTCTTGTACATAGGAGCAGTATTATAGTAGTTATATTCCTGTACATAGGAGGCAGTATTATAGTAGTTATATTCTTGTACATAGGAGGCAGTATTATAGTAGTTATATTCTTGTACATAGGAGCAGTATTATAGTAGTTATATTCTTGTACATAGGAGCAGTATTATAGTAGTTATATTCTTGTACATAGGAGCAGTATTATAGTAGTTATATTCTTGTACATAGGAGCAGTATTATAGTAGTTATATTCTTGTACATAGGAGCAGTATTATAGTAGTTATATTCTTGTACATAGGAGGCAGTATTATAGTAGTTATATTCTTGTACATAGGAGCAGTATTATAGTAGTTATATTCTTGTACATAGGAGCAGTATTATAGTAGTTATATTCTTGTACATAGGAGCAGTATTATAGTAGTTATATTCTTGTACATAGGAGCAGTATTATAGTAGTTATATTCTTGTACATAGGAGCAGTATTATAGTAGTTATATTCTTGTACATAGGAGCAGTATTATAGTAGTTATATTCTTGTACATAGGAGCAGTATTATAGTAGTTATATTCTTGCACATAGGAGCAGTATTATAGTAGTTATATTCTTGTACATAGGAGCAGTATTATAGTAGTTATATTCTTGTACATAGGAGCAGTATTATAGTAGTTATATTCTTGTACATAGGAGCAGTATTATAGTAGTTATATTCTTGTACATAGGAGCAGTATTATAGTAGTTATATTTTAACCAAATTTCTTTTTTATTAAGAAGCATAAATGACATCATACAGTTTCACATCAACATAGATCACGGTATGACAGAAAAGTACAGGTATCTCCTTGGTGTGTGACCAGAGTATTGCATAAGGAAGCATAAGTATGGTGTCCAGAAAATAAGCAATAATAGAACAATACAATAAAAGTAGGGGAAGATCGGGAGGTGTAGAATAGGGGGGAGGTGTCCTTCTACTCCATTAAGTGAACTTCCTATAGCATTTCCATGGTGTCCAGATCTTGAGAAATCGAGAACGTGTGAATGTCTCCCAGTGGAGCCAAGTTCCTCAAATCTATAGAACTGATCTACCCTGTCCCTCCACATCAGCACTGGATGGAGGTGTAACATCTTTCAAAGCAACGGAATAAGCATTCTCGCTGCTGTGAGTAGCATAGTGGGAGAGGTCAGAGCTAGGAGAGGAGAAAGCTTGAGTCACTGGGACACCAGAGAAGGATCAGTTTGGGATCCACTTGGACCTGAGTAGCACAAAATCTCATTTATCAAAGCCTCAATGTTGGACCAGAAGTCCCTGATCTTCTCGCAGTACCACCAAATATGTGAAAGTGAGCCTACACCCTCTCCGCATCTCCAGCAGACACTCGGGATTTCAGGGTTAAGCCTATGTAGAAATTCTGGGGTCTTGTACCATCTCTTAAGTAATTTATACGAATTCTCCTGCACTCTGATGACAGCTGCTGAAACCATGGGAGTGAGAGGATAAATGCTTTTTCTGGGTCCAGAAGGTAGAGAAAGCTCCTTTTCCAGCCATGAGTGGAGGAAATGTAGTTCAGGGGCGAGGCGGAGAGCAGCTCACTTGGATATGGTAGAGAGCGGTTTTGGGAGCTTACGGGCATCTGAAATCCAGTTTTCCAACCAGAGGGGGAGGTAGAAGCCGTCAAGGGAGGAAGTTTAGCAGTTTAATGTCCTTTTGCAAAGCGAACACCTGAGAAGGAGGCGTCCCTAACTCTAGAATCATTTAAGACCAGGCTCCAGTCCAGATTACCATCTGGGGTTTGGATCTCACTCAGGGGAATATCAGCCAAGAGAGGCCAAATTCCTGCAGGTACCCATCGCCTCCGGGTGTATGTAAAATTGCAAGGAGGAAAGCGGTGCATGGGTGTGGGAATGTGAGGGTCTTGGTCTTATATTGTCTAGCCATTCTACTAATAGACCCCTCCAGAGTGGTGAGAGGAGGAGACACTTGGTGAACACGAGGATAAGCCCCAAAGGATCCGTCTGCCTCTATTAGTAAGCAAGGGCGCTAGACGCATACATACAGAGCATCGGTATCGGGTATTAAGAAGAGATAGGCCACGAGACAGTTGAAAAGCCTCATAATATGAGCGCACATCGGGCAAACCGAATCCACCAAATCTCCTCTCCTGGTCAGACTTCGAATATGCGATTCTGAACGGTCTATTCCCATAGGAAGAGTGAGAAGACCCGACGAACATCTACAAAAAAGGAATACGGCAGCCAAATAGGCAATACTTGCAATAGGGTACAGTTTGGGAGCTATAAAGGTTTGAGGTAATTCCTCTTTCCGAACCAGGAGAGGAACGGAAGCTTCAGGGACTGTGAGTGTTTCCTGATAGATGAGAGCAAGGGGGCAATAGTTAAGGGCGAACAGGTCCTTCGCCTGAGCAGATACATGGACTCCCAAGAAAACTATGTCTCTGAGGCCCATTGAAAGGGGGTGGATCTTTGAAGTGTTAATTTCACCGAGTTTGGGCACGTGGCGTTAAGAGCCAGGGACTTACTGTAATTGATTTTGAAGTTTGGAAACAAAGGCCGAATTCATCAAAAGGGTCATTAACCTAGGAAAGGATGTCTCAAGGGTTGGACGTCATTATTAGCAGGTCATCTGCGGTACGCGGCCAGCCAAGTGGGTTTGAGAGTGGACAGTGAGGCCCTGAACAGCAAGGTCCTGCCCGCGGATCTTACAAAGCAGAGTCTCCATAACTATAACAAGAGAGATGGTGATAGGGGCAACCCTGCCTCGTCCCATTGGCAATGGCAAGGAGGGGAGAGGGTGCCATTTATCTTAAGTCTGGCAGACGGGGCTGAATACAGGGTGAAAATCGCGGCAATGAATGGGTCTGAAAGCCAAACCTTGCCAGGGCCTGGAGGCATATAATGCCAGCCGACCCTGTCAAAGGCCTTCTCCGCATCAGTGCTTAACAAGGCCAAAGGCACTGAGGAGTTCCTAGCCCAAGCCATGAGATGGAGCAGGCGTATTGTGTTCTCGCAGCTCTGTCTGCCCCGCACAGCCCAACCTGTTCACTATTAATAAGATCCGCAGGATCGCCTGGATCCATTGCGCTAATATTTTGGCCCACCACTTGAGCATCCGCATTCAGCAGGGAGAGATAGGACGGTAGCTCCCACACTGGAGAGGGTCTTTGTTCTCTTTGTGGATTATGGTTACGTGGGCTTCCAAGAGACTGAGGGCAGGAGCCACCCGGATAGGAGGAGAGTTGCAAAGTGTCCGGAAATGGGGGACAAAAATGTCTCTAAAAGATTTTGTAATAAGATATAGGGAGACCATCAGGGCCTGGGCTTTACCAGATGGTATGGAAGAGAGTACTTTGGTAACTCTCCGTCAGTCACTGGGGCAACCAACTGGGAGACGCTTGAAGGGGGCTGATAGAGGTAGACGGAGAGTAGAGAGGAACTCCTCCTGTGGCCTGTCACAACGGATGGGGATCCAGGACGGTCGGTGGAGGGAGGTTATAAGGATCAGTGTAAAATGCACAAAAAGCCTTTGCTATATCAGGGTGGATTTGTGCTTAATGCCGTTTCAGTTCATGTGATTGCAGGGATAAAGGAGTCCGAGTGCTGCTGTTTGGCCATAGCAGACATCAGCCTGTTCCCCTTGTTCCCATGGGCGTAGGCCTTAAATTTGGAGCGAAGGATAAGCTTTGCAAATTTAGCATTAAGCAAGTTTTTCAAGTCTGTCCTGGCCTCTGCCAATTCAGTGGCCACTGCCTGGGCCTGAGATTGTTTATGGGTCAGTTCCAGGTGTGAAATACTGGGACAATAGAGTGTCCACCGCTTGGGAGCGCATCTTTTAACATGGGAGCCCAGGGCTATTAGTTCACCCCTGACTACCGCTTTGTGGGTTTCCACAGGACAGAAAGGAGATGGGGGTCACCTGCAGCATTGAGGAGAAGAATTCAGACATAACCGGGAGATTCTAGAGGCATTAGAAGGGTCGGCGATCAGGGTGTCATTAAGACGCCACAGCCGTTCTCTTCTGGGAGTGCGGTCATGGAGATGCGGAGAAGGACAGGGGCATGATCGGATAGCGTAATGTTACCTATCTTCGTCTCTAACACCTGGGGCACATGGGTGGAGGAGAGGAAGATATAATCCAGTCTGTGGAAAGAGGATTTAGCATTAGAATAAAGGTGTAATCCCGGCTGGTGGGATGCATAGTGCGCTAAACATCAACAACCTGCAATCTTTTCAACGCGGTCCTGCAGACAGCGCAAAAGCTTATGGGACAATTTGGATCTCTGGGTGGATGAGTCGATGACTGGCTCAAGTGCGACATTGAAGTCGCCACCCAATATAAGCATCCCCTCAGTGAAGGTGGATAACTGTGCTAGGGTCTGAACGAGGCCAAGGGATCTGACCCTATTGGGGGCGTATATGTTGGCTAGGGTGACAGGCGTATCAGCGATGTGACCCTTCACAAACAGGAAGCGACCGTCTGTGTCCGAGAGCACAGCAGAGTGCTTAAAGGGCAACGCTTGTGAATGGCCACACCGACACCCCTGCATGCTGAGGCGTAAGAGCTATGGAACCATTGCGGGAACAGTTTAGGGGACAGTTTAGGAAGCTTTCCTGTCTTAAAATGAGTTTCTTGGAGAAAAGCGATGGAAACATCATCTTTCTGTAGCAGTGATAACACCTGAGACCTCTTACATGGCTCGTTCAGACCCTTGGCATTCAGCGAGGCAATTACAACAGAAGCCATGACATAAACACGGAAGGGCAGTCAGCCCCCAGCATAGAAATGGCAGATCTGGAGAGGGGTGGATGGAGTAGAGAGGCGGGGGAGGGGAGGAGGAAGAGGGAAGGTAAGAGAAAATCACAGGACATAACAAATAAAACACAAGCAGCAGGTAAATAACAGGGAGCACGTGCTCCCTGTTATATAGTAGTTATATTCTTGTACATAGGAGCAGTATTATAGTAGTTATATTCTTGTACATAGGAGGCAGTATTATAGTAGTTATATTCTTGTACATAGGATGCAGTATTATAGTAGTTATATTCTTGTACATAGGAGGCAGTATTATAGTAGTTATATTCTTGTACATAGGAGGCAGTATTATTGCAGTTATATTCTTGTACATTGGAGCAGTATTATAGTAGTTATATTCCTGTACATAGGAGCAGTATTATAGCAGTTATATTCTTGTACATAGGAGGCAGTATTATAGTAGTTATATTCTTGTACATAGGAGGCAGTATTATAGCAGTTATATTCTTGTACATTAGAGCAGTATTATAGTAGTTATATTCTTGTACATAGGAGGCAGTATTATAGTAGTTATATTCTTGTACATAGGAGCAGTATTATAGTAGTTATATTCTTGTACATAGGAACAGTATTATAGTAGTTATATTCTTGTACATAGGAGCAGTATTATAGTAGTTATATTCTTGTACATAGGAGCAGTATTATAGTAGTTATATTCTTGTACATAGGAGCAGTATTATAGCAGTTATATCCTTGTATATAGGAGCAGTATTATAGCAGTTATATCCTTGTACATAGGAGCAGTATTATAGTAGTTATATTCTTGTACATAAGAGCAGTATTATAGTAGTTATATTCTTGTACATAAGAGGCAGTATTATAGTAGTTATATTCTTGTACATAGGAGCAGTATTATAGTAGTTATATTCTTGTACATAGGAGCAGTATTATAGTAGTTATATTCTTGTACATAGGAGCAGTATGATCCTGAGAGTTTGGTTCAGTTAAACCTGTGGTTGGACTATAATACTGGGGAGTAATGTTGCTGTGTCTGTGTTCTGCTCGTGTAAATCTCATCTTAAACTGAATGCTTTCAGCTGAGGTTATGGAAACAGCATTGGAGTCATTTGTGTCCTGATAAGTGGTTTTCTTGTGTTACTTTGTCTTTGGCCTCTGGAGATGGATTCACTTGTAATGTCAGGGATGTGTTGCTTGTCTTGTAGGGCTGATCAAGATGGATGATCTGTTTAATATTCAGGCACAGTGTAACCGCATCATTTGTGTACCTGCATTGTGACCAGCGCAGTTTGGGGAGGAGGTAGGAGATTTTATATAGACTTGCCAGGACATTACTATAGCACAGTACATGGTGTGGGATTCATTGGATGTCGAATATGTTAGATTTATGCTTTCCTGCCATGGTTTTCTGCCTGCCTGACTGCATTATAATAAGGGACACTGATACTTGTTTATAGAGTGAAGCCATCTTAGACATGAAGTCCTTATCTCTCGAGTTAATATAATTTAGGTTTAAAATCATGTAAAAATAATAATAATGATGATGTTTATTTAGAGCCATGATATTCCGCAGCACTGTCCAATTCAAAGCATACATGCACCGTCATGGCCAATAGTTGTGAGACTGACACAAAATTTGGTTTGCACGCCGTTTGGTGCTTCGGTGTTTTTGGTTGTCTTTGTCGGATGTTTCTGTGGTAAACTGAAGAAAAATTATAATCATTTCATACATGTTTTAGCGTTGACCCTTCTTTTTGTTCTGCAGGTCACCCTGCCGTGCTAGATGTCAGCTTCTGGGCCAAATCCTGACTGACGACAACCCAGTCTTACCTAATCATTGCTTGGAATTTATCACAATTTCTGTGTTTGTTTGTACACCCACTTTTTGAGGATTGACCATAGGTTCTCAATGGGAGTTTCCTGGACACAGACCCAAATTTCAGTGTTTTGTTCAGTGAGCCACTTTGCTTTGTGACATGGTGTCCATCATGCTTGCTGGAAAAAAACTTTGGTGATCACCAGATTGCTCCTGGATGGTTGGGAGAAGTTGCTCCTGGATGGTCAGGAGAAGTTGCTCTTGGTGGAGATTTTGATCCCATGGCCATGTTCTTGTGAGTGAGCCCACTTCTTTGGATCAGAAGCAACGTCAGACATGAATGGTTTCCGGAAGCTTTACTGTTGGCATGACACAGGACTCATGGTAGTGCTCAGCTTTTCTTCTCCAGACACTCATTTTTGTATATGTCCCAAACAGTCTGAAGGGGTCTTCATCAGAAAAAATAACTTGTGCCCCCAATCTGCTGAGTCACCTGCAGAATGTCCATCTGTCCTGGATGTTTTTCTTGGACAGAAGTGGCTTCTTTGCTGCCCTTCTTGACACAAGGCCATCCTCCAAAAGCCTTTGCCTCACTCTGCGAGCAGATGCCCTCACACCTGCCTGCTGCCATTTCTGAGCAAGCCTCTCATCCAAGGGAGTGGGCTCACTCTCAAGAAGACTACCATGAATAAAGAATGGGATGAAGACCTCCTCCAAGAGCAAGAGAACTTCTCCAAACCATCCTGGAGCAACTTCTCCCAACCATCCCGGGGCACCTTTTCCCAACCATCCAGGGGCAACTTCTCCCATCCATCCAGGGGCAACTTCTCCCATCCATCCAGGGGCAACTTCTCCCATGCATCCAGGGGCAACTTCTCCCAACCATCCAGTGGCAACTTCTCCCAACCATCCAGTGGCAATCTTGTGCGGAACAATGCTTTTTTTCAGCATGATGGAGCACTATGTCAAAAGTGATAACTAAGTGAATTGCTGAACAAAACATTTACATTTTGGGTCCATCAGCAGGAAACTTCCCAAATCTACAGTTGTGTTCAAAATTATTCAACCCCCAATGCTGTAAAGGGTTTTAGGGAATTTAGTGCACATTTGTAATTGTGTTCAGAATGAAATCTTACAAGGACTTTTTAAAGAACCAAATTGAACTAAAATGACATCAATTGTTTTTGTAATACAGTATTAAATGTTTTTTTCGTGATTTCTTCATTGACACAATTATTCAACCCCTTAAAGACGACCATTCTTAAGAGCAGAGGTTCATTCAAGTGTTTTCGATCAGGTATTGAAAACCCCTGTGGATGTCAAGGAGCAGCAATCAAGCAGAATAAGCACTAATTAGGCAGATGTAAAATGACTGTGATACTCAGCTCCTTCTAGACATTTACTGGTGCGTTTACAGACATGGTGAAGTCAGGAGAATGGTCCAGGAAGACAAGAGAAGAGGTGATTTCTCTTCACAGGAAGGGCAATGGCTATAAGAAGATTGCAAAGATGTTAAACATACCAAGAGACACCATAGGAAGCATCATTCGCAAATTCAAGGCAAAGGGCACTGTTGAAACGCTACCTGAGTCGTGGCAGAAAGAAGATGCTGACTTCGACTGCTGTGCGCTACCTGAAGCGCAAAGTGGAGAAAAGTCCCGTGTGACTGCTGAGGAACTGAAAAAGATTTGTCAGATCTGCGGGTACTGAAGTTTCAGCTCAGACAATAAGGCGCACACTGCGTAATAAAGGCCTCCATGCCAGAACTCCCAGGCGCACCCCTTGCTGTCTCCAAAGAATAAGAAGAGTCGACTGCAGTATGCCAAAAGTCATGTGGACAAACCACAAAAGTTTGGGATAGTGTTCTGTGGACTGATGAAACAAAATTAGAACTGTTTGGGCCCATGGATCAACGCTATGTTTGGAGGAGGAAGAACAAGGCCTATGAAGAAAGAACACCTTGCCTACTGTGAAGCATGGCGGGGGTCAATCATGCTTTGGGGCTGTTCTGCTTCTACAGGTACAGGAAGCTTCAGCGTGTGCAAGGTACCATGAATTCTCTTCAGTACCAGGAGATATTGGATGAAAATGTGATGCAGTCCGTCACAAACCTGAGGCTTGGGAGGCGTTGGACCTTTCAACAGGACAATGATCCCAAGCATACCTCCAAGTCCACTAGAGCATGGTTGCAGATTAAAGGCTGGAACATTTTGAAGTGGCCATCGCAGTCACCAGACTTAAATCCGATTGAGAACCTCTGGTGGGACTTAAAGAAAGCAGTTGCAGCGCGCAAGCCTAAGGCCCCTTTCACACGAGCGAGTTTTCCATGCGGGTGCAATGCGTGACGTGAACGCATTGCACCCGCACTGAATCCTGACCCATCCATTTCAATGGCGCCGTGTACATGAGCGTTTTTTTTCACGCATCACTTGTGCGTTGCGTTAAAATCGCAGCATGTTCTATATTCTGCGTTTTCACGCAGCCTGGCTCATAGAAGTGAATGGGGCTGCGTGAAGCATTGCATCCGCAAGCAAGTGCGGGTGCATTGCGTTTTTCACTGATGGTTGCTAGGAGATGTTGTTTGTAAACCTTCAGTTTTTTATCACGCGCGTGAAAAACGCATCAAAACACATTGCACCCGCGCGGAAAAAACTGAACAACTGAACGCAATCGCAGCCAAAACTGAATGGCTTTGCCTGTGAAATCGCACAGTTTTCACTGAATGCATCCGCAACGCATCCGGACCTAATCCGGACACGCTCGTGTGAAAGAGGCCTTAGAATGTGACTGAACTGGAGGCTTTTGCCCATGAAGAATGGGCGAAGATACCCGTAGATCGCTGCAAGACACTTGTGTCAAGCTATGCTTCACGTCTAAAAGCTGTTATACCTGGAAAAGGATGTTGTACTAAGTACTAAGATTGAATGTCACTTGGGGGTTGAATAAAACTGATAATGATGTGAGCACAGAAAAGACATTTGTGGTTATTTCATTATAAATGTTATGTTATATTTGTCTGACTTACAAGGGCCTCTGTGATTTATTGTAAACAAGACGACTGAAATGATCAAAATCAATGTCAAACTGGACAAAACACTCAATTTCAGTGGGGGTTGAATCATTTTGAACACAACTGTAAATTCCATAGAGAACCTGCAGTCAATCCCAAAAGAAATGGGTGGACAAACAAAACCCACAAATTGTGATAAACTTCGAGGACTGACCAGAAAAAAATGGGTTGTCATCAGTGAGAATTTGGCCCAGAAGCTTATATCCAGCATCACAAGGCGAACTGGAGAAGGAAAAGAAGGGTCAACGCAGAAACTTCCGGCAAAAAGATCCAAAAACACAGAAGCTTGAAACTGCGTGAAAACCAAAATATATGTCAGTATGTACAGTCCTGGCCAAAACATTAGGCCAGACCTGCACAGACAAAATCTTACATTAGTTACAAAACTAATCAACATTTTAGACAATAGCAGTGTGAGCCTAGTTTACAGGAGCTTACAGTCTATATGCAAATAAATTGCCTAATCCTGTGAGTCCTCCTTTCCCCACCCACTTATAAAGAAAGCCTGTGAGTCCTGCTTCCACCGCCCACTCATAAAGAAAGCATGTGAGTCCTGCTTCCACCGCCCACTCATAGAGAAAGCATGTGAGTCCTGCTTCCACCGCCCACTCATAGAGAAAGCCTGTGAGTCCTGCTCCCCCCTCCACTCATAGAGAAAGCATGTGAGTCCTGCTTCCACCGCCCACTCCTGGAGAAAGTGATATGGACAATTGTTGTGGCATCTTTGTGCCTACTAACCAATTTGACTTTGGGCAATTCCTGAAGGCAGAGGTCAGGGCAGGCAGAGTTTGTGCGATTCAGAGGTTATCCCAGGTCAGGGCGCGCAGCAAAGGGTTAGTACGGTAGACAGGCTAATGTCAGGGCAGACAGAAAAGTTTTAGAATCGGTTAACAAGTAGAAATTCGGTACATGGACAGATCGGAATAGCAAATAGAGTTGAGCGAACTTGTGTTTTATGTTCGGCGTCCAAAGTTTGGGTTCGGGTTATCGAAGCATCCCGTTATGGATTCCGCTACCACGGACCAAAACGGCATTTGGAATCCATAAGGGCATTCTTCAATGAACCCGGACCTTGGACAACACGAAGGACCTGGGGTGACATCACCGTCATGTGATCAGTGCAGGGGGCGTGGCTCAGTACTGGGTTAGATAAGAGGTGGTAGCCTACGACCTCTTATTCAATCCAGTACTGAGCCACGCCCCCTGCACTGATCACATGACGGTGATGTCACCCCAGGTCCTTCACCCCGATTCCAAATGCCGTTCTGGTCCGTGGTAGCGAAATCCATAACGGGATGCTTGGATAACCCGAACCCGAACTTTGGACGCCGAACTTAAAACACAAGTTCACTCAACTCTAATAGCAAACCTTCACTGGTGTAAATTAAGAGCCTCTCGGGCACGCTCCCACAGGGGAAAATGCCTTGAATTCCCCGAGGCCTCCAGCCATAGGCTGGGGAACAATTAGTACGTGTGGGTGCTGGCCCTTTAAGAGCAAGGAAGCGTGCTTGCCCTTTGGGTGGAGAGAATAGGTCAGAATGGGAAGCACAGGCGGTGGCCTGCAGGTGCAGAAAGAGAACCCAACAGGACAAGGAGCGTGAGCAAGACAGTGCCCCTGTCCAACTGGGGGAGCGCGGCAGTGGCAGACATGGGTTGTAGCGATAACAGAAAGCCTGTGAGTCCTGCTTAAATAGAGAGAGCTTGTGAGTCCTACTTCCCCCTCTTATCTATAGCGAAAGCCTGAGAGTCCTGTACCTCCACCCACTGAGAGAGCTTGGATTTATAAGGCCATGTGATAGTCCTACTTAATGATCCATAAACCCACAATAATAGATTTAAATCTATAAATTGCAATTTATTTTGAATCTTTTCCCTCAAACCTGTGTTAGTGGGCTCAGCTCCACTGTTCTGTAACCTGCTGCCTTGCAGATCAGGAGCCTGTAAAGGGTTAAGAAGCGAAAAGACAGAATGACCTCGATTAGACCTGGATACTGTGGGTTATACGCTTTCCAGACCCCTTTATGGGCAGCTTTCTTTTCTACCTTTCTTTTTATCTAAGGGTGAAGTACGGCTGCTATCAGATGAATTTAAAGGGACATTTGCGGCTGTTCTCTGTCTAGAACTTTTTGTGTGAGGAAGAGGTCGACCATTTCTACTGTATTTTTATCCCATTTTAAAATCACTGATTTGCCTGTTTGGTCTGAAGAAGATCCCAGTGACTAACGATTTGGCGGTGCCGTTGCATTGGGGACTATGAAGAACAAATGAATCCAATGATAGTGAAATGTGGTTCTGCAGGTTATTAAAGTCATTGCAAGTTCTGGTAATATTTGAAGGTTGGATTCTCCTTTGAGAATTGCAGAACCTAAGTTATATCAAGCCACTTATTTTATGGGTTAATGGCTTTAGTTATTGGTGATACTGCTAATCTAATATAAAATTGCCATGCATTAAAAATGTTACTAATAGTTTTTTTCTGTAGGTTCTGAAGGTGTTAGTCCCTAATAAGCAGCATCTGATTGCCTAACCCCAATCTTTTTCCCTAAAACCCATCATAGTCTATGAGAGTCCTACTTTCTACACCCACTAACAGGGAAAGTCTGTGAGTCCGTGTCTCCCCTCTCGCTCTTAGAGAAAACCTGTGAGTCCTGCTTCCCCCTCCCCTTCATAGAAAGGCTCTGAGTCCTGCTGACCCCTCCGACCCATACAGAAAGCCTGTGAGTCCTGCTGACCCCTCCCACTCACAGAGAAAGCCTGTGATTCCTGCTGCCCCCTCCCACTCGGAGAGAAAGCCTGTGAGTCCTGCTGACCCCTCCGACTCATACAGAAAGCCTGTGAGTCCTGCTGACCCCTCCCACTCACAGAGAAAGCCCGTGAGACCTCCTGCCCCCTCCCACTCACAGAGAGAGCCTATGAGACCTGCTGACCCCTCCCACTCACAGAGAAAGCCTGTGAGACCTGCTGCCCCCTCCCACTCAGAGAAAGCCTGTAAGTCCTGCTGCCCCCTCCACTCAGAGAGAAAGCCTGTGAGTCCTGCTTCCTCCCGCTCACAGAGAAAGCCTGTGAGTCCTGCTGCCCCCTCCACTCATAGAGAAAGCCTGTGAGTCCTGCTGCCCCCTCCCCTTCATAGAAAGGCTCTGAGTCCTGCTGCCCCCTCCGACCCATACAGAAAGCCTGTGAGTCCTGCTGCCCCTCCCACTCGGAGAGAAACCCTGTGATTCCTGCTGCCCCTCCCACTCGGAGAGAAAGCCTGTGATTCCTGCTGCCCCTCCCACTCAGAGAGAAAGCCTGTGATTCCTGCTGCCCCCTCCCACTCAGAGAGAAAGCCTGTGAGACATGCTGCCCCCTCCCGCTCACAGAGAAAGCCTGTGAGTCCTGCTGCCCCCTCCCGCTCACAGAGAAAGCCTGTGAGACATGCTGCCCCCTCCCATTCACAGAGAAAGCCTGTGAGACCTGCTGCCCCTTCCCACTCAGAGAAAGCCTGTGAGTTCGGCTTCCCCCTCCACTCAGAGAGAGCCTGTGAGACCTGCTGCCCCTTCCACGCAGAGACAGCCTATGAGACCTGCTGCTCCTCTACTCAGAGACAGCCTGTGAGTCCTGCTTCCTCCTCCCACTCATAGAGAAAGCCTGTGAGACCTGCTGCCCCTTCCCACTCAGAGAAAGCCTGTGAGTCCTGCTTCCCCCTCCCGCTCACATAGAAAGCCTGTGAGACCTGCTGCCCCCTCCCATTCACAGAGAAAGCCTGTAAGACATGCTGCCCCCTCCCATTCACAGAGAAAGCCTGTAAGACATGCTGCCCCCTCCAGTCACAGAGAAAGCCTGTGATTCCTGCTTCCACCTCCACTCATAGAGAAAGCCTGTGAGTCCTGCTTTTCCCTCCCACTCATAGAGAAAGCCTGTGAGACTTGCTGCCCCCTCCCACTCTCAGAGAAAGCCTGTGAGACCTGCTGCCCCCTCCCACTCAGAGAAAGCCTGTAAGACCTGCTTCCCCCTCCCACTCAGAGAGAGCCTGCGAGTCCTGCTGCCCCCTCCCATTCACAGAGAAAGCCTGTGAGACCTGCTGCCCCCTCCACTCATAGAGAAAGCCTGTGAGTCCTGCTGCCCCCTCCACTCATAGAGACAGCCTGTGAGACCTGCTGCCCCCTCCACTCAGAGACAGCCTGTGAGACCTGCTGCCCCCTCCACTCAGAGACAGCCTGTGAGACCTGCTGCCCCCTCCACTCAGAGACAGCCTGTGAGACCTCCTGCCCCCTCCCACTCACAGAGAAAGCCTGTGAGTCCTGCTGCCCCCTCCACTCATAGAGAAAGCCTGTGAGTCCTGCTTCCTGAGTAAAGCCTTGACAAAATGCTTAGAAATGGTAGTATAATTGGTGGCAGACAATAGCGGCAGCATATTAAACAGCGGTATACCCTTGTTATTTTCCCTGATCTACAGTTTGGGAGAGAATCGTGCTGTTCATGGGGCTGATTGATCCCCTTACTATTTAGAGTTCACTACTCCTATACCGCACATGACCTGATGACACTTTTTTTTTCTCTGTTTTCCAGGTTTTTATACAACAGAACGGGACAATGGAGTGACTGGTCCATTCCAATCCTCGTATCTACTGCTGCTGGCTTCACGTATATTACAGCACTCTTAGTAAGATTATGGCTCAATTTTACTTATATTGAAGGCTAAACAATTTCATTTACGTATTTTGAACAGATCGTCAGTCACATCCAGAGCTGCATTCACAATTCTGCTGGGAAGCGCAGAGACTGCTGGCACTCAGGAGAGTGGCATACTGTTACATGGGGTCATATGTAGCATTTCCATGAGACACTAAGCGGAAGTCCAGTGCAGAAAACGCTACATCTCACAACGCAACGTGGTCGTTCGTTTCAGATTTCCTGTTTGATTCAGATAGCGATGCGTTGCAGCACAATATTGATGTTTGCCAAGTAGAATCCGGACCGCAGCTTTGGATGTGACTGGAGTCGTGACTGCCCACAAAGTATTGTAACCCTCCGGTACGGGCTGCCTTTCTGTTAGTATCTAGCTCTTGTGTGTGCCTGTCCCTTTAAGATACCCATCCTCTTAGGGTGCGGCGGTACTGCACTATAATTACTCTGCTGGATTAGACCTTGGCCGGTGTATGTTTATAAGAGCCATCCATCACGGGTGATTATAAATATTCATAGGATAATGGTTCTTCGGATGCAGCCGCTTAACGCGAGGCGGAGCGTGCTCCAGGGTGACACAGAGGTCGTGGTTTACAGAACATTATTAATGCTGCACGTGGAAGATGAATCAAGCAGATGTAATGTCTTGTCCCAGACTGGTGCGGGGTTCAGCGATGAAATTGCAGAAACTAACAAATCCGCCCTAATGCCTCCATTAGAAAGATGCTGCAGGGGAAAGGAGCTGGTAAAATAACCTGCATGCATAAACAGAACAGCACTCCTACAGGTGACATGACGGTACTGCACTGTATAATGTTACACAGCACACCAACAGGTGAGAAGGTGGTACTGCAGTCTTTGCTCCCCCACGTTGGGGATGACCCTGGCATTTAGATTGACTGCAGTGACGCAGTAGAACCAGCCCCAGCCTCCTCGACAGAGGATCTGCTTGTGTTTTAGACTGGAATATGATCTAATGGAGATCTTCTTTCCTCCAGCCTTTCATAAACAATACAGCACTCCCATAGGTAGCCTGAGGGTACTACACTCTATGAACTGAAAAAGCAGTGTCCCCAAAAGATCCCAGTGGGTGGTGCTGCACGCTCCGTTCTTAATTGAGTCTGTGCTATGGTTTGAAAGTAGCAGCTTCATCAGGATCATGGCGTTAGATTCAGGATAGTCACACTGGACCGCCCTCTGTCAGCATGCCGTCATCCGAAACGAATCAATCGTACTGGGCCCAGGAACCCAAAGGAGCCCAAAGACCCTTGTGCCGCATAAGAAGACACACAAAGCATTTAGGGAAGGGGGGCCCAAGCTGAACTCTTCCACCAGGGCCCATGAGCCGTTAGCTACACCCCTGAATCTAGGTAACACTTCTTCTAAGGTCATGGAATCATTAGAACACAAGAAGGCTCTTATTAGGGTGAAGTTTTAATATGAAAAAAGGACAGTGCGTACAAACAACGGGGTTATCATAGAAAATATAACATACAATATACAGACATATAGTGCAAAATAACAGTCTGGGAAATAAAATACATAAAAACAGAATTTAATACGTTATGCGATGGTTAAAGGGGTTGTCCGGGTTATATGTACTTATGGTAATGTGGCTTATAACTTAATTAAAAATACTCTTGTAATTTACTGTCTTCATTTATTATGTGGCCTTCCTGCAGGGACGATGCGGACCACGTGACCTCCGACCTCATCCACCAGGCTCCTGTGCTGACGTTTTGTGTACAGGCTTATCCCTGCCCGGCTCTGTACACGAAACGTCAGAGCCTGTGGCCCCCCCCCCCCCCTGATCTGGCTGCCGGCAGCCCTGTGAAAACAGCATGGCATTGAGACACTGGCGATCGGACCGAGAGATGTCGCACGACAATTTTTATAATGATAGTCTATGGTGTTGCACTGTGACATGCTGCGATGCAAAAGTTGCAGAAAAATCCAACTTGGAAGGATTTTTTTTGTAACTGTCACGTCGCAGTCGCAGCATGTCACAGTGCGACACCACAGCCTATCATTATAAAAATTGTTGAGAAAAAATGTTGCACAACACATGTCGTCTTGTAGACCTAGCATTAAAGGGGCAGAGCGCCGTGGAGGTCACTTTTAAAGAGGCTTTCACTGTGGATGTTACTGTTAAGTGCGCAGGGGCCACTATTAAAGGGGCAACTGCTGTGGAGGTCACTGTTAAGGCAGCAGGGGACTGTGAGGTCACTGTTAAGGGGGTGGGCCCTTGAGGAGGTCACTGTCAAGGGAGTGGGGTGCTGTGAAACTCACTGTTAAAGTGGCTGGCTGCTGTGAAGGTCAAAGTTAAGGGGATAGGCTGCTATGGAGGTCCCATTTTTAAGTGGCGGGGCACTGTGGGGGGGGGGGGGGTCAGTGTTAAGGGGTGGGGGGACTGTGGAGTTCACTGTTAGGCCCCATTCACACGTCCGCAATTTTGTCCGCATCCATTCCGCAATTCTGCGGAATGGATGCGGACCCATTCATTGTGAATGGGGCCGGACGTGATGCGGAGAGTACACTATGTGCTCTCCGCATCAGCATTTCCGGAGCCGTGGCCCCGAACTTCCGGGTTTCTGCCCCGAAACATCCGGCCGCGGCTCCGCAAAAGATAGAGCATGTCCTATTCTTGTCCGAATAGGCATCTCTATGGGGAGTGTCAGCATGTATACTGTGTGTGTGACATATTCATTCTGTGTACATTAAAAACACTCTTGTAATTTACTGTCTTCATTTATTATGTGGCCTTCCTGCAGGGACGATGCGGACCACGTGACCTCCGACCTCATCCACCAGGCTCCTGTGCTGACGTTTTGTGTACAGGCTTATCCCTGCCCGGCTCTGTACACGAAACGTCAGAGCCTGTGGCCCTCACCCCCAAACCCCCCATCACCCCTGATCTGCTGTGAAAACAGCATGGCATTGAGACACTGGCGATCAGACCGAGAGAGAGACAGAGACACAGAGAGATTTTACTAATCTATAACTATATATATATAAGCCAAAATCCGGCAGCACTCCTCCAGTGTATACCAATGGTCCAATGGTGCACGCGTCCACCCCTGGTTATGGGGTCTCTTTACACCTCCAACAAATTGGCGCAGCACTCCTTAGGTAAAAGTGAACAAAATAGTGTTTATTCACACATGTTAACACAGCAACGTTTCAGCTCTCTCACAGAGCCATTTTCAAGCCAAGTGAATAATACATATCAACATAGTATATTTATACAAAATTCATTATTGATTACACATGTGTATCATTAAAATCACGTGATAAATAACATAAAAAAGTCCAATGTGTCATTAATTCATTCTGTGGATAATTCATCCAAGGAGCTCCGCGTCCCGCTTCACCGGAACAACTGGTTGTGCATAATAAGGTACATAGTACAAAAAGTGAAAGTGCTCTTGTGCATATACATAAAAAAAGAAATAAGAGAAAACCTGGCTTGCATCATACCCAGGACATGCTGGAAAATAAAATAGGAGAACAGTAGTTATGCGAATTAACTTTACCTTGGCATCAATCCCTTTACATACATCCACTAAAGATGGAGACTTCACCATGCTCGGCGTGCGTCTCTTCTCATTGCGCATGCCCTACGCTCCTCCCGACGCATGCCTCCTTGTATCCATGTCTTGTCTCGCGGGAAGAGCCGCGCTCGCGACGACTGAATCATCGCACCTGCGCATCCTCATTCCACCGCGGACTCGTCCATGTCACTAAGGGGCAGTAGATCGGGCAAACGTGTATCTATATCTACATTCATAGGATCAATCCCGTGTCCATATATCCACCCATTATGAATTTACTATTATAAATGAAGTCGCATCACCATGAACTTAGATTGTGCCAATACATTATCATTATCATAAAATGTATATCAGTCTTAGACATAAAATACCTCCTATCATTTCCTGCTTCTCTATGGCAATCTAATCTCGCAAAGCATTTTTTTTAAAAATAACCACAAGTTATATAAAAAATTGCATAATTCACCTGTTACAACATTCCGAAAACCAAAAGGCTAACCTGAGTCTAGGCTTTAAAGGTACCCCAGAAAGATCTTTATCTGAACATACCGGTGGTAACCCTAAAATCCACGTTGAGCCCCATAGGCTTCAACGTGTTGAGACTAAAGATCTACTTCAGTTCACATTTTTTGAGGCGAACCTCCCTATCGCCTCCTCTTTTAGACACCTCTATATGTTCAAGGATCATGAACCGCAGATCCTGTTCTTTGTGTTTTTTCTCAAAGAAATGTTTAGAGACTGGGAGATCCTTCCTCCCGTCCCTAATACTCTGTCTATGATTGTTCAGCCTTACTTTCATCTCTGTAGTTGTTTCCCCCACATATAGTAATTTGCACGGGCACCATATCACATACACAACCCATGATGAACTACAGGTCAAATACTGATGGATTTTGTATTTTTCCTGTGTTCTGGGGTGCATGTAATATTGTCCTTTGTGCATATCTTTACAGTTAAAGGGGTTCTGCAGTTTGTTACCACTGATGATCTATCCTCAGGATAGATCATCAGCATGCGACCGCGGGTCCGACACCGGGACCCCGCCGATCAGCTGCTTGAAGGCGCGAGCGCTGCAGGAGCGCCGCGCCTTCACTGCTTACTGCTGCTAGCGCCTGCCCAGTGACGTCACGACTTGATCAAGTGGCGTGGGCGGGCTAAGCCCATTCAGTGAACAGAGCTTAGCCTCGCCCACGCCACTTGGATACAAGTCGTGACGTCACTGGGCGGGGCGCTAGCAGCAGTAAACAGTGAGATGGCCGCGGCGCTCCTACAGCGCCGCTGCCTTTTCAAACAGCTGATCGGCGGGGGTCCCGGGTGTCAGACCCCGGCCGATCAGATGCTGATGATCTATCCTGAGGATAGATCATCAGTGGTAACAAACTGCAGAACCCCTTTAACGCAATTCAAACAAGGGTAACTGCCAATACTCATCGTTTTGAAGTACATTTGTCTTGTTTCTTTTTTCACAGGGATTACAGCCCTCACTAGTTGATCTTTAATACTCTTAGTTCTCCTATATGACATGACTGGCGCATTCTTAAAAGACTCTATTTGAGGGAACTCACTTTGTATTGACCCCCAATGCCTTCTAATAATTTGTTCAATTTTTGGAGAAAACTCATTGTATGTAGTCACAAACGGGATCCTATCCATCCCTCGCTTAGTTCTTCCCTTTTTTAATTCTTCCCTTGGGATAGTTCTTACCTTCGTCATATGCCTATTCAATAGGGACCTGGGGTACCCCCGTTGAGCAAAAGATTCGCTCATTGTCTGTAGAGCCACCTCTGTTTTATCTTCTACATCAATAATCCGTTTGACTCTTATCATTTGACTGTATGGGAGTGAATTTATCATTTTTCTAGGATGACAGCTTGTAAAATGTAATAATGTATTTCTGTCAGTTGGTTTCACATGTAAATCCGTGTGCATGGAGTTATCCTGTATATATACCACTGTATCAAGGAATTGCAACCTATTTTCAGATGTCACTCGGGTAAATTTAATACCCTCATCTATAGAATTCAAGAACACATGGAATTCCTCCAAGGCCTCCATGGTTCCAGTCAGAACCGGTGGTCCAAACATGGTTACACCCAAAACGATGAGTATTTTTCTTCACTGCTGTAGGTCAGCTTTAGGCTAGAGCTACACGATGACATGTGTCAAGCAATAATAAATCGCACGACACATAGGGCACAGCTACACTGCTACATGTGTCGTGCGACATTGATGTCGCATGACAATTTTTATAATGATAGTCTATGGTGTTGCACTGTGACATGCTGCGATGCAAAAGTTGCAGAAAAATCCATCTTGGATGGATTTTTTTTGCAACTGTCACATCGCAGTCGCAGCATGTCACAGTGCGACACCACAGCCTATCATTATAAAAAATTTTGAGACAAAATGTTGCGCGACACATGTCGTTTTGTAGCCCTAGCATTAAAGGGGCAGGGCGCCGTGGAGGTCACCTTTAAAGAGGTGTTCACTGTGGATGTTACTGTTAAGGGCGCAGGGGCCACTATTAAAGGGGCAACTGCTGTGGAGGTCACTGTTAAGGCAGCAGGGGACTGTGAGGTCACTGTTAAGGGGGTGGGCCCTTGAGGAGGTCACTGTCAAGGGAGTGGGGTGCTGTGAAACTCACTGTTAAAGGGGCAGGCTGCTGTGAAGGTCAAAGTTAAGGGGATAGGCTGCGGAATCGATGCGGACCCATTCATTGTGAATGGGGCCGGACGTGATGCGGAGAGCACACTATGTGCTCTCCACATTAGCACTTCCGGAGCCGCGGCCCCGAACTTCCGGGTTTCGGCCCTGAAACATCCGGCCGTGGCTCCGGAAAAGATAGAGCATGTCCTATTCTTGTCCAAATAGGCATCTCTATGGGGAGTGTCAGCATGGTGTGTTGCGGATCCGCAATACACTACGGACGTCTGAATGGGGCCTTAAAGGGGTGCTGTAGAGGTCACTGTTATGGGGGATACTGTTGATATCTTTTAACGACACACACAAATATTAAATGAAATAGATGAAATATACCCGTGCGAAGCCGGGTCCTTCTGCTAGTATATATATATATATATATATATATATATATATATATATTAGGGATGTCCCGATACCATTTTTTTAAGACCGAGTACGAGTACCGATACTTTTATTTAAGTACTCGCCGATACCAATTACCGATACCTCATATAAACAGCGGCGCAGTTACTGATAGCAATGAAAACAATTAAAGCTGGAAGTTTGTTGCTGTGGATAACGGCTTTTCTTTTCCTTTGTACAAGTGTTAATAAATTAATAAATGGGAATATAATAGCGTTTTCAAACCAATGTGCCTCCAGGGGGATCTGTTTTTGGGGGATCTGTGGAGGACACACTGTTATGGGGGGGGATCTGTGGATGTCACCGTTATGGGGGGGATCTGTGGATGACACTGTTATGGGGGATCTGTGGATGACGCACCGTTATAGGGGGGATCTGTGGAAGACACTGTTATGGAGGATCTGTGGATGACACACTGTTATGGAGGATCTGAGGATGGCACTATTATGGGGGATCTGTGGATGACACACTGTTATGGGGGATCTGTGGAGGACACACTGTTATGGAGGATCTGTGGATGTCACCGTTATGGAGGATCTGTGGATGACACTGTTATGGAGGATCTGTGGATGACACTGTTATGGGGGATCTGTGGATGTCACTGTTATGGAGGATCTGTGGATGACACTGTTATGGAGGATCTGTGGATGACACTGTTATAGGGGATCTGTGGATGTCACTGTTATGAGGGATCTGTGGATGACACTGTTATGGGGGATCTGTGGATGACGTCACTGTTATGAGGGGATCTGTGGATATCACACTGTTATGAGGGGATCTGTGGATGACGCACTGTTATAGGGGATCTGTGGATGACGCACTGTTATGGGGGATCTGTGGATGGCACCGTTATGGGGGATCTGTGGATGGCACCGTTATGGGTAATCTGTAGATGGCACCGTTATGGGGGATCTGTGGATGGCACCGTTATGGGGGATCTGTGGACGACACCTTATGAGGGGACCTGTGGACGTCACCGTTATGGGGGACCTGTGGACGCTCACAGTTATGGGGGACCTGTGGACGTCACCGTTATGAGGGAGACCTGTGGACATCACCGTTATGGGGGACGACGACCTGTGGACATCACTGTTATGGGGGAGGGGGACCTGTGGACATCACTATTATGGGGGGACCTGTGGACATCACTGTTATGGGGGGACCTGTGGACATCACTGTTATGGGGGAACCTGTGGACATCACTGTTATGGGGGGAACCTGTGGACATTACTGTTATGGGGGGGACCTGTGGACATCACTGTTATGGGGGAACCTGTGGACATCACTGTTATGGGGGAACCTGTGGACATCACTGTTATGGGGGGACCTGTGGACATCACTGTTATGGGGGGATCTGTGGATGAGGCTGTAATGGGGGATCTGTGGATGACACATATATAGCATCTTATGCTATATACATGTCATCACAGATCCCCATTAATGTCATCCAGATTACATTGCGGGGCCGGTGCAGCTTGACTCATACACCGGCCCGCAGCTGCTATATTCTGTTTCATTACCCCTAACTTACTGTGCCCGTGATTACTAACTATGATGCGCAGTCCCTCCATGCTCCTGCCCGCGCCTTCTGTAATCATAAAGTGGGGCGGAGCGGGCAGGCCGGACATGAGGCGCATGGAGGAATCGGGCAGCAGAGCTCTCAGTTCCTCCATGCGCCTCATGTCCCGCCTGCCCGCTCCGCCCACTTTATGATTACAGAAGGCGCGGCATGGCATGGAGAAATGCGCAGTAATAGTCAGTAATCACGAGCTGTAAGTTAGGGTAGCAACAGAATATAGCCGCTGCTGAACCGGAACTTCCGGTATCGGCAGTGGTATCGTGGCATTTTTACGAGTACAAGTACTCGTGAAAATGCCGGTATCGGTCCCGATACCGATACTAGTATCGGTATCGGGACATCCCTAATATAAATATATATATATGTGTATACTGTGTGTGTGACATATTCATTCTGTGTACGCTAGATGTATGGTCACTTATTCGCTCTCGTCCACAACCACAGTTACACAGCAAGAACAATAATGATATGCGCTTGCTGTGTCTATCAGTCTCACTAAGAAGAAGATATATAGCAGTATACATGACACTAGACCATAAGAAGTGCTGTTGTACAGTATTTACCATAAATGTATATAATTTGTACAGTATATATAGATTCTGTGTATCTGCAATGTGGCAGGAAGACCTTCTGCCTGTGTGAGCCAGGACACGATCATGTGACTGCGTTTTGTATGCAAGGGTAGGTTGTGCATGGGAGGGGAAGGGCAGAATATCCACACCCACAAATATTCATGAGGGAGAGCTTAGTCATTTGTGTTACACGCCCCCACAACCTCGGCTGGAGAGGGCGCTATCCTTTCTCCGGCCCCTCTAACGGTTCTGGTCTGTGAGGTTTGTGTAGGACCCTCACGCTATCCTTGGATTTTATGATGGGGGTCTCTGGTCTCTGTGAAGTGGGTCCCCCTTACTGATTTTGATGACTACAATCTCCTGACCTGTCATTGGGAAGAGAATATGGACGAGGTTATGACCCAGTAGCAGAATGTAAAGGGAGGGGTTGGCTGCTCCTACATTTGATATCTGGATACCTCTGTCACCAGCCTAATCTTGTCATGTCCTAGGACGAGACCCAAATGGAATAGGCCTTTTTCTATCCATAAACACTGCTATGGGCAGCATGGAGGTACTGCAGCCAGGTAACTGAAGCCAGCACAGCGCCCCAGCAGGTCGGAGGGTGGTACTGCAGTTTTGATTCTTATTGGCTAAAACAGACTGCATCACTTTTAGGCTTCTTGGGGCCTAAAGCGGTGATCATGGGGGAAGGGAGACTTCTGGACCTCTTCTAACTCATCCCGTTGCCGACTACTACAGCCATTCTCTCCCCATCCTGAACTGTCTGATACCAGGGAGCATCCCTTGCTCATGTCTTGCTAACCGTGTGTGTTTTGCATTGCAGATATTGGCGCTGTGTCACATAGCAGTGGGACAGCAGCTGAATTTACACTGGCTTCACAAGGTACATTTATATTACAGCATTTCCAAAATGTATTTGGGGCTCATAGTCCCTTTTTATAGAGCTTTTCCAGGACTGATATTGATAGTTTGTCCTCAGGACAGCCCATTTCCCAGACACAGCGCCATACATTTGGTAGTGGCTGGGTCTGGTATTGCAGCTCAATCTCATTGACCTGAATGGGACTCCAGGTACAGCAACTACAAAATGTGCAACGATAAACTGCTCCGAGCAGCGCTGCGTCCCCTTCATTCCGCTCCTCAGACCCCCCCACCCCTACCACCACCAGTGAGGAACTGTAATATCGATAATGGAAAACAAATCACTCATTGAAATAAGAGCATGTCCATTCATTGCAGCGTTAGGTCCTTCAGTACTGGACTGGTTACTGGAGTGGATAGAGTGGGATATGGGAGTCACTGGCTGTAAACGTTTGTGTCTGTTTTTGTTCCAGGGCTTCCTCGCCATCATACTAACTGCCACAGTGATAGCCATGATGTCTATAGAACAAATGTGGGACGAAGAATGGGAAGTCCTATTAATTTCCTTCCAGGTAACGTCAATAATCTGCTTCTAGCCCATTTCAGTGTTAAACAGTTTTACTTTTTATCCTATTAAAATTGCATAAAATTTGTGAACCGCTATATGTCCTGGCACAGGATGAAGCAGCTCTTTCTGTCTCTCTCACAGCAGGAAATCCCAGCACAATGCAGCGCTCACCAGTTACATTTAGTCAATTAAGGATTCTGAATGCAAATAACAGAAATACAAAAACCTAAAAAATTTTTTCATTGGTATCAAAAATAGTCAAGGAATAGATTACCACATCCAAAAGACATATAAAAAAACCTGCCAGTGTGAACCAGTCCCCTTTTATCACTAGCAATGGGGTTGGAGCAATAGGTCACCTGATTACTGGCACGATGTAAGAAATGCTCTATACCTTATGGGCACCGGGATCAGACAGTTAGTATTCCACAGACATATATGTCCACCCACAACGTGATAACTAATCCATAGGTACCGCGTAACTACAAAAACACAGAATCGGAGAATACTTAGGGAAACCCCATACAGCTCTGTAGACAGGAATAGAAAAAAGTTATGGCTGTCAGAAAATGGTTTTTAAAGTAGTAAAACAAAAGCCATACGAATTTGGTATCGCTGTACTCGCATTGACCCACAGAATAAGGACGTCGTGTCATTTTTAGTGCACCTTAATATCAAAATCCAAAAAATCATTTTTTTCCCCGTCTTTCAATACAAGATATGGTAAATTAAATGGCGCCATTGAAAAATACAGCTTGTCCTGCAAAAAAAAAAAGCCCTCATATGGCTATGTGAACAGAAAAATTTAAAAATGTTTAGCTCTTGGAATGTGGGTAGGAAATAATGAAAAAAAAAAAGACGAAAATGGACCCAGTCTTTAAGGGGTTAATATCATCAGGAGATCGCCATGTGTAATCCTGACACTCTAACTTGAGTTGAGCGAACTTCTGTTTTAAGTTCGGCTTCCAAAGTTCGGGTTCGGGTTATCGAAGCATCCCGTTATGGATTCCGCTACCACGGACCATAACGGCATTTGGAATCCATAAGGGGATTCTTCAATGAACCCGAACCTTGGACACCACGGAGGACCTGGGGTGACGTCACCGTCATGTGATCAGTGCAGGGGGCGTGGCTCAGTACTGGATTGGATAAGAGGTCGTAGGCTACCACCTCTTATGTAATCCAGTACCGAGCCACGCCCCCTGCACTGATCACATGACGGTGACGTCACCCCCAGGTCCTCCGTGTTGTCCAAGGTTCGGGTTCATTGAAGAATCCCCTTATGGATTCCAAATGCCGTTATGGTTTGTGGTAGCGGAATCCATAACCGGATGCTTGGATAACCCGAACCCGAACTTTGGACGCCGAACTTAAAACAGAGGTTCGCTCAACTCTAATTCTAACGACTAGATAAAAGCTTGAATACGTGAAACCTAAGAAGCCCCTGCCTCCATATGATCCCTGATCCATCTATAATGGTGCGGCAAGTGGCCTTTAAATTGCGGTGTATTCTGGTCTATATAGATAATCATGGACGACCAACCCCATCCAATGCCGACCCTCACCGCTTGAAATCTTGCGATGCCACGCTCGGCTAAAAGATGATAGTGTGATGACGTCCCAGTGCAGGGTAATAGTCATCAGCCCCATTTACTAGCCTACAACCAAAAAGCACAAAGATACCACCTCTGTCCAACATTACAGGGGTGGATATATTTCACAGTTTTTGGGGGGTACTATCGCTCCTCGGGGAGAGAGTGCCTTAATTGGCGTGAGGAGACTTATAGGTCATACATGCTCCTCTGCTCCACCCGAAACAGCTGTCTGCAGATGAGATTCTGGCTTAGCTATTATCTAAGTCATATCTCAAGGCCTGTTTAAAGGGCTGAACATTGACTTATAGGATAGCTGCCTTACATTTGCTGGCATCAGAGGCAGAGCATGTTAAGACCTCATTTGCATCCCTTCTTTACTATATCTCACAGTAATACACCCAATATATGACAAAATCTTACATCAGAGGAGGTGACGCCCCCTGTACCCTGGAGGATAACATCATTATTAAACCTGCAGATAAGGGTGGGAATCTGGTGGTGCTTGACCCTGACAAATACAGAAATATGTGCTATGTCGTACTTCACGATTCTAAGTGTTATAACGGTCTCCCCGATTTATATGTAAGAGATTGGGGAGCTCCTTAAAGGGGTTGGCCCATCTCACACGTTGGGTGGGACGTCGCTAGGATATGCCACTAATGTCAGATAGGTGCAGGTCTGAAGTCTGGGACCCACACCTATCTCTAGAATGGGGGCCCCCAAAGTCAACAAGGGCACAACACACAAGCGAGGCCTCCGCTCCACTTACTTCTACGGGTGTCCTGAAAATAGCCCAGCGCATTTTCTCAGCTGTTTTTGGAACTATAGAAGTGAATGGAGGGCACTTCCACTTCTTCCACCATCTCAGAGGGGAATGGGATCGGGGGAGTCCCTGTGCCCCATCGTATGCTAATCTCCTCTTGGGCTGATGGGAGGAGCGAGTAGTCTTTCCATCAGAGGACACTCCCTGGGCATCCTCCATCTTAAAGGGGTTCTTTACGATTTGCTTGTTGGTCATATAGGTCATCAGTGTAGGATTGGCAGGAGTGTGATTCCAGGCACCCACGGCGATCAGCTGCTTGAGGAGGTCACGGTGCTCCCGTGAGCACCGCGGCCTCCTTACAGCTTACCAAGCACAGCGCCGCACATTGTATAGTGGCCATGCTTGGTATTGCAGCCCAGGCACATGTATTCGGATGGGACTGACCTGCACCTAGGATATGTGACTGATGAACTAGGAAGAGGCCGAAGCACTCACGGAGCACCACGGCCTCTTCGTACAGCTGACTGGTGGAGGTTCTGAGATTCGGATCCCATATGGATTACCTATCCTAAGGATAGGCCATCAGTATGTAAATCCCAGAGAACCCCGTAAACCTGGCTACCCTGTCTAGATGATATTGGCATTTTATGGTCAGGTCACAGCCTTGATCAGAATGACATAGGCCTGACTCTTACTCTTTTTGATACAGGACAGGCATTCATTTTCTTGATCTCACCTCAAGTAAAGATCCTTCGGGTTTTATTTCTTCATCGTTATGTCGTGAACCACGTCATCTAACAGTTATTACCTTGAAACAACCGCCACCCCCTCCCATTACGGAACAGTTATCCCTCAGGGACAGTATGTGAGAACTCGTCGTAATTGTTCCTCGGATTTAGACTTTCACAGACAGCCTGAGGTTTTAGTCTGGGGGATATCCAGCGCCCGCCCTACTATAGGCATTTCAATATGCGGCAGGACAGAACAGGAGGGATTTATCTGCACCCAGGACTCCTTGAGACATACAACTATAAAAGCTATGGACACCTTCAAAGCAATTTTTTTTATGATTCCATTTTACTAATTTTGGGCTAAAAAAACAAACCCATTTTTTTTAGTTATTTATTATTAAAAATTGTCATCAGTTTTTGAGATACAGAGAATAACAATCAGTCTTCTTGCAGACTATCACTTCTAAGTCCCATCAGCTGACTGCTCATGTGAAGCCTTAGGCCTCTTTCACACTTGCGTTGTGAAGATCCGGCGTGCACTTCCGTAGCCGGAATGCACGCCGGATCCGGCACAACGCAAGTGAACTGAAAGCATTTGAAGACTGATCAGTCTTCAAAATGCTTTCAGTGTTACTATGGCAGCCTTAATAGCAGTGGGGAGCGGCATACTTACATTCCGTGCGGCTCCCGGGGCGCTCCTGAATAATGTCAGAGCGCCCCGCGCGCATGGATCACGTGATCTATGCACTGGGGCGCCCTGACGTCATTCAGGAGCGCCCCGGGAGCCACACGGAATGTAAGTATGCCGCTCCCCCTACTCTTTACTATGGCAACCAGGACTTTAGCGTCCTGGCTGCCATAGTAACCATTGACAAAAAGCTAAATGTCAGATCCGGCGATGCGCGGAAACGACGTTTAGCTAAAGGCCGGATCCGGACTAATGCCCTTCAATGGGCATTAATTCCGGATCCGGCGTTACAGCATGTCTTCCGGATTTTTGGACGGAGACAAATCCGCAGCATGCTGCGCTTTTGTCAACGTCCAAAAAACGTTGACATACTGAACGGAAGACATCGTGATGCATCCTGAACGGATTTCTCTCCATTCAGGATGCATGGGGATAATCCTGATCAGTAGCTTTCCGTCCTAGAGCCCCGAGGACGGATCTCTAGGACGGAAAGCTAAAACGCTAGTGTGAAAGAGGCCTTATCTGATTTCCTGACCTCATAAATACTTGTTATAGCTAAAATCTTATGAAACTGTTCATATGGCTTAAATGAGTGTTTGACATCAGGAGATCAGAGATAAGGCTTCACCTGAGCCCTCAGCTGACAGGATTCAGAAGTGATAGTCTGGAAACATACAGATTTGTAACCCCTTTACCATAAAAACTGCAGAATTTTTTTTAATAACGATCAATTTAAAAAATGATTTTTAGTCCAAAAGGAGTACAATGCAGTCATAAAAAATGCCCTGAAGGTGGGGCATCGGAGGCCTTTAAGTACATCAGATGACTTACACTTGCCATCTTTATGATGTATCAGGGTTTACATGGATGCCGGGGCTTCCTAGGATTCATGAACTGTGTGGGACTGCTAGCTATGTAGAATGGCAGAATTACATATGATAATCTCCTGATCAACCAATAACATTGGGGAAACGCGTTGGAATTCCTGGAGGAATCCCTTTGTAATCGCCCATTCCATGTATGTGTTTTCATCCCCTCGCGGTACCTATGGATGGGTTATCACCTTGTCTATGTGTATATACATCTGATTCCAGTGTGTCCATAAAGTATGGAGCATTTCGTACATTGTGCCAGTATCTGGTGGGCTATTGCTCCGACCTCTAATAGGTGGGCCCGGTTCACACTAGCGAGTCTTTTTGGAAGTGTTAAACTATTCCTTGTCTATTTTTGATACCAATAAAATATTTTATATAAAACAAGTATTTAAAACTGTGATCAGTGACCTGAATGTAAATGCAGTCCGGTCCCTTTTCTGCGTTGTGGGCGGAGCTTCATTTTTATTGTGTTCGATGCAGTTGTGTTTCTTTCAGAAAAGTGCATTAGGCTTGTCAGTAAAGGCAAAAAAAGGAAGAGACCACTGTGGTACTCAGCAGAAGTGGCCAAAATCATTAAAAACAAAAAGATGGCATTTAGCAAGTATAAAAACACCCAAAACGAGGATGACCGGGAAATCTATAAGATGAGGCAGAGAGAGGCCAAGCAAGTTATAAGAGCTTCTAAAGCTCCGGCAGAAGAGAAATTAGCTCAGTCAGTGAAAAAGGTGATAAGACATTCTTCAGATACATAAATGAAAAAAGGAAATTAAAACAAGGAATTACCAAATTAAAAACAAAAGAAGGAAGGTATATGGAAGAGGATAAAGAACTAGCTGACTGCCTCAATGAATACTTCTGTTCAGTTTTTACAAAGGAAAATGAAGGAGAAGGACCTCAGTTAGGGAGGAAGACTAATGAATCCTTTGATGCATGTGTCTTTACAGAGGAAGAGGTTCTAAGTCAGCTGTCTAAAATTAATACAAATAAATCACAGGGGCCTGATGGGATACACCCAAAGCTATTAAAAGAGCTTAGAGGTGTACTAGCAAATCCATTAACAGATTTATTTAGCCAATCACTGGTAACAGGTGTCGTCCCAGAAGATTGGAAATTAGCAAACGTTGTGCCAATTCACAAGAAAGGTAGTAGAGAGGAATCGGGCAACTATAGGCCAGTAAGCCTGACATCAATAGTGGGGAAATTAATGGAAACCATACTCAAGGAGAGGATTGTGGAACATCTAAAAACCCATGGGTTGATTGATAAAAAACAGCATGGGTTTACTTCAGGAGATCATGTCAAACTAATCTTATTGACTTTTTTGATTGGGTGACTAAAATAATAGATGGCGGAGGTGCAGTAGACATCGCTTATCTGGACTTTAGTAAGGCTTTTGATACTGTCCCACATAGAAGGCTTATCAATAAACTGCAGTCTTTGAGCTTGGGCTCACATATTGTTGAATGGATTAGGCAGTGGCTGAAGGACAGAAAACAGAGGGTTGTAGTCAATGGGGTATATTCAGACCATGGTATTGTTACCAGTGGGGACCTCAGGGATCTGTTCTGGGACCCATATTGTTTAATATCTTTATCAGCGAAATTGCAGAAGGCCTCAATGGTAAGGTGTGTCTTTTTGCTGATGACACAAAGATTTGTAACAGGGTTGATGTTCCTGGAGGGATACACCAAATGGAAAAGGATTTGGGAAAACTAGAGGAATGGTCAAAAATCTGGCAACTAAAATTTAATGTCGATAAGTGCAAGATAATACACCTGGGGCGTAAAAACCCAAGAGCAGAATATATAATCAGTGATACAGTACTAACCTCAGTATCTGAGGAAAGGGATTTAGGGGTCATTATATCAGACGACCTAAAGGTGGGCAGACAATGTCATAGAGCAGCAGGTAATGCCAGCAGAATGCTTGGGTGTATAGGGAGAGGCATTAACAGTAGAAAGAGGGAGGTGCTCATGCCGCTCTACAGAGCACTAGGGAGACCTCATTGGGAGTATTGTGTGCAGTACTGGAGACCAGATCTGCAGAAGGATATTCAGAGAAGAGCTACTAAACTAGTACATGGATTGCAGGACAAAACTTACCAGGAAAGGTTAAAGGACCTTAACATGTATAGCTTGGAAGTAAGAAGAGACAGAGGGGATATGATAGAAACTGTTAAATACATAAAGGGAATCATCACGGTAAAAGAGGAGAGAATATTTAAAAGAAGACAAACTGCTACAAGAGGACATAGTTTTAAATTAGAGGGGCAAAGGTTTAAAAGTAATATCAGGAAGAATTACTTTACTGAGAGAGTAGTGGACGCATGGAATAGCCTTCCTGCAGAAGTGGTAGCTGCAAATACAGTGAAGGAGTTTAAGCATGCATGGGATAGGCATAAGGCCATCCTTCATATAAGATAGGGCCTGGGGCTATCCATAGTATTCAGCATATTGGGCAGACTAGATGGGCCAAATGGTTCTTATCTGCCGACACATTCTATTCTTATATTTACCCTCTGTCTCCTAGGCAACAGCCCCATTTCTGCACATCGGGGCTTTGGCCGCCATCACCCTGCTCTCCTGGATCATTGCTGGCCAGTTTGCAAGATCAGAAAAAGCCAGTGAGTCCTGTCCATACAGTATCTCAAAGCGCTTTCTTTTATTGCTCTCCAATTACCTTTGTATCATATATACTCTAGTCACATCCAAAGCTGCACCTGCATATTTACATTCTGTGTTCTCATACACATCCATGAAGTTCAGCACCCAGATACAGATATACAGACACCACTAGAGGGAGCTCACTACATACAGATTTATACAGCCACCACTAGAGGGAGCTCACTACATACAGATTATACAGCCACCACTAGGAGGAGCTCACTACATACAGATTATACAGCCACCACTAGAGGGAGCTCACTACATACAGATTATACAGCCACCACTATGGGGAGCTCACTACATACAGATTATACAGCTACCACTAGAGGGAGCTCACTACATACGGATTATACAGCCACCACTAGAGGGAGCTCACTACATACAGATTATACAGCCACCACTAGGAGGAGCTCACTACATACAGATTATACAGCCACCACTAGAGGGAGCTCACTACATACAGATTATACAGCCACCACTATGGGGAGCTCACTACATACAGATTATACAGCTACCACTAGAGGGAGCTCAGTGCATACAGATTATACAGCCACCACTATGGGGAGCTCACTACATACAGATTATACAGCTACCACTAGAGGGAGCTCAGTGCATACAGATTATACTGTCACCACTAGAGGGAGCTCACTACATATAGATTATACAGTCACCACTAGGAGGAGCTCACTACATACAGATTATACAGTCACCACTAGAGGGAGCTCACTACATACAGATTTATACAGCCACCACTAGAGGGAGCTCACTACATACAGATTATACAGCCACCACTAGAGGGAGATCACTCCATACAGATTATACAGCCACCACTAGGGGGGGTGTTGGCACAGATTATATTTTTTTTTTACTCATTTGATAGGTGAGTTAATGCCCCCCCTCCCTCTCCACATTGTTTTTATCGAAGCTGTTTTTAAAGGTGCCTCTTTCTCCAGTTTTTCAGGTGTGTTTAATATTAGCGTATTTGGCTGTCGTCATTGCACTGTATCTCGTCCCGATGACCATTTCCTCACCGTGTATTATGGAGAAGGATTTGCTGGGACCCAAACCCTCAGTCATTGGCCATCGAGGCGCACCTATGGTAAGAGGCCCTCACCAAGGATTGACAGGACCAGATAGGATTATAAAGTATTTGGTAGGGTTTTTAGCCACTAGATATAAATACAAAGGTTTACTTTCACAGATAGGAAGCAGAAATCAGGCAAAGAACTACAGCAACCAGTTTTTTGTCATTGAATGGGTCAAAATTGAGGCGTGGAGATTATGGAAGATGTTTTGGTGCCACCTAGTGGTAGTTGTGTGAAGTGCAGCATGATTCCTTCCCACCCATGAAGCCGACTGCAGCGGATTATATCGGATTATATTTTTAGTCCAGTATGTTAATCTCTCCTAGAACAGGGTCTGACCCCTGACAGCGGCAGATGTGACACCCATCTGGCAGTGCCCATGCCTGTCTGTTGTTATATGGGTGCACTGATCACATAGCCGTAGAGAAGATTATAACCCTCATCATGCTGCGCTGTACAGTGACAGCTGGCAGCCGGTGACCTGGCATACTGGAAAACAGTATATCCCTTCATTATACAAACATTAACCCTTATTTGCGCTAACCAGAATACCCTGTAAAATACATGCTGTTGTCAGCTCTGTTTTTGTGCATCCTGCAGTTGTCAGCCATAACACCATTAATATACCCAACAACTGCAGCGTGTGGTGATCATATATTCACTTCTGTCAGGTCGATTAGCAGGTAGTGCTGACTAGGTGGTTGCACACGCGCCTGTCTGCGCACTCCTCTCTGCTGTGCCGCATTTGGATGTATATATCGGCGCCCCCTGCTGCTGAATGTGCAGAAACGTCAGTGGAATGGTAAAGCAGAGCTCTTGTCAGCGCGGCCCTGTTTTGTCACTCAGTTCTCGACGTGTTATGTCAGATGTTCAGCCGAGCCGATCAACGCCTGACAGCGCGCTGATCCGTGCAGGGAGCGGACCTGAATCTTACCCCGCAAACAGCGATGCGTCAACATTTCATGTGAACCATCCCTGACGAGCTGAGCCATATTCAGCCGATCCATTTAATAGGAGGTAGTGTGTGCCTCGTGCCTCATCTTTTTAAATATTTATGATGGAGCCTCCACTGGCCGCCCCTCGTTATTGCTTGTTTACGCTGATAATTGAGAGGTGCAGCGGGAAGTCGTCTGTGCTGCGGAAAATGAATGGTCGATGGAGCCAATTAGCGGCTTTAACATAACGCGGGGCTGCCCGGGGCCCCTGGGGGGCGCTCTCTGCAATGTCTGCCAGTCTTCCCCTCAGCAAAATACTCTGTGTAAATGGCACAGAGGAACACAAAGGGTTATCAGGAGCAACCACTTCAAAGCAATTCTGATAATCCGACACCTACCAAAAACAAGAATTCCAATAATCCAGCAACAACTCCCACCAGTCATAAGAAGTTTTATAATCCGGCACCCCCCAGTCATAAAACGTTTTATAATCCGGCATCCACCAATCATAAAAAATGTTATAATCCGGCACCCACCAGTCATAAAACTTTTTATAATCCGGCACCCACCAATCATAAAACATTTTATAATCCGGTGTACCATGAAAAAGCATTAACTTATGAAGAAACATTAAGCAGCTGATTTCAGGGGGCGTGTCGCTCTGCTCTCGGCTCAGATTGGCTCACATTCAGGGGGTGTGTTCTACGCTCGCGCTCGGCTCAGCTCAGTAGCAGAAGCAGGTCTGAAGCCCGCGCGGCACGGGGGTTTAGGAGGCAGGGATGTATGAATAAACCTGTGAGCCCCCATGTTGCGCAGAATACCGCAGGTCAATTCAGACCTGCGGTTTTCTTCGTGACAGTCTCTGATCCCCAGTGCCACTGCGCGGGGTTGGCACGGGTGTATGAATAAACCTGTGAGCACCCCCCCTCATGTTGCGCAGAAAACCGCAGGTAAATTCAGACCTGCGGTTTTCTGTGCAACATTGGGGGGGGGGGGGGCTCACAGGTTTATTCATACATCCCTGCCTCCTAAACCCCCGTGCCTCCTCATAAACCCCCCCCCCCGTGCCGCGCTGGCTTCAGACCTGCTTCTGCTACTGAGCTGAGCCGAGCGCGAGCGTAGAACACACCCCCTGAATGTGAGCCAATCTGAGCCGAGAGCAGAGCGACACGCCCCCTGAAATCAGCTGCTTAATGTTTCTTCATAAGTTAATGCTTTTTCATGGTACACCGGCACCCACCAGATATAAGAAGTTTTATAATCCGGCACCCACCAATCATAAAAAATGTTATAATCCGGCACCCACCAGTCATAAGAAGTTTTATAATCCGGCACCCACCAATCATAAAACGTTTTATAATCCGGCCAGAAATCCTGATACTATGGCATGGGGCCCCTCTGGGCTATCTGACATCGAGTGTGGGAGTCTCTTTCACGGGTTGCAGATTATTGGAATTTTTAAACTTCAGGGTGCCAGACTAAAGGAATTGTCTTGTGGTCTCTCCTATACTGGGGTATCATTGGTACAGAAACTGACCGCTGGTGGTTCAGTATTTTCACTGGTGGATTAACAGTGGGCCTGGTCACTTTTTGGTGACACAGAGCCTTAGTTGTCCACCTGGTCCCTGGTGGCACAATGCTTGAGGCATGGTGTCCAGCAGCATTGTACAGGACCTTTTCTTTGGTGGTGCAGCAGTGATACATAGTCTGATCCCTGGTGGTCCAGGGTTATAGCTCCTGATCCCTGGTGGCCAGGTGGTGATACAGATCCTTGCTTGTCCACCTGACCCCTCGTAGCTCAGTGTCTGATACATTGTTTTCTACTTTTCTAGCATTGTGGTGTGGAGCCTGTTTTCTGGGGATGTATTATTATTGTGGGCTCTGGTCCCTGATTGTCCATTGTTATTGTAGGCCTTGATTCCAGGTGGACCAATGTAATTGGAGGCCTTGATTTCAGGTGGACCAATGTAATTGGAGGCCTTGATTCCAGGTGGACCAATGTAATTGGAGGTCTTGATTCCAGGTGGACCAAGGTAATTGGAGGTCTTGATTCCAGGTGGACCAAAGTAATTGGAGGTCTTGATTCCAGGTGGACCAATGTAATTGGAGGTCTTGATTCCAGGTGGACCAATGTAATTGGAGGTCTTGATCCTTGGTGGACCAATGTAATTGGAGGTCTTGATTCCAGGTGGACCAATGTAATTGGAGGCCTTGATTCCAGGTGGACCAATGTAATTGGAGGTCTTGATCCTTGGTGGACCAATGTAATTGGAGGTCTTGATCCTTGGTGGACCAATGTAATTGGAGGTCTTGATTCCAGGTGGACCAATGTAATTGGAGATCTTGATTCCAGGTGGACCAATGTAATTGGAGGTCTTGATTCCAGGTTGACCAATGTAATTGGAGGCCTTGATTCCTGGTGGCCCAGTATTACTATAGGGCCTGACCCCTGGTGGTCTGGTGTTATTGTAAGCTATGACTCTTGATGGTCCAGTGTTATTGTAGGCTTTGATCCCTGATGGTCCATTGTTATTATTGTAGGACCTAATCCCTCGGGGTAAAATGTTATTGTAGGCCCTGATCCCTAGCAGTCCAGTGTTATTGAAGGTCCTTATCCCTAGTGGTCCAATGTTGTTGTAGTCCTTGGTCCCTGGTGGTCCAGCATTATTGCAGGCCCTGATGATCCAGTGTTATTGTAGACCCTGATCCTTGGTGGTCCGGTGTTATTGAAAGCCCTACACCCTGATGGGCCAAAGTAACTGTAGGCTTTGTTTCCTGGTGGTCTGGTGTTATCGTGGACCCTGACTTATAGTGGTCCATTGTTATTGTAGGTCCAGGGTTATTGTGGACTCTGATCTCTGATGGTCTACTGTTATTGTAGGTCTTGATCCCTGGTGGTGTAGTGGTGATATATAGTCTGTTTTCTGGTGTTTAAGTGCTGGGAACCTGGTGGTTTAGCGTTAGTATGGGCCAGGTATCCCTGGGTTTCTAGTGCTGCCACATGTCCTGATCCCTGTTGGTAAAGTGATTGTGGAAAGCCCTTAATCTATAGTTGTCTTCCAGTTGTAAAGAACCCAGTCCCTAGTGGTTGACTGCTTCATCCATGGTACAAGGCCTGATCCATTGTTTTCCAACCATATCCTTATCCCTGGTGGTCTGGGGGCATGTGAACATCCAAGTAACAATCAACAAACAAACATTTGTGATTAGTGGTCCCTGCAGCACCGTACGGGGCTCTGAGACACTACAGGGGCAGTAAGAACAGTCAAGTTCACAGCATTAACCTTTTGGAAATTGGGGTCACTTGTCTGGTACTTACCTCATAAACCCCTGTGGGTAAGTGCCCTCATGTCTGTATCTATCTGACCGTGTCTGCTATAACCTGTCCTGATATATTGTACTGTTTACTGGACATTATGTTGGATATTTCCCCATGGCACCAGATTTGCCCCCCACTAATGCCCCTGCCCCCCCATTAATGCCCCTGCCCCTCTTCTTTTCTTTCAGCTTGCCCCAGAAAACACTTTAATGTCTTTTAAAAAGGCGCTGGAGCAGCGGACGTCGGGGCTGCAGGCAGATGTCACGGTAAGGTAAGGACGAACACTTACTGCCTTTCGGACACTCGAATATTTTACTTGTAAAATGTTAAACTTGTGCTGCATTGTACTCTAGTCACCTCCAGAGCTGCATTCACAGTATGACCTGCATTGTGAATGTACTGTACAAATCCTGAGGTAAACACTAAAAGAGGAATTTATTATATTTTTACCTGTTTTCTGGTGAAAAAAGTCGCAAACACCATATTTGCCACATCTCCCACGATTCACTGCAGCCGAGCGCTCTACATTTCCCACGATTCACTGCAGCCGAGCACTCTACATCTCCCACAATTCTCTACAGCCGAGCGCTCTACATCTCCCACATTTCTCTACAGCCGAGCGCTCTACATCTCCTACGATTCACTGCAGCCGAGCGCTCTACATCTCCTACGATTTACTGCAGCCGAGCGCTCTACATCTCCCACAATTCTCTACAGCCGAGCGCTCTACATCTCCCACAATTCTCTACAGCCGAGCACTCTACATCTCCCACAATTCTCTACAGCCGAGCACTCTACATCTCCCACAATTCTCTACAGCCGAGCACTCTACATCTCCCACAATTCTCTACAGCCGAGCACTCTACAATCCCAAAATTCACTGCAGCCGAGCGCTCTACAACTCCCACGATTCACTGCAGCCGAGCGCTCTACATCTCCCACGATTCACTGCAGCCGAGCGCTCTACATTTCCCACGATTCACTGCAGCCGAGCACTCTACATCTCCCACAATTCTCTACAGCCGAGCGCTCTACATCTCCCACAATTCTCTACAGCCGAGCACTCTACATCTCCCACAATTCTCTACAGCCGAGCGCTCTACATCTCCCACGATTCACTGCAGCCGAGTGCTCTACATCTCCCACGATTCACTGCAGCCAAGCACTCTACATCTCCCACAATTCTCTACAGCCGAGCACTCTACATCTCCCACAATTCTCTACAGCCGGGCACTCTACATCTCCCACAATTCTCTACAGCCGAGCACTCTACATCTCCCACAATTCTCTACAGCCGAGCACTCTACATTTTCCACGATTCACTGCAGCCGAGCGCTCTACAACTCCCACGATTCACTGCAGCCGAGTGCTCTACATCTCCCACAATTCACTGCAGCCGAGCGCTCTACATCTCTCGCAATTCTCTACAGCCGAGCGCTCTACATCTCCCACAATTCACTACAGCCGAGCACTCTACATCTCCCACGATTCACTGCAGCTGAGCGCTCTACATCTCCTACGATTCAATGCAGCCGAGCGCTCTACATCTCCCACAATTCTCTACAGCCGAGCGCTCTACATCTCCCACAATTCACTTCAGCCCAGCGCTCTACATCTCCTACGATTCACTGCAGCCGAGCGCTCTACATCTCCCACAATTCTCTACAGCCGAGTGCTCTACATCTCCCACGATTCACTTCAGCCGAGCGCTCTACATCTCCCACGATTCACTGCAGCCGAGCGCTCTACATCTCCACACAATTCTTTACAGCCGAGAGTTCTACATCTCCACAATTCTCTACAGCCGAGCGCTCTACATCTCCCACAATTCTCTACAGCCGAGCGCTCTAAATCTCCCATGATTCACTGCAGCCGAGCGCTCTACATCTCCACACAATTCTTTACAGCCGAGAGTTCTACATCTCCACAATTCTCTACAGCCGAGCGCTCTACATCTCCCACAATTCTCTACAGCCGAGCGCTCTAAATCTCCCATGATTCACTGCAGCCGAGCTCTCTACATCTCCCACAATTTTCTACTGCTGAGCGCTTTACATCTCCCACGATTCACTACAGCCGAGCGCTCTACATCTCGCGCGATTCACTACAGCCGAGCGCTCTACATCTCGCGCGATTCACTACAGCCGAGCGCTCTACATCTCGCGCGATTCACTACAGCCGAAGCGCTCACATCTCGCGCGATTCACTACAGCCGAGCTCTACATCTCGCGATTCACTACAGCCGAGCGCTCTACATCTCGCGCGATTCACTACAGCCGAGCGCTCTACATCTCGCGCGATTCACTACAGCCGAGCGCTCTACATCTCGCGCGATTCACTACAGCCGAGCGCTCTACATCTCGCAGCGATTCACTACAGCCAGCGCTCTACATCTCGCGCGATTCACTACAGCCGAGCGCTCTACATCTCGCGCGATTCACTACAGCCGAGCGCTCTACATCTCGCGCGATTCACTACAGCCGAGCGCTCTACATCTCGCGCGATTCACTACAGCCGAGCGCTCTACATCTCGCGCGATTCACTACAGCCGAGCGCTCTACATCTCGCGATTCACTACAGCCGAGCGCCTACATCTCGCGCGATTCACTACAGCCGAGCGCTCTACATCTCGCGAATCACTACAGCCGAGCGCTCTACATCTCGCGCGATTCACTACAGCCGAGCGCTCTACATCTCGCGCGATTCACTACAGCCGAGCGCTCTACATCTCGCGCGATTCACTACAGCCGAGCGCTCTACATCTCCACGATTCTCTACAGCCGAGCGCTCTACATCTCCACAATTCTCTACAGCCGAGCGTTCTACATCTCCTGCGATTCACTGCAGCCGAGCGCTCTACATCTCCCACGATTCACTACAGCATTCTATAAATCACTACAGGATTCTGAATGCAGCTTTGGTTGTAACTGGAGTACTGACTTAAGATGTCTAAGATATGTAAGGTGTAGTTAGTTTTCTGGTGTCGTGGAGGCTGCGGAGAGGGAGAGCTCCAGTTCACGCCGCTATAGGGAAGGAGAGCCCCCCCCCCCCCCCTTTCTTCATGGCAGTTACATGAGCAGCATGTACACTCTTGCGCACACCACATGTTCCTTCTTGAGGATGGAGGTGAGAAATCTCAACAGTTGCAGCCTCTCTATGTGAGGAGGATGTGGGGTGGGGTGTGGGCTGTTATGGGGGCGTTCCTCCCACGCTCAGCCTGCTCAGCAGTCGTTATGGAGGCAGTGTCGGCCATTCCTGTAAGGCGCCACATTAGACAAGACAGATTGTGGCAGCCATGTTTGTGGCAGAATCCAGCATGCGTTCTAGGATGAGAACTTTCGAAACTTTCTGAAATATTGGCATTTTCATTACTCACTAATTGTGACATCTCTGCTTGCTGTCAGTGAATGGGAAGATTTTAATTCACAGTCTCAAAACAGCAGCTCGAATCTTTCTTTATTTTTTTTGCTATGTTGTATCAGCCTGGCATTTCACACGGTGTCCAGAGACTGCCACATCATGCCAAATACTCTGGAGTGCCCACATAGTGCCATATTTGTGCCCCTATAGTAACTGCAGTGCAGGGCGGGCAACACATTATAAACCCAGAAGTATTGCACAGAGGCAAAGAGATGACTCTTCTGGGCCCCAAAGCAAAATCTTTAACTGCCCCCTTCCTCCTGTGATCCCCTCAGGGCGACTGTAACCCTGCACCCCCCTATGGCCTTACCCCAGCAGCCGTCCACCACTTCTATCCTTCTGTTCTCCTGCACTGTGTGAGAGGTGCTGCCCTCTGCTGGCCACATCTATTAGAGCAAGCAATGTTCACTGGCCAGCGGGATCACCATGCTGCCGGATTCTCAGCGTTTCACTGATGGATTGGATTTTTTTTCTCTGCAGTTATGATGGAATTCCGTTCATTATGCACGATGACACCCTGAGGAGAACCACGAACATCGAGCAGGTCTTCCCCGAGCTCTCGTCTCATCTGTCCGCCATGTTCAACTGGACCGACCTCGAGAGGCTGAATGCTGGAGAGTGGTTTATAAATGTAAGTATCTATCTATCTATCTATCTATCTATCTATCTATCTATCCATCTATCTATCTATCGATTATCTATCTATCTATCCATCCATCCATCCAATCCCATTCAATCCCATATTAACTGTAGTTTTGAACCATTATATGACGGATTAATGGAACTTTCCGTAGTAATGTCTGCAGTGCACAAATTTGTGGCACCTTGAATCTCATGTGATGAGTTTATTCTTGCTTCATTCTTGTGGCCGGTGCACACAGACCAGAGCCGGGTCATTAGCTCCTTTTCTTCCAGAATATTTGCGGCTTTTTTCCCCTATACCCAGGTGGATGCTGGGGCCCCATGTGGCCCAGGGTCCTCCTGTGAGATTACAGAATAGATGGGAAGGATTTGTGCTGCCATCTTGTGGTCAGTGGTTAAATTGCAGATTTTTCACCCATGTCTTCCGTTCAAAGGGTGAAAACTAGAGATGAGCGAACTTCTGTTTTAAGTTCAGGTTCGGGTTATCGTAGCATCCCGTTATGGATTCCACCACCACGGACCATAACGGCATTTGGAATCCATAAGGGGATTCTTCAATGAACCCGAACCTTGGACAACACGGAGGACCTGGGGTGACGTCATCGTCATGTGATCAGTACAGGGGGCGTGGCTCAGTACTGGATTGGATAAGAGGTGGTAGCCTACGACCCTAAAAAAGGATGTAATTAGTAGTATTTTAAACTGACCCGGCTTTTTGGAGATTTTTCTCTGATGTAACATATTCTATGACGCTTTTCTTTACATCTAGAATGACCCTTTCTGGACGGTCAGCTCGCTGTCCCCGGTGGATGTGACGGAGGCGGGAAACCAGTCCGTATGTAAGCTGACCGACCTGCTGAGCCTGGTCAAAGAAAACAACGCATCAGTTCTTCTGAGAATCCATCACCTTCCAGCCGGTCACCCCCAGTACGAGACCTACATCAACATCACCGTGTCCACCATCCTGCAGTCTGGACTGCCCCAGGAGCGGGTGAGCCCCCGACACCTCCCCAAGCACTAACACTACGTATACTGTAGTAGTATTCTTGTACATAGGAGCAGCATTATAGTAGTTATATTCTTGTACATAGGAGCAGTATTATAGTAGTTATATTCTTGTACATAGGAGCAGTATTATAGTAGTTATATTCTTGTACATAGGAGCAGTATTATAGTAGTTATATTCTTGTACATAGAAGCAGTATTATAGTAGTTATATTCTTGTACATAGGAGCAGTATTATAGTAGTTATATTCTTTGCCAAATTTCTTTTTATTAAAGACAGCAACAAGTACACATATCATGAACATATCTGATGGTTCACATAAGATATAATAGAAAATCAAGTTTCACGTTTCACTTGACTTTAAATAAAGCTCCAATAAAGGATTAATATGACATAATCACCAGAAGTTGCATAGTAGAGCCTCTGCACCACCCCAGAGGGGCATCTGTCTAATGGTGTGTACTGAAACATATTCAACGATTTCCATCATAGATTATAAGAACATGACCTATTATGTTAGATCGAATCTTATGTATCTTGAGAATAAAACATAAACAAATACCACAGAGACATATACGAAAACCACATAGACACATGACAAGACATGGGGGAGAAGGGGGGAGAAAGGCTGGGGGTAGGACTAGTAATCAATGAAGTGCCATGTGAAACTGCAAAGGGCATCTATCCAAATCCCCTATACAGTTTCCAAGGCTGCCAAGTCTTCAGGAACCTTTGGTGTGAATCCGTCTCCCAAGCTACTAATTCTTCCAATCTCATAATTTGATCCACTTTCGCAATCCACTCGGTTTTCAAGGGAGGTGTAACCGCCTTCCATTTGAGCGGTATGAGTAGCCTGGCTGCAGCAAGGAGCAAGGTCGGCAAACTATTTTTAGTAGGTGAATAGGTTGAGTTTGGGCACCAAAGAAGCACCAATTTAGGGTCTAATATAATCGGGCTCCGTAGGGAGAAATTAGTATTAATGATCTCCTCTATCTGGGTCCAGAATAGGCGTATGCTAGGACAGTCCCACCAAATATGAGACAGTGATCCCTCCTCTCCTCCACACCTCCAGCACTCCCTGGGGACAGTTGGATTTAATTTATTTAAGAAGATCGGCGTCTTATACCAGCGCGTGGTAAGTTTGTAGGAATTTTCCTGTGTTAAAATACATCTCGAGAAGCCATGCGAGTTAAGCATAACCGCCGCTTTCTCAGGTTCAGTCAATTTGGTTTTTAGCTCTGCCTCCCAAGCAGAGATGTAAGATACATTAGGAGGAGTAGAGGAGAGGAGGATCTTCCCGAATAAGAGTTGAATATGCCACTCTAGCTTTCTTGCCCCTCCAGATAAAGACAGAGAATAGTCTTTTTACATTAGTGAGATATGAATTGGGAAGCCAAATAGGTAGCGCCTGCAACATGTAAACGAATTTGGGTAAGATATACGTCTTCAAGTAATTTTTCCTCCCTATCCATGACATAAATGGGATTTTGAGAGATTGAATTTGTTTCTGAGTGTCCTTCAGCAAGGGAAGATAGTTCAGGTCGAAAAGGTCCGTGGGATCAGCTGGTACATGTAGTCCTAGATATTGGATGGATTTAGTGGCCCATGTAAAAGGAGTGGATGTTCGGAGGTCCTGTATAATAGACATGGGGCAATTTATGTTAAGCGCCTGAGATTTTGAATAATTAATCTTGAAATTAGAGATAGAGCCAAACTCCTCAAATATGTGCACTAATGCAGGAAAAGACGTGCTTGGGTTAGATGTCAATACTAGGAGGTCATCTGCAAAAGCAGCGGTGACATGTTTCCTCCCTGAACCATCACACCTGCAATCTGAGGAGTTTGGCGTATCTTACAGAGGAGGGTCTCCATCACGATTATAAATAAGGCGGGCGACAAGGGACAACCCTGCCTAGTGCCATTTGTAATGGTGAAAGAAGGAGATAGTGAGCCATTCACCCTGACTTTAGCTGAGGGGCAGAATATAAAGACAGGATCGCTAAGATTAACTGGGGTGGAAAGCCAAATTTTGCCAGAGCCGCTGTCATAAAGTTCCAGCTCACTCTGTCAAAGGCTTTCTCAGCGTCTGTGCTGAGCAAAGCCATGGGGATGTTGTGAGTTCTAACCCAATCAATCAGGTGAAGCAGTCTTCTAGTGTTTTCTTTCCCCTGCCTGCCGTGAACGAAGCCAACCTGCTCTTTATCTATAATGTCTGGCAGCACCTTTTGTAGCCGAACAGCCAGCAGTTTAGACCACCATTTAACGTCATTATTTAACAATGAAATAGGCCTGTAATTACCACATATAGCGGGATCTTTATTAGGTTTCGGTATTATTGTTATATGGGCCTCTAGTGTCTGAGGGGTAGTTTACCGCCATCTAGTAGAGAATTGCAAGTCTTTGTGAAATGAGGTACCAATTGATCTCTAAACGCCTTATAATAGCTTATAGGGAGCCCATCGGGGCCTGGGCTTTTCCCAGAGGGTATGGACTGCAAAACAGTTCCAAGTTCCTCGTCCGTAACCGGTCGGGTCAGGGTCTCAATTTTTTCTCTAGGGACTGTGGGGAGCTGTAAGGAATCTAGAAACCTAGTGATCGCTAACTCCTCGCCTCCCCCTAGTGTCCCGGAGGTAGGTGGAAGATTATATAAATCTGCATAGAACTTACAGAACGCCTCTGCAATTTCCGTGGTAGATTTTAATAGATCTCCGTCGTAGATTTAATAGATGGTATATGCGCTGCATCTTGTTGTCTTTTTACTATTGCCGTCATCAACCTATTGCCCTTATTACCATGTGCGTATGCTTTAAATCTAGCTCTCATAACTAATTTAGCCGACTGGACGTTAAGCAAGTTTCTGAGTTCTGAGCGTGCTGTCGCCAGCTCCCCAAAGTAGCTTGGGCTAGGCTCCTCTTGTGGGAGAGTTCCAGTGCTGATATTTTACCAAGAAGGTGAGAGGTAGCAGCAGCACGCTCCTTTTTATATATGCCCCTATGGAGATCAGCTCCCCTAACTCTAGCTTTATGGGCTTCCCAAATAATTTGGGGAGATGGGTTATCTGAGGCGCCAGATGCATTCACCAGAAAGTAATCCGAGATAACGGACGCAATTCTGGTTCTATGAGTATCTGAGGCCAGTAAAGTCTCATTTAATCTCCAGGTTTTATGCAGCTTCGGGAGTCCGTTAGATGGAGCTTCAAAAATACCGGGGCATGATCCGAAATCGTTATGTTCCCTATGGAAGTTCTATCTATTTTAGTGAAGAATGGTGCAGAAATAAACACGTAATCTAACCTCTGATAAGAGGATTTTGCAGATGAGTAGAAGGTATAATCATGTTCAAGCGGATGCATTGTTCTCCAAGCATCGATCACTCCTAGTTTATGCAGCCCCTTCCTAAGTTTCCGAAGCCACCTATGTGAAATGGCAGATTTTTGGACGAGGAATCCATGTCTGGCTCAAGCGTGACATTAAAGTCACCTCCTATGACAAGCAAGCCCTCCCGGAACCCAGACAAGAGACCAAAAGTCTGTAACAGCCATGGGACCTGTCTTTTGTTAGGTGCATAGAGATTTACAAAGGTGACAATATTTTCACCTATTTTACCTTTGAGAAATAAATATCTCCCATCTGGATCTACTTTAGAGGAATGCAACAGAAATGGAATACTTTTATGGAAGCCGACACTTACTCCTCTGCTAGAGCCGCTGAATGTGCTGTGGTGCCATTGCGTAAAGTGTTTGGAAGAAATAGAAGGTACCTTGGCAGCCTTGAAATGTGTTTCTTGTAGAAAGAGAATAGATGCGCCTTCTTTGTGGAGAAACGACAGCGTCTGAGCCCTCTTGCAAGGTTCGTTGAAACCATTAATATTGAGTGAAGCCACTGTAAAAGAAGCCATGGGGTAAAGATCAGTTACCTTATATCAAGGGGTTAAGGTATGTATCAGGGAAAGGGACACTTAAAGGACAGCACACAGGGAAAAGGCAAACAACACACTGGACGGGGGTGGGGGGAAGACAAGGACAATTACACAGAAACAAATATCAGCTAAAACAATCCAATATACTAGCGATCTAATTCAGAGCCCTAGTGTGGCTGAAACAATAGTTATAACAACAACCACCAGGAAGTGGTGGGGGGGTATGTGTAAAACTGTCTAGTCAGGACATGCGTCTCCACCCCACCCAGGAAAAGTAGGGTTAAGGTAGATAGTGCAAATAGAGTGAATCCCTTTATAAACTAGTGCAGAATCTGCAATACAGGTTTCATAGGGGAAATATAGGGAAATAGGGGGTACGAATATTGGTAGAACCAGCAAAAAGAAGGGGGTGCACATATAAAGACCACTCTTGATCTCTCAATGGGCCTCCTATTTAGAGGCTTTTAGCGCCCTGGTGCAACAAGGTCCAAGGAAAACTGAACAGCATATATAACAAGGAAATATGAAGATTCTGGGGTAAAAGATTAGGAGACCACCCTTAATAGTTGGAACATGTGCTCCCATGTAAAGTAACATTATAATGGCAAGGTACATATTAAGCCCACTTAGCTACCAATATTAGGCAGGTACCGCCACCAAGAACATACAATAGTAGGACCATACTACAGTGTTCAGAGCAGCAAATGTAAGGAAAAACTTATCGCTCAGTTCGTTCAGCGAAGAGATTATCAGTCCCCTTCAAGTGCGGCCCGCACCGCCGGCCTCGATCGAGGCTTCCTTTGGCCGAGCGTCCATCTTAGGTCTCGCCATGCGGTCAGGCCCTGGATCTTCAGACTCGTCTTCTCCAGTCGGCGGCAAGGGAAGCCAGGAGGGGATCGGGATCGGCGGGATGTTAAGGGCAGACCAAACCCTGCCCAGATCAGAAGGTGAGTGTACCGTGAGCCTCCGACCCTCCATCCAAATGGCAAGGCCGAACGGGAACAGCCAATTGTATTGTATGCCCCTCTCTCGGAGCACAGATAAGAGGGGACGAAGCGTTCGTCTCTTGGATAGAGTGGATGGGGCCACATCTTGATAGAAGTGTATCTCCTCTCCGTGATATTGTATTGGGGACGATTCTTTAGCGGCTTGGAGAATCTGGGAGGTATCCACATAGGAAAGTAGGCCACATATAATGTCCCGGGGTGGTTCCCCCTGTTTCGGTTTAGGGCGAAGCGCCCTATGGATCCTCTCTATGACCACAGATTGCGCCCGCTCAGGGCCCAGTAGCATTTGAAATATATCTACCGCTACAGCTTTAAGAGATTCCGGAGCAAAAGATTCATTGAGTCCCTTAATTCTGATATTCTTCCTCCGACTTCGGTTTTCTTGATCTTCGATCAGGAGTAAAGACCGGTTAATATATTCTGCATGTTGATCATGTTTCCTCATGAGGGTATCTGAGATGGCCGACAGCTCGTTATGCTTAGATTCCAGTAAGCTTACTCTCGAGTTCATCTGCTTTAAATCAGATTTGATCTCTGCCAGCTCCTCTAGGACCGGTTTCATGGCCTGAAATATTGTTCTCTTTAAGAACCCCTTAGTGATAGTGGAGGAGGCGGCCGTCTCGCAAGTATCGCTCTCCAGCAGGCTCTCTGCATCAGACGCCGGGTCTCCCGCTTCCATCTCCCTGCGCCATATTGGAATGCACGCTAGAGTCTCTGCTGGAGTGGGTTTTCCAGAGTTTCTGAAGCGCAGTTTGGCTCCCAGTCGGTTTAGGAGTACAGGAAGGATCCCTGGGTCTTTCCTTGTTGTTTTTGCCCATTTTCAGGGAAGTTCACTCAGCTTTTGGGTGGTTAGGAGTCGCTAAATGGAGGAGCTGTAAACTCAAGCAGCCATCCCGGTCTGTGGCTAGACTCCGCCCCCTATAGTAGTTATATTCTTGTACATAGGAGGCAGTATTATAGTAGTTATATTCTTGTACAAAGGAGCAGTATTATAGCAGTTATATTCTTGTACATAGGAGCAGTATTATAGTAGTTATATTCTTGTACATAGGAGCAGTATTATAGTAGTTATATTCTTGTACATAGGAGCAGTATTATAGTAGTTGTATTCTTGTACATAGGAGGCAGTATTATAGTAGATATATTCTTGTACATAGGAGCAGTATTATAGTAGTTATATTCTTGTACATAGGAGGCAGTATTATAGTAGTTATATTCTTGTACATAGGAGCAGTATTATAGTAGTTATATTCTGTGTACATAGGAGGCAGTATTATAGTAGTTATATTCTTGTACATAGGAGCAGTATTATAGTAGTTATATTCTTGTATATAGGAGGCAGTATTATAGTAGTTATATTCTTGTACATAGGAGGCAGTATTATAATAGTTATTTTCTTGTACATAGGAGCAGTATTATAGTAGTTATATTCCTGTACATAGGAGCAGTATTATAGTAGTTATATTCTTGTATATAGGAGGCAGTATTATAGTAGTTATATTCTTGTACATAGGAGGCAGTATTATAGGAGTTATATTCTTGTACATAGGAGGCAGTATTATAGTAGTTATATTCTTGTATATAGGAGGCAGTATTATAGTAGTTATATTCTTGTACATAGGAGCAGTATTATAGTAGTTATATTCTTGTATATAGGAGGCAGTATTATAGTAGTTATATTCTTGTATATAGGAGGCAGTATTATAGTAGTTATATTCTTTGTCAATGGTCTTTTTATTGAGACAAGCAAGCAAATAGGTTACAACACTGCCATGACAACCTCAGCATAGGAGTCGAAGGCAGAAATAGATACATATGAGTACAGAGGTCATCAAATAGAATGAAACAAGTAAATAAACAAATAACGCCCGTTTTATCAGATGGAGTGATCCAAAAAAAACTGACATTGTCAGTCAGGCGTTAACGGGGAGAGGGGAAAGAGGGGGAGGGGGGAGGCCCAGCGACCTAGGAAGGGGCAACCGTCACTTGAGCCCTCCTGGTCTCACGCACCTATAACACAAAGGTTCAAGGCAAGGAAAAAAGCATTCCTATATTCACATGTCAAACAAAATTGGTCATAGATCACTAAGAACATACATGTCTAGATCTGATACCCAATTATTGCACCCCACTAGTTGGAAGAGGGGGGGGGGGTAGGTTGCTCACATTTCCCTCTGTATTTCAACCATTGTGCCCATAATCGCATAAATCTCCCATGGTCCCGTACTGCCCAACTAGCCAGCTCCTCCATACGACATATATGGTCAACCTTGTTCTCCCAGTGAGTGACTGCATGTGGTTCAGGATCAAGCCATCGGGCCGGTATCAGGAGTCTAGCTGCCTGAATCAGGTGAGTGTAGTAGTTATATTCTTGTACGTAGGAGGCAGTATTATAGTAGTTATATTCCTGTAGATAGGAGCAGTATTATAGTAGTTATATTCTTGTACATAGGAGCAGTATTATAGTAGTTATATTCTTGTACATAGGAGGCAGTATTATAGCAGTTATATTCTTGTACATAGGAGCAGTGTTATAGTAGTTATATTCTTGTACATAGGAGGCAGTATTATAGTAGTTATATTCTTGTACATAGGAGGCAGTATTCTAGTAGTTCTATTCTTGTACATAGGAGCAGTATTATAGTAGTTATATTCTTGTACATAGGAGCAGTATTATAGTAGTTATATTCTTGTATATAGGAGGCAGTATTATAGTAGTTATATTCTTGTACATAGGAGCAGTATTATAGTAGTTATATTCTTGTATATAGGAGGCAGTATTATAGTAGTTATATTCTTGTATATAGGAGGCAGTATTATAGTAGTTATATTCTTTGTCAATGGTCTTTTTATTGAGACAAGCAAGCAAATAGGTTACAACACTGCCATGACAACCTCAGCATAGGAGTCGAAGGCAGAAATAGATACATATGAGTACAGAGGTCATCAAATAGAATGAAACAAGTAAATAAACAAATAACGCCCGTTTTATCAGATGGAGTGATCCAAAAAAACTGACATTGTCAGTCAGGCGTTAACGGGGAGAGGGGAAGAGGGGAGGGGAGGCCCAGCGACCTAGGAAGGGGCAACCGTCACTTGAGCCCTCCTGGTCTCACGCACCTATAACACAAAGGTTCAAGGCAAGGAAAAAGCATTCCTATAATCACATGTCAAACAAAGTTGGTCATAGATCACTAAGAACATACATGTCTAGATCTGATACCCAATTATTGCACCCCACTAGTTGGAAGAGGGGGGGTAGGTTGCTCACATTTCCCTCTGTATTTCAACCATTGTGCCCATAATCGCATAAATCTCCCATGGTCCCGTACTGCCCAACTAGCCAGCTCCTCCATACGACAGATATGGTCAACCTTGTTCTCCCAGTGAGTGACTGCAGGTGGTTCAGGATCAAGCCATCGGGCCGGTATCAGGAGTCTAGCTGCCTGAATCAGGTGAGTGTAGTAGTTATATTCTTGTACGTAGGAGGCAGTATTATAGTAGTTATATTCCTGTAGATAGGAGCAGTATTATAGTAGTTATATTCTTGTACATAGGAGCAGTATTATAGTAGTTATATTCTTGTACATAGGAGGCAGTATTATAGCAGTTATATTCTTGTACATAGGAGCAGTGTTATAGTAGTTATATTCTTGTACATAGGAGGCAGTATTATAGTAGTTATATTCTTGTACATAGGAGGCAGTATTCTAGTAGTTCTATTCTTGTACATAGGAGCAGTATTATAGTAGTTATATTCTTGTACATAGGAGCAGTATTATAGTAGTTATATTCTAGTACAAAGGAGGCAGTATTATAGTAGTTATATTCTTGTACATAGGAGGCAGTATTATAGTAGTTATATTCTTGTACATAGGAGGCAGTATTATAGTAGTTATATTCCTGTACATAGGAGGCAGTATTATAGTAGTTATATTCTAGTACAAAGGAGGCAGTATTATAGTAGTTATATTCTTGTACATAGGAGGCAGTATTATAGTAGTTATATTCCTGTACATAGGAGCAGTATTATAGTAGTTATATTCTTGTACATAGGAGCAGTATTATAGTAATTATATTCTTGTACATAGGGGCAGTATTATAGTAGTTATATTCTTGTACATAGGAGGCAGTATTATAGTAGTTATATTCTTGTACATAGGAGGCAGTATTATAGTAGTTATATTCTTGTACATAGGAGGCAGTATTATAGTAGTTATATTCTTGTATATAGGAGGCAGTATTATACTAGTTATATTCTTGTACATAGGAGCAGTATTATAGTAGTTATATTCTTGTATATAGGAAGGAGTATTATAGCAGTTATAGTCTTGTACATAGGAGCAGTATTATAGTAGTTATATCCTTGTACATAGGAGGCAGTATTATAGTAGTTATATTCTTGTACATAGGAGCAGTATTATAGTAGTTATATTCCTGTACATAGGAGCAGTATTATAGTAGTTATATTCTTGTACATAGGAGCAGTATTATAGTAGTTATATTCTTGTACATAGGAGCAGTATTATAGTAGTTATATTCTTATACATAGAAGCAGTATCATAGTAGTTATATTATTGTACATAGGAGCAGTATTATAGTAGTTATGTTCTTGTACATTAGAGCAGTATTATAGTAGTTATATTCTTGTACATAGGAGCATTATTATAGTAGTTATATTCTTGTACATAGGAGGCAGTATTACCCTGGGAACACACCTAAGCGTTTTTCAGCGCGTTCAAACGCGCTGAAAAACGCACAACAAGTGAAAACCCATGTATTCCAATGGACATGGTTCACACTTGAGCGTTTTACAGCGCGTTTGAACGCGCTGAAAAACGCCAAACGCAAACACTTGTGCATGAGCTTCTTTGGGGCTTTTTACCCAAGCGTTTGCACCCATTGAAAAGCATGGGAACGCGCATATAAGAAAATATGCGCGTTTTCCGCTTCAAAAACGCGCATATGATCGCGCGTTTTTGTAGTAAAACCCAGCAGAAAGGCAGAATCTCCACCCACCTTTGCTGGGTGGGGATTCTTTTTTTCTGCAAACTGTAAGCTGTCAATCAAAAAAACGCCCCAAATACGCGCGTTGCAAAAATACAAAAACGCCAAAAAAAACGCGCGTTTTCCGCGGAAAAAACGCTCAAAAAAACGCCTGATCCAAAAACGCCTAGGTGTGTTCCCAGCCTTATAGTAGTTATATTCTTGTACATAGGAGCAGTATTATAGTAGTTATATTCTTGTACATAGGAGCAGTATTATAGTAGTTATATTCTTGTACATAGGAGCAGTATTATAGTAGTTATATTCTTGTACATAGGAGGCAGTATTATAGTAGTTATATTCTTGTACATAGGAGGCAGTATTATAGTAGTTATATTCTTGTACATAGGAGCAGTATTATAGTAGTTATATTCTTGTACATAGGAGCAGTATTATAGTAGTTATATTCTTGTACATAGGAGCAGTATTATAGTAGTTATATTCTTGTACATAGGAGCAGTATTATAGTAGTTATATTCTTGTACATAGGAGGCAGTATTATAGTAGTTATATTCTTGTACATAGGAGGCAGTATTATAGTAGTTATATTCTTGTACATAGGAGCAGTATTATAGTAGTTATATTCTTGTACATAGGAGCAGTATTATAGTAGTTATATTCTTGTACATAGGAGGCAGTATTATAGTAGTTATATTCTTGTACATAGGAGCAGTATTATAGTAGTTATATTCTTGTACATAGGAGCAGTATTATAGTAGTTATATTCTTGTATATAGTTGCAGTATTATAGTAGTTATATTCTTGCACATAGGAGCAGTATTACAGTATTCTTATACATAACGAGTAGTATTATAGTAATCATATTCTGGTCTATAGGTTATTTGGCTCTCTGATCATGAAAGGCCTTTTGTACAACAACTTGCTCCAGATTTTCAACAAGCTTCAAACATCAAAAGAGATCCTAAGTTCATGAAGGACAGGGACATCACCTTCATTAACCTGAGGTACACAGAGGTCAACCAAGAAGACATCAGGTATGACTGAAGAAATGAAAAGGACAGATTGATGTAAAGTTCTTGGTTCTTGCGGTCCGGTCCAGTCACTGTGTTTCATGTTCTGCTGCATGTGATTGGTCTTCTCTGGTGCCGCTCATATGCCTTGTACTCTGCAGGGAATACCGTTCACAGAATCTGACCCTCAACACGTACACTGTTAACGAGCCGTGGTTGTTCTCGGTGCTGTGGTGTGCCGGCGTGGAGTCGGTCACATCTGACGCCTCTCACATCCTCAGTAAGGTGCCTTTCCCCGTCTGGTTACTGGTAAGTGATTGATCCGAGGTTTTCTCTGGTTAAAATGTACACCAGCGTATACATGTATCTGTGGGCCCTGCCCGTACAGAGCGCCCCCTGCTCTCTGCAACCAAATTACCGTAAATCATCTCATTTAGTGGATTGCAGCTATTGGATTTATTGGACCTCTGTGCCCCATTCTATTGGGGTTTATTCTCCTTTGTGCAAGCAGAGCTGCAGTGTACAGCATGGAGAAAAATCCGGGAGCATCCTGAGCCCCAGTTCAGAGCGCTAGCGGAGTTCAGACTCCCTTAGCCTTCACTAGACAGCGCAGCTAAGGCGGAGTTGCTGATAATACCTGTGTCTTTATAAAGTGAAAATGCAGTGTAAAGCATAGTGTAGGAGCTGAGCTGCTAAATTTTAGACCCCAGTGAGCCATGGCGAGGGCTGTTCATCCTCCTCCGTCTCCACACACAGTTAAACCCCCAATTTCTCTGTATGTTTCAGCCTCCAGATGCATACTCGCTCATATGGATCACCTCGGATATCATATCATTCACTGTAATTATAGGAGTGTTCATCCTGCAGAAGTAAGTGACCCCCTGCTTGTCCTATTGTTCTGTAAGTGCCTGAGATTTCCTTCTACGGTTCCTCACTAAATGGAAGGAACATGGTGCAGTATATTATACCCGGGGCAGGGCCCGAGGGGCGGAGCTTGACCTCTACTTGGTGGTCATTGAATCCCTGTGTCATATCCTGCTTCATCGGACCCTGCACTAGTAGTAGCACAACGTCTCTGTTTTACATGCAGTGTTCCTTTAAGACGACGTTGACATTGCTGGGATATCAAACCAGGATGATGTGCGATGCGTCTGTTATATTTTTATATATATATATAAATACACAACAAAGGTGGAGCAGCACTCCTAACTTCCTTCTATAGTAGATGGGAGTGCCATATATAGGCTACATGGCCGACCCCTTACAGTTGGAGGACTTCCAGGGATGAGCCCAGCTGCAAAAATGCTGTGATGCCTGCTAGACCTTACAAAATCCCTTTTCTGGGCTTTTTCTGGCTCTTAGGAGGCGGGATTGCAGGGAGCATGTCACATCATCCTTTTGGCTCATCTTATTGGTTGTGTACGCCCACAATCGGGAGGGGCAAGATATTTTCCAGCCCCTGATTTGCACGTTAAGGCTATATTGCGGGAGCGATAACTCCATTTTTAACTAAAAGGCAGTGGTTGCCGCCTTTATTGATGGGTTGCCTTAAAGGGAATCTGTCAGCATCATATTGTCGTTTTTCTTTTTTCATGCATCCTAATAAAATCAAATACCTTAAATCCATATGTGTGGTTCATTTTCATTTTCGTCCAGTAGTTTCTATAAAAAAGCGCTTATTCCGATATGCTAATTAAGATCCAGGGAGCCCAGAGGGGCGTTCCTCCTATAGCAAGTAGCCCAGGAACGCCCCCCTGATGTCATGTGCCCGCCGAAAATTTCAAAACCAGAACGCCTCCATCGGCCTAAATCGCCTCCCACAGGCGAGTCTAAATGCTCCTCAATCGCCCCGCGCCAGGTCCTGTCTCCTCTTCTCCTTGTAAGGGATGCGTCTCCCCGGCCTAAATCTCGCGCAGGCGCAGTACCGCCTAACGCCTGCGCGATCATCAGTAAACTGAGGGCAAGAGCCTCATCGGCGTCACTGGGCATGCGCCGAGCCCAGTGACGTCGTCCCTGCGCACAGATCCAGCTGGATGCGCACTGGGCATGTGCGAGATTTAGGCCGGCCGGGGAGACGCATCCCTTACAAGGAGAAGAGGAGACAGAACCTGGCGCGGGGGGAGGGGGGGGGGGCGGAGCATTTAGACTCGCCTGTGGGAGGCGATTTAGGCCGATGAGGGCGTTCTGGTTTTGTAATTTTCGGCGGGCACATGACATCAGGGGGGCGTTCCTGGGCTACTTGCTATAGGAGGAACGCCCCTTTGGGCTCCCTGGATCTTAATTAGCATATCAGAATAAGCGCTTTTTTATAGAAACTACTGGACGAAAATAAAAATGAACCACACATATGGATTTAAGGTATTTGATTTTATTAGAATGCATGAAAAAAGAAAAACGACAATATGATGCTGACAGATTCCCTTTAACTTCTTCAGGACCGCCGTACGCAGGATTGTGTCCTGCGGGCGGTCCTGTTCTTCTGATCAGACGCGGCGCGCGTCATCTTGCGAGACTTCCTGTGAACACGCGCGCGCGTTCACAGCGTCTGGCGTCTGAAGAGTTGTACTACAGCCTGCCAGCGATGATCAATCGCTGGCAGGCTGTAGATGCGATATAAATCGCATCAAACAAGTATATCAGACGCTGTTTTGTGAACAGCGTCTGATATACCTGCTACCTGGTCCTCTGGTGGTCCCATTTGCTGGGATCGACCACCAGAGGACCAGGTAACTATGTAAAAGTGCACCAAACACTACACTAACCCACCCCCTCACCAATTAACCCCTTGATCACCCAATCTAGACCCCCTGATCACCCCCCTGTCATTGATCACACCCCTTGTAAGGCTCCATTCAGACGTCCATATGTGTTTTGCTGATCCGTGGATCCGTGGATCTGCGGATCTGATCCGCGGATCCACAGATCCTCAAAACACGGACACCGGCAATGTGCTTTCTGCATTTTGCAGATCCGCACATTGCCAGAACTATATAGAAAATGCTTTTCTTGTCCGCAACTGCGGACAAGAATAGGACATGTTCTATATTTTTGCGGAACGGAAGTGCAGACCCGAGCGCGGATCCGTAATTCCGGATCCGAGCGGGACAAAGTCTGTCCCCATAGAAATGAATGGGTCCGCAATTCCGTTCCGCAAACAGAATTGCGGACGTGTGAATGGGGCATAAGGGCCCCCTTTACCGCCAGTTAGTTAGCTACTTGTTAGGTAGCTAGCGCCCAGCCCTCCGCACCGCAGTCACTGATTTTGGCAGAGATTTTTCATCCACATTGACCGATGCGAATGAAAAATCTGTGCCGTTCATTTATTTTATTTTTTCAGCGCAGAGGCTGAACGGAAAAAAAATATCTCATTACCCGTATGCTCAATATACGGAGAATCGCAGAAACTCCTAATGCTGGCCATACGTGTAATGATTGCGGAGACCCTCAAATGCCAGGGCAGTACAAAAACCCCACATGTGACCCCATTTTAGAAAGAAGACACCCCAAGGTATTCCGTGAGGGGTATGGTGAGTTGATGCAAAATTTTATTTTTTGTCACAAGTTAGTGGAATATGAGACTGTAAAAAAAATAAAAATAAATAAAAAAAAATCAATTTCCGCTAACTTGTGCCAAATTTTTTTTTTTTCTGTGAACTCGCCATACCCCTCACAGAATACCTTGGGGTATCTTCTTTCCACAATGGGGTCACATCTGGGGTATTTATACTGCCCTGGCATTTTAGGGGCCCTAAAGCGTGAGAAGAAAAATGCGTAAAAATGCCCTCCTAAAAGGTACTCGTTGGAATTTGGGCCCCTTTGCGCATCTTGGCTGCAAAAAAGTGTCACTCATGTGGTATCGCCGTACTCAGGAGAAGTAGGGCAATGTGTTTTGGGGTGTATTTTTACATATGCCCATGTTGGGTGTGAGAAATATCGCTGTAAACGACAACTTTTCAAATTTTTTTATTCAAAGTTGCCAATTTACAGAGATATTTCTCTCACCCAGCATGGGTATATGTAAAAATACACCCCAAAACACATTGCCCTACTTCTCCTGAGTACGGCGATACCACATGAGTGACACTTTTTGCAGCCAAGATGCGCAAGGGGCCCAAATTCCAACGAGTTCCTTTAGGAGGGCATTTACGCATTTTCTTCTCACGCTTTAGGCCCCTAAATGCCAGGGCAGTATAAATACCCCACATGTGACCCATTTTGGAAAGAAGACACCCCAGGTATTCGCTGAGGGGCATAGTGAGTCCATGAAAAATTAAACTTTTGTCAAAAGTTAGCGGAAAGGGAGACTTTGTGAGAAAAACAATAAAAATAAATTTCCACTAACTTGTGCCAAAAAAAATCTTCTATGAACTCGCCATGCCCCTCATGGAATACCTTGGGGTGTCTTCTTTCCAAAATGGGGTCACATGTGGGTATTTCTACTGCCCTGGCATTTTAGGGGCCCTAAAGCGTGAGAAGAAAATGCGTAAAAATGCCCTCCTAAAAGATACTCATTGGTTTTAGGGCCCCTTTGCGCATCTTGGCTGCAAAAGTGTCACACATGTGGTATCGCCGTACTCAGGAGAAGTAGGGCATGTGTTTGGGTGTATTTTACATATACCCATACTTGGTGAGAGAAATATCTCTGTAAATTGACAACTTTGAATAAAAAATGTAAAAAGTTGTCGTTTACAGTGATATTTCTCTCACCCAGCATGGGTATATGTAAAAATACACCCCAAAACACATTGCCCTACTTCTCCTGAGTACGGCGATACCACATGAGTGACACTTTTGCAGCCTGGATGCAGCAAAGGGCCCTAAACCAATGAGTACCTTTAGGATTTCACAGGCCATTTTTATGCATTTGGATTCTCACACTTTAGGGCCCCTAAAATGCCAGGTGAGTATAAATACCCCACAAGTGACCCCATTTTGGAAAGAAGACACCCCAAGGTATTCCGTGAGGGGCATGGTGAGTCCACAGAATTTTTATTTTTGGCACAAGTCAGCGGAAATTGTTTTTTTTTTTTTTTGTTTTTTTACAAAGTCTCATATTCCACTAACTTGTGACAAAAATAAAATTTTACATGAACTCACCATACCCCTCACAGAATACCTTGGGTGTCTTCTTTCCAAAATGGGGTCACTTGTGGGGTATTTATACTGTCCTGGCATTTTAGGGCCCCTAAAGCGTGAGAAGAAGTCTGGAATCCAAATGCGTAAAAATGCCCTGTGAAATCCTAAAGGTACTTATTGGTTTAGGGCCCTTTGCGATCTTGGCTGCAAAAAGTGTCACACATGTAGATCGCCAGTACTCAGGAGAAGTGCAATGTGTTTTGGGGTGTATTTTTATATATACCCATACTTTGTGTGAAAAATATCTCTGTAAACGACAACTTTTAAAAATTTTTATACAAAGTTGACAATTTACAGAGATATTTCTCTCACCCAACATGGGTATATGTAAAAATACACCCCAAAACACATTGCCCTACTTCTCCTGAGTACGGCGATACCACATTTGTGACACTTTTTTGCAGCCTGGGTGCACTAAAGGGGCCCAAATTCCAACGAGTACCTTTAGGTTTTACATGGCGGCTCACAATTTAGCCCCGCCCAAAATGCCAGAACAGTAAACACACCCCACAAATGACCCCATTTCGGAAAGTAGACACCCCAAGGTATTCACTGAGGGGCATAGTGAGTCCGTCTGAGATTTTTTTTTTTTTTTTGCCAGAAGTTAGCAGAAATTGAAACTTTTTTTTTTTTTTTTTTTTCTCAGAAAGTGTCATTTTCCGCTAACTTGTGAAAAAAAATGAAATGATACATGAACTAACCATGCCCCCCTGCGAATACTTTGGGGTGTCTTCTTTCTAAAATGGTGTAATTTGGGGGGTATTTATACTATCCTGACATTCTAGCACCTGAAGAAACATGACAGGCGCTCAGAAAGTCAGAGCTGCTTCAAAATGCAGAAATTCACTTTTTTGCACCATAGTTTGTAAACGCTATAACTTTTACCCAAACCAATAAATATACACTTATTGGACTTTTTTTTATCAAAGACATGTAGAACAATAAATTTAGAGAAAATTTTACAACAGAGAGTGAAAAATGTCATTTTTTTGCAAAAATTTCGGTAATTTTTGATTAATAGCAAAAAAAGTAAAAATGTCAGCAGCAATGAAATACCACCAAATGAAAGCTCTATTAGTGAGAAGAAAAGGAGGTAAAATTCATTTGGGTGGTAAGTTGCATGACCGGAGCAATAAACGGTGAAAGTAGTGTAGTGCGGAATTGTAAAAAGTGGCCTGGTCATTAAGGGGGTTTAAGCTAGGGCGGCTGAAGCGGTTAAAGTGCCCACAGATGCTTCTCTATAATATTCAGTGCTCGGCAGCTGAGCCCACGAGCCACATAATAACCCCCCCAGAAATTGCGCCTTTATTGTCAGACTCGCATCCATCAGCTAGGGTTTCCGGTATTGAGTTCTATCCTAGGGGCTCAATACCAGAAAAAAACGTTTTATCCTATTGCATTCTGAATGGAGAGCAATCCGTTCAGGATGTCTTCAGTTCAGTCCCTCTTAAGTTTTTTTGGACGGAGAAAATACCGCGGCATGCTGCAGTTTTGTCTCTGTCCAAAATTCCGCAACACTTGCCGGATCCGGCATTAATTTCCATAGAAATGTATTAGTGCCGGATCCGGCATTAAAATTACCGCACTGATGGATCCGGTCTGCGCATGCGCAGACCTTTAAAAATGTGAAAAAAATAAATACCGGATCCGTTTTTCCGGATGACACCCGCAGAGACGGATCCGTTATTGCAATGCATTTGTGAGACGGATCCGCATCCTTCTACAAATGCTGTCCGTTTGCATACAGATTGCCGGATCCGGCAGGCAGTTCCGGCGTCGGAACTGCCTGCCGGAATCCAGCAACGCAAGTGTGAAAGTACCCTAAATGGTATAAAAGTTGAAAATAAATCTTCTTTTTATTCCTTGCCATTTTGGAGAGCTCTGCTTGCTGTCAGTGAAGGGGAACCTTATTATTTAATACTGCTTAGAACTGGTTCCTGTGAACCACCGTACTATTATGGTGCAGTGATGCTTGGGGCCCAGCTATAAGTGACAACCAGCTACCGAGGCCGGGACTGGACAGAACTTAGTTTTTTTTTTTTGTTTAACCCTTTGGATGCTACAATTGCGTCTAAGTGTGTAAAATAAGGTACAAGGATTCCCTTTGTCACCCTGAGTGCTGGAGGAACACTATATTCATCACATCTATCAGTTTATGTCACCTGAAGGGGACACATGACTTTTCAGAGACGTTTAGACATTTCTGCATTTTTTACGTTTTACCATCAGAGGGCAAAACAGAAATTCTGCTATCTTCCTTGTGTATCGCCGCGTTTATAAGGCTTGTTGTGAACGTACCTTACTCCAGTCCCCCGGAGTAGATGACCTTTATTACAGGAATTAGATTTCTTTTGCAGTACCACTCTTCACCACCGTGTGGCAGCACAGCCTATAAGCACCGCTGTCTCCTTGAATGTATTTCTACAGTTACAATCTGCTCCAGTCACAGCCAGAGCTGCCTTTAAATTAGGTCTCAAGCTGCATATAACGGCTGCCCCCTGGTGGTTCTGTGTCTGTACTGACCGTGCCGAAGGATCCCAGGGGGGCAGTGTTGAATGCAGCTTTAGGTGTGAGTGAAGAATACGCACAAAGTAGGCTAATGAGCCCATGCTGACAGTAATGTACTTCGCACCAGTATCTGCTTACATCATCTGTATTTTGTTATTGGGTCGTTCAGCTAGTGATTCTGATAAGTGATAGTAGACAATTGCTAATTGTACAGTTCCCTGCAGCTTGTTGGGGGCCCATTGGCCCCCTTAATTATGAATATAACGCCTTGAGCAGCAGTCATGGCCAAATGCACACGTGACAGTATATTGTCCTCCCAGCATAGGCCTGTCCCTGCCATTGTTCTTGTGCTCTGGCAATAGCCACGATGTCGTCGTCTTCTTAAAAATGAATGTCCACCCTTCATATTGGCTGTAGCTTTGTTGTTGTGACACAGAGGTAAACGATGATATTCAGTCTGCCTGCAGTCACCACTAGGGGGAGCTCACAGCACATGTCCCATAAAACAGTATGCAGTCAGCTCCTAAGCTCCCCCTAGTGGTGGCTGCAGGTAGGCAGAGTGTGAGCATTTATATCTATCTTCATCAGGCTCTGTATTAGAAAAACAAAACTCTGCCCTATAGCAGAAAAGGCTTCTTTATGTGTTTCAGGAGGTTCCCCCCCGAACAGTACTACAGAATAGGGGAGTCTTTTAGATTACCTAGACTGATGCAGCAGAAACCTTCCGCATTTTTTCTGCCGAGTTTTCTCTTTCCTGTTTGTTTTTTGATTCCTGTCGTCTCATTCCAAGGATATTGTTATATGCCAAGAAAGGGAAACAATGGCGAGCGCACATCTATTTGAGGAGTCACAGAGGAGAACTTAAAGGGACCCAATCAACTTACCTGTAATACAAATATGAGGCAGAACAGCGCCACTGCTGCCCATGGCCGGACCTGGTATTGCAACTCAGCCCCATTCAAGTGCGCTGCAATACCAGACACAGCCTATGGACAAGGGTGGCGCTGTTACATACAGACCCTATTTTCTCATTTCAAACAACCACTTTAGATTGGATCTGTATCGGAGCTCACTGCATCCCCTGCTTGTTCTTTGTCTGTGCGGAGCTTGCTTTGGCTAGTTTCAGTCTTGGAAGCGTAGAAGCCAAGCATTTTCCCAGAATGCAGTGCAGCATAAAAGCTCAAATAAGCAGTTAGGGTCGTATCCAATAGCTCGAGGCAGAACGCAGCTCTTGAGGTGACTAGAGAAGATATCCTGTACATCGGGATGCATGCAAGATAAAGGATGTAAAGTATTTGCCAAGTTACTCTTGATTAACATGTCTAGACTGGAAAATGGTATTTAAAGGGATGCCCCTGGTTAATGCCTGCAATACCAGACACAGCCATAGACTAGAGGGGCACTGTTTCTGGAAGAAAACCGATCCTTATGTCTAATCCTGGAATGCCCCTTTAATTCATTTAAATTTAATTCATTCTGCTTTGATGGTGATGGGGTCAGTTTTTTGAGGCACAGAGGAGCCTCAAGCCTCATTCTGTTGTGGTCGCAGCGCAGACGTGCAGCCTACTGGAAATAATCATTTCGAGGGATACACGTTTACAGGGTTTATGAAAACCAGTGACCTATCGCATTGGGTTTTAACATTTGGGGCCCAATATGGCTGCCCTCCAGCATCGGTTGTGACTTGTCCACCCCTCCCTCCTCCCTGTTCATTGGCTAATGTTTGGTTGTAGGAAAGGATATGTATTTTAAAGAATTTTCCGATATGTGATGTTGCGAATCCGAATGCGGTTGTTAAGTATCTCGACATCTGAAAATGGCCGCCTCGGCCGCCCACTGTGATGACTAACGTTTTGCTTCCTTGCCGTATTTTACTTTCATAACGCTCTGACTTCTTTGCATGTTCCTCTCTCTGCTGCATCCTGGCATCTCACAGCTATCACACAATCAGGTAATTCTGCCGTCCCGCTCCTCCGTCCACCTTTTGTCTGTCCCAATCCGATCCATCATGGCGGAAGCGCGGTTCAGATTGAGTGTTATAGAAGGCGCTAATCGGGGAAACCGAGGCAGCCATTGTTTGGGCCGATTCAATATCCTCCAAGTGAATGTGTCATGAATCGGCCAATCGGGATCTCTGGACAATCATCAGAATGTTTATGCCTACAGCAATGGCGCCAAAATACAGGGGATATAGTTGGCGCCGAGTATGAAAATGGCAGCTGCTTTAAAAACAACAAAAAATAAATAAAAAAGAGTTTTGTCTCCCAGATATGGTTATAGGGGAGGAAAAAAACGCCATCAGGCAACATGTGTGATCCATACCGACGCACACGGTTCATTTGGCGCCATATATGTTATCCATGACTCCTCTGTTAAGCAGGGTGTAGGTGAAGCTTTAGGAAAACCAGAAATTACTAAGGAGCTCAGATTTTAGGGGGTTTTAAACTTAAAGGGGTTTTCTCACCGCAAACATTGGTGGCAAATACGCAAGGGTAAGCCACCAATGTCAGATAGGTGCGGGTCCCACCTCTTTGACCTCTCTAGAACCGAACTCGCAAAGCAAATAAGTGCACAGCGCAAGCGTGGCCACCCGCCATTCATTTATATGGGAAGCGCAGGCTCGACAATTTCCAGCAGTTCCATAGAAGAGAATAGAGCGGTGGCCGCACTTGCGCAGTGCCTTTTCTATTCGTTTCTATAGGAGTTCTGAAAATAGTTGAGCGCGCCGCTCGGCTATTTTCGGCACTCCCGTACAAATGAATGCAGGGTGGCTGCGCATGCGTGGTGCGCTCTGCTTCACTTTGGGCACTCCGTTATCTGACATTGGTGGCCTATCCTAGCAATATGCCACCAATGTTTGGGAGGAGACAACCCCTTTAGGATGATCCATACAATATGGATCTATCGCTTGCCACCAGTTATATCATTGATGGCTTACTTACTTTTTCCATCCACCTATACGGTGCCACTATGATAAAAATCAAGTGAAGTAGATTTCGAGCAGTATTGTCTAAGTGGACAGTGGTGGCACAGATGGATCCCGGGCACCAGATATATACATGATGATCCGTTTGGATGTGAGGGGAGGGGGCCTTCTTTGTATACAGACTTTGTAGACTATACAGCATTTGGTGCCAAATAGGTCAGTGTTAGAAATCTTTTTTTCTATGAAGACCACTTGGCGCCAGTTATGTATCTTGTAGAACAGGGATTTTTTTTCTTCTAGTGCAGTTATAGAAGAGGAGAAATAGTAATATATGGAAGGATTCTCTTGTCTGGCTGATCTACTTACACCAAGGAATCCTTTGGCGCCAGATATATAGATGATGGCTTCTTTATTAAGGACGCTTTTCTGATGAGTTTTTTTTTTTTAAATAAAGCTCAGATATAGGAATTAAAAAAGAAATACAGACTGAAAGCTGCCGATGCCTGAATCATCCATATTGACTGCTATTGATCCATTGGCGCCAGATATATAAGTGATGACGCCTTTGAAAAGGAGTTTTTTTTTTAATAGCAAAGCGGCACAGTAGGCCTTCTGACTCTGAAAACTGGCCATACACCTGAAATAACGGACGGCTGATTGAGCCAATGGGTATCTCTCCCGATCTCCCCTGCACGTGCATGCTCAGCTCAAATGGGAGAGGGGAGAACAGGATTTAATGGTGGCTTCGATCACCGATACTGTATGGTCACCGATACTGTATGGCCAGCTTCAGAAGCTTAGCGCAACTGTTTCCCTGGTGCCGCCATGTCCCTGGTCATGTATTTTTGGTCATTCTGGTTAGTGGGGATTGTCCAGATTTCTGTGGATCCGCGATCATGATACAATCTCTTACTATCCGATATTGTGGATTTGTGGCCCAAATCCTAATCTTTGTGGGGGGAGATTTATGAAACAGTCCGTAGCAACCAGTCAGAGCTCAGCTTTCATTTCGCATAGTGCCCTGGCAAAATGAAATCTGCGCTGTGATTGTTTGCTAAGGTTTTTTATTCTAGACACCTTTCCTGAATCGGTCTCTGTGGCCAACTCACAAAATGTCTGCCTCCGGTGATGCCTTGCACAAGTAAATAGAAATATGCTAGCGACATTCTTTTAGGATAGTCATAGTACATATTCCCTAAGGGTCATATAAATGGCGGACATTTTTGCGACATGGTATATGTATGGTCGGCAAACCATACATTAGGCACACATGACGCAAATCTTGTTTTTAGTAACTGTAACAATTGACAAAAATGTATTGTATTTTGTTCCTTAAAGGCCACCTGTCAGCAACACCAACCCTAGCAAACCAGGAACTATACCTGATAGGGTCAATCCTGCTGATTAAAAGGATACCTGTCTTGTGAAAATCGTTTGTGGTATTCCCAAGAAAAGTGACTTTCATTCTTCGTACAAAAGAGGGCTTCACCGGACCAAGGGGTGGGGCCCTCGGTGCAACTTAGCTTTGCAGTGCTGGCCACGCCCCTCTGGGAACTGAAGCTCTCATTTGTATAAAGAATAAAAATATGTTTTCCTCAGTAACGCCTCAACAGATTTTCACAAGACAGGTATCATTTTAATCAGCAAGATCAACCCTACCAGTCAGCATACCTGGTTTGGTAGAGTTGATCCTGCTAATCTCTCAAAAATATTCAGCTTTTTTCTTTTTGAAGAAAGCTTTATCCTTCCCTACCTTCTTCCCACTTTAATTTTTTTCTGAAAACACACTTTGTGGGCGTCTAGACTAAAATCTGGTTTTCAGAAATTGCACCTTGCTTTGAATTTTTTCTACACATTGTAAACAATTTCTAGAATAATTGATAATATAGTATAATGTGAACTTTTTGCCTCCTCCACAGAGGTTTTTTTTTTTTGGCCTGTGAAACCCCAGAAACGCGTTGTCTCATTTCTTTGCTCTTTTAAATCTCTAGAATTCCATCATATCACTGTCGCTCTCCCAGCCTGTCCTAACCATGTGTCTGTAGTTCTCCACCCTCTATCCTAAGTTGTCCTGTATCTTCCTATGTTCTACATACAATGGCATCTATCCATCTGATGGGATCTCATTGACCTCCACCTCCGAATCGATTTAGTTTTCTTTTTTTTCATGGAGGACCACACGGGAAACCATTGAGAACAGTGAAGACCCTACAGTCCATCTTCCCTCCATATTGAGAGAAGGAAGACTTTTCCTTCAGGAGAGGCCACCCTTCTTCCATTGGTTGGGTCTCATCCAATCTTGTACAAAATTGTGTCCAATGGGATACAATCATGAGTATGTAGAATCTTTACCAACACCTACAGGCATTGAGACATCTGCCTGTCCTCATACCACCATAGTATTGGGGATTGGTCAGTTTCATCTCATTTCTATGAGGGAAGAGAAGGATCTGGTGTCCATAAATGTCAGTTTTTAATGGCCGCCTGAATCTCCCATCATCAGGCCAGCCTAGAAAATTAGGATCTAGCGTTACCCATGAGATGTTTTTTGAAGAGATCCTTAGTGATTGCTGTAATTCTCAGAGGAACATAAAAGCAGGGTCTGTGTATTTCCATGAAGCCTGTGTGACTCTGTGACTAAGTGATGACACCTTAAGTTTGTGACCCCAGTTATTAGGGAAAAATGGAGTGCAAGAGCATAAGGTGGGCCTAGGAGGAACGTGGCCCTCATAGATGCATGATAGGAGTTCTCGGCTGGAGAGGTTAACATGATTTTCCGTGTAAAGACTCCGATAATAGAACTTTAATTTCATGAAGGCTTGGATATGGGCTCAGATCTTCCAATTTATTTTGTACTGTGCTGAAAGTTTCATGACCTTTCCGTAAATGTGTTGTTTTCAGGGATTTGGGTGTCACACAACAGCCCTGACCCAGTAATGAGACTTTTCTTTCCAGCTAAATATTATGAAAGTGTATGGATCAGTCTTCGTGTTCCCACCTGGGAGGGACATTTAGATGCAGAACAGATTTCCCAAAATGAATGCAACTTAAAGGGGTCTTCCAGATTAGAAAACCAATTTGCATACATCCTGGTAGTGAATTGTGAGCTAGTAGAGGGAGGTTACAAAGAGCGTCTCTGACTCTGGAGGACCTGACCATGGTGTAATTCTTCAGTTCCACGGTAGGTGGCACTGCAGGGAATGTGAACAGTTCCAAGCTTTCCTGTAGATTATTTGTGATCGCTGGGGATCCCAGCAGTAGGACACTTTGTGGTCACATTTTTGTCAAGGGATTTTAACCCTTTAAAGAAAAATTTCTGTCAGAAACTGAAAACTCAAGCCAATGCCGTTTTTAGGCATCAGTAATCTGAAAGATCCTTGAAGAGCATCTTTATCGTCAAGCTTTTAGGCTGGCCAGAAACTCAACAACCTACTCAGATAGAGCTCAGGAAGAAGCTTTGAGGACCAGTTCATGGGTACGGACCTGGTGGGTGTAGGTAGCGTGTTGGACAGGTGGTGTCTCCAGGTTTTGCTGAGTATCTGAGACAGGTTACTCCTTGATGGGATAATTGCCATAATCACCATTCACTTTTGCACGTGGCCGCTCTGAAGCTCCATGGGCTGTTCCAAGCCAAGCCCCCGATTCATGGGACGTATCATGGTCTTGAGCTGGATAAGTCATTCACCGTGATGATGTTGTGATGGCTTTTGGTCCCAATATCTTTTGGGACATTGTTGCAACCATGGCTGCACCCTACATTGGTCTGCTATCTTGGATGTATACCATTTATTGTCCTCTCTGCCATGGCCTGCACAACGCCTGGTTTCTCTGTTCCCTTCACCGACCTTCTGTTCCTCACCCGATATTCAGTTGTGATATTGCACCCCTCGTGCACTTGGCATGCTGAATGGTAATGCTCTTCTATTGATGCAGAAAACCCAGTCGTGTGCTGTTCCTTAGTGCCCCTGTGTCCTGTGCACGAGTTTTAACCCTTTAGTGAAGGTCACATGTGATTTTGACCTTTGCATTGTCATGTTTGTTCGGTTCCCTTTGACCCAGGGATGGCTTTGTGACTCGTCGCGTAGTCATTTGATTTTTCAGAGAGTTTGGACCATTTGGTGACCGCTTGTCTTCTGTTGCAGGTGGCGACTGGGCAGCATCAGAACCTATAACCCGGAACAGATCATGCTGAGCGCCGCGGTGCGGAGGACAAGCCGGGACGTCCGGATCATGAAGGAGAAACTCATCTTTTCAGGTGATTTGTGGGGTGTCCCTTCTCCATTCACTCCTGACGCCTACTTTTCACAACTGAGGGATTGGCAATACAATACAATAATGTCCTGATAGTCTGTTACAGTGTATCAGTGCAGGTGAAAGGCACAAGTCTAGATTCCAGGGTTTTTGTTAACTGAGAGCATCTAGTCTGGATACAGTAGTAACCCTCAGCTATGAGAAGCATTGGGTATGTACAGGCTTCAACTTAAGAAGGAAAACCAGAATGCCCCCATTTACTGACAACAAGCAGAGTTCATGAGAAAGGTAAAGAACAGAAACACAAAGTATATTAGAAAGTTGTATAAAATGTCGCTATAAAACTTGAAACCCCCTTTAAAAATGTCAATAGTTCATTGCGATTAAGGGCTTCAGTAACCTGGACCGAGAGGCCTGTAAGTTCTGCATCCCTCCGCCCTGATCGGCAACTTTCCTGTACTATGACTATGGGTGGGGGTGAGGAAAACAGGACTCACAGGCTTTCTCTATGAGTGAGAGGGGGAAGCAGGACTCACAGGCTTTCTATATGAGTGGGAGGAGGAAGCAGGAGTCACGGGCTTTCTTTGAGTGGCAGAAGGAAGCAGGACTCACAGGCTTTCTAAGAGTGGGAGGGGGAAGCAGGACTCACAGGCTTTCTCTATGAGTGGGGGGAAGCAGGACTCACAGGCTTTCTCTATGAGTGGGAGGAGGAAGCAGGACTCACAGGCTTTCTCTATGAGTGGAGGAGGAAGCAGGACTCACAGGCTTTCTCTATGAGTGGGAGGAGGAAGCAGGCTTTCTCTATGAGTGGGAGTAGGAAAGAGGACTCACAGGCTTTCTCTATGAGTGGGAGGAGGAAGCAGGACTCACAGGCTTTCTTTATGAGTGGGAGGAGGAAGCAGGACTCACAGGCTTTCTCTATGAGTGGGAGGAGGAAGCAGGACTCACAGGCTTTCTTTCTAGTGAGTGGGAGGAGGAAGCAGGACTCACAGGCTTTCTCTATGAGTGGGAGGAGGAAGCAGGACTCACAGGCTTTCTCTATGAGTGGGAGGAGGAAGCAGGACTCACAGGCTTTCTCTATGAGTGGGAGGAGGAAAGCAGGACTCACAGGCTTTCTCTATGAGTGGGAGGAGGAAGCAGGACTCACAGGCTTTCTCTATGAGTGGGAGGAGGAAGCAGGACTCACAGGCTTTCTCTATGAGTGGGAGGAGGAAGCAGGACTCACAGGCTTTCTCTATGAGTGGGAGGAGGAAGCAGGACTCACAGGCTTTCTCTATGAGTGGGAGGAGGAAGCAGGACTCGCAGACTTTCTCTATGAGTGGGAAGAGGAAGCAGCACTCACAGGCTTTCTCTATGAGTAGGAGGGGGAAGCAGGACTCACAGGCTTTCTCTATGAGTGGGAGGAGGAAGCAGGACTCACAGGCTTTCTCTATGAGTGGGAGGAGGAAGCAGGACTCACAGGCTTTCTCTATGAGTAGGAAGGGGAAGCAGCACTCACAGGCTTTCTCTGAGTAGGCAGTGGAGCAGGATTCTGGCTTTATCATTGAGTGGGCGGGGGAAGCAGGACTTACAGGCTTTATCCTTGAGTCTTGGCAGCAATTAAGAAACCTTTCACGTGAATGTAATGGATTAAGATCCTATCTTTATTATATTTCATTCTACTCCCTCCTCAGAGATTAATAACAGCATGGACACCCCCGAGGAGCTGTCGCTGTGCTCTGAAAGCCGCTACGAGGGTTTCTCCAACAACGCCATAACTCCAAGCACAGACTCCAAAGCCACCAGCAACCAGAGAGTCGAGGAGACCTGACAGGACGAGGCCCGATACATGTTTACAGTAAAATCCACAGAAGACCCCTCGTCCTCGGCGTCCACGTCTTCCCAAGACGGGGGCATTTTACGGGACTACTTTATGCCAGGATATTGTTTATTTTTGCAGATTTTTTTTCTCTTAGTCTTGTTGTATAATCCGGACTGTGACGTTGTAAATATGTAGAAAATAATTTGATTCCTTTTTTTTTCGCCCTTTGTGTATTTTGTGACTAGGACACAAGCAAGTTCTTGTGGAAATTGATTTTTTTTCTTTATTTTATTTTTTCAATTTAAACCGAGAGAATGTTGAACACAGCCTGATGGAGTCCGTCCCGTTCTTACAATAACCTCGCTACACAGTCTGATAACGATATCGTGTATAAGGGGGAAGCGCGGTCTTCTCATACTGGAGGCGTCCAATTTGGATCTTTTTAACACCATTAGTTTTCAGGATATGTATAGAAGTGGTCACAGGAAGTTCTGTCTGCTATACAGTACACTGCCTCTCCAGGCTGCACAGACTTGCCACAGGCCCCTCCCACTCAGACAGTATGAGAGGATGGTAGATATCATCCAACTTCAAGATCCATATATGAAAAAGAGCAAAGGGGAGAACATGCAAGAAGCATTTAGAGTCTATATAATGCTATAGCGTCCCGATGGGGGGGATGATGTGTAAAGGACGGAGATTATCAATGATTACCTCCTTCTCTAACCTGATACTAACCTGATTTTACCTGCAGGGCTCCTTACACCTTTTCACAAGTTAGATCTAAAGATCTAGTTACAGTATCACTTATTCTCTAATCACATCCAGAGCTGCTTTCAAAATTCTGCTGTTTAGCTTCTCTTTGTCAGATGAACTCCACCAGAAAAAAATCTAGATGCAGCTTTGGAAGTGACTAGAGTGTTAGGCGTGCAATAATTAGAGATCAGTGCAGGGTACTACTGTATTTGCCAATTTAGTCAATCTATGTAAAAAAAAATTATGTGGAAAGTTCCTTTAAGATGCAGGCATCGGGTTTAATGGATGTAGAGCCCCAATATCACCATGACGACTATGAGCTCCCGCTTAGCCGCAGCGTGCAACTTCTCAGATGGTTTTTGGAATTTTTTTTTTATCCCATAGATTTCTATGCAATAGTTTGCTCCACCTAATAGTGACCTGAAACCCCTGTATGTCCATGGGGACCCTTATATCACCTAGCCATTCCGTCCTCCTCCAATGCCGCGGTTACTTTCCAGCTTCTGTAAAACTACAACTCTCAGCATGCTAAGAGTTGCACTGCTTCAACAGTTCAAGTTCCCTGCTTTACTGCTTGTTGCGAATGATTATCCTTCAGAGAGCAGCCAGAAAGATAATAGGCCGTTTCTGTTAATGACATCATATGTCCAGTTTGTGCTGACATCATATGACTCCGCCCAGTTTCTGGTGACATCATATGCCCAAAAAACAGGGGTAAAAAAAGTGTAATTCTCTACAAGAATGTTCCACAAAAGACTATTTGGAATGAAACATTAATGATGGTGGCAACATGAGTTCATTTCATGAACTGGACGCTTTGATTGACTGAGAAGCCCCCCTGTAGTGACATCATACCATACCACTGCAGCTTAAAGGGGTTCAGTGGGAAGGAACAAATAAAGTTTTTTTTTTTTTTTAAAGGGGGTGGGGGAAGTCATGTTCCTGTAGTTCATGAAACGTCATTTCATCCCTAAACTGTGTTACACAATGGGATGCACGATAGCGACTGCATCCCCACGGATAGGGAGCCCCTTTCACAAACCTCTTTGGCTCACACAATAGGTTAGTTTATGCCAAGCGTCAGCCGCCTCAGCACTCCAACTGCTGTTGTAGGAGTTCCAAGAACAGCCCAGCACGTGTGCATGCTGAGAGTTGTAGTTCCCAAAGAGCTGGTGCACAGGAGGTTGCCGAGCTCTGGTTCATCCTTGCCACAGGGGAACACTCCGTGCAAAGATACACTATATTATGTCTAGTGCTGGGCCTTAGGGGGTGGAGCATGACACACAGATTCAGGACCACCCAAAAGAGCTTCACTTTATCATGCTCCGCCCCCTCAGACCCTGTCGTAAACATAACACAATGTGTCGTTTCTACCTGGGCTATTCCTTGAAATGTATTTCCAGCTCATGCCACTTGACGGCAATGGAAAGACGTAAAAAAAAAAAAATTTCCATGAAAATCCAGACGGCCACCAGAACTACAGGTAAAACCAGAATTGCTATGAGACATAATGTATAGAAGTATCGTACACAGTAAATCAAGACCTGTGACTTTTATACCAATGTCCTGATGCAGAAAATAATAAAATGTTTTTCTATCATTATCCAGTTTATAGAGTCGCAGTAACCATCACTCGCCACTAGATGCTGTAGAAAATTCCTAGTAGTTCGGCATTGTGTATTATAGCGCCCCCTTGCCTTTAAAGAGGTGTGCCGGGACTTTAATATTGATGATCCATCCTTTATGATTGGTCATCAATATCAAACTGGCGGGGGTCTGACTCGAAGATGCTGGGAGTTGGATTCCTGCCGATTTGATAATGACGACCAATCCTAAGGATAGCTCATCAGTATTAAAGTCCTGGCACACCCCTTCAATATTTGGCAAAATATCTGGAAAGAAGGGAAATAAGTCCCTACAATAAATAAAAATGTTAATCTGCCAACGCAAAGCAGCACAACATACAAATAAGGGACTGTCATGGCAGAAAGAGGGCGAGCCCTTCATCCAGATTTTTATTTTTTTAGTTTCTGGAGATTTTGTGTTTTGAATCATATTTAGGGGGTTTTTTGTTCCCACTGCTGCTGATCACCACCATATGGGGAGCAACACCCCGCCACCCCCATGGACTGCCGCGCCACTCTACAACCGTCCTGAAACAGTATTTATTCCTTGTGTTCTATGATCAGGCTGTGACATGTTACTGTGTTGTGTTCAAGAATAAATGAATTTCGTATGGATTCCTACCATTACCTTCTCTTATTTATTGTCCTTCCTAACCTCTGCTATATCCTAGGCATCATGTAAAATATACTGTATATGTACAGCTGTTATAACCTGGGTATCTCCTGTATATAATCAGGGCCGGCTTCAGCAACCGGCAAAGCCGGGACCCATTGCTCCTGGGGGGGCCCACTGAGCTGCTATGAGCACTTCCATAAATACAGATGCAAGCGCTCATTGCTGTCATGTCACTTACGCAGTACCCCTTCTGGTGGGCCCTCTGAATCACACGAGGCCGGCTGCTGCAGAGCTTCAGACATGCCCCCTCTACAAAGAACATGCTGCCTGAGGAGAGAGACCACAGCGGCTGGAGCAGAAGTGTGAACACGGTCTGAGTAAGTCGGCACTGTGACTGTCTCCTCTCTGTTGGACAGGAGGGGCTGGGGGTCAGGGAACTCTCCCAGCTGCTGCTGGATGCTGTAGACCAGCAGCTTCCAGCTATTTAGTTGTTTTACTGCCTGATTAAGCAGTTTGCCTCCATGACACCTGCCCCCCCCCCCATATCCTGTCCTATCTCATCCTCATAGGGCCCCTGCTGTCTCTTTTCCTCCATGTATCCAGAGCTCCTGTTTCACCCTCCTATCTCCTATTGCTGCCTTGCACAGACCTCCTGCCACTACTTCTTGTATGAATCCCCCTCAGAGCCCCTTCCACATACTTGCTGTGTTCAGACCTCTTGTCCATTCCGGGCCCCTGTCTCACTCATCTGCGCCTCATTATGGTGGCGTCTGAACCGCATTCACCATAAGGACCTTCATACATCACAGGGTAATGTGACTGTGCCCCCTTATACCCTGCATTGTGCCCTCTTACCACACCCTGTACAGTGCCCCTAGTTATTCCTTGTACTCTGCCCTCTTATACCCTTTTATCCAGTCACTGTATGGCGGTGCTATCCGGTCACTGTACAGAGGTGTTATCCGGTCACTGTATGGCCATAACTGTATCCCTTTTCCTGCCCACGCCACCTTTTTTAGACATGGCATGAGCGGGAAAAATGTAGATTGCGGTGCTAAGTACCTTTCCGCCACAATCTGTGTCAGAAATAACTAGCGTTAAAGTTTTCCGGTATTGAGTTCCGTCATCATCTTGTATATAGTGATATGGACCATGCTGGTATAACCTGGGTATCTCCTGTATATAACTATACTAGCGGGATGACCCGGATTCACACGGGTATATTTCCACTATTTTATTTAATGTTTGTGAGGTTAAAAGATGACCACAGTGTTTTCAATAACAGTGACCTCTACAGCACCCTTCCCTCTTAATAGTGACCTCCACAGCAGCTTACTCCCTTAACGTTGACCTCCATAGCAGCCCGCTCCTTTAACAGTCACCTCCACAGTGCCCCACCCCGTTAACTGTGACTTTCACAGCCCCCATAACAGTTTTATCCACAGCGGCCTATCTCCTTAAGGCCTCATGTACATGGGCCGGACAACGGCCGTGTGCATGAGGCTTAACACTGACCCTCCACAGCACCCTGCCCCTTAACGTTGACCTCTACAGTACCCTGCCCCCTGTACACTGACCAATACACTGGTCCGCCCCCTTAACATTGACCTCCACAGTACTCTGCCCCTTAACGTTGACCTCTACAGTACCCTGCCCCCTCTACACTGACCAATACACTGGTCCGCCCCCTTAACATTGACCTCCACAGTACCCTGCCCCCTTAACACTGACCTCCACAGCACCCTGCCCCTTAACGTTGACCTCTACAGTACTCTGCCCCCTCTACACTGACCAATACACTGGTCCGCCCCCTTAACATTGACCTCCACAGTACCCTGCCCCCTTAACACTGACCTCCACAGCACCCTGCCCCTTAACATTGACCTCTACCACAGCAGCAAAAAACAGCTTAACAGTGACCCTTTAAAATGTGACATCCATAGCACTTCACCCCTTAAAAGTGACTTCCATAGCACCATGCCCCTTAACAGTTGTGGTATAACTGTGTATGTCAAGACTGAAGGACCTGCAAGTTTCTATTGGATAATAAGGGTCATGTGACTGTGTGAATGGCATTTAGAATGTGAGGAAAGCTGCGAACTCCTATTGGCTAATACATTTTTGGGGAATATCTCAGGAATTGTACGCCCTAGAGAGCTGAGACCCGGTCTAAAACCTTCCCAGACACCTGATGTACCTGAGTGTCAAATTTGGTGCAGACAGAGAACAGACAGAAATAATTTTTATATATATATAAGAGATGTGCATCTGGTAGTGTGTTATATTTGGTAGTAAAGAACAGTCAGTTCCTGAAGTTGATGTGTTATTTATGGTACACACTTATATAGCGGTACTATATTCCGCAGCACTTTACAGACTTTAGCATTACTGTCACCAGTGAGACTCACCATCTACCGTAAGTTATGTTAGAAGGTGAGCACAATGTAAGTGAGTAAATTTGACAAGGACCAAATTGTGACGGCTGGACGACTGATCAGGGCCTTTCCAAAATGTGTTTTTTCCTGTTTCTGTGACTTTACTGCACCATAATAGTGCGGCAGTGTGCAGGAACTACTACTACGACGACTTTGACCTTGGTTGCTCCTGGGAGATGAATTTTCTGGAAGTTCCAATTTAGCATGAAGGTGAGTAAACTCTATAGCTGCTATAGGGCCTGGATTCTGCAGAAAAGAGGATACATAAAACCTTTCTCCGATTTCCTGTTGCTCATAAATGCTAATATTTGCTCAGCGCCTTTATATCAAATCCTTGATGTCAAATACGTAATAAGCTCCAGTGATGAAATGAAGAGATAAAGTTTAATGGACCAAATAAATCCGTTCAAAAGGTTGACACTTTTTTTCTATGGAACCTGTGGTAATGGTAGACTGCATGGCTAGGAGTTGGATGCTATACACCTGTGGTAATGGCAGACTGTATGGCCGGGAGCTGGATGTTATACACCTGTGGTAATGGCAGACTGCATGGCCGGGAGCTGGATGTTATACACCTGTGGTAATGGCAGACTGCATGGCTAGAAGCTGCATGTTATACACCTGTGGTAACGACAGACTGCATGGCTAGGGGCTGGATGTTATACACATGTGGTAAAAACAGACTGCATGGCTATAAGCTGCATGTTATACACCTGCTAGGGGTTGGATGTCATACACATGTGGTAATGGTAAATGGCATGGCAAGGGATTAGAAGTCATACACCTGTGGTAATAGCAGACTGCATGGCTAGGGGCTGAATATTATACACCGGTGGTAATGGTAGACTGCATGGCGGGGAGCGGGATGTTATACACCTGAGGTAATGGCAGACTGCATGGCGAGGGGCTGGATGTTATACACCTGTGGTAATGGCAGACTGCATGGCGAGGGGCTGGATGTTATACACCTGTGGTAATGGCAGACTGCATGGCTAGGGGCTGGATATTATACACCGGTGGTAATGGTAGACTGCATGGCGGGGACCGGGATGTTATACATGTGGTAATGGCAGACTTCATGGCCGGAAGCTGGATGTTATACACCTGTGGTAATGGTGGACTGCACAGCCGGGGCCGGATGGTATACACATGTGGTAATGGCAGACTGTATGGCCAGGGGCTGGTTGTTATACACCTGTGGTAATGGTAAATGGCATGGCAAGGATTGAAAGTCATACACCTGTGGTAATGGTAGACTGCATGGATAGAGACTGGATGTTATACACTGTGGTAATGGCAGACTGCATGGCCGGGGAGCTGGATGTTATACACCTGTGGTAATGGCAGACTTCATGGTGGGGAGCGGGATGTTATACACCTGTGGTAATCACAGGAAATTATGCCATTAGGAAACACAGCTTTTCCCCCAAAAAAACATGTTGACAGAAAATATAATCGCCAGCTCGAAGTGACAGCTTTGCTCTTGGAGTACGACTGCCACCCAACTGATATTTACATCTGGGGTCTGGTGCTGTTAAATCCCTGCTTCACCAATCGCCTTTCCAAAATTAGTTTTTTCCTGTTTTTGTGCCTTTACTGCACCTTAATAGTGCGGCAGTGCGCTTGAACTACTAGTACGACGCCTTTAATCTTGGTTGCTTCTGGGAGATTAATTTTGTGGAAATTCCGAGGTGACATGAGGTGAGTAAACTCTATAGCTGCTATAGGGCCTGGATTCTGCAGAAAAGAGGATACATAAAACCTTTCCCTGATTTCCTGTTGCTCATAAATGCTAATATTTGCTCAGCGCCTTTATATCAAATCCTTGATGTCAAATACGTAAAAGGCTCCAATGATGAAATGAAGAGATAAGGTTCAATGAAAATAGTGCTCCGGCCACTCTCATTACTGTAAAAGCCTTTATTGCAAATCCTTTCGTAATTAATGGACCAAATAAATCAGTTCAAAAGGTTGACACTTTTTTCTATGGAGCTAAAACAACCATGTTGCATGCCATTTGGGCACCAACCCATTGTGAAGTATTTATTGTGAGGCAGAACACTGAAGATTTGCATTTCATACTAATCACATTATATACTGGAATCGGTATATTGATGACGTTTCTTGGGGACCTTAAGGCCTCTTTCAGACGGGCGTTCCGGATTTGCTCCGGATGCATTGTGGGAAACCCGCGCGAGTGCGCACGCAATTTCAGTCAGTTTTGACTGCGATTGCATTGTGTTGTTCAGTTTTTTCCGCGTGAGTACAATGCATTTTGCACGCGCGTGATAAAAAACTGAATGTGGTACCCAGACCCGAACTTCTTCACAGAAGTTCTGGTTTGGTGTTGTGTAGATTTTATTATTTTCCCTTATAACATGGTTATAAAGGCAAAATAATAGCATTCTCAATACAGAATGCTTACTAATCCTGCAAAAGGACCTTTAATGACGTTATCACGCTCACCACGTAGATTCTTCTATCTTCATTCAGCAGGACCTGCGCTGACGTCACCGTGCTCACCAGGTCATCAAAGGTCCTTTTGCAGGTCCTGAAAGAAGAAGAAAGAAGACAATGCCGGCTGCGCGATCAAGTGGATGAGGTGAGTTAACTTTTTTGATTTTTTAACCCCTCAAGTTACATTTTAGTAAGCATTCTGTATTAAGAATACAGACCATGTATTAACCATGTTATAAGGGAAAATAATATAGTAAATTGACTTTAATCAATTTACTTACATCATCTCCTTAGTAACCATTCGTGAAAATTGCATTGCCTCTGCACTTGCTTGCGGATGTTATGAGATTTTCGCGCAGCCCCATTCATTTCTATGGGGCCTGCGTTGCGTGAAAAATGCAGAATATAGAACAAGCTGCGATTTTCACGCAACGCACAAGTGATGCGTGAAAATCACCGCTCATCTGCACAGCCCCATTGAAGTGAATGGGTCAGGATTCAGTGCAGGTGCAATGCGTCCTCCTCACGCATTGCACCCACGCGGAAAACTAACCCGTGTGAAAGGGGCCTAAGAAGAGTTTTAAAAAGTCCCACACCTGTGGTTATGGCAGACTGCATGGTTGGAGGTTGGATGTTATACACCTGTGGTAATGGCAGACTACATGGCCGGGAGCTGGATGTTATACACCTGTGGTAATGGCAGACTGCATGGCCGGGAGCTGGATGTTATACACCTGTGGTAATGGCAGACTGCATGGTCGGGAGCTGGATGTTATACACCTGTGGTAATGGCAGACTGCATAGCCAGGAGCTGGATGTTATACACCTGTGGTAATGGCAGACTGCATGGCCGGGGGGCGGGATGTTATACACCTGTGGTAATAGCAGACTGCATAGCCAGGAGCTGGATGTTATACACCTGTGGTAATGGCAGACTGCATGGTTAGGGGGCGGGATGTTATACACCTGTGGTAATAGCAGACTGCATAGCCAGGAGCTGGATGTTATACACCTGTGGTAATGGCAGACTGCATGGCCGGGGGGCGGGATGTTATACACCTGTGGTAATAGCAGACTGCATAGCCAGGAGCTGGATGTTATACACCTGTGGTAATGGCAGACTGCATGGCCGGGGGGCGGGATGTTATACACCTGTGGTAATAGCAGACTGCATAGCCAGGAGCTGGATGTTATACACCTGTGGTAATGGCAGACTGCATGGTCAGGGGGCGGGATGTTATACACCTGTGGTAATAGCAGACTGCATAGCCAGGAGCTGGATGTTATACACCTGTGGTAATGGCAGACTGCATGGCCGGGGGCGGATGTTATACACCTGTGGTAATAGCAGACTGCATAGCCAGGAGCTGGATGTTATACACCTGTGGTAATGGCAGACTGCATGGCCGGGGGGCGGGATGTTATACACCTGTGGTAATAGCAGACTGCATAGCCAGGAGCTGGATGTTATACACCTGTGGTAATGGCAGACTGCATGGTGAGGGGCTGGATGTTATACACCTGTGGTAATGGCAGACTGCATGGTGAGGGGCTGGATGTTATACACCTGTGGTAATGGCAGACTGCATGGCCGGGAGCTGGATGTTATACACCTGTGGTAATGGCAGACTGCATGGTCGGGAGCTGGATGTTATACACCTGTGGTAATGGCAGACTGCATGGCTGGGAGCTGGATGTTATACACCTGTGGTAATAGCAGACTGCATGGCCGGGAGCTGGATGTTATACACCTGTGGTAATGGCAGACTGCATGGCTGGGAGCTGGATGTTATACACCTGTGGTAATGGCAGACTGCATGGTCGGGAGCTGGATGTTATACACCTGTGGTAATGGCAGACTGCATGGTCGGGGGCGGGATGTTATACACCTGTGGTAATGGCAGACGACATGGCTAGAAACTGGATGTTATACACCTGTGGTAATGGCAGACTGCATGGCCGGGGGGTGGGATGTTATACGCCTGTGGTAATCACAGAAAATGATGCCATTAGGAAACACAGCTTTTCCCACAAAAAAAAACCAGAAAATATAATCGCCAGCCTGATTTGCTCAAAGTGACGGCTTTGCTTTTGGAGTACGACTGCCACCCAGCTGATATTTACATCTGGGGTCTGGTGCTGTTAAATCCCTGCTTCACCAGTCGCCCTGCAATTGCTGGTTTGGCATAGACCGGTGCAGTGCTGTGACATCCTCATGGCTGGTGGACTGACAGTAGCAAATCTCTAAATGCAGATCTGATGCCTTCTGTCGGGCAGGTAGGCACGGCAGGCGCGGTGATGTCACTTCTGCCTGCACCAACCCAAAGGTCTCAGGGCAAATGGTGGAGTAGGAAGCACTAGTCATGGAATGTGGGCTAGGTATTCATTCTGAGACATGAAATGGGCATTATACTGTGTGGGGGCACATAAGGGGGCATCATGTGTGGCGCCATCATACTGTGAGGTGGGTATAAGGGGACATCATGTGTGATGGCATCATACTGTTTAATGGGCGTTAAGGGACATTATACCCTATGGGGAACTTAGGGGACATCCTACTGTGTGTGGAGGCACTAAGTTGGCATTACTTTGGGCACTATTTGTGTGAGTGAGGATTTGGCATGGTTTGAGATTTAGTTTAACGGATAAATTTGCCGCAGTACAAATTCTGTCACAGTAAAGGGGTACTGTCGAGTAAATGGCTGGAGGAAGTTATCATGGTGGTCTGGGCTGGCTCCTCACATAATGGGCAACATGGGGTTAAAGGGATATATTGGGATTTTCATATTGATGGCCTATCTTCAGGATAGGTCATCAATATGAGATAGGCGGGAGTCCGACTTCCAGCACCTCCGCCGATCAGCTGTTTGCGGAAGCTGCTGCCTGCTTGCATCTTACCAAGCACAGCGCCACCCATGAGATAGAGCTGTTCTTGGTATTGCATCTCAGTCCCGTTCACTTGAATGGGACCGAGGTACGATGATGTCACTGGCCCAGGAAGGGGCCCAAGATCTCACCGAGCTCCATGAACTCTTTGTACCGCTGATCGGCACTGAGTCGGCCTCACTGTCCTGAGGATAGGCCAATATGAAAATCCCAGAGAACCCCTGTGAGGTACATGATGGGGGTTACTTCACCCCACTTGCCTCACGTAAATATTATTCATTTTGAACCTCTATGTGCCTCACATTTATAGTAAGTAACCTCATGATGTACCCACACATTAACCCCATGCTGCCCATTATTTGAGGAGGTACTTGGTGGTAATGCCTCCAGCATTTCTCCGCACTATGCCCGTCTCTTCCCTGTCTGCCCACTCGCTCTACATGTGCCCCTCCAAACTACCAACCCTGTGCACTGTGCCTGAGGCTGACAGAGAAATTGGAAGATTTTTATTGTTTCCTCCTGGACTCCACGTGTGGCTCCTCGGTACATCCTTCAGCTCCTCAAGAGTGGAAACACCACCATGACCCAGCGGGAGCAGGCGGGCTGCACCGGCCCACAGAACTGGAGATACCAAAGAGCCCATTGTTCTGATATTTCCATTCATTGGGTGTCATATACTGGACAGAACGTCTATTATTTATTTATTTCAGGATATGAGCTGAGCGCTGCGATTGGCCAGTGTTCCAGCCCTGGGAGAAGGAGACGCCCAGGGCAGAAGAAGAAGTCTCCGCCCCAGGCAAAATTAGAGCAGCAGGAGCGCCGGTACCGGGGGCTACAGAGGACGAACGGAGCTGCACCCAGGGATACAAGTCAGTGCAGGGACATCCCTGGGTGCCACTCTCAATGTACATAGCTTTAACTCATAAACTGTGGACCAGTGAAAGGTCCTCTTGGCAAGTCAGGACCATAAACACTTTGTAACACACTAACTGGTAAAATCATCCTGCACCGCCGCTCCCCATCCTCCAGGAGACGTGGCGTCCATAGTTACGTAAGTCATATGATACAAGAGCTACCACAGAATGTGAAACATGACAGCAACCTTCAACTACCTGAGCAGGTGGCAATGTAAAAGTGAGGCCCGATGTACACCAGAAGAATTTTAGTGTTTATTTTTTACCTACTACCTTTTATTTACCTCTATGAGGCCCCTATTTTAGAGAGGGGGAATGAATATTTTTTTTAAAATAAAAGCCTGCAATGCACACAATTCCATTTTAGACTGAAGCAGCCAAAAATTCTTGGTCAAAATTAATCCTTTTACAGCCCTTGCCAGTAGTAACAATGGCTTCGGCTAAAACCGGAAATTGTTACGTCATTTCCTGTTACTCACCTGTCTGATTTTCTTCTTCGCGAAAAGGAACTGCAAACCCGCCTCTATGCATATGATTGGCTACCCGTACAAAATAATTATCCAATAAGAATTGAGCTTTCTCAGCACTAGGGGCAAAATTATCTATATTGTTTTATAGACGTCGCTGTCTTCGGTGCGGGAAGGAGGCGGCCATGTTGATGTGGAAGCTTATAATGATTATCCCTTCTGCTCTGTAGTAATATTACGGACACAACAGGACGGCATTTTCCCTTGCACTGTGATATTTTACTTTTCACCCCCGATATATATCGTTATAGTAAAGCAGCGCATAAAGCAGGCGCCATTTTCCTGTAGCCTAAGGCTGTGGGGAAAGTAACGGTGAGACGATCACATGATGAGGACTCCCAGAAACCTTTGCGGTTCTTAATCGGTATCCATTGATGAGATGTTTATAGGAGCGGCTATGAACGGGAGCGTCTCATGACGGAGGTGACACATACTGCACTATGATTATTACCGACCCGGCGGCTCCTCCGCTCCAGTATGACCTCTAGAGCAGACCGGGAGGCGTTACCCTTAGCAACCAATCAGATGGCTGCTTTCATTTTTTAACCTGCTCTAGGAAAGGTGACAGTTGAGACCTGGTTACTATGGGCAACGCCTCCATCTTTTTCTCATCATTGGTTCTTAGGACTGAGGTCCAAATATATGTGATTTATTATAAGTGCGATATTAATAATATTGTCCGTCTACACGCTGAAAACGGAACAGAAAAAAAAATCAGACACTGGCTGTGTTCACACAGGGTGGTCAGATTGCATTTTGTGCTGCAGTGGCAAAAAACACGATATGATTGCAACATGTGACTATAACGTGCGCCGCAGGGTAACTGACGCGCTTCCGTGGGTTCAGAGTAGCAGAGTTTTATTTTCCTCGTCTAGACTGTAAGCTCCTCGATCAGTATTTGTCATGTTGTGTTTCCTCTGGTTGTAGACTTGTCCCTTTTCTTCTTACTCCACATCTTATTTGTTGTCTTCTCGTTTGTTGTCCTGTTTTTCATCTTTATTTATGGGGAAGATTTATTAATCCTGTCTAATAGTTCGGCTGCTTTCACACTGCCGGCGGGAGTTCTGGTCGGGTAGCAGTTGGATCTCCTTCAGACCCCACTATAGTCAGTGGGACTGGGGGCACTTCGGTACCGTCCGGCAACGCCAGATCCAGAGACCTCCAGGAGGCTGTTCTCTGCCGGAGCAGCCTGAAACTTCTTTTTCATTGTCTTCCTGTCCATTGTCTCTCTCTTCCTTTTTATTGTTTTGGTCTTCCTTATCTTCTGCTTTGTTTTCCTCTTCTTGTTCATTGTCTGCTCCTTCTATTTCATTGTTTTGCTCATCTTCATTATCTTCCTTTTCATTATTCTTAGTTTTCATTGTCCTCCCCTTCTTTTTTTATTGTCTCCTTCTTCTTGTCCGTTCCTCTCCTTCTTCTTCTTGTCCGTTCCTCTCCTCTTCTTCTTCTTGTCCGTTCCTCTTCTCTTCTTCTTCTTGTCCGTTCCTCTTCTCTTCTTCTTCTTGTCCGTTCCTCTTCTCTTCTTCTTCTTGTCCGTTCCTCTTCTCTTCTTCTTCTTGTCCGTTCCTCTTCTCTTCTTGTCCGTTGTCCTCCTCTACTTCTTGTCCTTTGCCCTCCTCCTCCTCTTCTTCTTGTCCATTGTCCTCCTCCTGTATTTCTTCTTGTCCGTTCTCCTCCTCCTCTACTTCTTCTTGTCCGTTCTCCTCCTCTTCTTCTTGTCCTTTGTTCTCCTCCTCCTCTTATTCTTGTCCTTTGCCCTCCTCCTCTTCTTCTTATTGTCCTTTGCCCTCCTCCTCTTCTTGTCCGTTGTCCTCCTCTCCTTCTTCTTCTTGTCTGTTGCCCTCCTCTTTGGCATGTGCGAGGCTAAGCTGCATTCAGTGAACAGAGCTTATCCTCGCCCACGCCTCTTGATACAAGTCGTGACGTGACTGGGCGGGGCGCTAGCAGCGGTGGGAAGGTCGCGGCGCTCCTGCAGCACCGCTGCCTTCTCTAACAGCTGATCGGCGGGGGTCCCGGGTGTCAGACCCCGGCCGATCAGATGCTGATGATCTATCCTGAGGATAGATCATCAGTTGTAACAAAGTGAAGAACCCCTTTAAGGACTTACCTACAGTGATGCTGAGAAAGTCAGGCTGTAGCAACGGGCAGCCATGGCAGGACTAGAAGGCCCCTCCGAATGTGTGGGGGCCAGATGAGGGCCCATGGCTTCGGTAGATACTGTCGCTGCAGGGTTGTAAAGGTCGGTGAAATAGAGGCGGTGGCATTAGTGAGGAAGCCAACAGCGATTTCTGGCCCACGGACAGGCACAGATGCACCAGATTTATTAAGAGTAACAAGCCTCTTTGGTACATTGTACTCGAGTGCTGAATTTTTTAAGGCATTTTTGCCTTATTTGGCATCAGATCATTGCAGGTTGTTTGAAATGTTTGGCGTTTTTAGAAATAAATTGTTTGGCGTTTACCACCCACTGGAGGGGAATTGGCTAGATTTTTTTTTACACTTTTTACAAAGTCACATTTGATAAATCCGCTCTACATTTACTCATCTGGTTAACTATTCTCACTTTTTGAAAGAGGTGGTAGCAACACAAAGTCATGAAACGGCTTATGCTAAATTTTGCAGCAACTTTGTAAACCATAAATCTGGCGCCCGGAGCTTCCTAAACTCTCCCTCCCCTTGTCGTCTTGTTCAATCCCTGTCTAGAGTTCCCCCTCTCATCATGGTCTTCGTGAGCCTTGTTGTAATAGAAGACCATTGTGTGGATGTTCCTGAGATAATATCTGGCGTACATGTCATAACAAGTGACTGTTTTTACTGTATTCACCAGTGATCCAGGCGTTTTATCTAGAATCTTTTCCTACATTTATCTTTTCTGCAGCCTCAGAATTGTCACTGCTGAGGTCCTTGCATGGTCTGGGTCCTTTCCATGACTGATCGGCTGAGGATGAAGACGGACAATGATGAGATGACCAAGAGGATCCTAAGTGTCACCCTGGAGATCATCTACCTGCTGACCGGAGAGGTGAGGCATTCTGGAGATAAGTCACGTATGATTTTGGGAAGTTCTTGGTGTATTTCTTCTTGTTGCCTCCTTGGTTTCTATTTCATTAGGATTACGGACCAGTGAAGAAGTCCACCAAACCTTTGACAGCCAGCAGAGGACATAGCAGGGCTCAGAAGCTCACAGCAGGGCCTCCACCTCACTCACTGATACAAAAGAGACACCATAAGAGGATCCTAGACCTCACCAACAAGATCATTGAGCTGCTGACAGGAGAGGTGAGGAATGGGGGTCATTATACACAGAGACAATGTGTCTGGACAGCAATGAGCATCTCGTTGTATCTGTCAGGTTTCTGTAAGGTGTCAGGACGTCGCTGTCTATCTCTCTGAGGAGGAGTGGGAGTACCTAGAAGAACAGAAGGATCTCTACAAAGACGTCATGACGGAGATTCAGTCGCCCCTCACATCACTGGGTAAGTGATATAGCTAGAGGCAAACATCCTCCGATAAATCCTATATATACAGTGTGTTCAGTCCCTGCATCTTTCTTCTTTAGAAGGGTCCAATAAGAGAATCACAGTGAAGAGATGTCCCAGTCCTGACCATCCACAGGAGTCTACAGAGGAAAGTCACAGCGTCCCCCAGGACGATCAGGTAGGTGGAGAGGAGGATGAATCCCCTTGCACATGAACTGTAGAACAAGTTTGGTAACATACGTCCTTATTCTTCTGTTATCAGTCCCTCTCTATATGTCCTGTTAGGCATGTTGAGATGACTTACGGTAGCACCAGCCCCCCCCCACAATTGGGATCCCTTCTATTAGAAGAAACAAAGACCTTCTTCCTCTGGAGGAGCGCAGTCAGTGACTGAAATCTTTAATCATCTCTTAGGGTCTATTCCCACAGCGTTTATGCTTGTGTCGGAGGATTTTCCGGACATACCTCCAACAGATGCCTCTGATCTATGCCAGTATATAACCAGGCAGTGCTTAGGCTTCCATATTAAAAATAAAAAAAAGTCTACATGTCAACAACAATAAAAGTTATTCCAATGTTTTATGGCCCGGTGACACTGACCTCTGTTGGGTCAATGCAAGTCTATGGGTAGGTTTGACATATACACTGGTATACACTTTACCAATGCAGATAACAGGTGGATACTGCACACGCCATTTGAATGTTGCCTTAATGGTGGGTCCAGGGCATGCGTTTCTTCTGCTCCTGGCAGTAAGTTAGTCTCCAAAAACCCCCTACCATCCCACCCAACAGCCTTCTGAGCAATTCCCTACATATGAAATGACTGCATGGTCACAAGCAATGGGGCCGCATGTACCAAAACTCTCTCTGAGAAACAATGGGGGGGGGGGGGGTGATCATACCTGGCCCTTCAAAATTCTGGCTTCAAAATGTCACTAAAATTGTCTCAGTCTCACTCCAGTAAATGGGGGCTTAAAAAATGGAGAAACATCTCATGACAGAACTGTTTTACTTAAAGAAGCCCCAAATTGATCAAATATGGTGCGACATTTGGCGCAAATTACAGCTGCGCAGACCCCTGAAATCTGATGATAAATCTCCGCCATTCACCAGGGTCTGAATTTCTGCTCTGTTTAGGATGGAAGCTTAAGAATGATTAAAGTTGAAGTTGTGGAGTCGGATGTATTAGAAGACGGGGAGGATATGGAGGAGCTTCCTCCGGATATCAGCCCAGGTGAGTAGCGACCTTGAGACAGGAGCCCACTGGGAATTAAAGTGGTCCCATGTTGTAGGCATCCAAAGTGACAGACGGTAGGGTCAACACTAATAGGCCGAGCCAGCAGTACCATATTACGGCACATTATACCATCCGGGTAAATACCACAGTGCAGCACAAGATACCCCCGCAGAAGCTGCCCCTCTGTGGAGCCAGCACCGGCTGCCACGATCTGTTCTAATACTCCAGTTGCTTCAGGATTGCAATACAGTTGAATTCTGGAGTAAGGAGGGAACATCGGATCATTACTTACCAAGGGGGCCGCCACCCAGGTATCAGCAAAATGGGAAGTTTGGAAAAAAGTATATAGCAAAGTGGCTCACTACCAATTATAAAAAGAGGTAATTCTGGTGCTCACGTATGGATGGTAGACCCCACTACCTGGAAATGGAACAGTTTAGGTATAGTAACGGGCACTCAGAACCGTGTGGTAGTTGCAGGAAACCGACAATATTTAATAAAATAGTCAATAAAAATATATAAAAAATTAAAACATAGGTATGAGTCAAATGGTTATAAATGACATATTTAGATGAGTCAGGGAACATTCATAAATAGTGACAGTTGGTGGAATATTACCACAAAGTTGTATGTACTTAGTGATGTGTGTTATCACAAATGCTATAAATTGTCCAAGGATGAAAAAAGATGGGCGGTTGTTTTGCCTCTTATGGAGAAGATTAACGATTGATTGTCCTGTATTTGATAACCATATAATAAGGTCCTTATAGAAACAGCAGTTCGTTTGGCAATGATGATAAACAATAGTCCGTTATATTCTTATTAAAATATGTGTCTCAAGTCTGAGACTTACCTTCCCTGTTAACCGGTCTAACGGGAGGTATACTCACAGAGAGTCTCCTAAATTCAGGCGCCGGACATCAGGCGGGAGTTCACCGCGTGTGGCGTGGTTGTGCTTGCCCTTCCAGGACCTTTCTTTGGCCCTCCTTCTTTGTTGGTCACGTGTGTCAGGTGGCGTCCCACGTGATACACACACTATTCTTCGATGTATTTCCTTAACAGCGCTTGTTTCGTTACAATAGCAAGTCAAATAGGTGGAGACTTGTAAGATTACTTGGATAGCGATTTACCAAGCGCGTTTGAGGTTCACCCTCTTCCTCAGTGGCTTCCTCAGTCACTAAAAAAGCCACTGAGGAAGAGGTGAACCCTCAGCTGCGCTTTAATGCTATCCAGCAATCTTACAAGTCTCCACCTATGACTTGCTATTATAGCAGCTGCGCTGTTAAGAAATACATCGGAAGAATAGTGTGTGTATCACGTGGGACGCCACCTGGCTCGCGACAACAGAGGAGCCAAGACAGGTCCTGGAAGCGACAACCACGCCACGCGGTAACCCCGCCTGATGTCCGGCGCCTGAATTTAGGAGACTCTGTGAGTATACCTCCAGCTAGGCTGATGGGAAGGAAGTCTCAGTGCTTGAGACACATATTTTAATAAGAATCTAACGGACATTGTTTATCATCATTGCCAAACGAGCTGCTGTTTCTATAAGGACCTTATTATATGGTTATCAAATACAGGACAATCAATCGTTAATCTTCTCCATAAGAGGCAAACAACCGCCTATCTTTTTTCATCCTTGGACAATTTATAGCATTTGTGATAACACACATCACTAAGTACATACAACTTTGTGGTAATATTCCACCAACTGTCACTATTTATGAATGTTCCCTGACTCATCTAAATATGTCATTTATAACCATTTGACTCATACCTATGTTTTCATTTTTTATATATTTTTATTGACTATTTTATTAAATATTGTCGGTTTCCTGCAACTACCACACGGTTCTGAGTGCCCGTTACTATACCTAAAATGGGAAGTTTCCCTCTAGGGTCCATGACCAGTCCACCGCTGCCTCTAGGTGTGTACAGCGCTTGCGGGCCTGCCGTTGGGGTAAGCATTGATTTCAGGAGGATACGCTGGCCTCATGGACTTCTTGAGAAGATTCTTTCGTTTATTCAGAGACAAGAGAAGCAAGAAAGCATTGAAATAAATATAAAAGTCAGGCAGAATATGACATGAGGTAGATGGAGGTGTGTGGCAGCAGTAGATGAGAAGGCTGTGTGTGTGTTATGTCACCAAATACGCTTTTTTATACCCCAGAGAAAACATAGGCTTTAATTGATCACCTAAGGACCTTATTTTCTTAGCAACATTATATAAGTATTCAAGGTGACTCTGTAGAAATATAAGATGTCTGACTAAGACAACATGGCGGACATTCAGACCTAATCCTGATTCTCCAACATCCAGAACTCAATATTCAGTTAGTATCTGTCTCCCACAGATGAGTCCGGTAAGAGAAATGCATCAAAGAGACATCCCAGAACGGACGATCCACAGGAGTCTACAGAGGAAAGTCCCAGCGTCCCGGAGGATGATGACGTAGGTGATGATTCCAGCAGATCCGTGATGCGTAGAACAGTTACTATATTATACAATGGTCCCGGCCTCTTGTATCTCAGCCGTGTAAGTGCCCGTGACACCTTAACAAAATTGCGCTCTATTTAGGATGGAAGCTTAAGAATTATCAAAGTTGAAGTTACGGAGACGAAGGTGTGGGAGGAGGAGCCGTGTGTTCAGGAGACTCTGGCGGATATCAGCCCCGGTGAGTGTGGGCCTCACAGGAATGGGGCAGCTGGGGTAGTTCTCCCGCAATCTCCTTTCATTTCTGTGGGCGTTCCAGAGATAGCCGAGTGTTGTACTCGTCCCCGGTGGAGTGGCTGACAGCATGCCCAACCAGCCGCTCAGTATAATTTCAGGCGGCTCCACAGGGTACGGGACCCCCATTCTCATGATTGGTAGTAGTTGTAAAACAGCAGGCACCCGGCGGCTATGGTGACCACTGCGTTAAGGAGCAGGCGCTATCTTTAAAGAGACTATGTACACGCAGCTTATCGTAAGAGTAGAGATGAGCGAATTGATTCGACTCAGACATTAGCTTCCTTCCCCAGTGATTGACAGCGCTGAATATCTTACAGCGCAAGCGCAGAAGCCAACTGTGCCACCACGATTCCAGGCACAGCAGCAGAGGCGCGAGAAGTGTGGCCTTCCAACCAGCAGAGAGGGGGGGGGAGCCTCCTGAGTAGCGCTGCCAGCCCCTCGCTGCTCAAGAGGTCCGTTTGATGAAAGAAACGATTCATGTGAATTGATTCCCTCATCTCTAATCCTGAGGAGACGAAGCCTTCAGATCCTTTCACTTTTGTTATGTTGCTCCTTGTGCTAAAATAAAAAATTCACGTCTTCTCCCATCGATCTGCCCTCAGTACCCCATAATAAGACAGCGAGAACAGAATTGTACGCATACGTTTTTGCTAATTTATCAAAAAGGAAAAACTAAAATTGCGTATGGACACTTTGCTATGACACTTGACCTTTTGCTCTGGGGTCTCCTATTTCTGTTGATCATCTTTGAGATGTTTCTGCACCTTGAGTGGAGTCCACCTGAGGTAAATTCAGTGGATTGGACATGATTTGAGAAGACACAGCCCTGTATGTATAAGAGCTCACAGCTGACAATGGATATCAGAGAAATAACCAAGCCAGAGGAAGAAAGGACTGTGCGGAGACAGATCTGGAGAAGGGGCAACAACATGTCTCCTGCACTGGAATTTCCCCAAGAGCACAGTGGTCTCCGTAATCCCTAAATGGAACAACCAGGACTCTTCCTAGAGCTGGCCCCCCCACCAAAAAAGGTAATCAGGGGAGGAGGGCCTTGGTGAGAGAGGCGACCAAGAACCAAGAATGGTCGCTCCAAAAATCCTGTGTGCAGATGGGAGAAACTTTCAGGACAACCATCACTGCAGCCTCCACCGATCTGGGCTGTATGGCAGGGTGGTCAGGGAGAAGCCTCTCCTCAGTAAAAGACACATGAAAGACACCCGGGGTTTGTAAAACAAAAGCACTTGAGGGTACTTTCACACTAGCGTTGGTGCGGATCCGTCTGTTTATTTGCACAGACGGATCCGCACCTATAATGCAAACGTTTGTATCCGTTCAGAACGGATCCGTTTGCATTAGCTTTAAAGAAAAATGACAAAGTCCAAAACGGATCCGTTTTGAATTACATTGAAAGTCAATGGGGAACGGATCCGTTTTCAAATGCACCATATTGTGTCACTGACAACGGATCCGTCCCCATTGACTTACATTGTAAAAAAAAAACTGATCCGTTAGGCTCCGCCTCTTCAGACGGACACCAAAATGCTGCATGCTGCGTTTTGGTGTCCGCCTCCAAAACGTAATAGAGGCGGAACGGAGCCAAACTGATGCATTCTGAACGGATCCTTATCCATTCAGAATGCATTGGGACTTAACTGATCCGTTTTGGACCGTTTGTGAGAGCCCCGAAACGGATCTCACAAACGGAATCCAAAACGCTAGTGTGAAAGTACCCTTAGGGACTCAAAAGTGTAAGAAAGAAGATTCTCTGGTCTGATAAAACCAAGATTAGACCTTGTGGCCTCAGTCTAAGCGTCTGGAGGAAAGGTTTGGAGGAAACTAGGCCCTGCTCAATACCATCCCTACAGTGAAGCATGGTGGAGGCAGCGTCATGTCTGGAGGAGACCAGGCGCCGCTCATCACCTGCCCAATACCATCCCTACAGTGAAGCATGGTGGGGGCAGCATCATGTCTGGAGGAGACCAGGCGCCGCTCATCACCTGCCCAATACCATCCCTACAGTGAAGCATGGTGGAGGCAGCGTCATGTCTGGAGGAGACCAGGCGCCGCTCATCACCTGCCCAATACCATCCCTACAGTGAAGCATGGTGGTGGCAGCATCATGTCTGGAGGAGACCAGGCGCCGCTCATCACCTGCCCAATACCATCCCTACAGTGAAGCATGGTGGGGGCAGCATCATGTCTGGGGGAGACCAGGCGCGGCTCATCACCTGCCCAATACCATCCCTACAGTGAAGCATGGTGGAGGCAGCATCATGTCTGGAGGAGACCAGACGCCGCTCATCACCTGCCCAATACCATCCCTACAGTGAAGCATGGTGGTGGCAGCATCATGTCTGGGGGAGACCAGGCGCGGCTCATCACCTGCCCAATACCATCCCTACAGTGAAGCATGGTGGGGGCAGCATCATGTCTGGAGGAGACCAGGCGCCGCTCATCACCTGCCCAATACCTTCCCTACAGTGAAGCATGGTGGGGGCAGCATCATGTCTGGGGGAGACCAGGCGCGGCTCATCACCTGCCCAATACCATCCCTACAGTGAAGCATGGTGGGGGCAGCATCATGTCTGGAGGAGACCAGGCGCCGCTCATCACCTGCCCAATACCATCCCTACAGTGAAGCATGGTGGAGGCAGCATCATGTCTGGAGGAGACCAGACGCCGCTCATCACCTGCCCAATACCATCCCTACAGTGAAGCATGGTGGTGGCAGCATCATGTCTGGAGGAGACCAGGCGCCGCTCATCACCTGCCTAATACCATCCCTACAGTGAAGCATGGTGGGGGCAGCGTCATGTCTGGAGGAGACCAGGCGCCGCTCATCACCTGCCCAATACCATCCCTACAGTGAAGCATGGTGGAGGCAGCATCATGTCTGGAGGAGACCAGGCGCCGCTCATCACCTGCCCAATACCATCCCTACAGTGAAGCATGGTGGTGGCAGCATCATGTCTGGAGGAGACCAGGCGCCACTCATCACCTGCTCAATACCATCCCTACAGTGAAGCATGGTGGAGGCAGCGTCATGTCTGGAGGAGACCAGGCGCCGCTCATCACCTGCCCAATACCATCCCTACAGTGAAGCATGGTGGGGGCAGCATCATGTCTGGAGGAGACCAGGCGCCGCTCATCACCTGCTCAATACCATCCCTACAGTGAAGCATGGTGGAGGCAGCGTCATGTCTGGAGGAGACCAGGCGCCGCTCATCACCTGCCCAATACCATCCCTACAGTGAAGCATGGTGGGGGCAGCATCATGTCTGGAGGAGACCAGGCGCCGCTCATCACCTGCTCAATACCATCCCTACAGTGAAGCATGGTGGAGGCAGCGTCATGTCTGGAGGAGACCAGGCGCCGCTCATCACCTGCCCAATACCATCCCTACAGTGAAGCATGGTGGGGGCAGCGTCATGTCTGGAGGAGACCAGGCGCCGCTCATCACCTGTCCAATACCATCCCTACAGTGAAGCATGGTGGCATAGGTTCGCCAACACTGACCTAGGCCAAGTGACCAATGAATGTGACATCACTGGCCTAGGGAAAGCTAAGAGAAGGCCGTGACGATATTGCGAGCGCTTGTGCCTTCTCAAACAGATGATCAGCAGGGGTCCCACGTGTCAGACCCCCAATCAATCAGATACTGGTGACCTATGCAGAGGATAGGCCATTAGTATTAAGATCTCGGAAACCCTTTTAATGAAAACCTGATCCAGAGCTCTGGACCTCAGACTGGGCTGAAGGTTCACGTGCCAACAAGACAATGACTCTGAGCATACAGCCAAGACAACCCAGGAGAGGCTTAGGGTCACCTCTGTCCTTGAGGGGCCCAGCCAGAGCCCTGAGACCAATGGAACATCTCTGGAGAGACCTGAAGATGTCTGTCCACCGACAGCCCCCATCCAACCTGACCGAGCCTGAGAAGAATGGCAGAAAATCCCCAAAACCTTGTGGCATCATCCCCAAGAAGACTGGCGGCTGGAATCGCCGCCAAAGGGGCTTTAGAGAAGTCCTGAGTAAAGGGTGTGAAGACTTATGTCAGTGCAAGATTTCAATTTTTCCTTTTCAATAACTTAGCAAATATTTCTCACATTCTGTTCTCACTTTCTCATTATGTAGGACTCGGTGAAGAATGATGCGGGAAAAACTGGATTTTTTAAAATTTTAGAATAAGGAGCAACATAACAAACTGAAAAAAGTGAAAGGGTCTGAAGACTTTCGAAATGCACTGTAGGTCATCAAAATGTAGGTCTCTGAAAACCCCTTTAACCTGCCGATCGAATGAGCTGAAAGCTATGGGAAAGGGGAAAAAGCTGGTGGCGACATCTCCATGAGAACAAAAGGCCCGGTCATATTGAAATCCAACTTGTCCTATGGTTCTGTTCCCTGAACCTATTGTGAGATGAGAAGGCTCCATACACATGATGGTGACAATACGTCTTGTAGGTATGGCCAGCTTCAGGGTTACACCCCCTCGAGTCACCTCCAATGCAAAACTCTGAAGTGCATGTATAATGAGAAAGTCTCCTTCTCTCTCTTTCAGCAGGTCCAGCCTCGTCCAGTCTGGATAACATATTCCCCTGTACTGAATGTGGTAAATGTTTTACCCATAAGTCAAAGCTTAATAGGCACAGACGGACTCACACGGGAGAGGCGCCATTTTCATGTCCTGTCTGCGGCAAATGCTTTAAACATAAAACATCGCTCGTCGATCACCAGAGAATCCACACGGGAGAGAAGCCCTTTGCATGTTCCTACTGCGGGCAGAGATTCGCCCACAGGTCCATTGTCATCGACCACGAGAGGACTCACACGGGCTTCAAGCCCTTCTCATGCTCCTTTTGCGGTCAGAGCTTCACCATGAGATCCACGTACGTGAACCATTTGAGGATCCACACGGGGGAGAAGCCATTCTCCTGCACAGATTGCGGCAAATGCTTCACCCAGAAGTCCGCTCTTGACAAGCACCGGTTTCTTCACACCGGCGAAAGGCCGTTCTCATGCGCTGAGTGCGGGAAGAGTTTTTCGAGACGATCGCTTCTTGTAGAACACGAGAGGACTCACACCGGGGAGCGGCCATTTTCATGTTCTGAATGCGGAAAATCCTTTGCCCACAAATCCACCCTCTCTGCGCACAAAATAAGTCACTTGGGGCTGAAGATGTTCTCCTGTTCTCAGTGCAACAAATCCTTCACAACCAAAAAGGGTCTTGTAAGACACTGGCAGGTCCACGCAGGAGATAAGTAATGACGATTCACCCAGTCGGGTGCCAAGTGGAATCTCACCTGAATTTTCAACAGGTAGAAATGATTGTGGGTGTGAACCAAAATGATGGGCACATTAGAAGAAAGAGGGATCTGATCTCCTCAGAGACCCAAACTCAGCCTGAAACTGGAGAGGGCCCATCTAAGGGGACTTTCACACTAGCGTCCTCGGGACTCAATAAGGGTACTTTCACACTTGCGTTGGTGCGGATGCGTCTGTTTATTTGCACAGACGGATCCGCACCTCTAATGCAAACGTTTGTATCAGTTCAGAACGGATCCGTTTGCATTAGGTTTAAAGAAAAATGACAAAGTCCAAAACGGATCCGTTTTGAATTACATTGAAAGTCAATGGGGAACGGATCTGTTTTCAAATGCACCATATTGTGTCATTGAAAACGGATCTGTCCCCATTGACTTACATTGTAATTCAAAACGGATCCGTTAGGCTCCGCCTCTTCAGACGGACACCAAAATGCTGCATGCTGCGTTTTGGTGTCCGCCTCCAAAACAGAATAGAGGCGGAACGGAGCCGAACTGATGCATTCTGAACGGATCCTTATCCATTCAGAATGCATTGGGGCTGAACTGATCCGTTTTGGACCGTTTTTGAGAGCCCTGAAACGGATCTCACAAACGGAATCCAAAACGCTAGTGTGAAAGTACTACGCTAGTGTGAAACTACCCTAACGGAAAAAACTGATCAGTTTTATCCTAATGCATTCTGAATGGAGACGAATCCGCCATTAATTTCCATTGAAATGTATTAAGGGCGGATCCTACATTGAAAAGTGATGCAATAATGGATCCGTTCTTCCACTCTGCGCATGCGCAGACCTTTAAAAATGGTAGAATAATAAATAACGCATCCGTTTTTACAGATGACAACGGATAGACGGATCCGTTATTTCAATACAATTGTCAAACGGATCCATTTGCAAATGAAATCCGTTTTCAAATGTTTTAACGGATCCGTCGGGCAGTTCTGTTGACGGAACCCTTCAACGCAAGTGTGAAAGTACCCTAAGGTGGCTCTTGTGGTTGCATTCAGGAACAGCCTCCACCATCCGGAGTTCACAAGCATAGGAATCCCTTGCACCTCCAAGGACAACCTGACATGCCCTGACCGTCATAGGGTGGACGCTCTCTTTGACTGGACACCTGGTATCATGGAAGCACTGAACTGTACAGACATTGCAGAAGCTAAAACTCCTGTCACCGAGTTGTCAGAGAATATTACCAGCAAGTAGCTGTCGGCCATATTGGTTGTATGCGCCATTATCCAGACTGAGAGCCTTTCCCTCTGTCAGTTCTCAGAAGCCTCCTGTTGGCTTAATCCTCCCCAAGTGCAGAAACACTTCTGTCCAAACCTGTGTCATCGAGTGTGAAACATCATCCGATATCCCTGATCCGAATGTCCCCATGTACCAAACATAAATATATGGTGTAGATCGCGCTCGTAAATTGTCGATGGCGTCTCCGGGAACGGCCTGCTGCTCCGTGTAGAGAGGAAGGACATGATGGAGCAGGACTGATATAATCACAGATATTTCCCTCCTCAGCTGTAAGGCTTCTTCTCAGTCTACTAGAGAAAAACAGCCTTCTTTTCCCTGCGCTTGCTTGGCAGCCTCTTGGCATTGAGCGCAGTCGCAGACAGCACTAGTGGTGCTATGGTCTTATCTGAATTGTGTTCTCTTCGCCCCTCTGACTCTCGGCACCCCCCCGATGTGCTGTTTGAAGGGGCCGCGGCAGTTGTGCGTGCTCTTCAGTGTTCACATGCACGCCGTCTACATTGCAGCGGGGTAACGCACTTTCCTGTCACTTGAATGGGAAGAACAGCTGTAATTACCCTGCCCCCCCCCCCCCCGCAGTGTAGACGGGGCGCAGGGGAACACTGAGGAGAACACGGTGCAGAGTCAGACCCCCAACGATCTGAAGATACGTCATCAATATCATGAAGCTGGAATACCTCTTTATTCTCTGCATCAAAAACATGTTCCCACTGGAAACTTTCCCAAAAATGTCTGCCCCCGTACTTCTCGAGTTTGTGATTATCGACCTTCACTGTGTCGCTCCTGATGCTCAGGACACTGATCACATTCTGCGGATTCTGAGCTGTTCTGTTGGGGTAAAAACAGAGGGTCCGTCTCCCCCCAGACCCTGCTCACGTGGCACAGTTCTGCAGGTAATGCCTCTGCGTGTCGGTTACAGTTGCTGTTATTAAGCCCCCCACGGGGAGAGAAGTGATTTCTGCCTTTTGTGTGGGAAGGAGTCATGTATTTAATTCTGATTAAATGTCAGCAGAAGAGGAAAATTGTGTTTACTGCGTCTTTAAATGTCCCTGGCGGCGGCCATATCGGAACACTTCCTTCCTGTGCAGCAGGGTGTGTGCGCTTTATGGCAGCTGCGATGACTTCCTGTGCAGCAGGGTGTGTGCGCTTTATGGCAGCAGGATGTGTGCGCTATGGCAGCTGCGATGAATGCAAATTAATGTGCAATGTCAAGTTTATAGAGCGGGTACCCGGCTTTAATAACCGAGATCAGCGGTGAAGCCGCGGTTAATTGTTGCCACGGCATCTTAGCGCTCCATGTGGCAACCAAAATGGTCGCCAATGCGCCTTAAAATCTGCAAATGGCGACAAGATTTCTATAGCCTTGTTGCCATTTGCAACAGGGCTGCCACACTGTATCTGAATATTGTGGCGGGGCATAGGAGACAATAATTCCTTGCCCCGCCGCCCCAGCGCATTGCCCCCCCCCCCCGCGCATTAAAAACATTGGTGGCGCAGTGTGGCTCCCCCCCAATCCCAGTATTAAAAACATTGGTGGCGCAGTGTGCCTCCCCCCTTCAAGTGTTAAAGTCATTGGAGCAGTGGCCACAGGGTCCCCTCACCTCCTCTTCTGATTGGAGCCCCAGCAGTGTAGTCCTGGGGCTCCGATCGGTTACCATGGCAGCCAGGATGCTACTGAAGCCCTGGCTGCCATGGTAAGCTCCCTGCTGCCGTGTGCACAAAGCCCAGGGCAGCAGGGAGAGTGTGAGTGTGTACAAAAAAAAAAGAAGTCTGGAGCACTGCATCTGAGGCGGCTTTCCCTGGGAACGCCGTGCTCTCAGGGTCCAGAGGGCTCCCTCGCACCAAGATCGAGGGAGGGAGCTGTTGGTCCACTATGGTAGCCTCGAGCTGCCCAAACCTACCAGGCTTACTGCAGCTTAATGTTCCTTTGGAGCCCTGCCTGTGAGGAATCTCCCATAGACTGCAGTAGTAAAGCATTGCAATCTATGGGAAAAGCGATCAGATAATCGCATGTTTAAGTCCCCTCAGGGGGACATAAAAAAAAGTCAAAAATGTTTTTTTAATAAAAATAGAATGTCAATTCGCCCCCCCCCACCCTTTTCCCTAATTTACAATAAAAAATAAACATAATGGGTATCGCCGCATCCCAAAATGATCGAACTATTAAAAAAATATATTTCCTGTGCGGTGAGAAAAAAAAAATAATCCACAATTTGCCATTTTTGATCACCTTTATCCCTACAAAAAAAAAGTGATCAAAAAGTCTTACGTACCCCAAAATGGTACCAATAAAAACTACAGCTCGACCTGCAAAAAAGAAACGATAGAACGTGTCCAATTCTCGTCCGCAGACATGAACAGTCATTGTTACAATGGATCCGCAAAAAAAAAAAACGGATGCAGGAAGGACGTCATCCTTATTTTTTTGTAGACCGCCAAATACGGTTGTGTGAATGCACCCTAAGGACGTTGTCACTTTTAGCTCCTGCAGGGGGAGCTGGAGCGTCGATGTTGTGACATTTGACCCTTCACCCCCGGTTCATGAAGAGCAGGGAGCAGGTTTGGTACAGCTGTCAGATGCGACACTGTGCCAGAACTTCAGCAGTGAAAACAAATTGTCTTTGGGAGCAGCGACTGCGCGTGCGCCGATACACTACTGCTTCATCACTAATCAGTGACACCCGGAGAATCGAGGAGATCCCGTACAAGTCGATCCCCGGTCCAGACAGCACCAAAGCGACTTTGGCCTGAAGAATCCACGTCTCCTGTGAGTAATGTAATACCAGACACAACCCGTGGACAGGTGTGGCGCTATGGTACCGTATAAAGCTGCCATCTATCTAAAATCCTGTACTACCCCTTTAAATTACTGGCCCATAAGGGTTACGATTATTGATGTCAGGGTACTGCTTTAATGCTGGTGCTTCATACAGTCCTCTTGACTATGTAATTCCTTACAACAAGAGTTCCCCCATAGCAATGCTCTAATATCAACGGCCAGAGTACTCATAACAGTGTCCTCCTATCAGTGATCCCAGAGTGCCCCCATAACAGTGTCCTCCTATCAGTGATGCCAGAGTGCCCCCATAACAGTGTCCTCCTATCAGTGATCCCAGAGTGCCCCCATAACAGTGCCCTCACATCAGTGATCCCAGAGTGCCCCCATAACAGAGCTCTATCAGTGGTCCCAGAGTGCCCCCATAACAGTGTCCTCCTATCAGTGATCCCAGAGTGCCCCCATAACAGTGTCCTCCTATCAGTGATCCCAGAGTGCCCCCATAACAGTGTCCTCCTATCAGTGATCCCAGAGTGCCCCCATAACAGAGCTCTATCAGTGGTCCCAGAGTGCCCCCATAACAGTGTCCTCCTATCAGTGATCCCAGAGTGCCCCCATAACAGTGTCCTCCTATCAGTGATGCCAGAGTGCCCCCATAACAGAGCTCTATCAGTGATCCCAGAGTGGCCCCATAACATTGCCCTCATATCAGTGATCCCAGAGTGGCCCCATAACAGAGCTCTATCAGTGATCCCAGAGTGGCCCCATAACAGTGCCCTCAGATCAGTGATCCCAGAGTGGCCCCATAACAGTGCCCTCAGATCAGTGATCCCAGAGTGGCCCCATAACACTGCCCTCAGATCAGTGATCCCAGAGTGGCCCCATAACAGTGCCCTCAGATCAGTGATCCCAGAGTGGCCCCATAACAGTGCCCTCAGATCAGTGATCCCAGAGTGCCCCCATAACAGTGCCCTCAGATCAGTGATCCCAGAGTGGCCCCATAACAGTGCCCTCATATCAGTGATCCCAGAGTGGCCCCATAACAGTGCCCTCATATCAGTGATCCCAGAGTGGCCCCATAACACTGCCCTCAGATCAGTGATCCCAGAGTGGCCACATAACAGTGCCTTCATATCAGTGATCCCAGAGTGCCCCCATAACTGTGCCCTCAGATCAGTGATCCCAGAGTGGCCCCATAACAGTGCCCTCATATCAGTGATCCCAGAGTGCCCCCATAACAGTGCCCTCAGATCAGTGATCCCAGAGTGGCCCCATAACAGTGCCCTCATATCAGTGATCCCAGAGTGGCCCCATAACAGTGCCCTGAGATCAGTGATCCCAGAGCGGCCCCATAACCGTGCCCTCAGATCAGTGATCCCAGAGTGCCCCCATAACAGTGCCCTCAGATCAGTGATCGCAGAGTGGCCCCATAACACTGCCCTCAGATCAGTGATCCCAGAGTGGCCCCATAACAGTGCCCTCAGATCAGTGATCCCAGAGTGGCCCCATAACAGTGCCCTCAGATCAGTGATCCCAGAGTGCCCCCATAACAGTGCCCTCAGATCAGTGATCCCAGAGTGGCCCCATAACAGTGCCCTCATATCAGTGATCCCAGAGTGGCCCCATAACAGTGCCCTGAGATCAGTGATCCCAGAGCGGCCCCATAACAGTGCCCTCAGATCAGTGATCCCAGAGTGCCCCCATAACAGTGCCCTCATATCAGTGATCCCAGAGTGGCCCCATAACAGTGCCCTGAGATCAGTGATCCCAGAGCGCCCCATAACCGTGCCCTCAGATCAGTGATCCCAGAGTGCCCCCATAACAGTGCCCTCAGATCAGTGATCGCAGAGTGGCCCCATAACACTGCCCTCAGATCAGTGATCCCAGAGTGGCCCCATAACAGTGCCCTCAGATCAGTGATCCCAGAGTGGCCCCATAACAGTGCCCTCAGATCAGTGATCCCAGAGTGCCCCCATAACAGTGCCCTCAGATCAGTGATCCCAGAGTGGCCCCATAACAGTGCCCTCATATCAGTGATCCCAGAGTGGCCCCATAACAGTGCCCTGAGATCAGTGATCCCAGAGCTGCCCCATAACCGTGCCCTCAGATCAGTGATCCCAGAGTGCCCCCATAACAGTGCCCTCAGATCAGTGATCCCAGAGTGGCCCCCATAACATTGCCCTCAGATCAGTGATCCCAGAGTGGCCCCATAACAGTGCCCTCAGATCAGTGATCCCAGAGTGCCCCCATAACAGTGCCCTCAGATCAGTGATCCCAGAGTGGCCCCATAACAGTGCCCTCATATCAGTGATCCCAGAGTGGCCCCATAACAGTGCCCTCATATCAGTGATCTCAGAGTGGCCCCATAACAGTGCCCTCAGATCAGTGATCCCAGAGTGGCCACATAACAGTGCCTTCATATCAGTGATCCCAGAGTGCCCCCATAACTGTGCCCTCAGATCAGTGATCCCAGAGCGGCCCCATAACAGTGCCCTCATATCAGTGATCCCAGAGTGGCCCCATAACAGTGCCCTCATATCAGTGATCCCAGAGTGCCCCCATAACAGTGCCCTGAGATCAGTGATCCCAGAGTGGCCCCATAACAGTGCCCTCAGATCAGTGATCCCAGAGTGGCCACATAACAGTGCCTTCATATCAGTGATCCCAGAGTGCCCCCATAACTGTGCCCTCAGATCAGTGATCCCAGAGTGGCCCCATAACAGTGCCCTCATATCAGTGATCCCAGAGTGGCCCCATAACAGTGCCCTCATATCAGTGATCCCAGAGTGCCCCCATAACAGTGCCCTGAGATCAGTGATCCCAGAGCGGCCCCATAACCGTGCCCTCAGATCAGTGATCCCAGAGTGGCCCCATAACAGTGCCCTCAGATCAGTGATCGCAGAGTGGCCCCATAACACTGCCCTCAGATCAGTGATCCCAGAGTGGCCCCATAACAGTGCCCTCAGATCAGTGATCCCAGAGTGGCCCCATAACAGTGCCCTCAGATCAGTGATCCCAGAGTGCCCCCATAATAGTGCCCTCAGATCAGTGATCCCAGAGTGGCCCCATAACAGTGCCCTCATATCAGTGATCCCAGAGTGGCCCCATAACAGTGCCCTGAGATCAGTGATCCCAGAGCGGCCCCATAACCGTGCCCTCAGATCAGTGATCCCAGAGTGCCCCCATAACAGTGCCCTCATATCAGTGATCCCAGAGTGGCCCCATAACAGTGCCCTGAGATCAGTGATCCCAGAGCGGCCCCATAACCGTGCCCTCAGATCAGTGATCCCAGAGTGCCCCCATAACAGTGCCCTCAGATCAGTGATCGCAGAGTGGCCCCATAACACTGCCCTCAGATCAGTGATCCCAGAGTGGCCCCATAACAGTGCCCTCAGATCAGTGATCCCAGAGTGGCCCCATAACAGTGCCCTCAGATCAGTGATCCCAGAGTGCCCCCATAACAGTGCCCTCAGATCAGTGATCCCAGAGTGGCCCCATAACAGTGCCCTCATATCAGTGATCCCAGAGTGGCCCCATAACAGTGCCCTGAGATCAGTGATCCCAGAGCGGCCCCATAACCGTGCCCTCAGATCAGTGATCCCAGAGTGCCCCCATAACAGTGCCCTCAGATCAGTGATCCCAGAGTGGCCCCATAACATTGCCCTCAGATCAGTGATCCCAGAGTGGCCCCATAACAGTGCCCTCAGATCAGTGATCCCAGAGTGCCCCCATAACAGTGCCCTCAGATCAGTGATCCCAGAGTGGCCCCATAACAGTGCCCTCATATCAGTGATCCCAGAGTGGCCCCATAACAGTGCCCTCATATCAGTGATCCCAGAGTGGCCCCATAACAGTGCCCTCAGATCAGTGATCCCAGAGTGGCCACATAACAGTGCCTTCATATCAGTGATCCCAGAGTGCCCCCATAACTGTGCCCTCAGATCAGTGATCCCAGAGCGGCCCCATAACAGTGCCCTCATATCAGTGATCCCAGAGTGGCCCCATAACAGTGCCCTCATATCAGTGATCCCAGAGTGCCCCCATAACAGTGCCCTCAGATCAGTGATCCCAGAGTGGCCCCATCACAGTGCCCTCATATCAGTGATCCCAGAGTGGCCCCATAACAGTGCCCTCCTATCAGTGATCCCAGAGTGCCCCCATAACAGAGCTCTATCGGTGATCCCAGATTGGCCCCATAACAGTGTCCTCCTATCAGTGATCCCAGAGTGGCCCCATAACAGTGCCCTCATCTCAGTGATCCCAGAGTGGCCCCATAACAGTGCCCTCATATCAGTGATCCCAAAGTGGCCCCATAACAGTGCCCTCATCTCAGTCATCCCAGAGTGGCCCCATAACACTGCCCTCATCTCAGTGATCCCAGAGTGGCCCCATAACACTGCCCTCATCTCAGTGATCCCAGAGTGGCCCCATAACAGTGCCCTCACATCAGTGATCCCAGAGTGGCCCCATAACACTGCCTTTATCTCAGTGATCCCAGAGTGGCCCCATAACAGTGCCCTCACATCAGTGATCCCAGAGTGCCCCCATAACAGTGCCCTCAGATCAGTGATCCCAGAGTGGCCCCATAACAGTGCCCTCACATCAGTGATCCCAGAGTGGCCCCATAACAGTGCCCTCATATCAGTGATCCCAGAGTGGCCCCATAACAGTGCCCTCATCTCAGTGATCCCAGAGTGGCCCCATAACAGTGCCCTCATCTCAGTGATCCCAGAGTGCCCCCATAACACTGCCCTCATCTCAGTGATCCCAGAGTGCCCCCATAACAGTGCCTTCATATCAGTGATCCCAGAGTGCCCCCATAACAGTGCCCTCATCTCAGTGATCCCAGAGTGCCCCTATAACAGTGCCCTCACATCAGTGATCCTAGAGTGGCCCCATAACAGTGCCCTCATATCAGTGATCCCAGAGTGCCCCCATAACAGTGCCTTAATCTCAGTGATCCCAGAGTGCCCCCATAACAGTGCCCTCATATCAGTGATCCCAGAGTGGCCCCATAACAGTGCCCTCACATCAGTGATCCCAGAGTGGCCCCATAACAGTGCCCTCATCTCAGTGATCCCAGAGTGCCCCCATAACACTGCCCTCATCTCAGTGATCCCAGAGTGCCCCCATAACACTGCCCTCATATCAGTGATCCCAGAGTGGCCCCATAACAGTGCCCTCACATCAGTGATCCCAGAGTGCCCCCATAACACTGCCCTCATATCAGTGATCCCAGAGTGGCCCCATAAGAGTGCTGCCATGCTTTCATTAAAAAACAAACAGTGACAGGGTCTCCATTACAGGTGCCAGTGGCAGGCAGAGCCACATCATGATGCCCTCATATGAGGTAGAGCGGTCAGAGTTCCTCCCTCTTAACACTGGCCTCCCACCAACAATGAGTCAGGGTTCATTGCTGACTCTAAATCGCAGCTTCCTCTGGATTGAGAAGAGTCAGGTGACTGACATCACGTGACTTGTCGTGACACTGTCGGGAGCGGCTCCCTTGTGAACCGGTGATGAGTCAGCCATTTTACTGTAGTCTTCCAGAATAAACGTCCATTCTTCTTTATACACCAAAGCTCCCGATTCATACTAAACCCCATGAGCCGTAAGCGCCTTGTGATGTCACGCGATAGGCCAAAGTCACGTGGGTTTAAAGGAGCCATGGGTTGTACCAGCAGAGAAATATCTGCCTCCCATGTTTACTTCTCGCCGCCTATACGGTCCGCGTTCTGAGGGGAGAGACGCCATTTTGCTGTAGCCTCTCCGCCTCTACTGTAATACAGATGATAGAGCGAGACTCACTGGACTACAACTCCCAGACGCCCTTGCGGCCCCAGATGTGTTTCATTTGATAGTTTCAGGCAGGATCTGACCTGCTTCCTGTGGTAATGTACCTACTACTACCACCATTATCCTTATCAGACAAAACTGCATGAAATCTGATTATTTGAAGCCCCTATGCGGCTATTGCACTATAGAGCAGTGTAGAGGCTCAGTGCATTCATTTTACTGGGGTCTGAGGTGTCCCCACTCGCTCTGTTCTCGAATGCATTTACGTTGATTGCATTTTAGTCCCTACCACGGCGCTTTCATGATCTGTGTCCACCGCAAGAACTGATCAGCAGAGGATAAAGATGGGCGGCGATGAGATGACCCAGAAAATACTGAATGTCACCCTGGAGATCATCTACCTGCTGACCGGACAGGTGAGGGACCCCTCCGGGTCACGTGACGTGACTGATCGCTATTAATAAATCCAGGATGTGACGGCGGAGGTGGTGCATTCTGGGAAAGTCAGGTCACATGACCACTTAGCGCTATTAATAAATCCAGGATATGACTTAGGAAGTTGTGGTGGTTTCTGGGACGGCGAGGTCACATGACTTCACTCTTATCTGTATTAGTAAATCCGGGAGGTGGTGGATGTGGGGAAAAATAAATCACAATTTACATGGTTGGACAGGCGAAGGGTTAATGGAGGTGTGTCACATAACGGTATTCTGTATTAACCCCTCAATGACCACCAACTCGATCCTTTACCTTGATCACTGAAGGGATTATCTGAAATTTGAGATTTTTAAACAGATAGGCTGTTTGAGAGGGCAACGCGGTCTTCTCGCAGCTTTTCTTAGGCCACGTGATGTCACGTTCATCGATCACATGGTCTAGGTGCATTGAATGGGGCTGAGCTGCGATACTAAGCACAACCGCAATACAATGTACGGCACTGTGCTAGGTAAGCTGCGAGAAGGCCACTGCCGCCGCAAATAGCTGATTGACGGACCCCCACCGATCAGATACTGTTGACCTAGGTCTGTGTGAGACTCCTTTTAAAGAGATTTTTCGAGATTTGACTACCGATGATCTATCCTCAGGATAGTATATCTGTGAAGCTGGGCAGCACTGCGGTTTTCACGTGGTGCGCGCGTCCAGGGAAGGCGTCCCAACAATAAATACGAAGAAGGACCGGCACTCATTCTTCTTACAGATAAGAATATGCTTTTATTCAGTGCATAATAGCATCACACTGACGCGTTTCGACTCAAGCCTGAGCCTTTTTCAAACAGTTATGTAACTGTTTGAAAAAAGCCTCAGGCTTGAGCCGAAACGCGTGACTTTTGATGCTATTATGCGCTGAATAAAAGCATATTCTTATTTGCAAGTGAGTGGCTGTCCTTCTTCGTATATATCCTCAGGATAGGTCATCAACGGCTGATCGTGGGGGTCTGACACCTGGGAACCCCGCCGATCAGCTGTTTGAGAAGGTAGTGCCGCGTCTCACTGGTTTTCCTAGACCACTGACGATGCGTTCATAGGTCACATGGCCTAGGAGCAGCTCAGCCCCATAGACGGGTCTCTATGCCTATCCTGAGGACAGGTCATCAGTATTAAAATCTCCGAAAACCCTATTAATTAGATTTGTACAAATCAATTCGCTCATCTCTACTGATGACATCACTAAAAAACACACTCCTTCTCTCTTCACGGTCGTCTTTAGTGCCTCCATCTTGGTTCTTGTCTCATTTGTTAGGATTATGGCCCCATAAAGAAGTCCACCCAGCATGGAGGATGGAGCGAGATCCGGAGAACCACAGTGGAGCCTTCGCCTCCCTCCCAGAGAAACCTCAAGAAGATCCTGGACCTGACCAACAAGATCATTGAGCTGCTGATGCGAGAGGTGAGAAGTGGGGGTCATTATACACAGACGTGGACCGGATAAGGACATCAGTGCGGTCCTGTCCGAAATATAATGTCCTGAGAGAAGAAGCAGCAGTGGAGCCTGGAGGGGCTCATGGGTGTGGGTAGACTGAGTTACATTTCTTTATTCTTGATAGGATCGATATAGGAAGTATTCAGCGGTGAGAACTATTCACCGCTCCCCAGTTCTCTTCTGCTCCAGGGGCCGCCCCCGCTGTTCTCTATCCTTATGTCAGTGTACAGGGGGGGGGGCAAAATGTCCTAACACAATGTGGCGAGTGGCCATTGGAGCAGAAGATCCCCGGGGATCTGTCATCCATGTCAGGAGAGATCCTTTTTCTCTCTGGTTTGATTAAGGGGGTCTGATAACTGTATGGGGTCTGGGGTCAGAATTAAAGGAGTTGTCCGAGTTATATAAAAACGCAGTCAACCCATGTGAACTGCCTAAGGCCTCTTTCACACTAGCGTTTTTGTTTTCCAGCATAGAGTTCCGTCGTCGGGTCTCTATGCCGGAAAAATCCTGATCGGGATCATCCCAATGCATTCTGAATGGAGAGAAATCCGTTCAGGATGCATGAGGATGTCTTCAGATCAGGACCGGAACGTTTTTTGGCCGGAGAAAATACCGCAGCATGCTGCGCTTTTTGCTCCGGCCAAAAATCCTGAACACTTGCCGCAAGGCCGGATCCGGAATCAATAATCATTGAAAGGCATTAATCCGGATCCGGCCTTAAGCTAAACGTCGTTTCGGCGCATCGCCGGATCTGACGTTTAGCTTTTACTCAATAGTTACCATGGCAGCCAGGACGCTAAAGTCCTGGTTGCCATGGTAAAGTGTAGTGGGGAGCAGTATACTTAACGCCCGTGCGGCTCCCGGGGCTCTCCAGAGTGACATCAGGGCGCCCTACACGCATGGATCACGTGATCCATGCGCATGGGGCGCTCTGACGTCATTCTGGAGCACCCGGGAGCCGCACGGACTGTAAGTATCTTTTCCCCCGCTCCCCACTACTACTATGGCAACCAGGACTTTAATAGCGTCCTGGCTGCCATAGTAACACTGAAAGCATACTGAAGACTGATCAGTCTTCAAATGCTTTCAGGTCACTTGCGTTGTTACGGATCCGGTGGGCACTTCTGGCGACCGGATCCTAACAACGAAAGTGTGAAAGAGGCCTAAAATGACAAAACTAAATGGATACTCGACTGTTTTGTCCTTTCCTCCTTCCTGCGCTGCGCTCCGGTCCTCACCACTGCTAGTTGTTCTTCTGGCCTCACCAGAGACGTCCTGTGCACGGAACGTCACCGCCGCTGTCAAGAAGATGACGTCAGCCAGTCTGAATTAATTTAAATTGGGATTTTTTTTTTTTACTGAGAACCTATCCTATGAAAAGGTCATCAGTATCTGATGGGTGGGGGTCCGACACCTGGGAGCCCTGCCAATCATCTGTTTTGAGAAGACAATGGAGCTCCTGTGAGTGCCATGAGCGTCTCTGCTTTTTCTAGGCCAGTGACATCACGTTCATTGGTCACGTGGCCTAGGTGCAGCTCAGCCCCATAGAAGCGAATGGGGTTGGACGCGATATCAAACACGGCCACTATACAATGTACGGCGCTGTGCCTGGTGAGCAGGGAGAAGGCCAAGGCACTTACAGGATCTCCGGTGCCTTCTCAAAACAGCTGATCGGCGGGGGTCGCTGGTTCTCGACTCCTACCAATCACATACTGATGACCTATCCTGAGGAAAGGTCATTAGTAAAACAAAATCTGGGAAAACCCTTTTAAGTGTAGTCTGGGGTCTACATTAATTTAGAGTGTAGAGGGTCTTGGGTCTGGTCTGAATTAATTTAGAGAGTCTTTTGTGGGATCTGAATTAATTTAGGGCTGTAAATTATGAATTAATTTCGAGGGTCAAATTAATTTAGGGCGTCTGGTCTGTCGTCTGATTGACTTGGGAAGTTTGGTCTGGGGTCTGATAAATTCTGATTCATTTTTGGTGTCTGGTATCGTGTCTAGATTTAGGGTTCTGGTCTGAGGTCTAAATTAATTTAGGGGATATGAAAATTTGCTATAGGGCCTAGTACTTTTTTGTTACCCCTTCTGTGTGTACTTTGGCAGTATTGTATTTGGGGGCATTGGTCTGCAGTGTAGGTGCAGTAATGGGGCACAGGGGTGGTAGTAGCAGTATGGCTGTGCTAAAGGATAGGAATTTGTGTTGCTTTGGAGGCTGGAAATGGCCAATGATGTCTTGGCAGCAAACTCCCCAGTCGTCAGGAGACGTTATCATGGCGGTCTGGGCCACATGGGGAAAACAGGGTAAAGGAGCGATGACAGTCAGAGAAGACGTCACTATAATAGAGGCTTAAAAACTGGGCTTGTTAAGTTTGGAAAAAATTTTCTTTACAGGTGACCTCATTTTCATGTACATATACACGTGTGGCCTGGACAGTGATGAGCGTCTCTCCTGTTTGTGTCAGGACGTTGTTTTCTGTCTTTCTGTGCAGGAGTGGGAATATTTAGGACACAAGGACCTGTACAGAGACGTCTTGATGCAGACTCAGCCATGCCTTACATCACCAGGTAAGAAATATATCTAAATGCAGACATCCGCTGATAGAATACTAGATATATATATTTGTCTCCTATAGATGGGTCCAGTAAGAGAATCACATTGAAGAGACGTCTCAGTCCCGAGGATCCACCAGAATCTACAGGGTCAAGTCACAGCATCCCCCAGGATTATCAGGTGAATGGGGATGAGGATTATCATACAGTGCCTTGCAAAAGTATTTATACCCCTTGAACCTTTCCACATTTTTCACGTTACACCCACAAAAATCAACGTATTTTATTAGGATTTTATGTGATAGAATAACACCAAGTAGCAAGTATGTATGAAGTGAAAAGAAAATGATACACAGTTTTCAAAATTTTTAATAAATAATCTGATACCCCTAACTAAAAAACAGTGTGACCAATTGCCTTCAGAAGTCACATCATAAGTAAATCAAGTTCACCTGTGTGTAATGTATTCTCAGTATAAGTACAGCTGTTCTGGGAAGGCCTCAGAGGTTTGTTAGTGAACATTACTGATCAAACAGCATAATGAAAACCAAGGAACACACCAGACAGGTCAGGGATAAAGTTGTAGAGAAGTGTTAAGCAGAGTTATGTTATAAAAAAAACATCCCAAGCTCTCAACATCTCACGGAGTACTGTTCAATCCATCATCTGCAAATGGAAGGAGTATGGCACAACTGCAAACCTACCAAGACATGGCCGTCCAACTAAACTGATGTCCCAGGCAAGGAGAGCACTAATTAGAGAGACAGCCAAGAGCCCCATGGTCACTCTGGAGGAGCTGCAGAGATCCACAACTCAGGTGGGTGAATCTGTCCACAGATTTATGGGAGGCCTTTATGGGAGAGTGTCAAGAAGAAAGCCATTTTTGAATGCAAGCCATAAAAAGTCCCATTTGCCACAATCTATATAGGGGACACAATAAACATTTGCAAGGTCAGATGAGACCAAAGGTGAACTTTTTGGCATCAATGCAAAATGATATGTGTGGCAGAAAACTAACACTGCACATCCCCCAGAACACACCATCACTACGGGAAACATGGCGGTGGCAGCATCATGCTGCGGGGAGGCTTTTCTTCAGCAGGGACAGGGAAGCTGGTCAGGGTTGATGGGAAGATGGATGGAGCTAAATACAGGGCAATCCTGGAGGACAACCTGGTAGAGGCTGCAAAAGACTTGATACTGGGGCAGAGGTTCACCTTTCAGCAGGACAACGACCCTCAACATCCAGCCAGCACTACAATGGAAGGGTTTAGATCAAAGCCTATCCATGTGTTAGAACGGCCCAGTCACAGTCCAGACCTAATCCCATTAAGAATCTGGTGCAAGACTTGAGAATTGCTCTTCACAGACGCTCTCCATCCAATCTGACTGAGCGCGAGCTCTTCTGCAAAGCTGACTTGCAGCTGTAATTGCAGTGAAAGGTGGTCCTACAAAGTACTGACTCAGGGGGGCTGAATCCAAATGCACGCCACACTTTCAAGATTTTTATTTATAACATTTTTTAAAAACCATGTACCATTTTCTTTGCACTTCATACATACAACGTCCTCGGCGCTCTATGCCGGAAAAATCCTGATCAGGATTATCCCAATGCATTCTGAATGGAGAGAAATCCGTTCAGGATGCATCAGGATGTCTTCAGTTCAGGACCGGAACGTTTTTTGGACGCAGCAAATACCGCAGCATGCTGCGCTTTTTGCTCCGTCCAAAAATACGGAACACTTGCCGCAAGGCCGGATCATGCCATTGAAAGGCATTAATCCGGATCCGGCCTTAAGCTAAACGTCGTTTCGGCACATCGCCGGATCCGACGTTTAGCTTTTTCTCAATGGTTACCATGGCAGCCAGGACGCTAAAGTCCTGGTTGCCATGGTAAAATGTAGTGGGGAGCGGGGGAGCAGTATACTTACAGTCCGTGCGGCTCCCGGGGCGCTCCAGAGTGACGTCAGGGCGCCCTACACGCATGGATCACGTGATCCATGCCCATGGGGCGCTCTGACGTCATTCTGGAGCGCCCCGGGAGCCGCACGGACTGTAAGTATACCGCTCCCCCGCTCCCCGCTCCTACTATGGCAACCAGGACTTTAATAGCATCCTGGCTGCCATAGTAACCTGAAAGCATTTCGAAGACTGATCAGGATCCTGATCAGTCTTCTAATGCTTCAGACGACTTGCGTTCTGACGGATCCGGCGGGACGGAAGTGCCTGCCAGATCCTCAGAACGCAAGTGTGAAAGGACCCTAAGTTTGTGGATGCAACATGAAAAAATGTGGAAAAGTTCAACAGGTATGAAAACTTTTCCAAGGCACCGTCTATTGATCTGCTGGGCTGGTTGCTAATGATGTGTCATTCCTAACATTTAGAAGAAGACTCTGGGACATGCATACGTTTCTCCTGTGTGTGATGACTGGTCTGAATCCCTGCGCTCTCTTTAGGGTGAAAGCTTAAAAGCGATTAAGGTGGAAGCTGAAGAGACAGAGGTGTGGGAGGATGAGCCGTGCAAGGAGGAGGAGACCCCTACAGATATCTGTCCAGGTGAGGGGTCACTCACAATTTGGCTGTTGATATGGTGGCTGTGTAAATAATGTATTCAGGCCGTGTCTGTCCCTTACAGATGGGTCCAGTAAGAAAAACACATCGGAAAGGCGTTCCAGCCCGGACGATCCACCGCAGTCTAGAGAGGAAAGTCACAGCTTCCCGAAGGATGAGCAGGTTTTTTTACTGGGGACTGGGTTCTAATAAATTTAGACGGTCTTGTCTGGGGGAGGGGGGGGGGGGGGTCTGGTGTGGAGTCTGAATTCATTTAGGGGTGTAATCCGGGGTATGAATTAATTTATGAGGTCCTGGTCTGGCGTCTGATTATTTTGGGAGTTTTATCTGGGTTCTGATAAATTCTGATTCAATTTTGGTGTCTGAATTTAAGTGGTTCGGTCTTGGGTCTAAATTTAGGCGTCTGAATTCATTTAGGAGCTCTGATCTGGGTTATGTATTCATTTAGGGCATCTGGTCTCGGATTTGAATTAATTGATGAGATCTGGTCTCGGATTTGAATTAATTGATGGGATCTGGTCTGGGATTTGAATTAATTGATGGGATCTGGTCTGGCGACTGAATTCATTGATGGGATCTAAAAATGTGCTAAAGGGCCCAGCATTTCCTTGTTACCCCTTCTGTGTGTACTTTTGCAGTATTGTATTTGGGGGCATTGGTCCGCCATGTAGGTGCAGTAATGGCGAACATGGGTGGTGGTAGCGGTATAGCTGTGCTAAAGGATAGGAATTTGTGTTGGAGATGGCTGCAGAAGCAAATGGGCAAAGATGTTTTAGCAGCAATCTCCCCGGTCAGGAGAAGTCATCATGGTGGTCTGGGCCATATGGGTAAAACAGGGACTAAACAGCTGATATACTGTGTATTACTAGTGCTACATCTAAGGGGACTGGGCATGACCAGTTTGTGTTCTCCTCAGGCCCTGCAATCAGGATAACATAGAGCATCCCCAGCATTTTCCCCAGAGTGCCCCTTTACAGAGAAGTGCCCTAGTGGTGCATTATGGGGTAATAACTAGGGGGCTCTCATTTGCTACCCATTCTGGTTGTCAAATTTCACCAAGAGGAAAGTGATTCTCTGTTTTCACCGCCGCATCGATATAATGATCATTTAGCAAATGTCTGTGCTGGTGATCATCGCTCTGACGCTGGCCTTTCCCGCACCGGCTCCTCTCAGTTTTCTGATCCTATTTATTGCTGCGTCATCAATAGCGACTTGCCTGCCGCAGTGATGTCATTGTGGATGTCATGTCTCTACTGTTGGTGGCAAGTTTCATTAAGGATGTGGCGGGCAGTAAGAATCCTTACTGTAAATAAGGGCTCATTCAGACAACCGTGTGCTGTCCGCAAAAATGCGGATCCGTTTTATTGCGGACAGCTCAGCATGTCCGCAAAAATAACGGATTGCATTCCGTTTTTTTGCTGATCCATAGACTACAATAGGGTCATGTCCTGATTTCACTGACAAGTATAGGACGTGTTTCATTTTTTTTGCTGAGCTGTGCAATAGAAGAAAAGGGTCCCATAGAAGTGAATAGTACAGCATCTAATCCGCAAAAAACGGATCTGTGTTTTTGCGGACCACATACAGCCGTCAGAATGAGCCCTAAGTATAGCGCAAAGTTTTTTTTATTCGACTAAATTGTGGTTCTGTATAGTTATACATATTACTGGAAACCCCCTTTAAAGGCATGGCAGCCTTCTTCCAAAAAACACCGCCACACCTGTTCTCAGGTTGTAGGGGTATAGCAGCTCGGTTCCATTCACTTCAGTGGAGGCGATTTGCAATACCAAACCGAAACTGTGCCCAGCTGAGGCACCATGCAGTATAATCCGGCTGTCTGCCTTCTGTTTAGGTGGGAAGCTTAAAACTTGTCAAAGGAGAAGTTGAAGAGAGAGAAGATTGGGGGGATAAGCCATACCAGATGCAGACCCCTACATATGTCTATCCAGGTAAGTGATACATACACTCAGCCGGCCATGAGAGAGTGGATTTGGGGTGGGGGGGACGACTCATATTTATAGACCTGTTTGAATGGCATAAAATCCCATTCTTGTTGCATTCACTGGGACACGGCAAGAACAGCAGCCCAGGAACAGGGGGCAGCCCACCAGTGAATGCAACGAAAGGGATTTTAAAGTAAGTGCAAAAATCTTGTTTTTCTCATTATTGTAATTGGGGGATGCAGTTCCAGAGGGAGGGAAGAGAACAGCCATGCAATCTGCCTACCACACAGACCCTTGCAGAACCGTATGGCCCAGACTGCTATCAGCACAAGCCATGATTGGAGCTGGCAAACATTTGCCAAAGGTGTAGACCAAGACCCAGGTGGCAGCCTTGCAAACCTGAGAAATGGAAGCTTGATGCTAAATCAGCCAGGAAACTGTTCGTGTGGAAATGGGCTTCCCTCGGCCCTGGAGGCTTCACCCGATCTGGAGATGGTAGACATGAAGTCCTCCTAGACCATGCTCTGACCCTCAGGAACAACAAAATGGGAGTCTGAGCGACCAAAGGAATCAGTCACTGAGAAACAGAGCCAAATGGCCCGGACAACATCAAGGGGGAGGCAAAATGAACAGAGTACAGTCTCCCTATTGATGTGTAAAGAGGAGACCACCTTGAGGATGGGACAGGACAGAGGATAACCTTATCCTTGTGGACGACAAGGAAAGGAGACTTACAGGACAACTTGCCGATACAAATGATGGCAATGAGAAATGTGACCTTCCAAGATAGGAGGCCTGAGAGAAGCCTCCCTCAGAGGCTGGAAGGGTGGACTGGAGTGCCTCAAGGATTAAATTCTGGTTTTATAGTTCTACAGGATACATGCAAGGGGTGGGGTGAGGTGTGCCAACCCTCTGAGAAAGGTCTTAACCCGGGGATGAAAGGTCAAGGTTTCTTGGAAGAGGATGGACAGGGCAGATATCTAGCCCTTAAGGGAGGCCAGGCCAATACCATGGTTCATAGTGGACTGGAGAAAGGACAAATGTCTGGGAGTGGAACAGACAAGGTGTAATTTCTGCATCTCCTACAGGTGGATGTAGGGGCTCTCCAGATGCAGTGGTACACCTTGGCAGATGGGGTTTACAAGCCTTGAGCATAGTCTGGATAACTGGCATAGACAGATCACAGACCCTTAGTACCACGCTTTAACAGCAATGCCGTTAGACGTATCTGAGGTATAGTGTGCTGGAATAGGAGAACGTGGGAAAAGGAGAACCGGCCAAAGAGGCAGGGGGCACAAGGTGGCTGTGAGTAGGTAGATGAGATCTGCATACCGGGCCTTACGTGGCCAGCCCATCACCACCAGACTACCCAGGCCTTGGCGCCCACTTCAAGACACAAGGAAGGAGTGGCATAGGAGGAAAGTCAGACATGACCAGAGCATTGGTGGATCCAGCAGATCCTTTAGCCAGCTAGATCACCAGATCTGCCCCAACCCATTGAGAATGCCTGGGACGATAGATCTCCCGTGCACAACCGCTGACAACCACCTTGGCCGAACTACAGGTCCACGTTGTAGGAGTTTGGAATGACCACAGGAGGATATCCAGCAAGAGGAGATGACACCCAGTATTAATGTCACCCTGCTGCAGAACTCAACCACCTTGCTTGTGTGATCATTGACTGAGCACCAGTAGCGGGTTATAGTTTGTCAGTCTCAATTCATTCGCATTAGGTTTTCCAGATGTTCTTCTCCATTTTCCGGTAGTGTATATACAGTATGAGCTGTTCTTTCACTGTGTCTGTCTCCTATAGGGGCGTCAAGTATGAGTATCGGATCAAAAGGATGCTGCTGTCTGGATGATCCACAGGAGTCTGCAGAGGAAAGGCACAGAGTCCTGGAGGATGATCAGGTAGATGGGGATGAAGATAGTCCACCAAATCAATCATTAGTCCCTGGAAGCTGCTGCTCCATTTATCTCTGTGGGGCTGAAATACTACTATGTTACCCTTACCAGGCCCATAGTATATGACTGGAGGGCTCATCAATCCGGGGACTCTAGGATCCCCGTTCTCCTGATCAGTAGTGGTCTCAATGGTCAAATGCTCTATCACCTATCCCATACCCCAGGGATCAGCAACCTCCGGCACTCCAGGTGTTGTGAAACTACATCTCCCATCATGCACACTTGCTTGGCTGTTCTCTAAACTCCCACAGAAGTGAAAGGAGCATGCTGGGAGTTGTAGTTTCACAACAGCTGGAGTGCTGAAGGTTGCTGATCTCTGCTATACCCTATAGGGATAGGTTCTAAGTTCTTTGGGTGGGACAACCCCTTTAAAGGAGCACTCAAGACAAAACTGAAATACCGTGAGCAGGGCTTGACAGAGGGATTCTCTCTTTAAGTCCGTGTCATTCTCCACCCCAGACCTTCTGGGTGTCAGAGCAGAAAGCCACTGGGATACTGGTGCCGTTCTCTCTCTGTCCATTGCTATCATTCATCACCCATTGTCATCATCAGCCCCCAGCTCCAGTTATGCCTTTGGTTTCTCTTCTCTGCCATTTTGTTATTGCATCCAGCATAGCCTGATGACTTCATCCTATGGCGGGTGATTTAAACCCAACCATCTTTGGTTTGTTCGTTGGTCTTGTCATCCGGTTTCCTCCACACCTCACCCCATCGCAACTCCAGGTCAATCCTTTTAGGACCCTGCAGGGGCCCAGTGTCTCGAATGGTTGGTCTTAGAGCTGAGATGTAATTTTTTTTCTCCTTACATTTATCCCTGTTTAGGACGAAAGTTTGAGAATTATCAAAGTAGAAGCTAAAGAGGTGGGAGTTTTGGGGAAAGAGCAGTGTAAACAGAAGAAAAGTGCAAATGTCAGCCCAGGTGAGCCTCTTACTGCCCAATTTTAAGAGCATCTGTCAGCAGTTCTGTACCCATGACACCCGGCTGACCTGTTACATGTGCGCTTGGCAGCTGAAGGCATCTGTGTTGGTCCCATGTTCATATGTGTCCGCATTACTGAGAAAAATGATGTTTTAATATATGCAAATGAGCCTCTAGGAGCAACGGGGGCGTTACCATTACACCTAGAGGCTCTGCTCTCTCTGCAACTGCCACGCCCTCTGTTCTTTAATTGATAGGGCCAGGCAGTCAAAAATCATAAGGCATGCCTGGCCCTGTCAATCAAAGTGCAGAGGACGTGGCAGTTGCAGAGAGAGCAGAGCCTCTAGGTGTAATGGTAACGCCCCCGTTGCTCCTAGAGGCTCATTTGCATATATTAAAACATTATTTTTCTCAGCAATGCGGACATATATGAACATGGGACCAACACAGATGCCAAGTGCACATGTAACAGGTCAGCCGGGGTCATAGGGACAGAACTGCTGACAGATGCCCTTTAAGTGGAGAGGGCTGGCAGACACGGGTGAGTTAAGTCTCACTATTTTGACTGCTTTCTGATGGGGGGTGGGATCTTCCGCTGCAAATGCCAAGGTGGATTTAGCTTACCTTACTTTTTTGCAAAGGTGCAGCAGACCCAACATGTATAACATGCAGTTTTTGCTGGGGATTTCTGCTCTCAGTGTTTAAAGGGGTGAACATGCATAGTAGAAACGGACATGCTGCAGATTTGAAGGGATTTTCCTGGTTCAGCCCTAGGCTTTTTCTGGATGTGGGTACTATGCCAGCAGCACTATAGACCGCCCATCTGTGCCGGTGACGTCACCAGGCTCACTGCTAGGCGGAAGTCTCCGGCAGTAAACAAACAGACCTTGCCCTGCACAATGCAGCGTGACAAGGGGGGGCATCGGAGCAAGGAAATAATCCGATGCTCCACTCATATATAGTAAAAGAATAAAAAAGAGCTTATATCCGGGTCCAGCCCTGAACCCGGAGAACCCCTTTAACAACTGTGAAGGGTGGGGGGGAGGGTTACTGAGACTGTGCAGCATGTAAACACTGGGGACTTCTGTGCTGCTTTCTGGCATAAGGGCCCTATTGGACTGCACAATTTTCGGGTCAGTTATCGGGAGCAAGATTTCATAGAAATGTACATTCCCAATAATTGGCCAATCAGCCGATTAACATGTAAACGCTCATTTTTGGGTTGATGGGCATCTTTAGGATAAAATAATTTTTTTCCTATTGGTCTTTATTAAAAAAATGTCAGTTGTTTTGGAGTACAGGGGTTAAAAATCAGTCTGTTTGCAGAGTATCACTTCTAAGTCCCGTCAGCTGACAGCTCATGTGAAGCCTTATCTCTGATCTCCTGACCTCATAAATACTAATTTAAGTAATATTCTGACTGGACTGAGAAATTTAACTCTGCAAACACACTGATTTTTAACCCCTGTATCTCAAAAACAGCTGAAACTTTTAAAAAAAAGACAATTGTAAAAAATATTTTTACACTAAAATGAGTAAAATACAATCATAACAAATTGCCCCGAAGGTGTCCATGGCCTCTAAGTTTAACCCTTTACAGTTTGTACTCTGTTTCACTGTGTCTCTCTCTTGCAGCGTCGACCACCTATAGTAATATATACACATGCACTGACTGTGGCAAAGGCTTCCCCTTTAAATCAAAGCTGATTCGGCACAGACGGACTCACACGGGAGAGGCGCCGTATTCATGTCCTCACTGCGGCAAATGCTTTAAACATAAAACATCGCTCGTCGATCACCAGAGAATCCACACGGGAGAGAAGCCCTTTGCCTGTTCTTACTGCGGACAGACATTTGCCCACAGGTCCACCGTTCTGGACCACGAGAGGACTCACACGGGCAGTAAGCCCTTCTCCTGCTCTGAATGTGGCCAGAGCTTCACCATGAGATCCACGTACGTGAACCACATGAGACTACACACGGGGGAGAAGCCATTCTCTTGTTCCGATTGTGGTAAATGCTTTGCACAGAAATCTGCACATGACAAACACCGGTACCTTCACACTGGAGAGAAGCCGTTCCCCTGTGCCAAGTGCGGTAAGACTTTTTCGGGGAGATCGCTTCTTGCAGAACACGAGAGGACTCACACCGGGGAGCGGCCGTTTTCATGTTCTGAATGCGGCAAATCGTTTTCTCACAGATCTACCCTGACCACACACAAGTTAACGCACTCGGGGGTGAAGATGTTCTCCTGCCCTCAGTGCGACAAGTCCTTCACTACCAAAAAAGCGCTTGCAAGACACTGGTCAACCCACATCGGGCACCAGTAATTTCCACAATATGAATGTGGGAGAAACAGGAATCGAGCCCAGGGCAGCAGGCCATAGGACACGCCCTATTTAGGATGGTGCCCTCAACAGCTCTGAATGGAAGCCCTTGCAGCTTGGCGACCCTCGCCACTACCGTGCAGTAGATACTCTTACTTCAGGGCAAAAATGCGAGGGAGGGAGTTATGAAAAATTTAAGTTGAACCCAGTGGATTCACAATTCCAGATGTGAGGACCATGGTCGGTACATTGCTACTTCCTACGCTGACCCACACAGCTGCATACGTAGCTTTAAAGAACCCAGGACAGCAGATATCAGTTGCCCGATCCAAAAACCTGATCCCCTGTGCATTAACTGTGTTATAATCTCAGCTGTTCACACGCCAGAGCGCATTTTCTGGGACAGGAAGTGTAACCTCCATATTGGCACTCAAGGGGCTTTGAGCCTGCCCATCCCTCCCATTGCTCTTCCTGGCAGTCTCCATCAGACGTATTTGAATGAATCTATACCGTAGAGTATAACCAGATGCCAGGGATGTGCCGGACGGCCCCAGTGCGGTCACCCTAGGTTAGAGCCTATAAAGTTTCCAGAAGGGAGTAGCTAGCTTTCACCTTGCAGCCATGGACAGGCGAAGCATGAGATTTTATAATAAAGCGAGGAGGCATTTTTGTTACTCCGTAGTCTGATGGATTATTGTCTAACTTGCTGGAGATGCTGAAAGGCTTCATATTCTTTTGCAAACATTTTTTATATTGCTGCAATGAATTTAAAGTGCATCTGTCAGCAGTTCTGTCCCTATGACACCGGCTGACCTGTTACATGTGCGCTCGGCAGCTGAAGACATTTGTGTTGGTCCCATGCTGCTGACAGATGCCCTTTAACATTAAAAAAGAACAACTTTGCAAATAGTTTGATTAAAGCTCCACTACTGTTTTATTTATTCAGGTCCTGTGCAGATCTGTGTGTCTTCATGGTTATAGACTACAGATAAACCCTCTGTAGTCTGATTTTGCCGTCCTGTGTTACTCCGCTCCCTGTTTCCTCTTCTAATGTTTGCAGAGAAGGTGGAGTGAAGCAGGATCAGACTACACCAGGTATGTTTGTAGTCTGTAACCATGGAGACACAGGCCTAAATACACGTGAGCAAAACAGTCAAAGGGTTTTCCTGGAATTTTGCAGCCCCCCTGTAACAGTATCCTTCACAGATCTCCCCCCCCCCCCCCCATAACAGGGCTGGCACTGTTATGGGGGATCTGTGGATGGCACTGTATGGGGGCATCTGTGGATGGCACTGTATGGGGGCATCTGTGGATGGCACTGTTATATATGTGTGTCATCCACAGACCCTCCCCACCCCATAACAGTGCCATCCACAGATCCCCCATCCCATAACAGTGCCATCCACAGACCCCCTCCCCCCATAAAACTGAGCGAGCTGGGAGGAGGAGCTGGGGGCCGGAAATTGCGGAGGGGCCGGTGCAGTGACTGCCCCCCCCACTGCACTATAGAAATAGAAAATATTTAATTCAATTAAAAGCTCATGTTCCTGTCGATGCCCCCCAGCCCTCATATTACCGACACAAGGCAGCTTGTTGATAGCAAGCAGTAAGGCCGGGCGGCCAGCACGTCACTCACTGAACCACGTGCCTGCGCCGCCTACTTTATGAATGAAGCAGGCGGCGCAGGCACGTGACGTCAGTGAGTGACACGCCGGCCGCACGGACTGCCTGCTTTCAACAAGCTGCCGTGTGTCGGTAATATTAGGGGTGGGGGGCATAGATATGAACTTTTAACTGAATTACATATTTCAATAGTGCAGCTCTGGAGCGGGGGGGGGGGGGTCACTACACCGGCCCCTCCGCAATTGCCGGCCCCCAGCTCCTCCTTCCAGTCCCTCCCCGCTCGCGCGTACATCGCAGATGGCGATGTAAAAATTTCAGCATTCGCCCCATAAGACAGGGGGGAAAAAGTGCGTCTTATGCGACGAAAAATACGGTAGGTTCCTAGCTAGTCTAGTTTCCTGTTTTATGGACTTTGCCTGATTGCCCCCTGCCCTGATCTACGTTTATGGACTTTGCCTGATTGACGCCTGCCCTGACTTCTGCCTTCGTATCCTGACTACGCCTCCATCTGATTAGCCTCTTTCCTCCCAGCATCCACTGGGTGTATTGTATCACCTGGAGGTCAATCCAGTGGGTTCACACTCTGGTCCCGATTCTCTTGTGTTCCAATTCCCCTCTTAGGTATCACCTGGTACTCCCCTCTAGAAAGTCTCTCCTCACCATCAGAGGTATCGTGTGAAGAACGATGGGTGTGCTCAGACCTCGCCCTCAGAGGGAGTTGGTCACGTGAGGGAGCGGGTTCTCATCTGCTGATCACAACACCAAGCACAGCCACTATATTATTCAGACAGCTGATCGGCGGGGGTCCTTCCGCTGATCAGAAAGCTCCAAGCCTCACTGAATTATACCGGGAGATGGCTCAACAGCGAGAACATCTGGATCAGATTCTTGCCTATGTTTGCAGTGTGAATATGCTTCTTAATGACCAGACACTCGCCAATCCTGCACCACCAGCTCCTGCTGCAGCTGCTAACCCATCTCGTGTTCTGCCATCTTCATATGTACCCAGCTCAAGACCTTTTCTTTCTGCTCCACCTTGCTTTAATGGTGACCCCAAACAGTGTCGGGGATTTATTAATCAGTGCACTTTGAACTTTTACCACATCAATTTGCATCGGATTGTGCAAAAGTGGCTTTCCCGATTTCAAACCTTACTGAAGACGCCCCGGCCTGAATTAACCCACTCTAGGAGAGGAACGATACTGTCGTCTTAGATTTGCAGGCCTTCTTAGAAGCCTTCCGTAGGGTATTCAACAAGCCTGGACGCACCACCTCAGCCGCTTCCTCCATACTGCGGCTGTGCCAGGGAAGTCAGTCCGTGGGCCAGTACGCAGGCCAGTTCCGGACCCTGGCTTCTGAACTAGACTGGAATAATGAGGCAGTAGTAGTCGCCTTCTGCTAGTGTCTCTTTGGGAAAATTAAGGACGAGCTGGCCGGTCAGGATGTCCCTTCTACCCTGGATGACCTAATTTCCCTGGCCACCCGGATTGATCTATGCTTCCAGGAACGTGCTAAGGAGGTAGCACGTGAAAGAAGATCATATCATTCAGTATCCTCTTTCCAGCGGTCTTCTGTCCCTCAGCCTTTATCTCTACTGCTGCTCCTGAACCTTTGTACGTTGACCATGTCAGGTTGACTAAACGAAAACATGACTGTCATCGTACTAGTGGACTCTGTTTCTGCTATGGCGGTTCCGGACATCTCCCCCGTTTCTGTCCTGCTGGAAGCTGGAAAACCCCAGAGCCTAGGGTCAGTCGGAGAGGCGACCTTAGGCGAAGACAATTCCTCTCCCCCTCTGACGGTAACCTTGTCGTTGATTCACAGAGATGGCGCTCCTGGATTCTGGATCTGCAAGGAATGTCCTGCAACAAGGCTTACTGGATTGTCATAAAAGTCTTGTTCGACGCCTGAAGAAACCTTTTATAGTATCATCTATTGATGGAAGGGCTCTATCTGAGTCTGTGCAGTTTATCTCAGAAGCTGTAAAACTACAGATGGGAGCTCTTCACACCGAAGAGATTTTGTTTCTGATTCTCCCAAGTTTGTCCCATCCTCTCCTCCTGGGACTTCTGTGGCTTCATACTCATAAACCTGTTCTTCACTGGAGGACCGTAGAAGTGCTTTGTTGGGGACAGTCCTGCCTAGGGAGATGTCTTTCTTCTGTTCAGTCGACTCGGTCACCACAGGTACCACCCAATTTCCAGGGTCTGCCTGTAGCATATCATGCCTACGCGGATGTTTTCAACAAGAAAGAGGCTGAGACCCCAATTGGTTCCTGGTTCCTCGTGGAAGCATCTATCCCCAGTCACCAGCGGAGATTCGGGCCATGTCTGAGTATATCAAAGGAAAATCTTGACAGATGATTTATTCTTAAATCTTTGTCTTAGGCTGGCGCAGGTTTCTTCTTTTTGAAGAAAAAAAGATGGCACTCTACATCCATGCATCAATTATAGGGGGCTCAACAAGATCACCATAAAGAACAAGTATACTCTTCATCTGATTTCTGAATTGTTCGACTCCAAATTAGACCTACGGGGGGCTTACAACTTGAGCAGGATTCGTCATAGGGAAGAGTGGAAGACCACTTTTAACACCCGAGATGGGCACTACAAGTACTTGGTGATGCTCTTTGGGCTAAGCAATGCTCCAGTAGTCTTCCAAGAGTTTGTGAATTACATCTTCAGAGACTTGTTCTATTCCTGTGTTGAGGTGTACCTTGACGACATTCTTGTTTTCTCTCCAGATTTGGCTTCCCTCCGGAGACAGGTCTGTCAGGTCTTGCAAAAGTTAAGAGAGAATCGTCTGTATGCCAAGTTCGAAAAATATACAGGAAGGCGCTTGAGCAACTTAGGTGCCTAGCTAGTCTAGTTTCCTGTTTCAGCTAAGGTGTTCTGTTGGTTCTCATCATTCTGTGTACCAGCTTTGGATTGCGTTTTACGGACTTTGCCTGATTGTCGCCTGCCCTGACCCTGATCTAAGTTTATGGTCTTTGCCTGACTGCTGCCTGCCCTGACTTCTGTTCACACTCTGGTCTGATACCCTCGTGTTCCAATTTCCCTCTGAGGTAGCACCTGGTACTCCCCTCGGGAAAGTCTCTCCTAACAATCAGAGGTATCATGTGAAGAACGAGGAGTGTGCTTAGACGTCACCCTCAGAGGAAGTTGGCCACGTGGGGCAGCGTGTTCATATCCGCTGATCTTAACACCAAGCACAGCCACTATACTAATCAAACAACTGATTGGCGGGGGTCCCAGATATTGGACCTCAGTATCAAAATCTCTGAAAAGCGCTATATTTTATATTGTGAATGCATTATAGCAGTAAAAAAGTTGCAAAAATATACAGTGCCCTGGTGTGTTTCCTGTTTTGTTGCATGACAATCTACAATAAAATGAAATTTTTGGGGTTAATACTATTTGATTTACATAACATGCCTACCACTTTGAAGGTGCAAACCTGTGACACAAACAATAAGTAGGACAAAAAGCAGAGAACATTATCATGCTTAAAGTGAACCTGTCACCTCCAAAACACATATTTAACCGACATCATTACCTTACAGTAGCCCCCAGTGTGTTCCTAATCATGTGTTTCATTTCTCCATCGGTTGGTGCATACTTTATAAAAACGCTGTTTTAATCTCCGTTTTTGCTATCCTCAGAGTCAGCTTGAAGTCAAGGGGGCAAGATTCCTTTTTGAAGTGTACAGCTTATAGTGGTCCTATGGACAGATACTTCTATCTCCTCTGTGGAGTGTACAGCTTATAGTGTCCTATGAACAGATCCTTCCATCTCTTCTGTGGAGTGTACAGCGTATAGTGGTCCTATAGACAGATCCTTCCATCTCCTCTGTGGAGTGTACAGCGTATAGTGGTCCTGTGGACAGATACTTCCATCTCTGTGTAGTGTACGGCTTATAGTGGTCCTACAGTATGTCATATCCTTCCCTCTCCTTTGTGGAGTGTACGCCTTATAGTGGTCCTATGGACAGATCCTTCCATCTCCTCTGTGCAGTGTACGGCTTATAGTGGTCCTATGGACAGATCCTTCTATCTCCTTTGTGGAGTGTATGCCTTATAGTGGTTCTATGGACAGATACTTCCATCTCCTCTGTGTAGTGTACGGCTTATAGTGGTCCTATGGACAGATCCTTCCATCTACTCTGTTCTGTGGAGTATATGACTTATAGTTGTCCTATGGACAGATCCTTCCATCTCCTCTGCGGAGGTGACAGCTTATAGAGGTCCTATGGACAGATCCTTCCATTTCTTCTGTGGCATTTACGGCTTATAGTGGTCCTATGGACAGATCCTTCTATCACCTCTGTGGAGTGAATGGCTTATAGTGGTCCTATAAACAGATCCTTCCATCTCCTCTGCAGAGGTTACAGCTTATAGTGGTCATACGGACAGATCCTTCCATCTCCTCTGTGCAGTGTACAGCTTATAGTGTCCCACGGACAGATCCTTCCATCCTCCCTGTGGAGTGTACGGCTTATAGTGGTCCTATGGACAGATACTTCCATCTCCTCTGTGGCGTTTACAGCTTATAGTGTCCTATGGACAGCTCCTTCCATCTCCTCTGTGGAGTGTATGACTTATAGTGGTCCTATGGACGGACCCTTCCATCTCCTCTGCGGAGGTTACAGCTTATAGTGGTCCTATGGACAGATCCTTCCATCTCCTCTGTGGAGTGTACAGCTTACAGCGGTCCTATGGACAGATACTTCCATCTCTTCTGAGGAGTGTAAGGCTTATAGGGGTCCTATGGACAGATATTTCCATCTCCTCTGTGGAGTGTACAGCGTATAGTGGTCCTATGGACAGATACTTCCATCTCCTCTGTGTAGTGTACAGCTTATAGTGGTCCTATGGACAGATCCTTCCATTTCTTCTGTGGCATTTACGGCTTATAGTGTCTTATGGACAGATACTTCCATCTCCTCTGTGGCTTTTACGGCTTATAGTGTCCTATGGACAGCTCCTTCCATCTCCTCTGTTCTCTGGAGTATATGACTTATAGTGGTCCTATGGACAGATCCTTCCATCTCCTCTGCGGAGGTGACAGCTTATAGTGGTCCTATGGACAGATCCTTCCATTTCTTCTGTGGCATTTACGGCTTATAGTGTCCTATGGACAGCTCCTTCCATCTCCTCTGTGGAGTGTATGACTTATAGTGGTCCTATGGACAGATACTTCCATCTCCTCTGTGGTGTGTATGACTTATAGTGTCCTATGGACAGATCCTTCCATCTCTTCTGTGGCGTTTACGGCTTATAGTGGTCCTGTGGACAGATCCTTTTATGGAGTGTGCAGCTTATAGTGTCCTATGGCTGACCCTTCCATCTCCTCTGTGGTGTGTGCGGCTTATAGTGGTCCTGTGGACAGATCCTTTTATGGAGTGTGCAGCTTATAGTGGTCCTATGGACAGACCCTTCCATCTCCTATGTGGAGAATATGGCTTATAGTGTCCTATGGACAATCCTTCCATCATCCTTCCATCTCCGGCATGTCTTCCGGATTTTTTGACGTAGACAAATCCGCAGCATGCTGCGCTTTTGTCAACGTCCAAAAAACGTTCACATACTGAACGGAAGACATCCTGATGCATCCTGAACGGATTGCTCTCCATTCAGGATGCATTAGGATAATCCTGATCAGTATCTTTCCGTCCTAGAGCCCCGAGGACGGAAGTCTAGGACGGAAAGAAAAAACGCTGATGTGAAAGGGGCCTTACACATCTAGAATGGGTTCAATGAAAAGTACAGAACGCCCCACAAAAAATGAGCCCTCATTCAGCTCTGTACACATTAGTACAAAAAAGTTATAGGGGGCAGTTCGTGTTTTTTTTACAGTATTAAAATGCAAGAAAAACTATACATATGTGGTATCGCCGTAACCTTACTGACCAGGAGAATGAAAGTAACCGGTCAGTTTTACCGTATATGGGAACGCCATAAAAACAAAACCCATAAAATTGAATTGTGTTTTTTTTCACCAACTTCACCCCATTTGGAATTTTTTTTACAGCTCTCCACTACATCTTATACAATATTAAATGGTGGAAATAGAAATTGCAACTTGTCCCACAAAAAAACAAGCCCTCATACACCTATGTGAACGGTAAAATAAAAAAGTTGTTGCCCCGGAAAGGGGGAGAGTAAAAAATTAAAAATGTAAACCCTTTGTGGCTAAAAGGGTTAACTGCCAACGATCCGTGTGCCTGTGAGTCCATCACATGACCAGGACATATTTTTATCTCCTGTAAACAATGAAGGCTCCTGTGACAAAAGCACCTCTTTGTATGGTTTTTCCTATTCGGCTGTTTACCGCATTCATATGCTTCTCCGATTTGGTGGTTGTGGTGTCGGCTAGAGCGCTTGGAATCCTCAAGAAGCACTAGGAGCATCTTTCAACGGAGGTACCCAGTTGGGGTGCCCGTCGATCCGTTACATTGGTGGCAAGCGACGGGATCATTCCTACGGCCCAGAAGGACAGCTACAAGGCTACACCAGTTCCTGGAATTACAAATTGAGTGCAACGCTAGTATCCGTACAGCGCCCCTGGGAGCAGAGGGATCCAGCGACTTGGAGCAGACAAGTATGGAAGGCTTTGGCTCTGGAGATAATTGGCTGGCCGAAGTAAGGCAGCGAGTGGCCCAGTATGGGGATGATGTACCCATGGAGACACGCCGGGTGATCTGGAACCAGGTCATGGCCGAGCGAAACACAAGGCTGGACCGAGAATTCCGGCTGGCGAAAGAGAGGGAGTATGCTCAGCAGAAGGAGCGTTATAGCACCTAAAGAGAGGCTCCATTCGAGGAGGTTAACCATTTCCCCCGGAGGCGGCCAGAGGAACCCGAAGTAGGGGTCCTCATAGACTGGTCCTGCGAGGAACCACAACAGGCAGGTGGAGATGGGACCGAGGTCTCTCCACCGGGATGCTGGCCCAGATCCCCAGCAGCAGCCTGAGTTACCAGGTGCAGAAGCAGGTGGTCCCTACTCTCAAATGTTGAGGGACCTCATAGACTGGTCCTGGGAAGACCCACAGATGGCAGGTGGAGATGGGACTGCGGTCTCACTACCGGCCCTACAGGGATGCTGGGCAGTCGGCCCAGATCCCCAGCGGCAGTGTGTACCCCAGGGAGCTGAAGGTGCCGTCCTTCCTCCCCAGCGGCAGTGTGTATCCCAGGGAGCTGAAGGTGTCGTCCTTCCTCCCCAGCGGCAGTGTGTACCCCAGGGAGCTGAAGGTGCCGTCCTTTCTCCCTAGCGGCAGTGTGTACCCCAGGGAGCTGAAGGTGTCGTCCTTCCTCCCCAGCGGCAGTGTGTATCCCAGGGAGCTGAAGGTGCCGGTCTCCCACTCCAGCGGCAGCCTGTGTTTCAGGGAGAGGAACACAGCACCCCCTCTCCCCAGCGGCAGCTTACCCTAACAAGGGGAGACACCAATCTCCCAGACGGCGCAGATGGGACCGTGGTCTCTGTGCCTGACCTACAGGGATGCTGGACAGCCTGTCCAGATCCCCAACTACCCGCACCAGGACAATTGGAGGAGGGGGTAGGTACAAACTCTCCTCCCCAGCTAACACCTAACTTGGCCCCAGGGTTAACAGAGCCAATGTTAACCCCCACTGGCGCCCATGTTCCCCTGGCTACTGAGCCGGACTATGTTCCCAGCCCCCCAGCAGAAGAGCTGGCAGCTGGGCAGAGTGCAGTCGGCCTCTGCCCTCCCTTTGTCCCCTGTCCAGAGCCTGAGGTCCTGTAGGTTATACCAATAGAAGAGCTGGCATCTGGGCAGAGTGCAGTCGGCCTCTGCCCTCCCTTTGTCCCCTGTCCAGAGCCTGAGGTCCCACAGGTTACCCCAGCGGAAGAGCTGGCATCTGGGCAGAGGGCAGTCGGCCTCTGTCCTCCCCTATCCTCCTGTCCTAAACCTGACTTCCCACAGGTTACCCCAGCGGAAGAGCTGGCATCTGGGCAGAGTGCAGTCGGCCTCTGTTCTCCCCTATCCTCCTGTCCTGAGCCTGGCTACCCACAGGTTACCCCAGCGAAAGAGCTGGCATCTGGGCAGAGTGCAGTCGGCCTCTGTCCTCCCCTATCCTCCTGTCCTAAACCTGACTACCCACAGGCTACCCAAGCGGAAGAGCTGGCATCTTGGCAGAGTGCAGTCGGCCTCTGCCCACCCCGTACCTACAGCTCCATGCCTGAGAACACAAGGGAGATCAGGGGCAGCAGACGTACCCTCTGCAGCCTAGGACAGACCCAACAAAGCTGGACACTCACGAACTACAGGTGCAGTACTCAGTTGTGGGCGGGCTGCTCGTCTAACTCAGGTACTGACCGACAGGAGGTCAGGTACCTGGTTAGTCTTCCCCTGGGAGGGAAGATGTGTGACAAAAGCACCTTTGTCACGGGGAGTTGGAGAGGCATGCTTGTCAGCCTCTTACCCTGTGACTATGGCCCCAGTGACAGTTGGCATTGACAATGGACATTGCTGTGACCTAATCAACCTTCACAATGGACATTACCTGTGACCTAATCAACATCCACAATGGACCATGCATGTGGGGTTGGGATATATCTGGCTGTATGTTGATTGGTCGCTGTATTTTGTGTGCCTGTCCTCAATCAGGTCCCCGGGGGAGTAGCCCTGGCTGGAAGACTTGCATAAAAGGCCAAGCTTTGCCATCCAATAAAGAGTTCCTGCTTGACCCTCAAAACGAAGTGTCGTCTCGTTATTGGGGGGGATTTATTGTATGCTGTTCCAGTTTGACTGCTAGGAGTGTAAACCTCTTCGTATGGTTTTTCCTATTCGGCTGTTTACCGCATTCATATGCTTCTCCGATTTGGTGGTTGTGGTGTCGGCTAGAGCGCTTGGAATCCTCAAGAAGCGCTAGGAGCATCTTTCAATGGAGGTACCCAGTCGGGGTGCCCGTCGATCCGTTACAGCTCCATTCAAATGACAGCAAGCAGAGGTCTTGAAAATCACAAAGAAACCGGCCCTCATTAGTTTAACTAGAGCCCGCTGCAGCCTGTCCAGAATGCGGTACCTGACCGCAACCTCACTGTGTGGTCGTACCTTAATTGTGCAGCAAGCCAGGGATTAAAATTAAAGAAATCTTTGCACAAGGGAATTAAAGGGGTGGTTCGTGTCTCCTGCCAGTCTGATGAGTGCACTCCGAAAAGGATTTACTTTAACTCCTGAAACAGACTATCTTAAAATATAAAAATCTTGTGGAGTACTCGGGTTAATTTCCTTTGGATCGCTTTCAATTTCAGCTGGCAGATGGATGAGGCAAGAGTGGAGTTTAGCCACGAGGGCAGAGCTTAGCCTAAACAGCACTATTGGGGGGAGCTCCTGCTACAGCTGGTTGCCATACAGAAAGGATGATCTGGGAATGGCTTTACCCCTGAGGCACAGATAGGCGAGACAAAAGATTACAAACTGATGGGATTCCTATTTTGTGCATTTTCTACATTGGAGCTGTAGAGCTGGTGTCACACTGCAGAGGATGTGCAAGCCTGGACTTCACAGGTAGTCAGGACAAAGCTCGCTTCCCATTTCCCCAGTTATCAGAGCATGCTGCCCCCTCCAATACAAAGCAGTCACAATTCCCTCACTTTTCTAGCAGTCGCTCATTTTTTTCATTAGTTACTCATCCCTACTGGTCACAGCCGGCACATACTCCCCGCCGGCAGTCCTGTAGGGTCTGGACACGGTTCTTCTCTGCTCCATGATTAGTGGCATCAGGTGACAGGGAAATGGGGCCTAGCAGTCTATTTAGAAGGGACTCCGCCTTTTCTTGCAGTGAGGTTACTGTTCTTTGCCTTTTCTTCCTGACTTTGGCTCCAGAATGTTTCCTCTGCCTCGCCCTTAACATCGTTTTTCCTGGTACCTGTCGTTCTATTCCTGCTTCTGGACCCTGGCTTCATTTCTGAATATGGTCCCGTGTCTTCTTCTGGCCTCTTACATCCATGTCCTTCTTCTGGTGATGACCCTTGGCACAGTTCCTGACTACTCTACTGCTTCTTCAGTGATTCTGCCATCAATTAGTGAGCATCCTGGGGGCCGCAGCCTGGGAATCTAACCGTGAAGTCTATAAGTCCTGATGAAGAGATTCCTTAAAGGGCATCTGTCAGCAGATTTGTCCCTATGACACTGGCTGACCTGTTCCTGTGCGCTCGGCAGCTGAAGGTGTCTGTGTTGGTCCCATGTTCATCTGTGTCCGCATTGCTGAGTGTTAAAGGGAATATTAATAAGTAGGAGTAGGCAAGTACATGTGGGCTGGTGCGGTGATATGACGTCAGCCCGCACAAACCGGCGCTTCCAGGCGGAAGGTCGCTTTGATCCTCCTGCCTTAGAAGTGCCCGCGTATCTCTGGCGGTGTGATTACAGCGCCGGAGGTACGCGGCTTCCAAGGTCTCTTTGATCCTCTGTCTTGCTACTCGCGCAACTAGACATAATTGTCCAGTTTCTGGGTGGCATCTTCCCGCTGCAGGCGCGCTGGCATGCGCCTGCAGGAGGATTAATCAGCTGGGGGTGCACCCGTGATTGGTGGGAATAGTTTGGCAGCATTTATACATATATATAAATATATATATATATACAACCCGGGGCACATATGGACAGCAGTGGCGTACCGTCAATAGCGGCAGACAACGCAACTGCTACGGGGCCCATGGCAGGAGGGGGCACGGAGTGGATGGAAAGCCCCGCCCCCAACAATGTCTGTGGCATAGCTTGTCTTCTATACGGGGCTCGGGTGAGCCCTTCTCCTCTGTTCAAGCCCCCCTCTCCTCAGATATATTGTGTGCACTGCAAACGGTGCACAGACCGGACAGTATGCAGGCAGGTGAGCATGCCACTCGCTCGTTCTCTGCCTGCTGGGCGCTGCACTAGCCAATCAGCTTTTAGCAGTGCTAGGCTCCTGCTGCTGATTGGCTAGTGCATGGCAGCAGCAGAGGAAAGAAGTGAGCGGGCGGGACATGCTCATTGCCTATTCTGTCAGCAACAGGACTCCAGCCCCCAGCGTCACCTGCAAGTTGTGCACCCGGGACCGGAGCCTGCAGCTCCAGTAAGTCACAACTTCTCCCCCTGTCCCCTTCTCCACTGACCTGACTGCTGTATGCCTGTCACACTGTGCCTGCCAGCCCTGCTGCTCTCTGCTCATACATATACACATGAATGCAGCCTGCAGGCACTGCTGGAGTGTCACTGCTCTGTACCTGCTAGACACCCTGCTCCCACTCAAGTATTGTTGGTGCACTGTAAAAAATGTATCACTTTGGATTCCTATGGATGAGGGGGGTTATAGTCATATTTGATATAAACACTGTCCAGGGACTGTTCTGTAATTGGCATGTGTTTATATTAAATATGACTATAACCCCACTCATCCACAGGAATTCACAAATGTACTGCAGTATATGAGTGGATTGTTATGGATGAGGGGGGTTATAGTCATATTTAACCGCTACAGGACCGCCTAACGCAGGGATGCGTCCTGCGGGCGGCCCTGTAGCTCTGTTCCGACGCATCGGCGCGTCATCTCGCGAGAGGCGAGATTTCCTGTGAACGCGCGCGCGCACGGCACAGCAGTTCGGCTACAGCCTGCCAGCGATGATCCATCGCTGGCAGGCTGTAGATGCGAATAAAATCGCATCAAACTGCTATATCAGACGCTGTTTTATGAACAGCGTCTGATATAGCTGCTACCTGGTCCTCTGGTGGTCCCATTTACTGGGATCGACCACCAGAGGACCAGGTAACTACAGTAAAGTTGCACCAAACACTACACTAACCCCCCCACCCCCTCACCTATTAACCCCTTGATCACCCCATCTAGACCCCTGATCACCCCCTGTCATTGATCACACCCTTGTAAGGCTCCATTCAGACGTCCATATGTGTTTTATGGATCCATGATTCAATCAGAGTGCCTTTTAGGAGGGCATTTACGCATTTTCTTCTCACGCTTAGGGCCCCTAAATGTCAGGGCAGTATAAATACTCACATGTGACCCCATTTTGAAAGAAGACACCCTAAGGTATTCGCTGAGGGCATAATGAGTCCATGAAAAATTAAACTTTTTGTTAAAAGTTAGCGGAAAGGGAGACTTTGTGAGAAAAACAATAAAAATCAATTTCCACTAACTTGTGCCAAAAAAATCTTCTATGAACTCGCCATGCCCCTCACGGAATACCTTGGGGTGTCTTCTTTCCAAAATGGGGTCACATGTGGGTATTTATACTGCCCTGGCATTTTAGGGGCCCTAAAGCGTGAGAAGAAAATGCGTAAAATGCCCTCCTAAAAGGTACTCATTGAATTAGGGCCCCTTTGCGCATCTTGGCTGCAAAAGTGTCACACATGTGGTATCGCTGTACTCAGGAGAAGTAGGGCAATACAGAATTTTTATTTTTTGGCACAAGTCAGCGGAAATTGTAAAAAAAAAAAACAAAGTCTCATATTCCACTAACTTGTGACAAAAATAAAATTTTACATGAACTCACCATACCCCTCACAGAATACCTTGGGGTGTCTTCTTTCCAAAATGGGGTCACTTGTGGGGTATTTATACTGCCCTGGCATTTTAGGGGCCCCTAAAGCGTGAGAAGAAGTCTGGAATCCAAATGCGTAAAAATGCCTCAGAAATTCTAAAGGTACTCATTGGTTTAGGGCCTTTTGCGATTTAAGCTGCAAAAGTGGCACATATGGTATCGCCATGCTCAGGAGAAGTAGGCATGTGCTTGGGGTGTATTTTTATATATACCCATACTTTGTGTGAAAAATATCTCTGTAAACGACAACTTTTAAAAATTTTATACAAAGTTGACAATTTACAGAGATATTTCTCTCACTCAACATGGGTGTATGTAAAATACACCCCAAAACACATTGCCCTACTTCTCCTGAGTACGGCGATACCTCATGAGTGACACTTTTTGCAGCCTGGGTGCGCAAAGGGCCCAAATTCCAACGAGTACCTTTAGGTTATACATGGCGGCTCACAATTTAGCCCCGCCCAAAATGCCAGAACAGTAAACACACCCCACAAATGACTCTATTTCGAAAGTAGACACCCCAAGGTATTCACTGAGGGGCATAGTGAGTCCGTCTGAGATTTTATTTTTTTGCCAGAAGTTATCAGAAATTGAAACTTTTTTTTTTTCTCAGAAAGTGTCATTTTCCGCTAACTTGTGAAAAAAATGAAATGATACATGAACTCACCATGCCCCTCCGTGAATACTTTGGGGTGTCTTCTCTAAAATGGTGTCATTTGGGGAGTATTTATACTTTCCTGACATTCTAGCACCTGAAGAAACATGACAGGCGCTCAGAAAGTCAGAGCTGCTTCAAAATGCAGAAATTCACTTTTTTGCACCATAGTTTGTAAACGCTTATAACTTTTACCCAAACCAATAAATATACACTTATTGGATTTTTTTATCAAAGACATGTAGAACAATAAATTTAGAGAAAAATTTATATAGAAATGTAGTTTTTTTGAAAAATTTTACAACAGAAAGTGAAAAATGTCATTTTTTGCAAAATTTCGGTCATTTTTGATTAATAGCAAAAAAGTAAAATGTCAGCAGCAATGAAATACCACCAAATGAAAGCTCTATTAGTGAGAAGAAAAGGAGGTAAAATTCATTTGGGTGGTAAGTTGCATGACGGAGCAATAAACGGTGAAAGTAGTGTAGTGCGGAATTGTAAAAAGTGGCCTGGTCATTAAGGGTGTTTAAGCTAGGGGGGCTGAGGAGGCTAATATAAACACATGCCAATTACAGAACAGTCCCTGGACAGTGTTTATATTTAATCTGACTATAACTCCCCTTATCCTTGAGAATACACCAATGTACAGTAAGTACATCAGTGTATTCATTAAGGTGATGGGGGTTATATTCACATAAGTGCCATCCACAGATCCTCCATAACAGTGTCATCCACAGATCCCCAATAACAGTGTCATCCACAGATCCCCAATGACAGTGTCATCCACAGATCCCCCATAACAGTGTCATCCACAGATCCCCCATGACAGTGTCATCCACAGATCCCCCATAACAGTGTCATCCACAGATCCCCCATAACAGTGTCATCCACAGATCCCCATAACAGTGTCATCCACAGATCCCCATAACAGTGTCATCCACAGATCGCTCTATAACAGTGTCATCCACAGATCTCTATAACAGTGTCATCCATAGATCTCTATAACAGTGTCATCCACAGATCCCTATAACAGTGTCATCTACAGATCCCCATAACAGTGTCATCCACAGATCTCCCATAACAGTGTCATCCACAGATCCCCATAACAGTGTCATCCACAGATCTCTATAACAGTGTCATCCACAGATCCCCCATAACAGCGTCCTCCACAGATCCCCCATAACAGCGTCCTCCACAGATCCCCCATAACAGTGTCCTCCACAGATCCCCATAACAGTGCCAGCCACAGATCCCCCATAACAGTGTGTCATCCACAGATTTCCCATAACAGTGTCATTCATAGATCCCCCATAACAGTGTCATCCACAGATCCCCCATAACAGTGTCATCCACAGATCCCCCATAACAGTGTCATCCACAGATCCCCCATAACAGTGTCATACACAGATCCCCCATAACAGTGTCATCCACAGATCCTCCATAACAGTGTGTCATCCACAGACGTCCCCCATAACAGTGCCTTCCACAGATCCCCCATAACAGTGTCATCCACAGATCCCCCATAACAATATGTCATCCACAGATCCCCCATAACAGTGTCATCCACAGATCCCCCATAACAGTGACATCCACAGATCCCCCATAACAGTATGTCATCCACAGATCCCCCATAACAGTGCGTCCTCAGATTCCCCCATAACAGTGTAATCCACAGATCCCCCATAACAGTGTCATCCACAGATCCCCCATAACAGTGACCGCCACAGTGCCCCCATAACAGTGTCATACACAGATCCCCCATAACAGTGTGTCATCCACAGACGTCCCCCATAACAGTGTCTTCCACAGATCCCCCATAACAGTGTCATCCACAGATCCCCCATAACAATATGTCATCCACAGATCCCCCATAACAGTGTCATCCACAGATCCCCCATAACAGTGTCATCCACAGATCCCCATAACAGTGTCATCCACAGATCCCCCATAACAGTGTGTCATCCACAGATCCCCCATAACAGTGACATCTACAGATCCCCCATAACAGTGACATCTACAGATCCCCCATAACAGTGACATCTACAGATCCCCCATAACAGTACATCATCCACAGATCCCCCATAACAGCGTCATCCACAGATCCCCCATAACAGTGCCATCCACAGCTCCCCCCATAACAGCGCCATCCACAGATCCCCCATAACAGTGTCACCCACAGATCCCCCATAACAATGTCCTCCACAGATCCCCCATAACAGTGTCCTCCACAGATCCCTCATAACAGTGTGTCATCCACAGATCCACCATAACAGTGTCATCCACAGATCCCCCATAACAGTGTCATCCACAGATCCCCCATAACAGTGTCATTCACAGACATCCATTAGTTCAAAACCCACCAAAAGCACAACTTTTGGTTCAAAATATTTTTTTCCTCCTCAAAAACCTAGGTGCGTCTTATCATTAGGTGCATCTTATAAAGCGAAAAGTACAGTGTGTGTATATATATATATATTACTTAAATTGTACTTTATACTTTATATTTGTGCAGGGAGGGAGGGGCCCAATACTGAGCTTTGCTATGGGGCCCCATGATTTCTATGTACGCCCCTGATGGACAGCCTAATAAATATATACATAGACATGCATATAAATACAGGGGCACATATGCATATCTATATATACCCATATACTGGGCCCACACACACCTACAGGGGACATATGGGCAAATACTGGGCCCAAAGAAATATATATACAGGGGATATGCATAAAACATATATCCCCACTGGCCATTTAAGGGGCCAATATATAAATATATACATATCCGCCTACCTGGCACGTCCCTCTACACTGAGAAAAGCACTTATTTTGCAAATCAGCCTCTAGGAGCAATGGGGGCATTGCTATTGCACCTAGAGGCTCTGCTCTCCCTGCAACTGCCGCATCCTCTGCACTTTGATTGACAGGACCAGGCAGTGAAAACAGCACATCTGGTCTGCAATACCAGATATAACCTACGGACTGGGGTGGCGCTGTAAAGTAGCCATGTTTTTATAATCTCTTAAACCCCTTTAAATTGCTTGCACATAAAAAAAAAACTACATGGGTTATGCTTATTGATGTGGGAATACCCCTTTAAGGCTGTTGTTAAATATAGACTGCTTGGTACGCGAATGCCTAAGAGCAAGAGTTCCCCCATGACAGCGGCAGACATCATGCACCATAACGCCAGAGTACCCCCTTAAGATACAGCCAGAGCATTCCTAAACAAATATACTTGAGTTACAGCACAACAATGACCCCAGTGTGCCCCAATAACAGTGACCCCATGACCCTCATCATAATGGCAGCCAGTGCCCCATGACAATGACTTCATATCAGTGACCCCCGACCTCATAAAGACAGCAACAGAGGGTAAAGGGGTGCCCCATAACAGTGCCCTCATATCCCTTATCCCAGAGTGTCCCCTATAATGGTGACCCCAGTCTTATAACAGTGCCTCCATAAGGGTAAAGGGGTTCCCCATAACAGTGCCCTCATATCCCTTATCCCAGAGTGTCCCCTATAATGGTGACCCCAGTCTTATAACAGTGCCTCCATAAGGGTAAAGGGGTTCCCCATAACAGTGCCCTCATATCCCTTACCCCAGAGTGTCCCCTATAATAGTGACCCCAGTCTTATAACAGTGCCTTCATAAAGGTAAAGGGGTTCCCCATAACAGTGCCCACATGTCCCTTACCCCAGAGTGTCCCCTATAATAGTGACCCCAGTCTTATAACAGTGCATCCATAAGGGTAAAGAGTTGCCCCATAACAGTGCCTCATATCCCTTAACCCAGAGTGCCCCCTATAATAGTGACCCTAGTCTTATAACAGTGCCTTCATAAGGGTGAAGGAGTGCCCCATAACAGTGCCCTCAAATCTGCAATCCCAGAGTGACCCCAAAACCTGACCTCACATCAGTGATTCCCAGAGTGCCCCCATAACAGTGCCTCCAGGACCTCATAAACATAGCAACTGTGCCTTCATAAGGGTGAAGGGGTGCCCCCATAACAGTGCCCTCAAATCTGCAATCCCAGAGTGACCGCATGACTGTGACCTCACATCAGTGATTCCCAGAGTGCCCCCAGGACCTCATAAATAAGACAGGGCCTCAATTAGGGTGGCGCCTTCAAATTGTCAAACCCAGAGTGACCCATATAACAGCTCCCAGCAAACAGCAGCCAAAACATGGCCTCATATGAGAAACAGCCCCCACATAAGTGACAGCCATTGTTCCCTCATATCTCTGAAGCCCCGAGTGCCCCCATTACATGGGGTACCCACACAACAGTGGCAGCCAAAACACCCCATTACAGCCCTCCTATGAGGCACGGCCCCCACATTAGTGACGCTCTGAGTCCCTCCCTCAGGACAGCGCAGCTTCCTCTGGATTGGCAGAGCAGAGTCACGTGTTAGCCCCTCCAGCACGTGACCTCATAGTCATTGTCTCCGATCGGGAGCGTCTCACTTGAGGACGCCGTAATGAGTCGGCCATTTTAGTGTAGTCCTCCAGACTAAACGCCCTCAGCCGTACTTCTTCATTTTGGCGTATAAATATACAGAGGATCTCCTGTACTCACCGAAACCTCCTCGGTATATTCACATCTCACCGCCAACACAGTTTTAGTAAACGCCAGTTGGGAGAGAGATGCGCCATTTTGTTGTAGCCTCTCAGAGCCTTGACACTGGAATGTAGATTCTAGAGCGGCAGTCACGTGACTACAACTCCCAGCTCCCTTTGCGGCAGTAAATGTGTATCCTTTGATAGTTCCAGGTAGGAGCTGCCTCAGTCACTCGCTTCCTGTGGTAATGTATCTACTACTACCACCATCATCCTTATCAGACATAGTGGCATGAAAACTGATTATTTGAATCACAGAGCGGTGTAGAGCTGCAGGGCATTCATTTTAATGAAGTCTGATGTGTCCCCACTTGCTCTGTGTCTCCACTACATGTTGTCCATATTTATTTGCCTTTTATTTCATTATTTTATTCCAGTTTTGTCCCTGCCGAGGCGCTTTTATGGTCGGTGTACACGGCGAGAAGTTCTCCATGACTGATCAGAAGATGGACGGTGATGAGATGACCCAGAAGATACTGGATGTCACCCTGGAGATCATCTACCTTCTGACCGGAGAGGTGAGGGACCGCCGGGTCACCTGATGTCACTTATCTCTATTACTAAATCCTGAATGTGACAGCGGAGGTGGTGCATTCTGGGTAAGAGAGATTACATGATGTCACTTATCTCTATTACTAAATCCAGAATGTGACAGCGGAGGTGGTGCATTCTGGGTAAGAGAGGTCACATGATGTCACTTATCTCTATTACTAAATCCAGAATGTGACAGCGGAGGTGGTGCATTCTGGGTAAGAGAGGTCACATGATGTCACTTATCTCTATTACTAAATCCAGAATGTGACAGCGGAGGTGGTGCATTCTGGGTAAGAGAGGTCACATGACACCACCTATCGTTATTAATAAATCAGAATGTGGTGGAGATGGTGCATTCTGGGAAAGAAAGGTCACATGTCACCACCTATCATTATTAATAAATCAGAATGTGATGGTGGAGGTGGTGCATTCTGGGAAAGAAAGGTCACATGTCACCATTTGTTATTATTAATAAACCAGGTACATGATCGGGAATGTGGGAAATCCTGGAAAAGTGAGGTCATATGACAAACGTTACCGTTATTAATAAACCAGATATAAGATGTGGAAGGTGGTGGATTCCGGGAATGCGAGGTCACATGACATCACTATTATTAAACTCGGGGACACAGTGGGGGAGCTCATGGAAGCTTGGTCACGTGACATCACTTACCGTAGCGCTATTAATTTATTCGGAATATGGCAGCAGGTGAATTCTTGGAAAGCGCAATCACATGACCTCGCTTATCGCCATTAGTAAAGCAGGGATACAACAGGGAGCTCATGGATTCTGGGGAAACCAGGTCACGTGACATCAGTTATCACCAATAATAAACCACGTGACCTGGGGGGGGGGGTGGATTTGTGGGATTAACTCACATGATCTCGTTCCTATCTCTATTAATAAAGCAGCCGCAGGTAAGGGGTTCTGGGTAGCGATATGCCACCAATGTGTCAGGTGGACCAGCCACGTGACTAGTACATCCCACCCAAAAAATGTGAAAAATTGTTCAGGTTGTTAAAGGGATTGCTCAACCATAATAACGTGTCACCTGTACAGTGATAAGTCTCTGATCAGTTATGGTCTGACCGCTGAGACCCCCACCATCACTGGGTGCTCAGAGTATTTGGATTGACGTTCATTCATTCTCTATCTGATTGATGGAGATAGCCAAGCGCTGTGCTCAGCCCCAGGACCCCATTCTTAAGATCATGGGGGGGGGGGTTCCAGCTGTCGGACCTCAACTTATCGGATACTTATAGGTGATGGGCTGTTATGGTGGGACAGCCCCTTTAAGGCCCAGCCTGGGTATTAAAGGGGTTCTGCACTTTGTTTAAACTGATGACCTATCCTCTGGATATCTGGATAGATCATCAGCATCTGATCGGCGGGGGTCTGACACCCGGGACCCCCGCCGACCAGCTGTTTGAGAAGGCATCGGCGCTCCTGGAGCACCGCGGCCTTCTCACTGTTTACCGCCGGCCCAGTAACGTCACGAATTGTATCAACTGGCCTGGGCGCCGCTAAGCATTGTTCACTTCAATGGAGCTTAGCCGCGCCCAGGCCAGTTGATACAAGTCGTGACGTCGCTGGGCAGGCGGTAAACAGTGAGAAGGCTGCGGCGCTCCTGGAGCGCCGCTGCCTTCTCAAACAGCTGATTGGCGGGGGTTCGGGGTGTCGGACTCCCGCCAATTAGATGCTGATGATCTATCCAGAGGATACATCATCAGTTTAAACAAAGTGCAGAACCCCTTTAAGGGGTTAATAAGTCGGGGATGTGACCTCGGAGGTGGTAGATGCTAAGAAAACAAGGTTAACGTTTAATATGTCAGTGATGACACCAGACGGATCCGTCTTTAGTGCCTCCATCTTGGTTCTTGTCTCATTAGGATTATGGCCCCATAAAGAAGTCCGGCCAGCATGGAGGACGGGGCAAGACCCGGAGAACCACAGTGGAGCCTTCGCCTCCCTCCCAGAGAAGCCACAAGAAGATCCTGGACCTGACCAACAAGATCATTGAGCTGCTGACGGGAGAGGTGAGAAGTGGGGGTCATTATACACAGACGTGGACCGGATAAGAGCACCAGTGCGGTCCTGTCCGAAATATATTGTCCTGAGAGAAGCAGCAGCAGTGGAGCCTGGAGAACCTGAGGGAAGACTGAGAGGGAAATTTATTGATGACGGGTGTGAGAAGTATTTACCGGTGAGCATGGCTGCAGTCATTCACTGCTCCAGACGTCTCCCTGCTGTACTCCATCCCGATGCCAGTGTGCGGCAGAACACACAACGTCATATTACTGGCAGCAGAAGCCTGGAGAGCAGGGAGTATAGGAGGAGGGGTTTACCCTCTGGTCTGGGCTCTGAATTAATTTTGGTGTCTGGTCTGGATCTAACTCTGGAAGTACACAATGACTCCACCAGCAGAATAGTGAGTGCAGCTCTGGAGTATAATACAGGATGTAACTCAGGATCAGTACAGGATAAGTAATGTATGTACAAAGTTACTCCACCAGCAGAATAGTGAGTGCAGCTCTGGAGTATAATACAGGATGTAACCCAGGATCAGTACAGGATAAGTAATGTATGTACACAGTGACTGCACCAGCAGAATAGTGAGTACAGCTCTAGGGTATAATACAGGATGTAACTCAGGATCAGTACAGGATAAGTAATGTATGTACACAGTGACTGCACCAGCAGAACAGTGAGTGCAGCTCTGGAGTATAATACAGGATGTAACTCAGGATCAGTACAGGATAAGTAATGTATGTACGTACACAATGACTCCACCAGCAGAATAGTGAGTGCAGCTCTGGAGTATATTACAGGATGTAACTCAGGATAAGTACAGGATAAGTAATGTAATGTTTGTACACAGTGACTCCACCAGCAGAATAGTGAGTGCAGCTCTGGAGTATATTACAGGATGTAACTCAGGATCAGTACAGGATAAGTAATGTATGTACACAATGACTCCACCAGCAGAATAGTGAGTGCAGCTCTGGAGTATATTACAGAATGTAACTCAGGATCAGTACAGGATAAGTAATGTTATGTACAGTGACTCCACCAGCAGAATAGTGAGTGCAGCTCTGAAGTATAATACAGGATGTAACTCAGGATCAGTACAGGATAAGTAATGTAATGTATGTACACAGTGACTGTACCAGCAGAATAGTGAGTGCAGCTCTGGGGTATAATACAGGATGTAACTCAGGATCAGTACAGGATAAGTAATGCAATGTATGTACACAGTGACTCCACCAGCAGAATAGTGAGTGCAGCTCTGGAGTATAATACAGGATGTAACTCAGGATCAGTACAGGATTAGTAATGTATTTACACAGTGACTGCACCAGCAGAATAGTGAGTGCAGCTCTGGAGTGTAATACAGAATGTAACTCAGGATCAGTACAGGATAAGTAATGTATGTACACAGTGACTGCACCAGCAGAATAGTGAGTGCAGCTCTGGAGTATAATACAGGATAAGTAATGTATGTACACAGTGACTGCATCAGCAGAATAGTGAGTGCAGCTCTGCAGTATAATACAGGATGTAACTCAGGATCAGTACAGGATAAGTAATGTATGTACACAGTGACTGTACCAGCAGAATAGTGAGTGCAGCTCTGGAGTATAATACAGAATGTATCCCAGGATCAGTACAGGATAAGTAATGTATGTACACAGTGACTGCACCAGCAGAATAGTGAGTGCAGCTCTGGAGTATAATACAGGATGTAACTCAGGATCAGTACAGGATAAGTAATGTATGTACACAGTGACTGCACCAGCAGAATAGTGAGTGCAGCTCTGGAGTATAATACAGGATGTAACTCAGGATCAGTACAGGATAAGTAATGTATGTACACAGTGACTGCACCAGCAGAATAGTGAGTGCAGCTCTGGAGTATAATACAGGATGTAACTCAGGATCAGTACAGGATAAGTAATGTATGTACACAGTGACTGCACCAGCAGAATAGTGAGTGCAGCTCTGGAGTAGAATACAGGATATAACTCAGGATCAGTACAGGATAAGTAATATAATGTATGTACACAGTGACTCCACCAGCAGAATAGTGAGTACAGCTCCGGAGTATAATACATGATGTAACTCAGGATCAGTAGAGGATAAGTAATGTAATGTATGTACATAGTGACTGCACCAGCAGAATAGTGAGTGCAGCTCTGGAGTATGATACAGGATGTAACTCAGGATCAGTACAGGATAAGTAATGTATGTACACAGTGACTGCACCAGCAGAATAGTGAGTGCAGCTCTGGAGTATAATACAGGATGTAACTCAGGATCAGTACAGGATAAGTAATGTATGTACACAGTGACTCCACCAGCAGAATAGTGAGTGCAGCTCCGGAGTATAATACAGGATGTAACTCAGGATCAGTACAGGATAAGTAATGTAATGTATGTACACAGTGACTCCACCAGCAGAATAGTGAGTGCAGCTCTGGAGTATAATACAGGATGTAACTCAGGATCAGTACAGGATAAGTAATGTAATGTATGTACACAGTGACTCCACCAGCAGAATAGTGAGTGCAGCTCTGGAGTATAATACAGGATATAATTGAGGATAAGTACAGGGGAACACACATGATGAATCCCCTGTACTGTGTCTGGACAGTGATAAGCGTCTCGTTGTATGTGTCAGGTTCCTATAAGGTGTCAGGACGTCGCTGTCTATCTTTCTGTGCAGGAGTGGAAGTATTTAGAAGGACAGAAGGATCTGTACAGGGAGGTCATGATGGAGACCCAGCCGCCCGTCGCATCACCGGGTAAGTGATATAACTAGATGCACACATCCTCTGATAAGTCCTATAGATACTATGTGTTCAGTCCCAGTAAAGGAATCGCATGGATTTGGCTCCCGCTCCGCTCTTCATTTGGTTGCTGTGTATATAATGTATTCAGTCGCTGTGTTTGTCTATAGATAAGTCCAGTAAAAGAAACCCATCAGAGAGACGTCCCAGTACGGACGATCCACAGGAGTCTAAAGAGGAGAGTCGCAGCGGCCCGGAGGATGATCAGGTAGACGGGGATGAAGATTATTTAGTGTTGTCCTGAGTGATCTGAGAGGAGTTGATTGCTAAGGACCCTCCCTCCAAAATGTATAAATGGAGATAAAGAGACTGGGGTGTACATACATGACTCCTGATTGTGGTGGTCTGAATCCCTGCGCTCTGTTTAGGTTGAAAGCATAAAAGTGATCAAGGTGGAAGCTGAAGAGACAGAGGTGTGGGAGGATGAGCCGTGCAAGGAGGAGGAGGAGACCCCTATAGATATCTGTCCAGGTGAGTGATGTCCACTACATGCAAACAGGTAGCCATGGAGGAAAGGTAGGGTCTTTTTTAACTGTACAGATGCTCTCCAAGCCCTATCTGTTGTGTGTATGACAGAATATTCACCTCATCATGTCTAATTAACTCCTTACCAACATTATAGGATGGCACCCGCCGCCCACCCATCTGAGCAGGTGCCATAGCCACTGGGTTTATGAGGACAGTCTGGAGGCAAAGTCCATGATGGGTGATATCATCGATCGCGGACTTTTAACCCTCAGATGTTCTGACCACTGCATCTGAGAGCGCAGCGCTCCCGGGTCTCAAGCAGTTCCCCCGCTCAGAGATCGAGGCAGGTGTTTGGTTTAAATGGCAGCCTTTTGAATGCTCCAATGCCTGCCACAGGGATGTGGTATCAAGTTCTGCCTATAGGAACCTAGTGAATCGTTCATAAACTGCAAAGATAATTCATTGCAGTCTATGGGAGAAGCAATCAGATGATGTTTAAGTCCCCTAAAGGGGACTTTAAATGAAGTAAAAAAAAAAGTAAACATATTAAAAAATTATAAAATAAAGATAAATCACCCACTTTCCACATATTTAAAATAAAGATTAGCACTTCTGCGTCCCAAAATGCCATTACTATTAAAATATAAATGTACAACAACAACAAAATGCCAAAATGGCCGATTCACTGTTTTTTACGGAGCTTCACCTCCTGAAAAAAAGTCACACACCCCAAAATGTTATCAATAAGAACTGCAGATCTTCTCGCAGAAAACAAGCCGTCACTGAGCTCCGTAGACTTAAATATGTAAAAGTGATGGCGAGGCAAAGAAATCTTTTTTTGTTTTGTTTTAATTTTTACATTATTGGAACACAAGATAAATCGTGTAAATGTGGTATCGCTGTAATCTCACGGATTTGGAAAATGAAGGGAACAGGTACGTTTTACTGCGTCTGGCGCGCCATAAAGATGAACCCCACAAATCTGTGGTGGAATTGTATTTTTTGTTTCATAATTCCTCCTCATTTGGAGTTTTTTTCCAGCTCCCCACTACATCATATGCAAAATTAAATGGTCACTAGTGGAAAGCCCAACAGTAGCCATGGAAAAATAAAACAGTTATGGCTGTGGGAAGGCAGGGAGTAAAAAATGAAAATCGATTTTTTTCTATAGGTCCGTGGAGCGGATACGGCAGCAACTTTTGCGGCTCCATTGAAATGAATGGATCCGCATCCAATACACAAATAATGTGAATCGGATGTGGACTGAAAATACAGTTGTGTGCATGAGGCCTTACACTAATATATACTTTGACTTTGGTGGGACTCCTTTATGGGTGTTAAAGGGAGTCTTTCACCCCAAATGTGCACTCTCACACTAACACCATTGCGTCGATAACAGTCCTCACATTAAAATCCTACTTACCATAAGGTTGTCAGTTGCATAGTTCGTCTAAAAATACTTTATTGTGTATGTAAATCAGGGTCTGAAGGTGCCCAGGGCGCGTTCAACGGCGGTGCCCAGGCCCGTGCTGATTTCCATGTGCAACAACTCCCTTTCACCCATTTGGCCGCCCTTTCTCTGGCTGATTACCTCCTCTTCTTCTAAAATGCAGCGCCTGCGCCGATGACAGCCCTCTGATGCAGCATCGGCTGGAGCATGACGTACTGGCCGGCGCATGCGTACTGGATACTCTGAGGCATCTGCCAGTAATGGGTAGTACATTGCGCATGCGCCGGCCCATACGTCATGCTCCAGCCGATGCTGCATCAGAGGGCTGTCATCGGCGCAGGCGCTGGATTTCAAAAGAAGAGAAGGAGGTGATCAGCCAGAGAAAGGGCGGGCCAAATGGGTGAAAGGGGAGTTGTTGCACATGGAAATCAGCACGGGGCCTGGGCACCGGCCGTTGGAACGCCGCCCCTGGGCACCTTCAGACCCTGATTTACATACACAATAAAAGTATTTTTTAGACGAACTATGCAACTGACAACCTTATGGTAAGTAGGATTTTAATGTGGGGACTGTTATCGACGCAATGGTGTTAGTGTGAGAGAGTGCACATTTGGGGTGAAAGACTCCCTTTAACACCCATAAAGGAGTCCCACCAAAGTCAAAGTATATATTAGTGTAAGGCCTCATGCACACAACTGTATTTTCAGTCCACATCCGATTCACATTATTTGTGTATTGGATGCGGATCCATTCATTTCAATGGAGCCGCAAAAGTTGCGGACAGGACACCGCGTGCTGCCGTATCCGCTCCACGGACCTATAGAAAAAAATCGATTTTCATTTTTACTCCCTGCCTTCCCACAGCCATAACTGTTTTATTTTTCCATGGCTACTGTTGGGCTTTCCACTAGTGACCATTTAATTTTGCATATGATGTAGTGGGGAGCTGGAAAAAAACTCCAAATGGGGAGGAATTATGAAACAAAAAATACAATTCCACCACAGATTTGTGGGGTTCATCTTTATGGCGCGCCAGACGCAGTAAAACGTACCTGTTCCCTTCATTTTCCAAATCCGTGAGATTACAGCGATACCACATTTACACGATTTATCTTGTGTTCCAATAATGTAAAAATTAAAACAAAACAAAAAAAGATTTCTTTGCCTCGCCATCACTTTTACATATTTAAGTCTACGGAGCTCAGTGACGGCTTGTTTTCTGCGAGAAGATCTGCAGTTCTTATTGATAACATTTTGGGGTGTGTGACTTTTTTTCAGGAGGTGAAGCTCCGTAAAAAACAGTGAATCGGCCATTTTGGCATTTTGTTGTTGTTGTACATTTATATTTTAATAGTAATGGCATTTTGGGACGCAGAAGTGCTAATCTTTATTTTAAATATGTGGAAAGTGGGTGATTTATCTTTATTTTATAATTTAATAATACAATAAAAGTATTTTTTAGACGAACTATGCAACTGACAACCTTATGGCAAGTAGGATTTTAATGTGGGGACTGTTATCGACGCAATGGTGTTAGTGTGAGAGAGTGCACATTTGGGGTGAAAGACTCCTTTAAGGGCATCTGTCAGCAGTTTTCTCCCTATGACACTGACTGACCTGTTACATGTGCACTTGGCAGCTGAAGGCATCTGTGTTGGTCCCATATTCATATGTGCCCGCATTGCTGAGGAAAATGATGTTTTAGTATGAGACAATAGGAGAAACATCTTTCTCAGCATTGGGGGCACATATGGACACGGGACCAACACAGACGCCTTCAGCTGCCGAGTGCACATGTTACAGGTCAGCCGGTGTCACAGGTACAGAACTGCTGACAGATGCCCTCTAACCTCTTAAGGACACAGGACGTACCCGTACGTCCCGTGTCCTGTCCTTAAAGATGGCGCCGGCTCCTGCTTCATGCGGACGCCTTAGCTGCAGGTGTCTGCATGATTCTTGTAGCAGACACCCGCGGCTAATGTCCGTGACCGGCAGCAATGCCAATCGCGGACATTTAACCCGATTGACCACGGCATCTGAGTGCGCACAAACCGGAGCGCGCCTGTAGTAGCTGGGGTCTCTATGAATGAAACCCAGGCTGCTCTGTAGTATTTCCTATAATAGGCTCCATAGGAAATATGCGATTTTTTTCATACATTCCAATGTAATCAGATGTTTGTATGTTATAGATCCTATGGGAACTATATAAAAGTGTAAAAAAAAATATAAATAAAAAAACATAAGTTCAAATCACGCCCCTTTTGTCCCCCCAAAAATACACATCATGGGTGTCGCAATGCGCGGAAACGCCCATACTATAAAATATTCCCCATATGTCAAACAGCAAAACAGAAAAAAGTGTCCAAATGGCGGATTCGCCATTTTTGGTCGCTTCATTTTCCACAAAAAATGAAAAGGTGATCAAAGTCATACACACCCCAGAATGGTATCAATAAAAAGATAAGATTATGAGGCAAAAAATGAGCCCCCAAACAGCTCTGTACGTATAATTACAAAAAAGTTATAGGGGTCAAAACATGGCGACAAACATTTTGTTTCACTATCAAAACTAAAGAAAACCTATCCATATAGGGTATCGATGGATTCGTACTGACCTGTAGAATAAAACTAACCAGTTGGTTTTAACACACATTGAACGTCGGAATTTAAAACCCGAAAAACTGTTGTGGAATTTCTTTTTTTTGGCAATTTCACCCCATTTGGAATTTTTTTCCTGCTTCCAACTCCATCATATGCAATATTAAATGGTGGCCTTGGAAAGTACAACCTGTCCCGCAAAAAACAAATCCTCATACGGCTATGTGAACCGAAAAATAAAAAAGTTATGGCTCTGGGAAGGCAGGGAGTGCAAAAAATAAAAAACCTCTGGTCCTTAAGAGGTTAATGAGGTATCGGCGCCAGTAAAGGAATCTCCTGGATTTGGAGTCCGCCGGGAACACTGGATCACATAACCCTGTGCTGTTTCTATCATGGCTGTGTCTATAATGTATTCAGTCCCTGTGTGTGTCCCCTTCAGATGAGTCCAGTAAGAGAAACACATCAAAGAGACGTTCCAGTACGGACGATCCACAGGAGTCTAAAGACGAAGGTCACAGCGTCCCGGAGGATGATCAGGTAGGTCGGGATGAGGATGACTCCTCTAAAATAGTCAAAGTGTAACTGGGATTAGTTTATCTTCTGTATTGTGTGGTGACAGGCATTGTATGACATTTTTCTAATATACTTTATTAGGGAAAAATGTTTTGCTGTTCTAGAAGACAGGATGTAGAGTCTTCTAACTGAGAAGAGTCTTCTGTCTTCAGCCTTCTACTGAGCGCTTAAGACGTCTGTGTGTAAGAATAAGTCATATAGGCCGGGCGATGGGCAGTGATAGTTAGGGCACATGTACGTACTCGGTGACTGGGGCATCGACGAGGCAGCTGGAAGCCTCTGCATGTTACACACAGGGGTCTTCAGCGCTTAGTACAGACTCTGCTAAGGCCTCTTTCACACTTGCGTTGGGAAGATCCGGCGTGCACTTCCGTCGCCGGAATGCACGCCGGATCCGGCACAGCGCAAGTGAACTGAAAGCATTTGAAGACTGATCAGTCTTCAAAATGCTTTCAGTGTTACTATGGCAGCCAGGACGCTATTAAAGTCCTGGTTGCCATAGTAGCAGTGGGGAGCGGCATACTTACATTCTGTGCGGCTCCCGGGGCGCTCCTGAATGACGTCAGAGCGCCCCGCGCGCATGGATCACGTGATCCATGCGATCACGTGATCTATGCACTGGGGCGCTCTGACGTCATCCTGGAGCGTCCCGGGAGCCACACGGAATGTAAGTATGCCGCTCCCCCGCGCCCCCTACTCTTTACTATGGCAACCAGGACTTTAGCGTCCTAGCTGCCATAGTAACCATTGACAAAAAGCTAAACGTCGGATCCGGCGATGTGCGGAAACGACGTTTAGCTATGGGCATTAATTCCGGATCCGGCGTTACGGCATGTCTTCCGGATTTTTGGACGGAGACAAATCCGCAGCATGCTGCGCTTTTGTCAACGTCCAAAAAACGTTGACATACTGAACGGAAGACATCCTGATGCATCCTGAACGGATTTCTCTCCATTCAGGATGCATGAGGATAATCCTGATCAGTAGCTTTCCGTCCTAGAGCCCCGAGGACGGAACTCTAGGACGGAAAGCTAAAACGCTAGTGTGAAAGAGGCCTAAGAAGACTCTTTACACCCTGTCCCTAAACTATACTGAAAATAAACTGAAATGACATTCACACTTTAAAATGTACTCGCGCTTTCAAAAAACTTTATTAATGCGGATAAAAAATATACTTCCAGCCCAACAAGTCTTAGTCTACGCGTTTCGGGCTATTAGATATGTAAGCCCTTACTCATGACGTGCTGTCTGCCGTCTTACCATACAAATTTCTCCTTTCTCACACCAGTGGTTCCATTCCTTTAAAGGCATGGCTGCATTCTTTCAAAAAGAGCACCGCACTTGTCCTTGTGCGCGGTATTGCAGCTCAGCTCTTTCCACTTCAGTGGATCTGGCCTGCAATACCATACCTGGCCTGTGGACTGGGTTGGCGCTGTGCACTATAGTATGAATTTCTGTTCTGTCTGTAGATTGGAATCTTAAAAGTGATCAAAGTAGAACCTGAAGAGATTGAGGTCTGGGGGAATGGGCCGTACGTGGAGGAGGCCCCTAAATCTGTCCATCCAGGTGAGTAACGTTCAATACAACATACAGCTAGCCGTGGAAGAGGGGCCCCAATGAGGGCTCATAGAGACCTATTGAGTTATATGGAAGGGGTAGTCAAAAACAGTAACAGGTCAACATATATATATATCTGATATATATATATATATATCTCACTGTGTGTGTCTCCTATAGATCGGTCCAGTAAGAGGAAGACATCAAAGAAACGACCCAGACTGGACGATCCAAAGGAGCCTACAGAGGAAAATCCCAGCGTCCCGGAGGACGATCAGGTAGGTGGAGAGGAAAATGATTCCACCACATCAGTGATCTGTTACCTTAAAGGGGTTCCACAGAATAGTTAGTAAGTATATGATTGGTGGATTTCTAATTGCTGGGACCCCCTTTAACCACGAAAATGGGACCCCAGTGTGAATGGAGCAACGGTCTGACATATGCACTGCTAGGATAGCCAAGTAATGTGCTTGGCAATATCTTGCAGGCCCATATAGAATGGATGGAGCTGCAGTGCACACGCGAGACCATCGCTGCTTTCCAGGACCCCATTCTCATGATCCATCAAATACTTACCACTGATCTGGCAGTCCCATAGAGAGTGAAAGGAACGGCTGCGCAGGAGTGCAGCCATCACTCTCTTCACACCAGGAGCCCCTTTGGTGAGGTCCCAGTTCTTATGGTGTGATAGCTCATTTAAGGGTACAGTTTAATGTAGCAGATATTTCACTGCCGATCTGCCTCGGATTTCGCTCTGTGCGTTGCAAAGGGTTAACTGTACAGTGGAAATTCAAAGCATAAATGGATATGCTTAGGGTTTAAAACCTGCACCTCGGGTCAATTTACGCTGCAGATTTATTTTATTGAGATTTCTTTGCTGGTACTGTAAAACAGCAGGTTTGCCATACATCTACGTTATAGGCGTAGAAAACGTGCTAAATCCACACTAGCAAGGGTGCTGGTGTAGATTTAGACTGGCGGTGGATGCGCCGGTTATGTAGAGGCCGGCGCAGATCCACTGCCAAGGGGTATTAAAACCGATGTAATAAACGACCCCCATAGTATTTATGGCCAGTTTTAGCTTCATGTAAGGCTACATGCACACGACCGTATGTGTTTTGCGATCTGCAAATTGCGGATCTGCAAAAAAAAAGCGAATGACATCCATTTGCCATCCTTTTTTTTTTTTTTTTGCGGATCCATTGTAACAATGCCTAAAACGGACAAGAACAGGACATGCTTTATTTTTTTTGTGGGGCTATGTTGACCAAAGTGACATACTGATGTGGATAATACACTGTGTGCTGTCCGCATTTTTTGCGGACCTATTGAAATGAATGGGTCCGCATGATATCCGCAAAAAAGAAACCGGAACGGACACGGAAACAAACAACGTTCATGTGCATGTAACCTTAGGGAGGCAGCGAGTGCAGAAGTTAGTGAGAAGCGTGTTCACTTCGCTGTGGCTTTTTTCTTTTTATATATATAAAAGAGTGCAAAATCAATAAATAAAGCATATTGCAAAAATGATCAGTATTACTTGCTCTATGCATTTAACCAAAAAAATAAGAAAAAATGAAAATATGACTTAACAGTTATACTTTAAAACAATAAAAACTATATAAATGTGGTATCGCTGTAAAAAAAAATGTGAAGCTCCAGGAAGGCAGAGTGAAAAAAGGAAAAACCGCCCAGGGCTGAAACAGTTAAAGGAACACTCTAGGTGGATTGAAACACAATGGGCAGGGCTTGAAACACGTACTGAATCTGTGTCATGCTCCGCCCCTTCTGGGTGTCAGAGCAGAATGCCACTGCGATACAGGTTTGAGTTGTGCCTTGGTCTTGTCCTTCACACTTCGCCCCAACCAGATTCCCTTTCGGACCCTATCAGACCCTCAGAGCTGAGATGTCATTTATTTCTTGTATTTATCGCTCTTTAGGTTGGAACTTTAAGAATTATCAAAGTAGAAGCTGCAGAGGTGGAAGTTTGGGGGAAAGAGCAGTGTAAACGGAAGAAACGTTCAAATGTCAGTCCGGGTAAGTGATGCCTACGGACGCTCCGCCATGGGGGATGTAAAAAAGGAAAGGCATACCGCCACTGCACCTGCCAGAAATATGTGGTCAGCAGTACAGCCTCAGGCTTGGGCCTGTAACAAGCAATCATGTATCCCTATCTATACAGAATCCTAGTACATTACCAGTATTTGAAATGAATAACCTAAAGGCTGTGGCCCCTTCGTCCCCATGATAACACTTCCTGTTCTAACCCCTGGACTTTTCCTTGGACGTTGTTTAGATTTACGTCGCCACATACATCACTATTCACATCCTGGCGCATTTCTAACATGTTCCTGTGCCATGTTGGACATGTATGGTACAGCAGGTGTATAGATCATGAACATCACGGCACATTGTGCTGAGCCAGCACCGTCGGCAGCGGGTGTCAGCCGTAATATTCAGCTGACACTGCCGCAACAGGGAGCTTCAGCCTCGGCCCTTAGATGCTGCTGGGTCATCAACTCTTTGGTTACATCACCGTTATAAAAAATAAAATAAAATGTGGAATAAAAATTGATCAAAAAGTCCCCCATAATAGTACCAACCTACATAACATCCCACAATACACAAGCCCTGATACAACTACATCAAAAAGTTATGGCATTCCAAACACAAACTTAAAGGGGTTTTCCCATCATGGATAATGGGGGCATATCGCTAGGATATGCCCCCATTGTCTGATAGGTGTGGGTCTCAGCGGAGAACGGAGCGGGGAAATGGACGGAGAGCGCATTGCACATTCGCAGCCGCCCTCCATTCATTTCTATGGGGCCGCTGAAAATAGCTGAGCATGGGATGGGAGCATGGGCCGCGCATGCGCGGTGCGCTCCCATTCACTTCTATGGGAGCAGCGCTTGGTGGTGGACGGACCCCGGGAAATCCGGGGTCCTTCATCCACAGCTCTCCCCGCTCCGTTCTCGTTGTAGGTGCGGGTCCCAGAGGTGGGACCCGCACCTATCAGACAATGGGGGCATATCCTGGCTATATGCCCCCAATGTCTGAGATGGGAATACCCCTTTAAGGGGTTAAAGGGGTAACTGTATCATGAATACAACCCCTGTCCATGTGCTTTATTAGGGCATGTTAATGTCATAAAGGAGGTTCCCCTGCTTGGGACACCCCCCTTCCTCTGTGGACCAGAGCCCTCTTCTGAATGACTGCTATGCCATACATTTTCCTGGCTGTTCATGGAGTCAGTGGGGACCGAGTTGCTTTAAAGGGGTTGGCCACTTTCTGGTTATTGCTGACCAAAGTGTATATAAGAGGATTATATGACACTTACTGATATAGCCTGTGTTGAAATTCTGCGCCATTTTCTGTATTTTATAAGGTACACATATAAGGTGCTGTCCACACCGAGATCTTGTCCATAAAATGGCTGCTGATGGAGGGTCATGTGACCAGGCAAATCACCTCCGTGTGATGTCTCCTCTATTCAGATACACTGCCCCTGCACTAAACTCCAAACAGAACAAGTGCAGATGGTGGGGAATGGAGGAGACATCACACGGAGGTGATTTGCCTGGTCACATGACCCTCCATCAGCAGCCATTTTATGGACAAGATCTCGGTGTGGACTGCACCTTATATAAGTACCTTATAAAATACAGAAAATGGTGCAGAATTTCAACATAGGCTATATTAGTAAGTGCCATATAATCCTCTTATATACACTTTGGTCAGCAATAACCAGAAAGTGGCCAACCCCTTTAATGTAAGTTTAACCCTTTGAAAACTCTGACTGTGTGTCTCTCTCTTGCAGCGTCGACCACCTATAGTAATATATACACATGCACTGACTGTGGCAAAGGCTTCCCCTTTAAATCAAAGCTGATTCTGCACAGACGGACTCACACGGGAGAGGCGCCGTATTCATGTCCTGTCTGCGGCAAATGCTTTAAACATAAAATGACGCTTGTCGACCACCAGAGAATCCACACGGGAGAGAAGCCCTTTGCCTGTTCTTTCTGTGGACAGAAATTTACCCACAGGTCCACCGCTCAGCAGCACGAGAGGACTCACACGGGCTTCAAGCCCTTCTCATGCTCTGAATGTGGCCAGAGCTTCACCATGAAATCCTCCTGTGTCACCCACATGAGGCTCCACACGGGGGAGAAGCCATTCTCCTGCGCCGATTGCGGTAAATGCTTCGCTCAGAAATCCGCCCACGACCAACACCGTTACCTTCACACTGGAGCGAAGCCATACCCCTGTGGCGAGTGCGGGAAGAGCTTCTCGGGGAGGTCACTTCTTGCAGAACACGAGAGGACTCACACCGGGGAGCGGCCGTTTTCATGTTCTGAATGCGGGAAATCGTTTTCTCACAAATCTACCCTGACCACACACAAGTTAACGCACTCGGGGGTGAAGATGTTCTCCTGCTCTCAGTGCGACAAGTCCTTCACTACCAAAAAAGCGCTTGCAAGACACTTGCCAACCCACAGTGCGGAAAAGTAACTTTGCATTTGGGCTTGTTTTTAAAAAAAAAAATCAAATCTGTTTTTTTGTATACAGCTCCTAGGCAGATCTATGCATCACCATAGTTACAGACTACACACAAACCCCATGTAGTCTGGTCCTGGAGCCAAGTGTTCATTTCACTAAGCTGAGTTGAGAGGGTGGAGTAAACTGAGATCAGACTACACAGAGTATGTTTGTAGTCTGTAACCATGGACACACACAGTTCTGCAGATTTGCTGTATACTCAAAACAGTAGATGTTGAATTACAACTATTTGAAAAGTTGCTTAACTTTTTTTAATGCGTTAGTGCAATAAAGAAAACTGTTGCAGATGTATACATACCCTTTAACTGGGGGGGGGGGGAGGGGGTGTTATCTAAATATGAAGTCCAGTCCTTGCTGGACTTTTTAGAAACCAGATCAATGTACAGTATTAATCTTCGCAGAGATGATCTCGGCTGTATCCCAAATCCAGAGATCAGATATTTGTATGACAAACAAGGACCTGCCACATCAAGACCTGAGGTGCAATAAAAGATTGCAAATTTTATCTTAGGTCTTTTTGGCTTTTTATGTTCGGAATAAATCATGGACAAAAGTATGTGAACCCCCAGCCATCACACTAACATGAGCTTGTTGGACATCACCTCCCAAAACCATCGCCAACCCTTGGCACTGAGCACGCTGGTCCCATGATGATGTTCTTTACACCATTCCAGCTGACACTTGGCACTGAGCACGCTGGTCCCATGATGATGTTCTTTACACCACTCCAGCTGACACTTGGCACTGAGCATGCTGATCCCATGATGATGTTATTTACACCACTCCAGCTGACACTTGGCACTGAGCACGCTGGTCCCATGATGATGTTCTTTACACCACTGCAGCCGACACTTGGCACTGAGCACGCTCGTGCCATGATGATGTTCTTTACACCACTGCAGCCGACACTTGGCACTGAGCACGCTGGTCCCATGATGATGTTCTTTACACCACTCCAGCCGACACTTGGCACTGAGCACGCTGGTCCCATGATGATGTTCTTTACACCACTCCAGCTGACACTTGGCACTGAGCACGCTGGTCCCATGATGATGTTCTTTACACCACTCCAGCCGACACTTGGCACTGAGCACGCTGATCCCATGATGACGTTCTTTACACCACTCCAGCCGACACTTGGCACTGAGCACGCTGGTACCATGATGATGTTCTTTACACCACTCCAGCTGACACTTGGCACTGAGCACGCTGGTCCCATGATGATGTTCTTTACACCACTCCAGCCGACACTTGGCACTGAGCACGCTGGTCCCATGATGATGTACTTTACACCACTGCAGCCGACACTTGGCACTGAGCACGCTGGTACCATGATGATGTTCTTTACACCACTCCAGCTGACACTTGGCACTGAGCACGCTGGTCCCATGATGATGTTCTTTACACCACTCCAGCCGACACTTGGCACTGAGCACGCTGGTCCCATGATGATGTACTTTACACCACTGCAGCCGACACTTGGCACTGAGCACGCTGGTCCCATGATGATGTTCTTTACACCACTCCAGCTGACACTTGGCATTGATCAGGCTGATCTTAGGCTTGTGTGCAGCCACTTGACCAGGAAGCTCTTCATTATGAGCCACATTATTACCAACGTCCACCTATTATGTGGCTGTGTGCTTGATGTTATACATCTGTTTTCAATGGGTGTCAAATATCTGAACTGATGATAACTTGATAAAACTGTTGTTATACAGCTTCCTTTCCGCTCTCAACACCAGGATCGGAGTTAGGCCTCATGCACACGAACGTATTTTGTTTCCGTTTTTTTGCGGGCCGTATGTGCAATGGTTCCGCAAAAAAACTGAAGTTACTACGTGTGCATTCCGTTTCCGTATGTCCGTAAATACCGCTTACCGGACAAGGATAGGACTGTCCTATTAGGGGCCAGCTGTTCTGTTCCTGCAAAATACGGAATGCACACGGACGTCATCTGTATTTTTTGCGGATCGCAAAATACATACGGTCGTGTGCATGAGGCCTTAACAATTTTGCAGTCGTCTTGATTAAAAATCCTTTTTATGTTTTAAGCTCCTATGCAGATCTATGCGTCACCATAGTTACAGACTACAAGCCAACCGCATGTAGTCTGATCCTGGAGACAAGTGTTACGCTCTCCCATTTGTCTCTGTCTGTTGAGAGGGTGGAGTAAAACAGGATCAGACTACACAGGGTATGTTTGTAGTCTGTAACCATGGGGACTCATACGTATGCAGGGGAGTTTTATATATATACACACAAAACGGTAGATGTTGACTTACAACTAATTGAAAAGTTGCTTAACTATTTTTAATGCATTAGGGCAATAAAGAAAGATTTTTGCAGGAGCTGGAATGGCAGTAAACTCCGCTCCTGGCAGTTTCACCCTATAGGTGCTACTATCAACGCTGACTACAGCATCAGGGTGCCGAGGCGGTGCTTCGGCAACCACGAACCTTACAAAAGCCCCCAGACCTGCCACGTACTGAAGATCTGCCCTTTAATCACTTTGCCAGTTATATTACAGAAGCATTCCTGTGTATTACAAGAGTGATCAGTCAGTTGCAGGGTCCAGCTCCATAGTGGGACAAAAACTTTTAAAAAGTGGTAAGAAAAATAGGAAAAAAACAAGTTAAACAAATAAAAAGAAAATAGTTTTTTTTTTCTTACAAATGCCTTTATGTACTAGGGGGAAAAAAAACCATATAAATATTTAATGTCGCAAAGTCCGTAACAGAACAATGTTATCAACCTGAAAACCAATGGGGGAAGGTTTTTTTTTTTTTTCACGCCGTCACTGGATCGCCGGATCCGACGTTTAGCTTTTTCTAAATGGTTACGCTAAAGTCCCGGCTGCCATGGTAAAGTGTAGTGGGGAGCGGGGGAGCAGTATACTTACAGTCCGTGCGGCTCCCGGGGCGCTCCAGAGTGATTTCAGGGCGCCCCATGCGCATGGATCACGTGATCGCATGGATAACGTGATCCATGCGCATGAGGTGCTCTGACGTCATTCTGGAGCGCCCCGGGAGCCGCACGGACTGTAAGTATACTGCTCCCCGGCTCCCCACTACTACTATGGCAACCAGAACTTTAATAGCATCCTAGCTGCCATAGTAACCTCAAAGCATTTCGAAGACATCAGGATCCTGATCAGTCTTCTAATGCTTCAGGCGACTTGCGTTCTGACGGATCTGGCGGGACGGAAGTGCCTGCCGGATCCTCAGAACGCAAGTGTGAAAGAGGCCTAAAGGAGTGCCAACAGCTGGTCCCACAAGAAAAACAAGTGCAAAAATAAAGAAGTTATGGCTATTGAAATAGAAAATATAATGGGGTATTACGAATCTGAAAAGTTAGATGACTGTTAGATTGACGGGGTTTCTCTGTACCCCTTGGGGACCCCTGAAATGATTCGAGCGACCAGTCGGACATGTTGTCTGCTGATCCATTTATCCTATGGGACTTCTGGAAATAGCTGAGCTCTGTACTCTCCACCCAGATAATGAAAGAGCCCCATTCCTCTCTTAGCTGCTTCTGGCAATCCATCTCAGTCATTTGGAGCGGACATCCGCAACAGCCGGGATCAAAGAAAACTCTGATCCTGGTCATTTAACCCTTTACAGTGTTTGGAGAACTAAAACCACAATGATGGAAATTCAAATACTAATTTTTAAGTTCCTGAAGAAAAGACCCCAAATGCGAAGAACAAGAGATTACACAGCGACGTCATCAAGAAATGCAAAAAAAATCTCCAGAGATAAGAATTCTCAACTCCAGTCCCAGGATTTCCTTAGTATTGACCAGGTTATTTAGTGTCAGTGCATCAGGACTTACCACAGGTATTCATTCTGTGGGATATTCTCTCAAATCGTGACTAGTAGGTGGGCCCTGAGGACTGGAGTGAAGAAACACTGGGTTAAAGGGCACGCCCGCCTTATAAGTTGATTAGGTGTATGGGTCTGATGAGCGAGAGCGGCGCTCTAAAGGGACGGTCAATGATCAGGAAGTGATGGTACATCCCAGCGATACGCCATCACTTCTTATACTGGGAAAAGTACAGATACTGTAGTATTCAAAAAAAGTAACAGTCCAGAATCATTTACCTGATAAATCACTGTTTTTGGTAAAAGTGATATTTCTACATAGCAAATAATTTACTTGTAAGTGTAGTAGAATAAGTAGAAAAAACAGACCCAACAATCAGGACCTGCATCCCGCTCATTCTGAGTAATTGAGTCATTAATGGAAAGGGGCGTGCTCAAAATAATAGCAGTGAGGAGTTACATTGGGGTCCATTTTTGGCCCTTATATAAGTTTGGGGCGTGGGACATGTTGCACATGTTGGTTATGGTGCATTTCCTTATGAAATACTGGGGAAAACGGCTGATTCCAGACATTGTTCTGATAGTGAACAAACTTTGATCAAAATGTTGACGTTGGCGAGGGAAAAACATTGAGACGTGCAGTAAATTATAGTAAATTATAGACTGCTCAGCTAAAATATTCTCAAATTTTTTGAAGACTTGGGAGGAATCGGGTAACTACTGTTTGAATGGATAGAAGAATAGACAAAATGGTGAAGGCTCAGCCAAAGATCAGCTCCAGAAAGATGAAAGAAGACCTGAAGTCACCAGTGAGAACTGCTACGATCAGAAGATGATTAAGGCTAGTTTTGCCCTAGATCTAAAATCTTCCGACAGAGGAACAGCCTGCTGGAGCTCATCTTATCCGGCGTAGCTGGATTGTACCGTTCTCTGCCAAGCCCATTGAGTATGGTGGGACCTGGCGGGGGCCGGGATGTTTCTGGCATTAGGGCCGGGATTCGGCCAGACAGAAACTGCTGCAAGTAGCGGTTTTTGTCCGGCCAAAGCCTGTCACTAATGCTGTAAACAGGCCGGGTCCCATTATAATCAGTGGGGAACGGTAGTATCTGGCTATGCCGGATATAATGAACTCTGGCAGTCTATTCCTCTGATTTAAGTGCAAATGTGAAAGAAGCTTAAAGGGGGGGTTATCCAAGAAAGGATCGTAATGACTTCACAGGTCAGGTAAGGGTACTTTCACACTAGCGGCATGGCTATCCGGCGGTGAACAGCCTGCCGGATCCACCATGCCGCGAATACCCGTGTGCTGCCGCTCCGTCCCCGTTGACTATATTGGAGCAGGGGGCGGAGCTACGGCGCAGCACGGCCGGAGATCGCCGGTCTAAAAGTACTGCAGGTCCGACTTTTTAGTCCGGCGATCTCTGCCGTGCTGCGCCGTAGCTCCGCCCCTCGCTCCATTATAGTCAATGGGGACGGAGCGGCAGCACACGGGTATTTGCGGCATGGCGGATTTGGCAGGCTGTTCACCCGCCGGAACAGCCTGCCAGATAGCTATGCATCCGAAGTCGATTCGCATAAAATTTCGTTCTAATACTGTACGGAGCAGTTTGGGAAATGTTTTTTTACAGTATAAATTAATTTATGAAGTTACTGCGCGAAGTCTTCACTAAGCAATAACTTCGGGTCATTGGAGCCAATACATTCTAAGGGTCCATTTAGACGTCTGTAGTGCTTTGCTGTCCGCAAAACACTGACGTCGCACATCACCGGCACTTTAATATATCATTCTTATCCTTGTCTGCAGGTGCAGACAAGAATAGGACATGCTCTTTTTTTTTTCCGGAGCCGCGGACCGACAGCACACTGTGTGCTGTACGCATCCTTTCCGTCCCCATTGAAAATGAATGGGTCCGGATCCGATCCACAATGTTGTGGAACGGATTCGGACCCATTCTACGGACGTGTGAATGGACCCTAATACTGTACGGAGCTCCTGCTGGCCGTGCTTGCACAGTATAGGAAAAAGCTCCGGCCTATGTGCACTCTTAAGGTCCCAGCCACCAGAAAGGCTGGCTCTTTTTCCTATAGTGTGCAAGGTATTAACTTTCTCTACATGATAAATGCCACTTGCTGAAGTGAGAGACAACCCCTTTAATAGAGGGATTTTGCAATTCATTTGCTTTTTTATATTTTTTTGGTCATGATTTTAGATAACTAAGATGCTGAGTGATATCTGGGGGCAGGCGCCTGCTGCCCACATCTCAGAAACCAACCAAACCAGTATCACTTTAATAGTGAATTTCCTGTGAAGCAGGAATGTGTCCATACTGGTTAGAGGGAAATATGTGAGGTTATATGGTGATGTATGGGGTTATATGGAGGTATACTGGTTATATGGGGGTATACTGGTTAGATGGTGTATGGGGTTATATGGGGGTATACTGGTTATATGATGGTGTATGGGGTTATATGGGGGTATACTGGTTATATGGTGTATGGGGTTATATGGAGGTATACTGGTTATATGGTGATGTATGGGGTTATATGGAGGTATACTGGTTATATGGTGTATGGGGTTATATGGAGGTATACTGGTTATATGGGGGTATACTGGTTATATGGTGGTGTATGGGGTTATAAGGAGGTATACTGGTTATATGGTGTATGGGGTTATATGGTGGTATATGGGGTAATATGGAGGTATACTGGTTATATGGTGTATGGGGTTATATGGAGGTGTATGGGGTTATATGGGGGTATACTGGTTATATGGTGATGTATGGGGTTGTATGGAGGTATACTGGTTATATGGTGATGTATGGGGTTGTATGGAGGTATACTGGTTATATGGGGGTATACTGGTTAGATGGTGTATGGGGTTATATGGGGGTATACTGGTTATATGGAGGTGTATGGGGTAATATGGAGGTATACTGGTTATATGGTGATGTATGGGGTTGTATGGAGGTATACTGGTTATATGGGGGTATACTGGTTAGATGGTGTATGGGGTTATATGGGGGTATACTGGTTATATGGTGATGTATGGGGTTGTATGGAGGTATACTGGTTATATGGGGGTATACTGGTTAGATGGTGTATGGGGTTATATGGAGGTGTATGGGGTTATATGGGGGTATACTGGTTATATGGTGATGTATGGGGTTGTATGGAGGTATACTGGTTAGATGGTGTATGGGGTTATATGGGGGTATACTGGTTATATGGAGGTGTATGGGGTTATATGGAGGTATACTGGTTATATGGTGATGTATGGGGTTGTATGGAGGTATACTGGTTATATGGGGGTATACTGGTTAGATGGTGTATGGGGTTATATTGGGGTATACTGGTTATATGGTGGTGTATGGGGTAATATGGGGATATACTGGTTATATGGTGGTGTATGGGGTTATAAGGAGGTATACTGGTTATATGGAGGTATCAGCATGGCTTCATGAGGGATCGGTCATGCCAAACTAATGTAATCAGTTTCTATGAGGAGGTAAGTTCTAGACTTGACTAAGCTGCAAAAACCAGTGCCAGGCAGCTGCTGCCAAGGCCAATAAGATAATGGGTTGCATCAAAAGGGGCATAGACACCTGTGATGAGAACATAGTCCTACCACTTTACACATCACTAGTCAGACCACACATGGAGGACTGTGTACAGTTCTGGGCTCCTGTGAACAAGGCGGACATAGCAGAGCTGGAGAGGGTTCAGAGGAGGGCAACTAAAGTAATAACTGGAATGAGGGATCTACAGTACCCTGAAAGGTTATCAAAATTAGGGTTATTCACCTTAGAAAAAAGACGACTGAGGGGAGATCTAATAACTATGTATAAATATATCAGGGGTCAGTACAGAGATCTCTCCCATCATCTATTTATCCCCAGGACTGACTGTGACAAGGGGACATCCTCTGCGTCTGGAGGAAAGAAGGTTTGTACACAAACATAGAAGAGGATTCTTCACGGTAAGAGCAGTGAGACTATGGATTCTTTACGGTAAGAGCAGTGAGACTATGGAACTCTCTGCCTGAGGAGGTGGTGATGGTGAGTACAATAAAGGAATTCAAGAGGGGCCTGGATGTATTTCTGGAGTGTAATAATATTACAGGTTACAGCTACTAGAGAGGGGTCGGTGATCCAGGGAGTTATTCTGAGGCCTGATTGGAGTCGGGAAGGAATTTTTTTATTTCCCTTAAGTGGGGAAAATTGGCTTCTATCTACAGGTTTTTTTTTTGCCTTCCTCTGGATAAACTTGCAGGATAACAGGCCGAACTGGATGGACAGAGGGCTTTTTTTGGCCTTTATGTTACTGGTTATATGGTGATGTATGGGGTGATATAGAGGTGCAGTTGAAACCAGAAGTTTACATACACTATATAAAAAGACACATATGCATGTTTTTCTCAATATCTGACATGAAATAAGAATAAACCTTTCCTGTTTTTGGTCGATAAGCATTTTCACAATTATTGTTATTTGCCAAATGCCAGATAAATGAGAGAGAGTGTTTTAGGCATTTTTATTACTTTCTGCAAAGTCAAAAGTTTACATACATTTCATATTTGGTACCATTGCCCTTAAACTGTATGATTTGGGTCAAACATTTTGGAAATCCTTCCACAAGCTTCTCACAACAGTTGGTCGGAATTTGGGCCCACTCCTCCTGACAAAACTGCTGTAACTGAGCCGTGTTTGTTGGTCGTCTTGCTCGCTAACAATGGTCATTATGGCCAGAAAGTTCAATTTTAGTTTCGTCAGACCACAGGACGTCTCCAAAAATGTCGGTCTTTGTTCCTGTGTGCATTTGCAAACATTAATCTGGCTTTTTTCTGTTTCTTTTGGAGTAATGTTTGTACTTGTGTATAATTGTTTGTACAGATGAACGATTGTGTGCAAGTCCACAATTCTCTTCCTCATATCTTGGCTGATTTCTTTAGACTTTCCCATGATGCTACACAAAGAAGCAGTGTGTTTCAGGTGTGTCTCTAATCACCAACAGAAGCTTCAAAACACATGACATCATCATATGGGCAGTCCAGAATTGTTTAACCCCATGAGGACCCATGACGTACATGTACGTCATATCTGGCCGTGACTTAAGGACCAGTGACGTACATGTACTGCATGGTGATCGGGCAGGAGCTGCACCCGTCCGATCAGCAGCAGGGCTCTGGCAGTCACTGATAGCCGGACCCCTGCTGTATTACCCTCGCACTGCCGCAGTCAGCGCTGACCGCGGCACGTGCGGAATCCTGCCGGGTGCGGGGTGGCCATCAGGTCCCCACGCTGCTGTGACTGGGACCCGATGGCAGGGAATGGAGCCCGATGCCTTCCTTAGGCATCGTGGCTGCACTCAGGGAGAGCCTGTGAGATCCAGCCCCCTGGATCTCACAGGAAGCAGGCTGTACGGATTACACTGTGTAATACACTTACAGCCAATGCATCACAATACGGAAGCATTGTAATGCACTGTAAAGGGGATCAGACCCCCAAAAGTTCCAGAGTGGGACAAAAAATAAAAAAGTTTAAAAAAAAGTTAAAAAAATTAAAAGTTTCAAGAAAACAAAAAAAAAAGCGTCCTTTTCCCCAAAAAAAGTTTGAAAAAGAAAAGTAGACATATTAGTTATCGCCGCCTCTGTATCGACCGGCTCTATAAAAATATCACATGACCTAACCCCACAGGTGAACACTGTCAAAAAAACAACAACATTTTTTTTGTCACCTTACATCACTAAAAGTGCAACACCAAGCGATCAAAAAGGCGTATTAGTACCTCATCCTGTAAAAAATGAGCCCCTACCTAAGACAATCAAAATAAAAAACTATGGCACTCAGACTATGGAGACAATAAAACATGATTTTATTTGTTTCAAAAATGCTTTTATTGTGTTAAATGTAAGTGTACATATTGGGTATCGCCGCGTCCGTAAGAACCTGTTGTATAAAAATATCACATGACCTAACCCCTCAGGTGAACACCGTAAAGAAAAAAAAAGAAAAAGTGTGTCACAAAAGCCATTTTTTGTCACCTTACATCACAAAAAAGTGTAATACCAAGCGATCAAAATGTCATCTCATACCGAAAAAAAAAACCGCTTTGAAACACGTTTGGTGAATATAAAAGGAAAATACAGTGATATACACAGAGCGGATAACTTGAACCAAGAAGTAATATATGCAGCCACGGAACACAGTCGGCGTCTCAATACCCCTAAGGCCTCATGCACACGACCGTTGTTTGATTCCGTGTCCGTTGCTCCGTTTTTCGTGATTTTCTGCGGACCCATTGGTTTTCAATGGGTCCGTGGAAACCTCGGCAAATGCACCGTTTTGTCCTCCGCGTCCGTGATTCCAGTCCGTCAAAAAAATATAACCTGTCCTATTCTTGTCCGTGAAAAACGGTTCACGGACCCATTCAAGTCAATGGGTCCGTGAAAAAATGTGGATGGCCATCCGTGTGTCATCCGTGTTCCGTGTCCGTTTTTTTTGCGGATCCCTTGGCAGGCACTTGGGAAAAATTGTCAGCCTGTCTTTTGGTAAAATCTTTTGGATCATGTCCCCTAAAAAAAACGGAAGACACACGGAAACACAACGGAAGGCAAAAACGGACACGGATCACTGAACAACGGAACCCCTTTTTGCGGACAGCATAAAAAAACGGTCGTGTGCATGAGGCCTAACCCGCATGCTCTAGAGAAGTAAGTGCCGGCACTGGCGCGGGGATAGATCGTGGGAACTAGTGGTCTGGAAGACAAACAGCCGCATATGAGAAAAACCCAATACCAACACATCAGGATTCTGGTAAAGCCTCTTTCACACTTGCGTTGTGAAGATCTGGCGTGCTCTTCCGTCGCCGGAATGCACGCCATATCCGGCACAACGCAAGTGAACTGAAAGCATTTGAAGACTAATCAGTCTTCAAAATGCTTTCAGTGTTACTATGGCAGCCAGGACGCTACTAGCGTCCTGGTTGCCACTAGTAGCAGTGAGGAGCGGGGCGGCATACTCATTCCGTGCGGCTCCCGGCGCTTCTGAATGACGTCAGAGCGCCCCGCGCGCATGGATCACGTGATCCATGCGATCACGTGATCTATGCACTGGGGCGCCCTGACGTCATCCTGGAGCGTCCCGGGAGCCGCACGGAATGTAAGTATGCCGCTCCCCTTACTCTTTACTATGGCAACCAGGACTTTAGCGTCCTAGCTGCCATAGTAACCATTGACAAAAAGCTAAACGTTGGATCCGGCGATGCGTGGAAACGACGTTTAGCTAAAGGCCGGATCCGGACTAATGCCTTTCAATAGGCATTAATTCCGGATCCGTCCTTCAGGCTTGCTTTCAGGATTTTTGGCCGGAGCAAAAAGCGCAGCATGCTGCGGATTTTGCTGCGGCCAAAAAACGTGTCAGTACTGAACTGAGGACATCCTGATGCATCCTGAACGGATTTCTCTCCATTCAGAATGCATGGGGATGATCCTGATCAGTAGCTTTCCGTCCTAGAGCCCCGAGGACGGATCTCTAGGACGGAAAGAAAAAACGCTAGTGTGAAAGAGGCCTAAGCAGATAGATAATACATTACATCCGACGGGTGCACAGCAAGCACGTTATATATGGAACTGTGATACAAGGTAGCAACAATAAGACTGCATTATAACAATTCAGAAAGATCCCAATAACAGGATTTCTTGTTTGCTCTTTCAGTATCGCTGTGGAATATTAAATATCTCAAAATAATGCGTGAGCTCCGCAATAGGAACTGATCGAGGGACCGTGACTATATACTAGTTTATGATATTGATTATATGTACAACTATTTTTTTATGTTATTTTTTATGTTATTCTCTTATGGGTCTCTACTAAGAACATTGATATTAGTTTTTTTATGTACGGTATATTAATGGTTTTAAAAATAAATCGATATGTGTTTTTTATATAGAGCCCGTCTTTAAACCGAAAAAAGTAGTCATATTTGATATTGTCGCATCCGTAAGAACCTGCTCTATAAAAATACCGCATGATCAAACCTGTCAGATGAACATTGTAAATAACAAAAAATAAAAGTGGTGCCAAAACAGCTATTTTTTTGTAAACTTGCCTCACAAAAAGTATAGTATAGAGCAACCAAAAACCATATGTACCCTAAAATAGTAACAAAAAAACTGCCACCTTATCCCGTAGTTTCCAAATTGGGGTCATTTTTGGGGAGTTTATACTCTAGGGGTGCATCAGGGGGTCTTCAGATGGGACATGGCAACTTAAAATTATCCCAGTGAAATCTGCCCTCCAAAAACCATATGGCGCTCTTTTACTTCTGCGCCCTGCCATGTGCCTATAGAGCAGTTTACGACCACATATGGGGGGTTTCTGTAAACTACAGAATCAGGGCAATAAATATTGAGTTTTGTTACTGGAAAAAATGGATTAAAATGGAATATCTGCCAAAAAAGGGAAATTCAGAAATTTCATCTACATTTTCCTTTAATTCTTGTGGAACACCTAAAGGGTTAACAAAGTTTGTAAAATCAGTTTTGAATACCTTAAGGGATGTGGTTTCTAAGATGGGGCCATTTATGGGTGTTTTCTCTTATTTAAGCCTCACAAAGTGACTTCAGAGCTGAATTGGTCCTTAAAAAGTGGGTTTTGGAAATTTTCTGAAAATTTTCAAGATTTGCTTCTAAACTTCTAAGCCTTGTAACGTCCCCAAAAAATAAAATGGCATTCCCAAAATGATCGATACATGAAGTAGACATATGGGAAATGTAAAGTAATAACTATTTTAGGAGGTATCACTGTCTGTTTTAAAAGCAGAGAAATTGAAATTTTGAAAAATGCAAATTTTTCAATTTTTTTTTTAAATTTGGTATTTATTTTATAAATAAAAATGTAATATTTTGACTCAAATTTACCACTGTCATGAAGTACAATATGTGACGAGAAAACAATCTCAGAATGGCCTGGATAAGAAAAAGTGTTTTAAAGTTATCACCACATAAAGTGACACATGTCAAAAAATATTTGCAAAAAATGGCCTGGTCCTTAAAGAGATATTCCCATCACAATGATCACTGTTTAATCAGTTAATGATGTAACAGTGATCATTTTTGTAAATCTATTTTATTAGCCAATTCCCACCCTTCTTGAGAAAATTCATCCCCTCCTACCTCATTGTTGTCATTTGGTCTCCCCTAGTTACGGCCACGGGATTTTATTAGCCAATTTTCTCCCGGGCGGGCTGCACTTGATTAAAGGCTTGTCCTGGCCGGGCCGCGCGCTGTCCTGAACGCGCACGCCGCCGCGCATGCGTCATGGTGACTTCTTACTGGCCATTATAGTACAGAGCCGCGAACGCTGGCCAGGAAGAAGTCACCATGGCGCATGCGCGGCGGCGTGCACGATCAAGACAGCGCCCAGCCGGGACAAGCCTTCAATCAAGCTGACTAAGCCCGTCCAGCCTCACAAGCCGGAAACCAGGAAGTGAACGGCGCAGCTCGCAGCAGGTAAGTACGGAAATGCTAGATGTGATAACCCCTTTAAGGTGAAAAATGGCAGGGTCCTGAAGGGGTTAAAGGCATAGTAATCTTAGTGTATGTAAACTTTTGACATTGCAGAAAGTAATAAAAATGCCTTAAAACATTGTCTCTCTCATTATTCTCGCATTTGGCAAAAAATAATATTTATGGTAATCCTAATTGACCAAAAACAGGAAAGGTTTATTCTGATTTTATGTCAGATATTGAGAAAAACCTGCAGATGTGCCCTTTATATAGTGCATGTAAGCTACTGGTTTCAACAGTATACTGGTTATATGGAGGTGCAGTATACTGGTTATATGGAGGTGCAGTATACTGGTTATATGGAGGTGCAGTATACTGGTTATATGGAGGTGCAGTATACTGGTTATATGGAGGTGCAGTATACTGGTTATATGGAGGTGCAGTATACTGGTTATATGGAGGTGCAGTATACTGGTTATATGGAGGTGCAGTATACTGGTTATATGGAGGTACAGTATACTGGTTATATGGAGGTACTGTATACTGGTAATATGGAGGTACAGTATACTGGTAATATGGAGGTGCAGTATACTGGTTATATGGAGGTGCAGTATACTGAATATATGGAGGTGCAGTATACTGGTAATATGGAGGTGCAGTATACTGGTTATATGGAGGTGCAGTATACTGGTTATATGGAGGTGCAGTATACTGGTTATATGGAGGTGCAGTATACTGGTTATATGGAGGTACAGTATACTGGTTATATGGAGGTGCAGTATACTGGTTATATGGAGGTGCAGTATACTGGTAATATGGAGGTGCAGTATACTGGTTATATGGAGGTACAGTATACTGGTTATATGGAGGTGCAGTATACTGGTTATATGGAGGTGCAGTATACTGGTAATATGGAGGTGCAGTATACTGGTTATATGGAGGTGCAGTATACTGGTTATATGGAGGTGCAGTATACTGGTTATATGGAGGTGCAGTATACTGGTTATATGGAGGTGCAGTATACTGGTAATATGGAGGTGCAGTACACTGGTTATATGGAGGTGCAGTATACTGGTTATATGGAGGTGCAGTATACTGGTAATATGGAGGTGCAGTATACTGGTTATATGGAGGTACAGTATACTGGTTATATGGAGGTACAGTATACTGGTTATATGGAGGTACAGTATACTGGTTATATGGAGGTACAGTATACTGGTAATATAGGGTTATATGGAGGTGCAGTATACTGGTTATATGGAGGTGCAGTATACTGGTTATATGGAGGTGCAGTATACTGGTTATATGGAGGTGCAGTATACTGGTTATATGGAGGTGCAGTATACTGGTAATATGGAGGTGCAGTACACTGGTTATATGGAGGTGCAGTATACTGGTAATATGGAGGTGCAGTATACTGGTTATATGGAGGTACAGTATACTGGTTATATGGAGGTACAGTATACTGGTTATATGGAGGTACAGTATACTGGTTATATGGAGGTACAGTATACTGGTTATATGGAGGTACAGTATACTGGTAAAATAGGGTTATATGGAGGTGCAGTATACTGGTTATATGGAGGTACTGTATACTGGTAATATGGAGGTGCAGTATACTGGTTATATGGAGGTGCAGTATACTGGTTATATGGAGGTGCAGTATACTGGTAATATGGAGGTGCAGTATACTGGTAATATAGGATTATATGGAGGTACTGTATACTGGTTATATGGAGGTGCAGTATACTGGTTATATGGAGGTGCAGTATACTGGTTATATGGAGGTACAGTATACTGGTAATATGGAGGTACAGTATACTGGTTATATGGAGGTGCAGTATACTGGTTATATGGAGGTGCAGTATACTGGTAATATGGAGGTGCAGTATACTGGTTATATGGAGGTGCAGTATACTGGTAATATAGGATTATATGGAGGTGCAGTATACTGGTTATATGGAGGTACAGTATACTGGTTATATGGAGGTGCAGTATACTGGTAATATAGGATTATATGGAGGTACTGTATACTGGTTATATGGAGGTGCAGTATACTGGTTATATGGAGGTACAGTATACTGGTTATATGGAGGTGCAGTATACTGGTAATATGGAGGTGCAGTATACTGGTAATATGGAGGTACAGTATACTGGTTATATGGAGGTACAGTATACTGGTTATATGGAGGTGCAGTATACTGGTAATATGGAGGTGCAGTATACTGGTAATATGGAGGTACAGTATACTGGTTATATGGAGGTGCAGTATACTGGTAATATGGAGGTGCAGTATACTGGTTATATGGAGGTACAGTATACTGGTTATATGGAGGTGCAGTATACTGGTAATATGGAGGTACAGTATACTGGTTATATGGAGGTGCAGTATACTGGTAATATGGAGGTACAGTATACTGGTTATATGGAGGTGCAGTATACTGGTAATATGGAGGTGCAGTATACTGGTTATATGGAGGTGCAGTATACTGGTTATATGGAGGTACAGTATACTGGTTACATGGAGGTGCAGTATACTGGTTATATGGAGGTGCAGTATACTGGTTATATAGGGTTATATGGAGGTACTGTATACTGGTTATACTGGTTATATGGAGGTGCAGTATACTGGTTATATGGAGGTGCAGTATACTGAATATATGGAGGTGCAGTATACTGGTTATATAGGGTTATATGGAGGTGCAGTATACTCGTTATATGGAGGTGAAGTATACTGGTAATATAGGGTTATATGAAGGTACTGTATACTGGTAATATAGGGTTATATGGAGGTGCAGTATACTGGTAATATAGGGTTATATGGAGGTGCAGTATACTGGTAATATAGGGTTATATGGAGGTGCAGTATACTGGTAATATAGGGTTATATGGAGGTGCAGTATACTGGTAATATAGGGTTATATGGAGGTGCAGTATACTGGTAATATAGGGTTATATGGACGTGCAGTATACTGGTAATATAGGGTTATATGGAGGTGCAGTATACTGGTTATATGGAGGTGCAGTATACTGGTAATATAGGGTTATATGGAGGTGCAGTATACTTGTAATATAGGGTTATATGGAGGTGCAGTATACTGGTTATATGGAGGTGCAGTATACTGGTTATATGGAGGTGCAGTATACTGGTAATATAGGGTTATATGGAGGTGCAGTATACTTGTAATATAGGGTTATATGGAGGTGCAGTATACTGGTAATATAGGGTTATATGGACGTGCAGTATACTGGTAATATAGGGTTATATGGAGGTGCAGTATACTGGTTATATGGAGGTGCAGTATACTGGTAATATAGGGTTATATGGAGGTGCAGTATACTGGTAATATAGGGTTATATGGAGGTGCAGTATACTGGTTATATGGAGGTGCAGTATACTGGTTATATGGAGGTGCAGTATACTGGTAATATAGGGTTATATGGAGGTGCAGTATACTGGTTATATGGAGGTGCAGTATACTGGTAATATAGGGTTATATGGAGGTGCAGTATACTGGTTATATGGAGGTGCAGTATACTGGTTATATGGAGGTGCAGTATACTGGTAATATAGGGTTATATGGAGGTGCAGTATACTGGTTATATGGAGGTGCATTATACTGGTAATATAGGGTTATATGGAGGTGCAGTATACTGGTTATATGGAGGTACAGTATACTGGTTATATGGAGATGTATATGGGCTACTGATTTCAATTTGACGCTCCTGTAATGCGTCCTCTCAGACATGACTAGCTGATGGACAGATGCTAAAGAGTTAAATAAAGGGGCAGCTGTGCCGGGTCGATGTGAGGCACATTTACTAATTGACGACCTCTTCCGCAGTCTGCTCTTCCAGATGGTGCCTGTTAGTGGAGACCCCCAACCCCGGGGCAGGTTCTTTCTCTGGGTATTAGAATATCAATACCTAAGTCTTTGTGGAGGGGGAGGGAGCGATGCGAGGGCAGAAATAGTGGGAAATCAACAATATTAACCCTGAGATTTTGGCTCCTTTGGTCTACCAAAAAAGTGCACACAAGGATGCGTCCGGTTCTCCAAAGCCGGACCCTTACCTATCCCCCCGCCCTCCGATCCAGAAGAAACTGCAAGGGTCAGGGGTAAGTGACCTCGCCTTAGCTTAGGGACGACACGCTGTGCCCCAGTGTCTGCCCAGACTACTGCCACCCAAGCATTTTAACCTTCTTAGAAGGGGGAGCTGGGTTACATGGGGGTGAGGAAACTAAGGGTGCGTCATAGTGGCCTAGACCCTCACAGAAAGGGGAGCTGGGTTACTTGGGGGGGGGGGGGGGGGGTTGTAGGGTGAACCCTGAATAGAATGATCAAAATAATACAAACAGTAATTGACCAGAAATTTTACGGAAGCAGACAGCGCCATACGCCATGTAGTGGCCATGCTGGGTACTGCAGCTCAGCGCCCATTCAAGTGAATGTCAGCAGAGCTACAGTACGCTGGCGCCAGAAGCGACATAGTGCATAGAACCTTTCATCTATTGTAGTTTCTGGCGCTGGCGGCCAGAGGTGGATTGGGAACTCAATGTGGCCCTGGAAAAAAAAAACGTAGAAGTGGCCCCATGTTGTAGGCGGAGCCAAACTGGTAGAAGGTGTGTTTTTTATTTTTTTGCAGTGCAATCTGTACTTTTTATTGATACCATTTTGGAATGTATATGCCTTTTTGATCACAACAAAAAAGTGTCCATTTTTTTCTATACCAGCGCATTGTACATGAATATGGTGACAATTTAAAAGCAGATAGTAAAAAAATGTTAAGTATATTGCGGTAATTCTATACCCTGTCAAAATAAGTGTTTTCGGGTAGCCGCCAAGGATGATTGTATTTATGGAAATAGCCGTATATGTCAGGCGAGGGACTGCTGAGAAGAGCAAGGACTCCCTGCTTTGCTGAAGAGTGGACACCATGTATCGGCCCACCTGGAAAATTCCCAGTAAGGTACACTGCCAATCCGCCCCTGCTGGCAGCTGATCCATAGAGTGTTGGACCCCAGCGATAGGTAGAGTCCCCAAATGGGACAAAAAGGTACAAATTAAATGTTTAATAATATTAACCCTTCGGATACCGGAGGTTTTTTTGTTTTTGCGTTTTCATTTTTCTTCTCCATCTTTCTTTAGCCATAACTTTTTTATTTTTCCGTTCACATAACTGTATGAGGGCTTATTTTTTGCGGGGAAAGTTGTACTTTCTAATGCCAGCATTTTATATGGCGTACAATGTAGTAGGAAGCGGGGAAAAAATTCCAAATGGGGTGGAATTGGGAAACAAAATGCAATTCCTTCACCGTTTTACGGGTTTTGTTCCCACGGCGTTCCCTTTGCGGCAAAACTGACCAGTGCCCTTTATTCTCCGGGTCAGTGTGATTACAACGATACCACATATGTATAGGTTTTCAATGTCTGAATAGTGTAAAAATAAATGTAAACTTTGGGAAAAAAAAAAAAATTTTTCATTTTTTTTAACATCACCATATTCTGACCCCCATAACTTTTTTTTTTTTTTATAGTTATATCTACTGAGCTGTTGGGGGGCTCATTTTTTGCGGGACAATCTGTACTTTTTATTGATACCGCTTTGGAGTGTGTGTAACTTTTTGATAAAATTTTGTTAAAAATTTTGTGGGTAAGAGAAGCGATGAAAAAATGGCAAGTTGGCCATTTTGACCCTTTTTTCCGCTACGCCATTTACCATATTGGATAAATATTTTTATATTTTAATAGTACAGGGGTTTTCAGATGTGGTGATGTTTATATTTTTTACTTATATATTTATTTTTTAAATTTTTTTATATATTTTTTACGTTTTTGGATTTATTTTAACTTTTTTTTATGATTTTGAAGCTCGTATTTGAGCCTACAAAATCTAATTTATATATATATTTTTTATTCTGAACCCTCTTGGGTCTTTTAGAACCATAATTTGTACAGAATTGCTAATGTCTTATGTCGGGTTTTCACCTGCTGGCCAAAATAAGAATTGCAGCTTCAATCTCTCTCTCTGAAGAGACCCAGGGTATTGAATTCAACTACCGACATCCTCATTGACCGCTGAGGTTTTTCACCCTTTAGATGCCGTTATCTCACTTGATCACTGCATCTAAAGGCTTTAATGACCGCGATCGGCATTATTGCCGGTCGCGGTCATTAGCCGTGGGTCTCTTCTGTTTGAAACAGCAGACATCCACCGGCCAGGTCGCCTGCTGCACGCGCAAGCGTGCACCATGCTTACACTTCGCTCTGGCGCTGTAGAAAATGGGTTAAACACCTGTTTTTCCCCAAAAATTATTGTGAACAAAAAAAAATAAACAATATAAATTTGGTGTCGTCATCATCGTGCTGACATGCAGAATAAAGGTAACATTTATTCTAAGGATAGGTCATCATTATATGATTGGTGGGGGTCCGTCAACCCTCACCCCCACTTTACAGCGCCATTCATTGTGTAGTGGCCGCCAACCCCATTAAAGTGAATGCACTAAAGCCTCGTTCACTTCTCACTGCTTAAATCCGTGAAGGATCCATGTTGGGTCCGTTTTTTGCTGTCCATGTATTTCACTGACATCTCTTACTAAGGGCATCCGTGGTTTTCACAGACCCGTAGACTATAATTGGCTTGATGGATCCGTGAACGGACAAAATGGAGCACGCATCAGTGATAAAAACACGGACTGTGGAAAAAATCTGATGTGTGAATACACACATTAAAACGAATGGGAACGTGTGCTGTCCGTGGAACACTGACGTGTGAATGAGACTTAACCGGCTTCACGTGTTGCAGCCCCTTGGCTTTTCTGATTGGTCGGAGTCTCGGGGTCGGACCCCACTGATGATACATTGATGGCCTCTCCTGAGACTATATATACTGTTCTTGAGAACATGATAACTGTTCTTGAGAACTTGATAACAATTCCCTATTACTCAGCGCCCACAGCGCCCGCATTGTCCCTCTGTCTATATACAGAGTCTATAAGATAAGCATCTTGTCTTGTATTGGCTCCTGGAGATGCTGCACTACATTCCACCTCTCCAGTAATAATTTCATAGGAACTGGTTTCCATTACAGAGCAGTCGTTAGCCCCCGGGGAGGAGGGGGTCCACCGTCCGTAATGTGCACATAGCTGGGAGGAGAGGAGGAAGCAGGAAAGATGTACTCTCATGTAGTAATACTGACCCCCTCCCCCACAACCTATAGACAATGTAAATATAAGAGGAGCTCCGCTGACAGCAGAGGGGTCATCCTAGAGAATGGAGCTGCCACCACCTCTCCGCAGGTAATGTGCTCTGATATGTGTTGTATGTACAGATGTAGCAGAGCTTAATTTGTTCATTATATATGCTGCTTTTTGATAAATTTAATTATGGCTCTGCTGCACCTTTCTCATTCAGCTCTGCTGTCCCTGCCATGTTCAGCTATTCTACATCTGCATTATTCGGCTCTGTTGCATCTCCCCCATTCAGCTCTGCTGCATCTGCCTCATTCTGCTCGGATATGGCTTCCTCATTCAGCTCTGCTGCGTCTACCAATTTTAACACTGTCACATGTGCATTATTCGGCTCTGCTGCATCTACCACATTCACTTTTGCTGCATATTTTTGCTCACTTTCTGGTGCATGTGATTGCTATGATGTAGCTGAGCTGTATGGGCCACATACATACAGGGTTCTCTATGGGTGCATCTCTGTAGAGCAGCAGTAAGGTGTGTGTTGTCATATATTGTCACATTGCACCAACCATTACTGATGCTAAGACCCCACCACTGAGGTGGTCACCCAGCTTTCAAAGACCCTTGAATGGAAACTTACCCAGTGGTGCAGGCAAGTTCAGCAATCAATATCCGACAAACCCAAAAACAAGTCAACGGTAAATGTGGTTGTCGAACAGGCCCTGTCAATTACAGTAGAGCCCTTCATATCTATGGGCATAGATCAACTAGGAAGTGTTTCAACCAAGATAAGCGGTCACCCGATGGCCGCTTATCTCCACATTCCAAAACATGTATAGTCAGCCTGAGTATGGAGCTGGGGAAGACTGATACGTCTTTGTTGAGGTTGATTCACACTGTACGTTGATATCTTACAGAAAGTACCTTTAGATCCCTGACATGGAAGACGAGACGCAAGAGATACAGCGGAGACCCTGTGGTGGGGCCTGTCACGCCAATGAGATCCTACACAGCTTAAACAAAGACAGACAGAGCGGCTTATTTACAGATGTCATCCTTCGAGTCGATGGTCAGACCTTCTTCTGCCACAAAGTCATCCTGTCTTCTGCAAGTTCTTACTTTAGAGCCATGTTTACCAGCGGCCTTAAGGAGAGTAGTGACCATGTGGTGGAACTTCATGACATCTGCCCTTCGGTGTTGTCCCTGGTCCTGGACTTCATGTACCGAGGCAGGATTTCCATACAAGAAGACAATGTAGAGGACATCTTGCAGGCTTCGGATCGGCTCCACCTCCGCAGTCTTCGAGACGAGTGTGTAAAGTTTCTCGACTGCCATCTAGACCCTTACAACTGCGTTGGCATCATGAAGTTTGCAGACATGTTCTCCATCGCTTCACTGTCTGAGAAGAGTAAGAAGATGATGGTGGAAGGTTTTGAGGAAGTCTCTCGCCATGAGGAGTTCTTAAACTTGAGTAAGGAGGAACTGGTGGAGTATTTGTCCAACGATGACCTAGCGGTGAGTAAGGAAGAAGTGGTCTATGAAGCCGTCATGAGGTGGGTGAAGGATGGGGAAGGCCAAGGAAGAGCAGCTCTGAAGGACCTTTTGGAACATGTGAGATTGCCCTTGCTGGACGTGACTTATTTTCTGGAGAAGGTGGAAATGGACAAGACCATCCAAGAATCTTCGGAGTGCTTCCCTCTACTTCACGAGGCTCGGATTTATCACATTCTTGGAGTCGCAACGAATTCGCGAAGGGTGAGACCAAGAAGGTAATGATGAAATGTCACATTTATGGTAACTTTTTGATCTTGTGACTTCACCATCTTCATATGATGTTTCTTATAGAGAACCCGCATATCTTTGTGTACGGCAGATATTGGGTCTTTAAAATTAGTGCCCGCTCAGGGGCTGAGCGGGTGCTATACCTGCTGGCTGCTTGTTGTTTTACACAGCAGACACCTGGTGGCAGGGACTGTGATTGGCAATACCCCCTCAGATGTCATCGTCATTTGTGAATTACTGGGAGCGCTGTGCTTCCGGGGCCCGAACAGCTCCCCCAGCGAGATCGTGGAAGTGGTTCAGTTGCTATGGTAGCCTTGGACCTTCTGGATCCTCAGAGGCCTGTGAAAGTTTCTATCAAGCCGTGTCGGTGGCAAACGCTCTAATTTTTCCATAAGCTCCAATGGTTAATCTTTAGTATAAGTGATCAGATGATCATATGTTAAAGTCCCCTAGAGGGACAAAACTAAATAAACATGAAAAAAGTTTTTAAACATAACAAAATAAAGATGCAAAAATACAAATCTTCCCCTTTCCCCATTTTAAAAATAAATAAAAAAAAAGTAAAGGTCATTAGTATAGCCGCATCCTAAAATGCCCAAACTATTAAAATAGAAAAGTATTTATCCCGTACGGTAAACGCTGTAATGGAAAAAAATAAAAATTTCAAAATGGCCAATTCAACATTTTTGGGTTGTTTTCACTTTTTCAAAAAAAAAAAATGAAATAAAAAGCAGGGTGGCTTAGATTTAAATCATAGTTTTGTACATAAAGCTACTTTCACAGTTGCGTTTGGGGATCCGCTTGTGAGATCCGTTTGAAGGTCTTACAAGAGGCCCCAAACTGATCCGTTCAGCCCAAATGCATTCCGATTGCAGGAGAGAGGACTCAGGACCAGGAGAGGACTCCCCTGCATAACGGAAACGGGACGGATCCATTTTGCAGCCCATAGACTTCTATTATGACGGAATGAATAACGGAATGTCTGTAAAGGCATTCCGTCATAGAATTGCGTTATGGTCTGTGGTAACAGAATCCATAACGCAGTTCTGCTTTTACGACCAAAGGAAGCGTGAACGAATTTCAAAATAAGAAATTCGCTCATCTCTAAATGTAATGTATGTACACAGTGCCTCCACCAGCAGAATAGTGAGTGCAGCTCTGGAGTATAACACAGGATGTAACTCAGGATCAGTACAGGATAAGTAATGTATGTACACAGTGACTGCACCAGCAGAATAGTGAGTGCAGCTCTGGAGTATAATACAGGATGTAACTCAGGATCAGTACAGGATAAGTAATGTAATGTATGTACACAGTGACTGCACCAGCAGAATAGTGAGTGCAGCTCTGGAGTATAATACAGGATGTAACTCAGGATCAGTACAGGATAAGTAATGTAATGTATGTACACAGTGACTGCACCAGCAGAATAGTGAGTGCAGCTCTGGAGTATAATACAGGATGTAACTCCAGGATCAGTACAGGATAAGTAATGTATGTACACAGTGACTGCACCAGCAGAATAGTGAGTGCAGCTCTGGGTATAATACAGGATGTAACTCAGGATCAGTACAGGATAAGTAATGTATGTACACAGTGACTGCACCAGCAGAATAGTGAGTGCAGCTCTGGAGTATAATACAGGATGTAACTCAGGATCAGTACAGGATAAGTAATGTATGTACACAGTGACTGCACCAGCAGAATAGTGAGTGCAGCTCTGGAGTATAATACAGGATGTAACTCAGGATCAGTACAGGATAAGTAATGTATGTACACAGTGACTGCACCAGCAGAATAGTGAGTGCAGCTCTGGAGTATAATACAGGATGTAACTCAGGATCAGTACAGGATAAGTAATGTATGATACACAGTGACTGCACCAGCAGAATAGTGAGTGCAGCTCTGGAGTATAATACAGGATGTAACTCAGGATCAGTACAGGATAAGTAATGTATGTACACAGTGCCTCCACCAGCAGAATAGTGAGTGCAGCTCTGGAGTATAACACAGGATGTAACTCAGGATCAGTACAGGATAAGTAATGTATGTACACAGTGCCTCCACCAGCAGAATAGTGAGTGCAGCTCTGGAGTATATTACAAGATGTAACTCAGGATCAGTACAGGATAAGTAATGTAATGTATGTACACAGTGACTGCACCAGCAGAATAGTGAGTGCAGCTCTGGAGTATAATACAGGATATAACTCAGGATCAGTACAGGATAAGTAATGTAATGTATGTACACAGTGACTGCACCAGCAGAATAGTGAGTGCAGCTCTGGAGTATAATACAGGATGTAACTCAGGATCAGTACAGGATAAGTAATGTAATGTATGTACACAGTAACTCCACCAGCAGAATAGTGAGTGCAGCTCTGGAGTGTATGTACAAGGTGACTCCACTTCTGTATAGATTAATGTTAGAGATTTTAGAGATAAAATGGTTTTCAATGATGAGCATACTTTTTTACGTCACTATGTCCGGATGATTTTTCACACGTCTCTATTCTGTAATTTTCCAGGTTCATGGACGTGTCGGAAATCATTATTGTTATTGGCGGCTGCGACAAGAAAGGAACCCTAAAGTTACCGTACATAGATAGGTATGATCCCCGGACGGGGCATTGGACGGCGCTCTCCATGTTTCCTGGATTCACTAAGTCTGAGACGGCCCTGTGCACCCTGAAGAATAACATTTATGTCTCTGGTAAGAAGTGGGATTCGGAGATGTTGCTGGTGAATTCGCGCCATTTAAGCACTGACCCTAGAAATGCCCCAAATCCCCCTGGGGTCGCCCTCTTCCCTGCCCATTTTTAGCCCAGGACAGGCCAAATTCGCTTAGATTATCTATAAAAATTAGGAGCAGTACCTGCAACTTTCAGAACTGCTGCCATCTACTCGTAATGCTTCATTTCACCAGTGCAAAGACTGAAAACTCTGGAGGAGACCTTAAAAAAAAAAAGTATATAAGATAGAAAAATAAAAAAAACACGCCAAACGAAACCATCCCCACGTGAAAATATACATATTATATATCAAACCGACCGGCACAAAATAGGGAACCCGTTTTAATAATCTGTTTTTGAGTCACTTTTCCTATTTAAAGAATAATGAGCTATAGCTTGAAAAATAGTGACTTTATTTATTTTTGCAGTTTTCCCCAAATCAAACTAAAAAAAAAAACTTTTAAAAAATATTAATAAAAGCTCTAGGTGTCAGTTAAAAAATAAATTAAAAAAAATGCAAAAAATTAATTTGGTTGTCCAACAAATAACAAAGGTAAGGTCGTTAAATCACCACAGGCACTGAATCATGAAAAAATGTCTGGTCATTAACGGGTTAAAGTGGCTATCCAGGATTTGATAATTGATGACCTATCCTTATAATGAGACCAGCAAGAGTCCAACACCCCGCGCCCGGTGGATCAACTGAGGGGCTCTGATGCCTGGACTACACAGCGCCAGCCATTGTGTAGTGGCCAGAGCTGGTTACTGCAGCGCCGCTCCCATTGCAGTGATTGACTGGAGGTGTGTAGTTCCTGCGCCGGGATGTCAGATCCTCGCCGATATGATATTGAGGGCTCGTGCACAGCAAATCGCGGATACGCAAAACACAGATCCCGGCCGAGGGCATACCCCCAAAACTTTTTTAACTTCTGTAGAAATGTCCTATCCTTGTTCGCAAAACGCCATCTTGGAGTCCCCAGCGGTTCTGCGCTGGGGACTCCAAGATGGCGCCGGCTCCGGAACTCTGCAAGCTCAAGTTCTCGCGAGAACTTGAGCTCCTTCTCCCTGGCCAAGAGCCGAGCGCTGCGATTGGATGCGCTCGCAGCCTGGGAGAAGTGAAGACCGCCCAGCGGAGCTAAAAGATCAACGCCTACTATAACCTAGACGCCTCATTTGCATATGAGGCACCGAAACTAACGGGGAGCGCAGCGGGCGAACAGGGGGTCCATTTGAAGAAATAAAAGGTGTCCGGGCGTCACAGGCAGCAACACTATAAGGTGGTGTGATAATTGAACTATGATTTTTTAGGTGAAAGGACCTCTTTAAGCACATCGCCAGCACAAATCGTTCCTCTGTACAGATAGTTTGTTACGAAATGTATCAGCCCGGAGTAGGGCTGAAACGATTACTCGATTTAATCGAGTAATTCGACACAAAAAAATCCTCGATGCAATTTTTTGCAACGAGGATTCGTTTGTGTCATGTGACCACGGAGTGGGAGGGCAGAACTTGCTGTTACTCCCCGCTCCGTGGTCACCCGTCAGGTCATAGTGCACGTAAGCGCGCCCTATGACCCGACACTGCAGAGCGGCTGGCAGCAGCGGAGGCGGGGCGCACAGGGGGAGAAGGAGTCGCTCTCTCCCTCCCCCTGTGCTGTGCTGCCAGTGAGGAGAGACGGGGGGGAGGGGGCGAAGGAGGGGCGGGCGCACTGCGCCACCAATGACAGGACCTTACATTGTCCGGCCTTACTAACTAGCAGCTAGCGGCGCCCGGGATGTCCCCGCACTTACAATTATCCCCGGGCGCAGCTCCGTTCTCCCCACGGTGCGTCAGTTACAGTTTCGTGCTCCATGTGCCAATTACTAATACCGGACCAATGGGGAGGAGACATCACCTTCTCTGTGGGCGTTTCTTCTCCCTGCGCTGTCCAATCACAGCACAGAACTTCACAGTGCAGAGGGAAGGAACGCCCACAGAGCTGATGTCTCCTCCCCATTGCTCCGATATTAGTAAATAGCATATGGAGCAGGAGTCTGTAACTGGCCCACAGTGGGGAGAACCGAACGTGTAGCTGCTAGTTAGTAAGTCCGGACCATGAAAGGTCCTTTGTAACCTTTAATACAGGAGGCAGGGAGCTGCGATCAGCGGCAGTTAACCCCTCAGGTGCCGCACCTGAGGGGTTAACTGCCGCTGATCTGCTGCCTGCCGCCTGTATTAAAGGTTAATTTTCATTGGTGGCGGAGTGCGCCCTCCCCCCACCCCCCAGTATTAAAATCGTTGGTGGCAGTGGCCACAGAGCAGAGTCCCCTCCCCCCTCATTGGTGGCAGTGGCCACAGAGCAGAGTCCCCTCCCCTCATTGGTGGCAGTGGCCACAGAGCAGAGTCCCTTCCCCTCATTGGTGGCAGTGGCCACAGAGCAGAGTCCCCTCCCCCCTCATTGGTGGCAGTGGCCACAGAGCAGAGTCCCCTTCCCCCTCATTGGTGGCAGTGGCCACAGAGCAGAGTCCCCTTCCCCTTCATTGGTGGCAGTGGCCACAGAGCAGAGTCCCTCCCCTCATTGGTGGCAGTGGCCACAGAGCAGAGTCCCCTTCCCCCTTCATTGGTGGCAGTGGCCACAGAGCAGAGTCCCCTTCCCCCCTTATTGGTGGCAGTGGCCACAGAGCAGAGTCCCCTCCCCCCTCATTGGTGGCAGTGGCCACAGAGCAGAGTCCCCTTCCCCCCTCATTGGTGGCAGTGGCCACAGAGCAGAGTCCCCTTCCACCCTCATTGGTGGCAGTGGCCACAGAGCAGAGTCCCCTCCCCCCTCATTGGTGGAAGTTCTGATTGGAGCCCCAGCAGTGTTATAACTGGGCTCCTATCGGTTACTATGGCAGCCAGGACGCTACTGAAGCCCTGGTTGTCATGGTAACATTCTTATTAGATTACTCGATTAATCGTAAAAAATAATCAATAGAATACTCGATTTCTAAAATAATCGTTTACTGCAGCCCTAGCCCGGAGTTTTCACCCAGGATTGTGTAGACTGGATACAACTGTGAAAACCCCTCAGCTATCAGCAGGGCCGCACCGCCAATTAGGCAGGGTGAAGCGATTGCCTCGGGCAGCACACCCCACAGACAAGTGCCGCCTGAGATGGGCAGCCTACAGCGCAGGACGCAGGCCAGAAGAAGCCTGCACCACATCTCTGACAGCTGCTTGGAGGTAAGTATTTTAGTTTATTTTTTTTTTATTTGGCACCATGCTGTTGGGCCACTATGGGGACGAGGGGGAGAGGAGCTCTATATGGGAGCATCTACTGAGGGCACTAAATAGGGGCATTTTGTACTGACGCACATTATCGGGGGCACTATGGGGACCTTAGTTCAGCTAGGGGGACTAAGAGGGGATATTGTTTTTAGTGGCACACAAAAGGGGGCATTGGCACACATTACGAGGGTGCTATTAGGACATTAACTCTATTGGGGGCACTAAGAGGATACATTTTTTGTACTGGCACACATTAGGGAGGCGCTATGGGAACATTGGCTCTACTGGGGGCACTAAACTGAGGTATTTTTTGTATTGGCACACATTTTAAGGGGGCTTTTTTTTTACTGGCACACATTATAGGTGGGCTTTTTTTGTATTGGCACACATAAGGGGGCATTTTTGTACATGCACACATTTTAAGGGGGAATTGTTTGTACTTGCGCACATTTTAATAGAGGAATTTTTTGTACTAGCACATATCATAAGGGGGCATTTTTTGTACTTGAGCACCCTATAAGGGGGCATTTGTGTACTGGCGCACATTATAAGGGGAGATTTTTTGTACTGGCACACGTTAGGGGGCATTTTTCTACTGTCACACATTATAAGAAGAATTGTTACTACTAGAGGGTATTACGGTGAGCTGTATTACTACTGTGGTACTAAGGGCAATATGATTACTAGCATGAGCGCTATGGGGACATTATTACTGTAGGGGCACTACTACTACTAAGTATAATCTGGGAGATAATTATTATTATTGGTCAGACTTTTGGGAGCACTATTTCTATGGGGGCACCTGGCACAGTATCCGCTTAGCACAATTATTTTTGGGGGACATTATGCTTATGGCAGTATTACTGTCAGGGACACTATTTGTTGGTTGCAGTTACCGTATTTTTTAGGGCACTGTGTGCCAGTAATTTTGGAAGCGGGCACTATCTGTGTGGTAGTAGTATTTTCAGGGGGTCTGTTTCTGCAGTATAGTATTGGGGAGCACAGCGGGCAAAGTATTGGGGGGCAGGATGGGGGTGTTGAGAAGGTGGGAGGATGATGGAAAAGTAGGAAACTAAGACGTCTGTTTGTCAAACTCTGCAGAGAGAAGAGATGGCTGAAAGAAGTCATCATGGCGGTCTGGTGTGAAAGAAGAAGATGAGGAAAGAGAACATCTACATCAGAGGAGACATCGCTGGATGTAAGAGGTACGGGGCGCTGTATTACCGGCTATCTTTTGTAGTGCCGTATGTAATGTTAGGAGGGAAGAGGTAAGGCGGCGTTACAAATTTCGCCTCAGGCAGCAGAAAGGCGCGGTGCACCCCTGGCTGTGTGAAGTCGAAGGTTTTAAGCTTCTGGCAGTAAAGGGAATAGTTCTCATTCACTGGCAACAAGCAGAGATCTTGTAAATGTTGAGGGATTGTAACACCAAGTTTATTTAGAAAGCTGCAGAACTTTCCATCATACAGTGATGGAGGGTTATAAAACTGTACCGGCCCTTTAACTGAGGGGAGAATTGTGGATACAATGTATTACATTGGATGTCATTGTAACAGATTAGTTGGGGGGGGCCTAATTTTTTTTGTACTTTCCTCTTTCAGGAGGTCATATAAACAGTCGCCATGTCTGGATGCTCAACATTCAGATTAACAGCTGGGTAAAGATGGCGTCATTGAACGCAAAGCGGTGGAGGCACGGCATGGCCACCTTAAAGGGACAGGTACGCCTAATGAAACCAGTCGCTGGCTTGTGGACCGATATGTTCACATGTTCCTTTCATTTTCTTTTATCTTGTTCAGTCATATAATGTCTTGTACTCCATTCACCTCCAGAGCTGCACTCGAAATTCAGCTGGTTTCCTGCACAACTTCTGGTTCACATTCTTTATGGCACATGCCCTGCTCTGGTGCAATATTGGACATATAGTCTTACAGTTTATACATTCTAAGCAAAGCTCTATCCTCCAGTACAATACTTCAGATAAGGCGATTTTGCTTATGCAAATTGATTCCATATGACAACCAACAGAAGTATGACTGCAGCTCTGGAGGTGACTGGAGTATAATGTATCTCAATGTGAAACATTTTCTAAAATATCCCCCTTCCCATAAAAGGAAAACATCACATTTTTGAAAAATGTTCTCAATTTGTTTTCCATAGATTTACGCTGTCGGTGGATTTGACGGTGCGAGGAGGTTGTCCACGGTGGAGCGGTACAACTCGTTCACTAACGTCTGGTCTCCTGTGACCCCCATGTTGGAAGCTGTGAGCTCGGCGGTGGTAGTCTCCTGCCTGAACAAGCTCTATGTCATTGGCGGAGCTGTGGAGGATAATGGGAACACAGATAAGGTATATGGCGGTACATATAATGAGGATAATGTTATGTATAGATGAAGCAGAGCTGAGTGTGTTGGTCATGGGTTACCATTGTTCTCGTATAGACTGCAACCTCCAGCTGTTGTACGATTACATCTCAGCCACAGGCATAGTAGGGGTTGTAGTTTCATTACAGATGGAGAACCGCAGACCACTGGTTTCATGCCTGCCATGTATGAAGACCGTAAGGTTTGTGCTTATTGATTGAGACAATGCAGGAGAGACATCACCATTGTCTCCCCTGCCTGTATATAGATCAGCATTCACAGCGTTGAGCTGTTACTACATAAGGCTCCATTCACACGACCGTATGTTGTCCGCAAAAAAACGGATCCGTTTTTTTGCGGATTAGATGCTGTCCCATTCACTTTTCTTCCATTACACGGCTCAGCAAAAAAAAATGAAACATGTTCTATACTTGTCAGTGAAAATCAGGACATGGCCCTATTGAAGTCTATGGATCAGCAAAAAAACGGAATGCAATCCGTTTTTTTGCAGACACTGATCCGTTTTTTTGCGGACAACATACGGTCGTGTGAATGGAGCCTAACTGTGTGCAATGCTTTTTGTGCAAGTTTAGAAAAAAAAGGACATAACAAGCCAAGTTCCAAACTAAAATGAATTCAGGGCATGCTGGTGGTCGTAGTCCTGAAACATTTGGCAAGCCAAAGTCAGTTCTCTGTTCTGGTGCTCACAGTAATGTAACACCAGCATCAATGATCTATACCAGGGAGGCTCAACCTGCGGCCCTCCAGCTGTTGTAAAACTACAAATCCCACCATGCCCTGCTGTAGGCTGATAGCTGTAGGGTGTCTGGGAATGCTGGGAGTTGTAGTTTTGCAACAGCTGGAGGGCCGCAGGTTGAGCATGCCTGATCTATACAAAGAGAAAGGCAGGAGAGACACAGAGGACCTTATCTCTCCTGCATCTTCCCCTTTTTCCAGATTTCTTGTATCTACCCGGAAATTCTTCAGTTCTTCTCAGTTCTGAAACCACTTGACGTTTTCCTTCTGCTCCAGGTCCAATGTTACCACCCTGAGGAGGATAAGTGGACCCACGTGTCTCCGGCCCCTTTCTCTAAGGGCGGTATCAGTGGAGTCGAAATTGACGGGACTATCTACGTTGTCGGGGGACTAATGAGCTCGATCTTCAGCTACCGACCAAGTACAGACCGGTGGAGTGAGGAGGTGGCTTTACCAGAACCCCTGGTGGGTACCAGCGTGTAGTCCCCAAATTACGTCACTGTGGGTGCAGGGGCTGGTTCGGGAGGGGGCTGAATATTTTTAGCTGATGGATTCTTAAAGGGACATTTCGTGACGACACCTGGGCAGGTGCAGTAAGTCTGTGATTGGGTTTATAGACTGACCGGTAACCTGCACTCTTTGACCACAACCGTTTCATTAAAGGGTGTGTAGACATTTGCAACTATATTTTATACTTCTCCAATGCATCTTAGGTGAAAAATAAAGCAACTTTTCAAACAGTGTTCATGAACAATCTATTAGTTTGTGTTTACAGCTCTTATACAGAGCTATGTGTCACCATGGTTACAGACTACAAACGAGGACTGTGTAGTCTGATCCTGCAGTCACGGGTCACCCTCCCCCCTTTTTTGTGATAACCTATTGACAGGAGAAGGCGGAATTAACACAAAACTGCCGGATCAGACTACACAGTATTGTTTATGGACTGTAACCTGAACACTGTTAAGTCTGCATGGGAGCTGTGTACACAAAACGGTAGATTTTTTTAAAATCAAGACTGTTTGTAAATTTCATTGATTTATTATTTCACAGGCATTAAAGAAATAGGAAATGGATTGCGAAAGTATACACGCCCTTTATGTTTATTTACCGTATTTTTCGCCCTATAAGACGCACCGGCCCATGAGACGCACCTAGGTTTTCAAAGAGGATAATAGGAAAAAAAAATGTTTGATCAGACCACCAATAAGACCCCCAATGTTAATCAGACCCCAGCTGACATCCCCAATCAGACCCCCAATGTTAATAAGACCCTCAATCAGACCTCAAATCAGCCCCCAGCTTCATGTATGCAGCCTGCAGCCCCCAGCTTCATTTATGCAGCTCCCAGCCCCATTTATCCAGCCCCAGCTTCATATATCCAGCCCCAAGGTTCATTTATGCAGCCCCCAGGTTTATTTATGCAGCCCCAAGCCTCAGATCAGATAAAATAAAATAAAAAACGTACTTTTCCTGCTCTGGACGCCACTGCTCCTTTCCTTCAGTGCGATCCTCTTTACCCTGCCGCTGGCTGTGCTGTGAACTGGAGCGCACAGCGTGAGGTCACAGAGCGCCCTGACGCTGTGCACAACCACTGCACAGCCGAGGACCAGGAAGCGGTACAAACCCTTCACCGCTTCCTGGTCCTCCGGTACTAAAGAGCGCTTCCATGATGTAAGCGCTCATTAGTATTCACCCCATAAGACGCAGGGACATTTCCCCCCACTTTGCGTCTTATGGGGCGAAAAATACAGTATTTCTTAGAAATCTCCTGCAGTCTCCTCCGTTTTCTTATATCAGTGTCTCTGTTTTCCTTCAGGAAAGCTGCGGTGTGGCGGTCTATGGGGGAAAGCTCTACATAATGGGAGGCAGAGGTGAAAACGGAGAAGCCACGGACAGATGTTTAGTGTTGGATCCCGAAACCAAGCAAGTTTCTGAAGATCGACCATTACTCCGGTCAACTAGCCATCATGACTGTGTCACCGTCCTTCAGAAACTGAGGATGTGATTGGATGTCGGACCTTAATTCTTAGTGCCGGTCCCCAAAGGCAGAGAACAAAGAGGGAATGTTTTACCAAATGGGATATAAGATACCTGTTGGCAGATAAACAGATGACTTGCAAGACATGGATACTGCTCTCTGTGGATACAACAAAGATGGACGCTCCTCAGGGGGGGAGGGCATGATTAGGGATGTAGCAAATTAGAGCATGTAACGTGGTCCCTGCCATACAGCACAGCATTTTGTGCAGATTCATTTAGTAAAGCCATGTGATTTATATAGCCACCACTAGAGGGAGCTCAGGAGCTTACTGCATGTCATTTATACAGCCACCCCTAGAGGGAGCTCAGGAGCTTACTGCATGTGATGTATACAGTCACCACTAGAGAAATCTCAGGGGAGAACTTACTGTATGTGATTTATACAGTCACCACTAGAGGGATCTCAGGAGCTTACTGTGTGTGATTTATACAGCCCCCACTAGAGGGAGCTCTGGATTATGTATGTTGTAAGCTCCCCCTAGTGGTGGCTTCAGGCAGCCAGGGTTTTGTTATGTGACTCTGTGTAGAAAGTAGAGGATATGGAGCTCTGTGTCAGGACAATGAAGTGCCATCCTATATTAACCTGTAGGATACCAGTGCCGTGCAGGTACGGCGCAGAAATGCGGGACACAAATATGTACGGCGGGCTGATCGGGCGGGTGCAGGAGCTGCGCCCGCCCGATCCGCTGCAGGGGTCCGGTAGTCACTGATAGCCGGACCCCTGCGTTATGTGCCATTAACCATTAACTCTTGTGCCATTAACTCTTGCACGGCCGCGGTCAGCGCTGACAGCGGCACGTGCGGGATCCTGCCAGGTGCGGGTGGCATCAGGTCACCGCACTGCTGTGACGGGGACTTGATGACAGGGAAGGCAGCCCCCTGGATCTCACAGGCAGGAACCTGTAAGTGTTTTACAGTCTGTAATACACTTACAGCCAATGCATTACAATATAGAAGTATTGTGATGCATTGTAAAGGGGATCAGACCCCCAAAAGTTGAAGTCCCAGAGTGGAACAAAAAATAAAGCGAGAAAAGAAGTTAAATAAATAAATAAATAAATAAAAGTTCTCCCAAAAAATAAAAAAAAGTAAAAAAAAAAAAAGTGTCCCTTTCCCAAAATAAAGTAAAAAGAAAATGTAAAAAATAGAGGAAAAAATAAAAGTAGACATATGGGGTATCGCCGCATCCGTAACAACCTGCTCTATTAAAATATCACATGACCTAACCCCTCAGTTGTCAAAAAAGACATTTTTTGCCACTTTACATCACAAAAAGTGACTCTGTGTAGAAAGTAGAGGATCAAAGAAGTGATCAAAAAGTCATATGTGAATTTTTCATAATTTTTGGTAAATTTGGGATTTAAGGTGAAATATATTGACTCAAATTTATGACATGTCATGAAGTACAATGTGTCACGAGAAAACAATCTCAGAATGGCTTGGATAAGTAAAAGTGTTCCAAAGTTATTACCACATATAGTGACACATGTCGGCCTGGGGTGTAAGGTGAAAAGTGGCTCGGTCCTCAAGGGGTTAAAGTACATTATGTACAGAATTTTCTGAGCTGCTGTCCTTGGATGTGGCGGTGCTATCCTCTCGGTGCTATCCTCTCGTGCCCCCTTCTGCAGAGCTCATACTGGACTGTAATGTGAAGGCCTTTTTGGCTCCTTATTTATATATTATTGAACGTTCTTTTCCAGGAGTAGGATATTAATGGGCTATCCTCTGGATAGGTCATCAATATCAGGTCAGAAGAGGTCTGACTCCAGCTGTTTGTAGAGGCTGAGGTGCCCTGGTGAGTGCTGAGGCCTCTTCCTAGGCCAGCGTCGGTGACATCACGTTCATGGGTGACATGGCCTTCAAGTGAATGGGGCTAAGCTGCGATACCAAGCACAGCCACTATCTAATGGATGGCGCTGTGCTAGGTAAGCAGGTAGAAGGCTGCAGCACTCACAGGAGCTCCACTGCTAGCTGGTTGGTGGCAGTGCTGGGACTCAGACGCCCACCGATCAGATACTGATGACCTATCTTGTAGAAATACAAGTTTTGTATGTGTCACATTGCTGGAATCACTGACATCTAGTGTACAATAAAAACGTCAAAACTGGCTACTGATATCTTCTATCTAGGCTGAGATGCAAACACAAATTTTCAGGCCCAAAGCAAGCCTGAGGCTGCACCACTGAGACATTTTGTATTTATATGAGAGTTAAACGTCTTTTTCAGTTATTATTAGAAGTGTTTTCCAAAAATAGAGGATAGCATATGTGTGTGTGTGTGTATATATATATAATTTATTGTTTTTTGTTCAATTTTGTCTGTTTTAATATTTTTTATGTGACTTCACCAAAAAAATCCTGAGATATTGCAGTTTCCAAACTGGCCACCTCTTTTCTATAGTTCGCTTGTCAGCTTTGCTGTATAGATTCGGGCAGACGGAGCAGAGTCATTTCATTAGACGGCTCAGCATCCCCGTCGCTTCTTCTGTCCTTGTCGGTATCCGCCATGGTTTCCGGTGACTGTGGCCAGGAACTCTTGGCTACAGAGGTGCAGTGGCTATGGGCAGAGTGTCACAGCTGCGGCCAATGATTGGCTGCCACAGTTGCTTCCCTATGGATGACAAGTAAGAGAACAGAAGGATTCAGGAAGAGTGGGATGCGGAATGCTCCAAATAGACACTATCCCTTAAGATGTATCTACACTTTTGGGGCATTTTTTTATTATTGCATTGAACTGATTGTGTAATAATTTTTTTCAATTGGCCTTTATGAAAAATGTTGAGCCCTTTTCTCTGTGCAGGCTTGAGATTCTCCAACAGCAGGCTCTGAATTTTGTTTGACCTTTTAGTAAATTAGAGATAAGGTTTATTAGATGACAGCACAAAGTGAAAGTACCAATCGCACAGCTAGACATAGGTTAACCCTTTGTGACAGAACGGCTGAATATTTTTAATAAAGACCAATTGAAAAAAATTATTTTAGCCCATAGACCAGCTCATGGGGGATGTTCTCCTCTGGGCACATCATGGTTGGCCCTTTGTTGTTTTTTTTAGGGGGCCCCATGCCATAGATCATTCGATAAGGGGCTTTTTCAGACTTGTCTGTTTTTATTTCCCTTGAAGTTGAGTTTATGTATCTGTAAATAAGTGCTATCTCCTCTCGGCATCTCCTAACAGACACCGATGACATCATCAGCGGGAGGTTGTTCGTTTCCTGAGTTAACCCCTTCCTGCAGTGTTCTAACGCCAAAAGCTTGCACATGCAGTGAATGGTGCGAGCTCAGGAGCTGCACTCGAGTCATCAGCTGCAGGCGCCAGATGTAATACACAGCCGATGTCCTGCAGCAACTAACGCAGTCAGTAGCGAGTGCGGAATTTAGGTGATTTCTGTTGTCTTTTCTTTCTCTTTCCCTCCTTTCTTCCTTAGTATTGTTTATTTTTCTCTTACTCTCTTTCCTTTCTTTTTTTATGCCTTAGGATACTTTCACACTAGCGTTAAAGTTTTCCGGTATTGAGTTCCGTCCTTGTGGCTCAATACCGGAAAAAAAACGCTTCAGTTTTATATGAATGCATTCTGAATTGAAAGCAATCCGTTCAGGATGCATCAGGATGTCTTCCGTTCAGTCCCGCTTACGGTATGTGGCTGGAGAAAATGCTGCACCATGCTGCGGTATTTTCTCTGGCTAAAATTCCGGAACACTTGCCAGAATGCCGGATCCAGCATTAATTTCTATTGAAATGCATTACCAAGTGTTCCGGAAAACCGGATCCGGGTTCCCGGTCTGCGCATGTGTAGACCTTTAAATCTGGATGACACCGGAGAGACGGATCCGGTATTGCAATGCATTTGTTAGACGTATCCGGAAACAAATGCTGTCCGTTTGCATACAGATTTCCGGATCCGGCAGGCAGTTCTGGCAACGGAACTGCCTGCTGGATCATCACAACGCAAGTGTGAAAGTACCCTTACTATTCTTTTTCTCTTCCCTTCCTTCCTTCTTTCTTTTATTCTTTTTTTCTTTCTTGCTATTCTTTCTCTCTGTCTTTCTTGTTTTCTTTCTTTATTTCCTTCCTTTTGTCTTTCTTTCTCTCTTTTCTTCCCCCTTCTTGTAATCTGTGGGGCACCATCTGTCAGACCCCCACTGATCAGATTATCCTAAGGCTAGAAACACCTAAGCAGTTTTCATTCAGCTCTGTCCGAAAAAAAAAATGCCCCAAAAGATCGGAGCCTCAATCAAACTTTTAAGTTAAAGGGGTTGTCTGGGTTCAGAGCTGAACCCGGACATCCCCACATTTTCACCCAGGCAGCCCCCTGATATGAGCATTGGAGCATTCCATGCTCCCCTTTCCCCTGCGCTGAATTGCGCAGGACAAAGGCAATTTTTGGAGATCTGGTGACGTACCGGGCTCTCCATGGGGACTGCTAGGCGGAGGCTTTATCCTAGCAGTGTTGTGGGTGACGTCACCGGCTCTGATGGGCCGGCTTTAGCGCTACCCTTGCTGTTTTACAGGCTAGGGCAGTTCTAAAGCACACCCATTAGTGGGGGGCTGCCTGGGTGAAAATGTGGGTATGTCCGGGTTCAGACAACCCCTTTAAATGTATTTCAGTAAATGTATTTTTCTAGTCAATTTTCTGTCACTAATTATATTAAAAATAATTATTCAGAAATGTTGACATTTTCACACTGGTCACTGAACCCCATAATCATCTGAAACTTCCTGTTCTGTGGGATCTGCTTCTCATTATCATTTCAGGCAGGATTACAATGACAGATAACCCATAGATAGATAACACAGGATCCATCATTCATAGTAGGAGATGCACAGAACTTGTCCGCTCCCCCTCCCTGTACAATGAACTCTGCATAGGTCACAAAGCATACCTACAACACTCTCCCAGCAAAGTAAATGAGTCATCTTCAGATTAAAGATTCCTACGGTCCACGTCTAGGTGTAAAGCAGATTAATGAAAGCTGTTGAAGGGGTTGTCTCAGAGAACGAAAAATCTCATCCAAGCCCTCAAAGAGCTTAAAATAAAATAAAAAATCTTATATTGGTGCTTTTCTGCAGCGCTGTTCTCTGTGGCGCTGGTCTGGTCCTCCTGGCGATGTTTAGTTATAGGGGTGATGTGCTAGGATACGGCACAAGACTGCTGTAGCCAATCACCACCCTCAGCTATTTTAGGGCTTGTCTCCCTCATAATCATGTGAAGGAAATAGAATAAAACATCTACAATATAGACAGATTAGGGGGAAAAAAGGATAGTTATCCCTCATTTTTAAGTGCCGCATTCCCTTTAAAGGAAGGCAATTTTTTGTTTTCTAGTTATTAGTAAATGCTTAGTGCATGCAGCTACCACTAGGGGGAGCTCACCGCATACAGATGTATATGGCTAGTCTGCATTCAATGAGATCCCTCTAGTGGCAGCAGCAGGCAGCAAGCACTATGAAAGCAGGGGGTTTGGAGTTCTGTACCAGAAAAATAAAGGGTTACCCCTTATTAAGAAATGAATTAATGCTGACACGTTGAGCTATTTTAATGAAAGTTAATTAAATCATATGTGCAGTTTTACCCTTCGCTACCCTAGACCACCTCAAAAATGCCATTAACCCATTGACCACCCTAAACAACAACGAATTTCCAGTGTTAACCAATAGCAACCCCCAGCCCTGCAGGGATATTGGGGTAGTGAATGGGTTACACATGGGGCTTTAAGGTGATTATACCTTAGAGCCCCATGTGTAACCCATTCACCACCCCAGACCAAAGATGTTAACCCTTAGGCCTCTTGCACACAAACGTTTTTTTTTTCCGTTTCTTTCGTTCTGTATACAGACCGTATACGGAACTATTCATTTCAATAGATCCGCAAAAAAACGGAAGGTACTCCGTATGCCTTCCATTTCCGTTTAAAGATAGAACATATCCTAATATTGTCTGCATAACAGACAAGGATAGTACTGTTTTATCAGGGGCCAGCTGTTCGTTTCTGCAAAAAGCGGAATGCACACGGACGATATCCGTATTTTTTGTGGACCGCAAAATACTGAAAAAGCCATACGGTCGTGTGCAGGAGGCCTTAAACTGCACTACAGCAGAGATACAGCGTCTGCCTAAATATACGGCTTCCCTGCTCTGAACTCCCAGGGTGCACGGCTGTGGGAAACGCCAGCGCAGACGTCCTCGGCTCGGGGAGGTTTTGCAGAAGTTGAATGTTTTTGTCTTACACCGCATTAATCTCGTCTTGGACAGAAATATCATTTTCTGCAGATGTGATCTTCTGTCCTGTGCCCGGCTCCACAGCAAGAAGCATCTGTGTCAGGGCCAGACATCCGGAGGAGAGCAAAACAAGGGTATGTAGACTTTTGCAATCTTTCCAGTGCATATAACTTAACAAATGACGCAACTTTGCGCATAGGCTTGATTAAAAATCTTCCACTGTTTTGTGTATACAGCTCCTATGCAGACATACATGTCTTTTATTGTTACCGGGGAGCGTTCCGCTCGTGCTTTGACGTTGACTAGGGAAGTGCAATCTGTGGGGGTACCCCTGCGGTAACTCTTGTGATGAAATCTGCCAGCATCTCCTGCTTGTTCACCGTCTGCACAGTGTTTGCTTTGGGGATTTGAATGCTTGCAAGGGCCATCATCTGCATAAGCTGCTGGGTATTGTCTGTTCACAAACTTGGTGACTGTTTCCAGTTGCCACCATTAACATTTTGCGGCTCTGGCTATATTTCAGACTAGTCTGCATATTGGTTTGGGGAGACAGATGAGAAATTAGTACCTTGGGGGCTGTGGGCCTTCTGTAGAAATCCTGGTTGGGTAGTGGCGGACATCGTCGGTATGTCTCTGGGTTCTTAGTACTTGAGATATTGGAAGATTGTCCAGCACAGTCCACCTCTTCTCACCTCCCCTGAAATGGCTGATAACAGGGAGCAATAGACTGTATTCTCCTGTCCTACAGTCATCCTCCCCCTGAAATGGCTGATAACAGGGGGCAATAGACTGTATTCTCCTGTCCTACAGTCATCCTCTCCCCTGAAATGGCTGATAACAGGGAGCAATAGATTGTATTCTCCTGTCCTACAGTCATCCTCTCCCCTGAAATGGCTGATAACAGGGGGCAATAGACTGTATTCTCCTGTCCTACAGTCATCCTCTCCCTGAAATGGCTGATAACAGGGGCAATAGACTGTATTCTCCTGTCCTACAGTCATCCTCTCCCCTGAAATGGCTGATAACAGGGAGCAATAGACTGTATTCTCCTGTCCTACAGTCATCCTCTCCTCTGAAATGGCTGATAACAGGAGGCAATAGACTGTATTCTCCTGTCCTACAGTCATCCTCTCCACTGAAATGGCTGATAACAGGGGGCAATAGATTGTGTTCTCCTGTCCTACAGTCATCCTCTCCCCCTGAAATGGCTGATAACAGGGGCAATAGAATTGTATTCTCCTGTCCTACAGTCATCACTCCCGAAATGGCTGATAACAGGGGGCAATAGAATGTACTCTCCTGTCCTACAGTCATCCTCTCCCCTGAAATGGCTGATAACAGGGGCAATAGACTGTATTCTCCTGTCCTACAGTCATCCTCTCCCCTAAATGGCTGATAACAGGGGCAATAAGATTGTATTCTCCTGTCCTACAGTCATCCTCCTCCCCTGAAATGGCTGATAACAGAGGGCAATAGACTGTATTCTCCTGTCCTACAGTCATCCTCTCCCCTGAAATGGCTGATAACAGGGGGCAATAGACTGTATTCTCCTGTCCTACAGTCATCCTCTCCCCTGAAATGGCTGATAACAGGGGGCAATAGACTGTATTCTCCTGTCCTACAGTCATCTCTCCCTGAAATGGCTGATAACAGGGAGCAATAGACTGTATTCTCCTGTCCTACAGTCATCCTCTCCCCTGAAATGGCTGATAACAGGGGCAATAGACTGTATTCTCCTGTCCTACAGTCATCCTCTCCCTGAAATGGCTGATAACAGGAGCAATAGACTGTATTCTCCTGTCCTACAGTCATCCTCTCCCTGAAATGGCTGATAACAGGGGGCAATAGGACTGTATTCTCCCTGTCCTACAGTCATCCTCTACTCCTGAAATGCGCTGGATAACAGGGGGCAATAGACTGTATTCCTCCTATCCCTACAGTCATCCTCTTCCCCTGAAATGGCTGATAAACAGGGGCATAGACTGTATCTTCCTGTCCCACAGTCATCCTCTCCCTGAAATGGCTGATAATCAGAGGCAATAGATCTGTATTCTCCTGTCCTACAGTCATCCTCTCCCCTGAAATGGCTGATAACAGGGGGCAATAGGACTGTATTCTCCTGTCCTACAGTCATCCTCTCCCCTGAAATGGCTTGATAACAGGGGCAATAGATTGTATTCTCCTGTCCTACAGTCATCCTCTCCCCCTGAAATGGCTGATAACAGGGGCAATAGACTGTATTCTCCTGTCCCACAGTCATCCTCTCCCCTGAAATGGCTGATAACAGGGGGCAATAGACTGTATTCTCCTGTCTGTCCCACCGTCATCCACTCCTCTGAAATGGCTGATAACAGGGGGCAATAGACTGTATTCTCCTCTCCCACAGTCATCCTCTCCCTGAAATGGCTGGATAACAGGAGGCAATAGACTGTATTCCCTCCTGTCCTACAGTCATCCTCTCCCTGAAATGGCTGGATAACAGGGAGCAATAGACTGTATTCTCCTGTCCTACAGTCATCCCTCTCCCCTGAAATGGCTGATAACAGGGAGCAATAGGACTGTATTCTCCTGTCCTACAGTCATCCTCTCCCCTGAAATGGCTGATGCAAAAACAGGTGGCAAGTAGACTGTATTCTCCTGTCCTACAGTCATCCTTCTCCCTGAAATGGCTGATAACGGGAGCAATAGATCTGTATTCTCCTGTCCTCAGTCATCCTCTCCCTGAAATGGTCTGATAACAGGGGGCAATAGACTGTATTCTCCTGTCCTACAGTCATCCTCCCACTGAAATGGCTGATGACATGGAGGCAATAGACTGTATTCTCCTGTCCTACAGTCATCCTCTCCCCTGAAATGGCTGATAACAGGGGGCAATAGACTGTATTCTCCTGTCCTACAGTCATCCTCTCCCCTGAAATGGCTGATAACAGGGAGCAATAGACTGTATTCTCCTGTCCTACAGTCATCCTCTCCCCTGAAATGGCTGATAACAGGGGCAATAGACTGTATTCTCCTGTCCTACAGTCATCCTCTCCCCTGAAATGGCTGATAACAGGGGGCAATAGACTGTATTCTCCTGTCCTACAGTCATCCTCTCCCCTGAAATGGCTGATAACAGGGGCAATAGACTGTATTCTCCTGTCCTACAGTCATCCTCTCCCTGAAATGGCTGATAACAGGGAGCAATAGACTGTATTCTCCTGTCCTACAGTCATCCTCTCCCCTGAAATGGCTGATAACAGGGGCAATAGACTGTATTCTCCTGTCCTACAGTCATCCTCTCCCCTGAAATGGCTGATAACAGGGGCAATAGACTGTATTCTCCTGTCCTACAGTCATCCTCTCCCCTGAAATGGCTGATAACAGGGGCAATAGACTGTATTCTCCTGTCCTACAGTCATCCTCTCCCCTGAAATGGCTGATAACAGGGGGCAATAGACTGTATTCTCCTGTCCTACAGTCATCCTCTCCCTGAAATGGCTGATAACAGGGGCAATAGACTGTATTCTCCTGTCCTACAGTCATCCTCTCCCCTGAAATGGCTGATAACAGGGGCAATAGACTGTATTCTCCTGTCCTACAGTCATCCTCTCCCCTGAAATGGCTGATAACAGGGGCAATAGACTGTATTCTCCTGTCCTACAGTCATCCTCTCCCCTGAAATGGCTGATAACAGGGGCAATAGACTGTATTCTCCTGTCCTACAGTCATCCTCTCCCTGAAATGGCTGATAACAGGGGCAATAGACTGTATTCTCCTGTCCTACAGTCATCCTCTCCCCTGAAATGGCTGATAACAGGGGGCAATAGACTGTATTCTCCTGTCCTACAGTCATCCTCTCCCCTGAAATGGCTGATAACAGGGAGCAATAGACTGTATTCTCCTGTCCTACAGTCATCCTCTCCCCTGAAATGGCTGATAACAGGAGGCAATAGACTGTATTCTCCTGTCCTACAGTCATCCTCTCCCCTGAAATGGCTGATAACAGGGGGCAATAGACTGTATTCTCCTGTCCTACAGTCATCCTCTCCCCTGAAATGGCTGATAACAGGGGCAATAGACTGTATTCTCCTGTCCTACAGTCATCCTCTCCCCTGAAATGGCTGATAACAGGGGCAATAGACTGTATTCTCCTGTCCTACAGTCATCCTCTCCCCTGAAATGGCTGATAACAGGGGGCAATAGACTGTATTCTCCTGTCCTACAGTCATCCTCTCCCCTGAAATGGCTGATAACAGGGGCAATAGACTGTATTCTCCTGTCCTACAGTCATCCTCTCCCCTGAAATGGCTGATAACAGGGGGCAATAGACTGTATTCTCCTGTCCTACAGTCATCCTCTCCCCTGAAATGGCTGATAACAGGGGCAATAGACTGTATTCTCCTGTCCTACAGTCATCCTCTCCCCTGAAATGGCTGATAACAGGGGCAATAGACTGTATTCTCCTGTCCTACAGTCATCCTCTCCCCTGAAATGGCTGATAACAGGGGGCAATAGACTGTATTCTCCTGTCCTACAGTCATCCTCTCCCCTGAAATGGCTGATAACAGGGGCAATAGACTGTATTCTCCTGTCCTACAGTCATCCTCTCCCCTGAAATGGCTGATAACAGGGGGCAATAGACTGTATTCTCCTGTCCTACAGTCATCCTCTCCCCTGAAATGGCTGATAACAGGGGGCAATAGACTGTATTCTCCTGTCCTACAGTCATCCTCTCCCCTGAAATGGCTGATAACAGGGGCAATAGACTGTATTCTCCTGTCCTACAGTCATCCTCTCCCCTGAAATGGCTGATAACAGGGAGCAATAGACTGTATTCTCCTGTCCTACAGTCATCCTCTCCCCTGAAATGGCTGATAACAGGGGGCAATAGACTGTATTCTCCTGTCCTACAGTCATCCTCTCCCTGAAATGGCTGATAACAGGGGCAATAGACTGTATTCTCCTGTCCTACAGTCATCCTCTCCCCTGAAATGGCTGATAACAGGGGGCAATAGACTGTATTCTCCTGTCCTACAGTCATCCTCTCCCCTGAAATGGCTGATAACAGGGGCAATAGACTGTATTCTCCTGTCCTACAGTCATCCTCTCCCCTGAAATGGCTGATAACAGGGGCAATAGACTGTATTCTCCTGTCCTACAGTCATCCTCTCCCTGAAATGGCTGATAACAGGGGGCAATAGACTGTATTCTCCTGTCCTACAGTCATCCTCTCCCCTGAAATGGCTGATAACAGGGGGCAATAGACTGTATTCTCCTGTCCTACAGTCATCCTCTCCCCTGAAATGGCTGATAACAGGGGCAATAGACTGTATTCTCCTGTCCTACAGTCATCCTCTCCCCTGAAATGGCTGATAACAGGGGGCAATAGACTGTATTCTCCTGTCCTACAGTCATCCTCTCCCTGAAATGGCTGATAACAGGGAGCAATAGACTGTATTCTCCTGTCCTACAGTCATCCTCTCCTGAAATGGCTGATAACAGGGGGCAATAGACTGTATTCTCCTGTCCTACAGTCATCCTCTCCCCTGAAATGGCCTGATAACAGGGGCAATAGACTGTATTCTCCTGTCCTACAGTCATCCTCTCCCCTGAAATGGCTGATAACAGGGAGCAATAGACTGTATTCTCCTGTCCTACAGTCATCCTCTCCCCTGAAATGGCTGATAACAGGGAGCAATAGACTGTATTCTCCTGTCCTACAGTCATCCTCTCCCTGAAATGGCTGATAACAGGAGCAATAGACTGTATTCTCCGTCCTACAGTCATCCTCTCCCCTGAAATGGCTGATAACAGGGGGCAATAGACTGTATTCTCCTGTCCTACAGTCATCCTCTCTCCTGAAATGGCTGGATAACAGGGGCAATAGACTGTATTCTCCTGTCCTACAGTCATCCCTCCCCTGAAATGGCTGGATAACAGGGGCAATAGACTGTATTCTCCTGTCCTACAGTCATCCTCTCCCTGAAATGGCTGATAACAGGGGTAATAGACTGTATTCTCCTGTCCTACAGTCATCCTCTCCCCTGAAATGGCTGATAACAGTGGGCAATAGACTGTATTCTCCTGTCCTACAGTCATCCTCTCCCTGAAACTGGCTGATAACAGGGGGTAATAGACTGTACTTCTCCCTGTCCTACCAGTCATCCTCTCCTCTGAAATGGCTGATAACAGGGGGCAATAGACTGTATTCTCCTGTCCTACCAGTCATCCACTCCTCTGAAATGGCTGATAACAGGGGCAATAGACTGTATTCTCCTGTCCTGCAGTCATCCTCTCCCCTGAAATGGCTGATAACAGGAGGCAATAGACTGTATTCTCCTGTCCTACAGTCATCCTCTCCCCTGAAATGGCTGATAACAGGGGCAATAGACTGTATTCTCCTGTCCTACAGTCATCCTCTCCCCTGAAATGGCTGATAACAGGGGGCAATAGACTGTATTCTCCTGTCCTACAGTCATCCTCTCCCCTGAAATGGCTGATAACAGGGGGCAATAGACTGTATTCTCCTGTCCTACAGTCATCCTCTCCCCTGAAATGGCTGATAACAGGGGGCAATAGACTGTATTCTCCTGTCCTACAGTCATCCTCTCCCCTGAAATGGCTGATAACAGGAGGCAATAGACTGTATTCTCCTGTCCTACAGTCATCCTCTCCCCTGAAATGGCTGATAACAGGGGCAATAGACTGTATTCTCCTGTCCTACAGTCATCCTCTCCCCTGAAATGGCTGATAACAGGGAGCAATAGACTGTATTCTCCTGTCCTACAGTCATCCTCTCCCCTGAAATGGCTGATAACAGGGGGCAATAGACTGTATTCTCCTGTCCTACAGTCATCCTCTCCCCTGAAATGGCTGATAACAGGGGCAATAGACTGTATTCTCCTGTCCTACAGTCATCCTCTCCCCTGAAATGGCTGATAACAGGGGCAATAGACTGTATTCTCCTGTCCTACAGTCATCCTCTCCCCTGAAATGGCTGATAACAGGGGGCAATAGACTGTATTCTCCTGTCCTACAGTCATCCTCTCCCCTGAAATGGCTGATAACAGGGGCAATAGACTGTATTCTCCTGTCCTACAGTCATCCTCTCCCCTGAAATGGCTGATAACAGGGGCAATAGACTGTATGCACCTGCACAGCACATGGGGCTTTTGGGGTGCAGTGTCAGCCTGATGTGATGATGGGAGTGATGTCCCCTGCATGTAAAGCGGATGATGGGATCCCCAGGAGGTGAGCAGCCCCTGGTCCTTTGTATGGAGCAGTCTCCTCCTCCCTCTGCTCACAGCTGGGACCGGCAGAGCATTGCACCCTCTAAGGAGGAAGAGACTGCAGGAACTGTCTGCTCCCACCTCCTGCCCGTCTGGACACAGAGCAGCTATAGGGGGCGCCCCAGGCGGGAGGTGACCGGACCATGCCAGGGACTGAGCCCACCGCCCCCCACAGGTACCGGTACTGTGTGTGATCAGCAGACGGAGGCTGAGTGTGTGATATCCCAGTGAGGGCAGCAAGGCATATACTGCACCTGTCTGTATACTGGATATATGTGTGTATACTGTCTGTATACTGGATATATGTGTGTGTATACTGTCTGTATACTGGATATATGTGTGTGTATACTGTCTGTATACTGGATATATGTGTGTATACTGTCTGTATTCTGGATATATGTGTGTGTATACTGTCTGTATACTGGATATATGTGTGTACTGTGTGTATACTGGATATATGTGTGTGTATACTGTCTGTATACTGGATATATGTGTGTGTATACTGGATATATGTGTGTGTGTATACTGTCTGTATACTGGATATATGTGTGTGTATACTGGATATATGTGTGTGTGTATACTGTCTGTATACTGGATATATGTGTGTGTATACTGTCTGTACACTGGATATATGTGTGTATACTGTCTGTATACTGGATATATGTGTGTGTATACTGTCTGTATACTAGATATATGTGTGTATACTGTCTGTATACTGGATATATGTGTGTATACTGTCTGTATACTGGATATATATGTGTGTGTGTATACTGTGTGTATACTGGATCTATGTGTGTATACTGTCTGTATACTGGATATATGTGTGTATACTGTCTGTATACTGGATATATGTGTGTGTATACTGTCTGTATACTGGATATATGTGTGTATACTGTCTGTATACTGGATATATGTGTGTATACTGTCTGTATACTGGATATATGTGTGTGTATACTGTCTGTATACTGGATATATGTGTGTATACTGTCTGTATACTGGATATATGTGTGTGTATACTGTCTGTATACTGGATATATGTGTGTATACTGTCTGTATACTGGATATATGTGTGTATACTGTCTGTATACTGGATATATGTGTGTATACTGTCTGTATACTGATATATGTGTGTATACTGTGTGTATACTGATATATGTGTGTGTATACTGTCTGTATACTGGATATATGTGTGTGTATACTGTCTGTATACTGGATATATGTGTGTATACTGTCTGTATACTGGATATATGTGTGTTTATACTGTCTGTATACTGGATATATGTGTGTATACTGTCTGTATACTGGATATATGTGTGTATACTGTCTGTATACTGGATATATGTGTGTGTATACTGTGTGTATACTGGATATATGTGTGTGTATACTGTCTGTATACTGGATATATGTGTGTGTATACTGTCTGTATACTGGATATATGTGTGTATACTGTCTGTATACTGGATATATGTGTGTGTATACTGTCTGTATACTGGATATATGTGTGTGTATACGGTCTGTATACTGGATATATGTGTGTGTATACTGTGTGTATACTGGATATATGTGTGTGTATACTGTCTGTACACTGGATATATGTGTGTATACTGTCTGTATACTGATATATATGTGTGTATACTGTCTGTATACTGGATATATGTGTGTGTATACTGTCTGTATACTGATATATATGTGTGTATACTGTCTGTATACTGGATATATATGTGTGTATACTGTGTGTATACTGGATCTATGTGTGTATACTGTCTGTATACTGGATATATGTGTGTATACTGTCTGTATACTGATATATGTGTTGTATACTGTCTGTATACTGATATATGTGTGTATACTGTCTGTATACTGATATATGTGTGTATACTGTCTGTATACTGGATATATGTGTGTATACTGTCTGTATACTGGCTATATGTGTGTGTATACTGTCTGTATACTGGATATATGTGTGTATACTGTGTTGTATACTGGATATATGTGTGTGTATACTGTCTGTATACTGGATATATGTGTGTATACTGTCTGTATACTGGATATATGTGTGTGTATACTGTCTGTATACTGGATATATGTGTGTGTGTACTGTCTGTATACTGGATATATGTGTGTGTATACTGTCTGTATACTGGATATATGTGTGTATACTGTGTTTATACTGGATATATGTGTGTGTATACTGTCTGTATACTGGACATATGTGTGTATACTGTCTGTATACTGGATATATGTGTGTTTATACTGTCTGTATACTGGATATATGTGTGTATACTGTCTGTATACTGGATATATGTGTGTATACTGTCTGTATACTGGATATATGTGTGTATACTGTCTGTATACTGGATATATGTGTGTATACTGTCTGTATACTGGATATATGTGTGTGTATACTGTCTGTATACTGGATATATGTGTGTATACTGTCTGTATACTGGATATATGTGTGTATACTGTCTGTATACTGGATATATGTGTGTGTATACTGTCTGTATACTGTATATATGTGTGTGTATACTGTCTGTATACTGGATATATGTGTGTATACTGTCTGTATACTGATATATGTGTATACTGTCTGTATACTGATATATGTGTATACTGTCTGTATACTGGATATATGTGTGTATACTGTCTGTATACTGGATATATGTGTGTGTATACTGTGTGTATACTGGATATATGTGTGTGTATACTGTCTGTATACTGGATATATGTGTGTATACTGTCTGTATACTGGATATATGTGTGTGTATACTGTCTGTATACTGGATATATGTGTGTGTGTATACGGTCTGTATACTGGATATATGTGCGTGTATACTGTGTGTATACTGGATATATGTGTGTGTATACTGTCTGTACACTGGATATATGTGTGTATACTGTCTGTATACTGGATATATATGTGTGTATACTGTCTGTATACTGGATATATGTGTGTGTATTCTGTCTGTATACTGGATATATGTGTGTATACTGTCTGTATACTGGATATATATGTGTGTGTGTATACTGGATCTATGTGTGTATACTGTCTGTATACTGGATATATGTGTGTATACTGTCTGTATACTGGATATATGTGTGTGTATACTGTCTGTATACTGGATATATGTGTGTATACTGTCTGTATACTGGATATATGTGTGTATACTGTCTGTATACTGGATATATGTGTGTATACTGTCTGTATACTGGATATATGTGTGTATACTGTCTGTATACTGGATATATGTGTGTATACTGTCTGTATACTGGATATATGTGTGTGTATACTGTCTGTATACTGGATATATGTGTGTATACTGTCTGTATACTGGATATATGTGTGTATACTGTCTGTATACTGGATATATGTGTGTGTGTACTGTCTGTATACTGGATATATGTGTGTGTATACTGTCTGTATACTGGATATATGTGTGTATACTGTGTTTATACTGGATATATGTGTGTGTATACTGTCTGTATACTGGATATATGTGTGTATACTGTCTGTATACTGGATATATGTGTGTGTATACTGTCTGTATACTGGATCTATGTGTGTATACTGTCTGTATACTGGATATATGTGTGTGTGTATACTGTATCTGTGTGTGTGTATATTGTATATAAGTGTATATAATCAACAAGGTGACTTTTTCAATAGGAAGGACCAGCTGGTCGGCTGTATATATATATATATGTTACCGGGAGGAGGAGTTGATCCCCCACTGGCTGAGCTCTTAGGATATACAGATATATACGGGGGGCAGAGAGTTAATAATCGAAATATAAAACCAGCAATAAACTCCGAGTCCATCAGTCACTAACTAATGGTTTCCACGGAAAATATTGGCAGCGGCGAGATCCTCACTTCATCCTAATATATTACCCTAATGTGTTATACCCTCTCCTGAGCTGCTGTATCTAAGCCCATTAAGGGTGATACTGTCTCCTGGGACTCTGTATCTAATCCTATCATGTGTGATACTGTCTGCTGAGCTGTGTATCTAATCCTGTCCTGTGCGATACTGTCTGCGGAGCTGTGTATCTAATCCTATCCTGTGTGATACCGTCTGCTGAGCAGTGTATCTAATCCTATCCTGTGTGATACTGTCTGCTGAGCTGTGTATCTAATCCTGTCATGTGCGATACTGTCTGCTGAGCTGTGTATCTAATCCTATCATGTGTGATACTGTCTGCTGAGCTGTGTATCTAATCCTATCCTGTGTGATACTGTCTGCTGAGCTGTGTATCTAATCCTGTCCTGTGCAATACTGTCTGCTGAGCTGTGTATCTAATCCTATCATGTGTGATACTGTCTGCTGAGCTGTGTATCTAATCCTATCCTGTGTGATACTGTCTGCTGAGCTGTGTATCTGATCCTATCATGTGTGATACTGTCTGCTGAGCTGTGTATCTAATCCTATCATGTGTGATACTGTCTGCTGAGCTGTGTATCTAATCCTGTCCTGTGCAATACTGTCTGCTGAGCTGTGTATCTAATCCTATCATGTGTGATACTGTCTGCTGAGCTGTGTATCTTATCCTACCATATGCGATACAGTCTGCTGAGCTGTGTATCTAGGTCTATCATGTGTGATACTGTCTGCTGAGCTTTGTATCTAATCCTGTCATGTGTGATACTGTCTGCTGAGCTGTGTATCTAATCCTATCCTGTGTGATACTGTCTGCTGAGCTGTGTATCTAATCCTATCCCGTGTGATACAGTCTGCTGAGCTGTGTATCTAATCATGTACTGTGTGATACCGTCTGCTGAACTGTGTATCTAATCCTACCATATGCGATACAGTCTGCTGAGCTGTGTATCTAATCCTTCCATATGCGATACAGTCTGCTGAGCTGTGTATCTAAGCCTGTTTTGTGTGATACTGTCTGCTGAGCTGTGTATCTAATCCTATCATGTGTGATACTGCCTGCTGAGCAGTGTATCTAATCCTATCCTGTGTGATACTGTCTGCTGAGCTGTGTATCTAATCCTATCCTGTGTGATACAGTCTGCTGAGCTGTGTATCTAATCCTATCCTGTGTGATACTGTCTGCTGAGCTGTGTAGCTAATCCTTCGACAACCCCCCCCCCAACAGATTAAGGTCTATTGCACACTAACGTGTGCGCCCCGTGCCCGTATTGCGGACCGCATTTGTGGATCCGCAATACACGGGCACCATTCCGTGGCCATTCCGCATTACGGATGTGGACCCATTCATTTCAATGGGTCTGCAAATCCGGAGATGCGGAACGGAATGACGGAACGGAACACTACGGAAGCACTACGGACATGTCCTATCTTTTTGCGGAACGGGCTGATTCAAGTGAATGGGTCCGCGATCCGCTGCGGCTGCCCCACGGTCGGTGCCTGTGCATTGCGCACCACAATTTGCGGCCCGCAGCACGGGCACGGGCCAACTACGGCCGTGTACAAGAGGCCTAACTCTTTCAATGCAGGAGGCAGTCAGTTTTCCTGACACAGCCCGGAGTAATAATGAAACTTTCCGGACACTAAACAAGCAGGGGATGCTGGGAGATTTCAGCTCTGAGAAAATTCTGCTACACCATCCTAACGGCCTTAGCTGAGAAGCTGGTGAGAATTTCAGCTCTGCTACATCTGTGTATGGACAGTACGTTGTGATATCTGCCACGTGGCCACAATATTGGGGGTTGTAACCTCTACATGAACTCCGCTGACTCAGCGCCAGCTATTTCCCTTTTTCTGCGCTGGAGACAACACTACGTCTCGTTTCATAACCTAAAAACAAGTCGGCTTCCCCTCTGGAGGTTTTCCTGCCAACATCTTCCACCACATGTGTCTCGTATGAAGTCGTGTGTCCGACAGATGACATTCTGTGGGCCCGTCAAACCCCGGCCCATTGATTTCAATGGGAAATCCACACAGTGCTTCACAATCCGGCGAAGTTCTCTGCCAAGGATTCAGAATCATCATCACGAAAAAAAAAGGGAATTGACAATTCTTCTGCGACTGTTCCGATCGGCCTATTGGGAAAAACGGTCACATGACTTTACCAGGTCGCGTCCTTTGCCAGGTTTCCAGCCACATTGTCCAGAACTATCCCTCTTCCTGCATGTGTGCAACTCCTGACCCCACCTCAACTGCGCATGCGGTAGGGGGAACTATTCCTCTTCCTGCACATGCGCAAACTCCTGAATTCAGACTGATGCCAGCGGAAGAAGGGTTCTCAGAAGGTCCCATGACCTGGTTCCACGCAAACATTTTTTCCTACAGGTAGCAAAATAAAAAATATATAACAGTGACCCCTTCACTGCTACAGCCCAACAGTGTATGTAAAGGAGCCCTTTCAGTAGCCTACACCACCAGGGAATTTGAAACTAACCCTTTTACTGCCCTGGGACCCAATATCCTAGGGGGCCCCTTGGGGATGGAACCACCTGGAGCAACATAAATTTGTCATTGAACCCTTCAATTGCTCTAGACCACCAGGAAATGTAATATTAAGCTTTTCACTAGGTTAGTGAACCCTTTCACTGCCATAGCCCACCAAACAATATAACATTACCTCTTTCACCACCCAAGGCCACCAGGGAATGTAATATTTACCCTATCAATACCCTAGATCATAAGGCATGCAGAATTTGGAAATTATCCTAATATGGCCCTTACTGAAGCAACACCAATATACCATGAAACCCTCCAATTGTCCTACTAGGAAGTGTAATATTAACTCTTTCGCTATGTTAGACCACCTGGGAATGTAAAATGAACCCTTTCACTACCCTACACCACCAGGGATTGTGTAATTATGGTAACCATTTCACTACCCGGGAGTGTATAAGTAAACTCTTTCACTACCTTAGACCAGCAGGAAATGTAAAATAAACCCTTTCACTACCTAAACCCCCCGGGAATGTAAAAATTAACCTTTTCACTACCCCATACCACCAGGGATTGTGTAGTTAACCATTTCACTACCCGGGTGTGTATAAATAAACTCTTTCACTACCTTAGACCAGCAGGAAATGTAAAATAAACCCTTTCACTACCTAAACCCCCCGGGAATGTAAAAATTGACCTTTTCACTACCCCATACCACCAGGGATTGTGTAGTTAACCATTTCACTACCCGGGTGTGTATAAGTAAACTCTTTCACTACCTTAGACCAGCAGTAAATGTAAAATAAACCCTTTTACTACCTAGACCCCCAGGGAATGTAAAAATGAACCCTTTCACTACTCCAGATCACCAAGGATTGTGAAATTGTCAGAAAATCTGTCTTATTCTTGAATTTCCTTGCCATGTTTATACATATTACGACACAACAATATTTTGAAGCAAAAAAAATGGTGCACGCCTTTAATACATTTGAACATCTTATGACTCTTGTCGGCCATGCTCTTTCTCTTGACAAGGTAAGCGTAGAAGCATTAAATCTAATAATATCTCAGGAGCACGCCATGTACTCCATTATTGGCACAGCGATAGACTTTTGGGGCTTTGAAAATCTCTATTATATTGTTTCAGGTGTTGAAAGTCTCCACCTTCTATTTCAGATCCTTTTTGTTTGCCTCCAGCTGTATTTTTATCAGTAGCCATCACACTGGAAAGGAGCAGCGATGTTCCCCTATGGGCCCCAGATTGTTCTGCTGTAACAGACATGACGGGGGATTGTGAGTAGGAGCAACAGAGCGTTAAATGAGAGCATCAGCTCACTGATCTGTCATCTGAGAGGAAATCTCGTGTCGTGGCCACGTGACACATCCGCAGCCTCCTGTACGTTGTTATTGTGTCCTCCTTTATTGATCTGAAAATTCAGGGAGGACACAACCCTGTGTGTTCTGTGCATTACCAGTCATCACAGCAGGACTGTGAATTTTAGGCTCTAATTAGATTCAGGTATCATATTCAGCGGGAGGCATGGAACATTCAGACAGAAAGATGCCCCAGTTATACCACGCCGAACACATAGGCAAATTGTAGTGTGAACCTACTTGAGTCTTCTCTTCTGAGTCTATTATGGTTGGTAGTCCTTAAAGCACTGGGAAGGAACCTAAGAACTTGCTGCAAATTTATGGTTGGTAGTAATGTTGAGCGAGCATGCTCAGCTGAACACCTTTTTCACTCGAGCATCGCTATGCTCGGCACATGGCGGTATTTAGCCGAACACCGCGTGTGCTCGAGCGTGATGCTTGAGTCTCCTTCCAGCACCTTTGATGGCTGCTACGCAGCCAATAAACGTGTAGGTGAGTGCTGCCCTCACTGTAATGCCGTAGCAATGTTGGTTACTGGCATTACAGTGATTGGCTGGCCGGACCGCGTCATTGGGTGCTATATTGCACCCGATGACACGTAGGTCCGCTCAGACTTAGTCAGAGCGAGCTGCAGCAGAAGGGACAGACAGTGTAGGGAGAGGAATTGTGTTTTTATTTTTAGGTAGTTTTGATTGTTAAAAGGTGTTAGAGACCCAACAGTTCTTTTAAGGAGTATTGTTTTATCTGGCTGTGAAATCTTTTAGCGCAACCTGCGCTAAATTGCGTGCAATTGTTTGGCTGCTGGTGAGAGCAGTGACATTACATGCGCTACATCTCCTGTATAACGTTAGCCGCTGGTGACAGTAGCGACATTACCTGCGCTACATCTTCTGTATAACGTTACCTGCTGGTGACAGCAGCGACATTGCCTGCGCTACATCTCCTGTATAACGTTAGCCGCTGGTGACAGTAGCGACATTGCCTGCGCTACATCTCCTGTATAACGTTAACCGCTGGTGACAGCAGTGACATTGCCTGCGCTACATCTCCTGTATAACGTTAGCCGCTGGTGACAGTAGCGACATTACCTGTGATACATCTCCTGTATAACGTTAGCCGCTGGTGACAGTAGCGACATAACCTGCGCTACATCTCCTGTATAACGTTACCTGCTGGTGACAGCAGCGACATTGCCTGCGCTACATCTCCTGTATAACGTTAGCCGCTGGTGACAGCAGTGACATTGCCTGCGCTACATCTCCTGTATAACGTTAGCCGCTGGTGACAGTAGCGACATTACCTGCGCTACATCTCCTGTATAGCGTTACCTGCTGGTGACAGCAGCGACATTGCCTGCACTACATCTCCTGTATAACGTTAGCCGCTGGTGACAGCAGTGACATTGCCTGCGCTACATCTCCTGTATAACGTTAGCCGCTGGTGACAGTAGCGACATTGCCTGCGCTACATCTCCTGTATAAAGTTAGCCACTGGTGACAGCAGCAACGTTATCTGTGCTACATATCCTGTATAGCGTTAGCCGCTGGTGACAGCAGCAACATTACCTGCACTACATCTCCTGTATAACGTTTGTGCATCACAAATACCTGTGAAAATACCTATGACATTCCCTGTAATTTTTAATAAGCCGCTGGTGACAGCAGCAACATTACCTGCGCTACATCTCCTGTATAACGTTTCCGTATCCCAAATATCTGTGACATTCACTGTAATTTATTTGCGTATACACTTACAAAATTTGAGCTACTGTATGTATGACATATTTGCAAGCATATATACCATTTAATATGATAAAGGCGATCAGTAAGGGACGGGGAAGTGGCTGTGCTGCTGATGGTGCACGCAGAGGTCGTGGCCCTGGGAACAGTTAAACTGTGCCTGCTGCCAGAGCACAAAAAAAACACTCATCCACGATACCTAACTTCATGTCCCAGTTTGCAGGGCAGCGCAGGACACCACTCTCGAAGTCACACCAGTGCGACCAGGTGGTCGGTTGGATTGCAGCAGATAATGCTTCCAGTCGGTTAAGCACCACCCTGTCTTCCACAAAGTCCAGTCTCAGTAGCCAAGAGTCTGGTTAATAGAATCCTCACCCTGATCCTCCTTCCTCCCACCATGGAGAGTCTTGGCAAACAAGTGATCCCACACTCGGATATTCTGAGGAGCTCTTTTCATTGCCATTCCTTGATTTGGCCCTCTCGCCAAGCCCACTTGAAGAGAGACATGAGGGGATCTTGTGCACTGATTCCCAAACTCTTCAGCATCCACCATCAGAAGAAGAAGACGGTGGAGAATAGCAATTAGTGTTTCACGAGGTGGATGATGATGATGATACACAGTTGCCAATAAGTCAACCACAATTAGTGTCTCAAGAGGTTCATGATGACGATGAGAAACAGTTGTCAATAAGTGAGGTTCTTGTTAGGTCAATAAGTCAGGAGGATGACCAGAGTGAGGAAGTGGAAGAGGAGGTGGTGGACGATGAAATCACTGACCCAACCTGGGAAGGTGGCAAGCCAAGTGGGGACAGCAGCACAGAGGGGGAGGGATCCACAGCACCGCAACAGGCTGGAAGAGGCAGTGTGGTGGCAAAAGGGAGAAGGCGGGCCACACCAGACAGGCCCGCAACTGTTCCCCGGAGCACCCCCTTGCGCCAATCTCCCTTGCCAAGGGCTAGGTGTTCCGCAGTCTGGCGCTTTTTTGAGGAAAGAGCGGACGATAAAAGAATTGTCATTTGCAACCTGTGCCGTACCAAAATGAGCCGAGGTGTGAACAATAGCAACCTCACCACCAGCATGATCCGCCACATGGCATCAAAGCACCCTAATAGGTGGGCCGAACGCCTGGGTCCACAATCAGTGTCTGCGGGTCACACCACTGCCTCCTCTTCCAATGTGTTACGTGCTGGCCCGGATGCCTCCCGCCCTGCACCTGGACCTTCGCAAGCACCATCAGCTAGCACATCCACTTCTGTGTACCAGCGCAACGTACAGATGTCTATACCCCAAACCTTTGAACGAAAGCGCAAATACCCAGCCACCCATCCACAAGCCATAGCACTAAATGCGCACCTTTCCAAATTGCTGACCCTGGAAATTTTGCCATTTGGGCTTGTGGACACAGAGGCTTTCCGCAGCGTCCCACTTTACTTTGTCCCCAGCCGCCAATATTTTTGAAGGTGTGCAGTCCCAGCCCTACACCAGCATGTGTCCCGTAACATCACCCGTCCCCTGACCAACACAGTTATTGGGAAGGTCCACTTCACGACTGACACATGGACAAGTGCTTTTGGCCAGGGAAGCTAGATTTCCCTGATGGCACACTAGGTGAATGTTGTGGAGGCCAGGAGCGAGTCGTACCCTGGGATGGCACAGGTGCTACTAACGCTAAGGATTGCGGGCCTTGCTTCCATCAGGATTTCCGCCACCACCTACATTAGTGGCTGCAACACCCCCTTCTCCACCTCCTTCTCCACTTCCACCTTTGAATTCTCATCTTGCAGCACCAGTCAGCTATCACTCAGTAGCTGGAAGCAGCATAGCACTGCAGCGGGGAAGCAGCAACAGGCCGTGCTTAGGCCGATCTACTTAGGTGACAAACAGCACACCGCCACAGAGCTGTGGCAGGGTATAAGGGACCAGACAGAGCTGTGGCTCTCACCACTCAACCTACAACCAGGCATGGTTTTGTCTGATAATGGCTGTAACTTGGTGGCGGCTTTGGAGCTCGGCAAGCTCACACACATACCAGGCCTAGCCCACGTGTTCAACTTAGTGGTTCAGCGGTTTCTCAAAACCTACCCCAATTTGCCTGAGCTACTGGTGAAGGTGCGCCGAATGTGTGCCCGTTTCCGAAAGTAATCAACAGCTTCCGTCAGTCTGGCAACACTACAGCAACGCTTGCAATTGCCAGCTCACCGACTGTTGTGCGACGTGAGCATGCGCTGGAACTCCACGTTCCATATGTTGGCCAGGCTTTGTGAGCAGCAAACCAGCTGCAGTAGTGGAAAACCAGCTGAAACATGGTCGTTGCCTTTCCAGTCAGCTTCCGCTCTTCACGAGCGACGAGTGGGCATCAATGTCTGACCTCTGTGAGGTTTTACACAACTTTGAGGAATCAACACAGATGGTGAGTGGCGATGCCGCTATTATCAGCGTAACCATCCCACTTCTGTGTCTACTCAAATGTTCGCTGCTCACAATGAAGGTGGACGCTTTGCATGTGGAAGAGGGGGAAATGGGGGAAGACAGTACACAGGGTGATAGCCAGACCACCCTCAGTTGTCTTCTCAGAGCGAATTGGAGGAGGAGCAGGAGACAGTTGCCTCCGCTACAGAGGGTAGTACCCATAGCTGGTTTATTCCATCTGTTTAGCGTGGATGGGCCAAAGAGGAGGAAGAGGATGAGGAGATTTACTGTCATCCTCCTCATGAGGACAGTGAAGTCTTCTCTGTTGGGACTTTGATACACATGGCTGTCTTTATGTTATGCTGCCTTTCCCGTTATATGCATTTTGGCGAACACCGATTACTGGTTGTTCACCCTTCTCAACCCCTGCTACAAAGAGAACTTCTCACCTCTCATGTGGTGGAGAGGACTAGCAAAACGGTGTTGGCAGAGTACGTAGTTCCTTGGGCAACCCAGGAGGGGTGATGAAAGGAACACATAGCAGTTCCAACAGAGACAGGGCAACACTCTTCAAGGACTGAATTGCCCCTGACTTCTCTACTCCACCAGTGGAAAGCGGCTGAACATAAAGGCACTTTAAATGTGGCTTTTATGGTGTATTAAATACACTGTATTCCCATGCACCCTTCCACCACAAAAAGGGTATATGGTTCAATCTTCCTTTTCTTGTCCTCCTCCATCATATCAACATGCTTATTAGGCTGCCCTCGCTCCTAATGTTTTAGAGGGTCACCAGCAGGCCCTCGCCCATAATGTTTTAGATGGTCAGATCAGCCGCAGACCCTCACCCCTAATGTTTTAGATGGTCAGATCAGCAGCAGGCCCTCGCCCCTAATGTTTTAGAGGGTTACCAGCAGGCCCTCGCCCCTAATGTTTTAGAGGGTTACCAGCAGGCCCTTGATTCTAATGTTTTTAAGGGTCACCAGCAGGCCTTTGCTTCTAATGTTTAAGATGGTCAGCTCTGCAGCAGACCCTCACCCCTAATGTTTTAGATGGTCAGATCAGCAGCAGGCCCTCGCCCCTAATGTTTTAGAGGGTTACCAGCAGGCCCTCGCCCCTAATGTTTTAGAGGGTTACCAGCAGGCCCTTGATTCTAATGTTTTTAAGGGTCACCAGCAGGCCTTTGCTTCTAATGTTTAAGATGGTCAGCTCTGCAGCAGACCCTCACCCCTAATGTTTTAGAGGGTCAGCTCTGCAGCAGGCACTCGCCCCTAATGTTTTAGAGGGTCAGCTCAGCAGCAACCCCTCACCCCTAATGTTTTAGATGGTCAGATCAGCAGCAGACCCTCGCCCTTATTGTTTTAGAGGGTCAGCTCAGCAGCAGACCCTCACCCCTAATGTTTTAGATGGTCAGATCAGCAGCAGGCCCTCGCCCCTAATGTTTTAGAGGGTTACCAGCAGGCCCTCGCCCCTAATGTTTTAGAGGGTTACCAGCAGGCCCTTGATTCTAATGTTTTTAAGGGTCACCAGCAGGCCTTTGCTTCTAATGTTTAAGATGGTCAGCTCTGCAGCAGACCCTCACCCCTAATGTTTTAGAGGGTCAGCTCTGCAGCAGGCACTCGCCCCTAATGTTTTAGAGGGTCAGCTCAGCAGCAACCCCTCACCCCTAATGTTTTAGATGGTCAGATCAGCAGCAGACCCTCGCCCTTATTGTTTTAGAGGGTCAGCTCAGCAGCAGACCCTCACCCCTAATGTTTTAGAGGGTCAGATCAGCAGCAGGCCCTCGCCACTAATGTTTTAGAGGGTCAGCTCAGCAGCAGACCCTCACCCCTAATGTTTTAGAGGGTCAGATCAGCAGCAGGCCCTCGCCACTAATGTTTTAGAGGGTCAGCTCAGCAGCAGACCCTCGCCCCTAATGTTTTAGATGGTCAGATCAGCAGCAGGCCCTTGCCTCTAATGTTTTAGAGGGTCAGCTCAGCAGCAGACCCTCACAACTAATGTTTTAGATGGTCAGATCAGCAGCAGGCCCTCGCCCCTAATGTTTTAGATGGTCAGATCAGCAGCAGGCCCTCACCCCTAATGTTTTAGAGGGTCACCAGCAGGCCATCAATCATTATTTTTCAAGGGTGTGTACTGTAATGAAGGTCTAAAGGCTCAGAAGACGTCCTGCAGATCCTTCATTCTAGAAACCTGTGAGGGTCACAGAACACAGACCAATGATATTTTCTCACATGTCTCAGTAAGGCCTCAGTAAGGCCTCATACCTCAAGCATATTTTGCGGCTCGGGCGCGGACCCATTCACTTTAATGGTGCCGCAAAAGATGCGGACAGCACTCCGTGTGCTGTCCGCATCAGTTGCTCCGTTACGTGGCTCTGCTAAAAAAATAGAGCATGTCCTATTCTTGTCCGTTTTGCGGACAAAAATAGGCATTTCTACAATGGGCCCGTTCCGTTCCTCAAATTGCGGAACGGAGCGCGGAGCAGTTTCCGTGTTTTGCGGATCCGGACAAAACACATACGGTCGTGTGCATGAGGCCTAATACATCAGAAATTGTTGGTGAGCCTTCCCTTAAAGGACACAGGCCGAGACTAAAACTAGTAGTCTGAAGACCTAAACCATTATACAATACTGTTCCTTTTCACAAGAACATGAATCATGTATCCATTCCTCTAATGATTTCCATGTTATTTAATCCAGGCTTCAAGAGGTCATCAATGAGGAAATGGAATATAAAACCTACCATCTCGAAAACTCAATTCATGAGCCAAGGACAGATAAGGTTCAGACAAGATCGTGTGGTGGGACATGTCATGCCAAGGAGATATTGCAGAACTTAAACATTTACAGACAAAGTGGAATTTTTACAGACGTGGTTCTCCTCATAGAAGATCAGATGTTTCCTTGTCATCGAGGTGTCTTGTCAGCCAATAGTTCTTATTTCCGAGCTATGTTTGGTGGTAAACTCAAGGAGAGCAATCTAAGCGTTGTGAAAATTGAGAAAATCTCAGCTCGAATTATGGGAGTTCTACTTGACTTCATGTACGGTGGGAGTCCTAAGATAGAAGAAGACAACGTAGAGGACATCTTGCAGGCTTCTGATCTGCTTCACATCTGCAGTCTTCGGGACGAGTGTGTAAAATTTCTTGACAGCCAACTAGACCCTTCCAATTGTGTCGGCATCATGAAGTTTGCAGACATGTTCTCCATCATTTCATTGTCTGAGAAAAGCAAAAAGCTAATGCTAGAAGGTTTTGAGGAGGTCTCCTGCCATGAGGAGTTCTTAGAGTTGACTAAAGAGGAACTGATTGAGTATTTGTCTAATGATGACCTAGTGGTAAGCAAGGAAGAAACTGTCTTTGAAGCTGTCATGAGATGGGTGAGGGAAAATAAAACCCGAGGTAGAGCAGCTCTGAAGGATCTTCTAGAACACGTGAGATTACCCTTGATGGATCCTGCTTACTTTTTGGAGAAGGTGGAAATGGACAAGACCATCCAAGAATGTCCGGAGTGTTTTCCTCTACTTCATGAGGCTCGGAGATACCTTATCCTGGGAAATCCATTGAATTCCCTCCGAGTGAGACCGAGAAGGTAAGAAACATTCAGTTATAATATATGATGGTCTTTTGGTGGTCATTGACTTCTATTCCCTTTGAGCTTCATTGTCTATTTCTATGAGATTCATAGTTACATAGTATGGCTTAAAAAACAAAACCTGTCCATCAAGTTCAAGGGATGGCAGAGAATATGAATGAAGGGATAGCGACCAGTCCAGATCAACCATCCTCTTATATTGAAACTTCACTGGAAGGCTGTTTCGAAGTGGTCCACTTATCCATCTTCCATGTTACTGATGGTCACCACTTCTGGTCTGAGGGTCACATTGTATCACTTTCAAGGGCTGTAATAAAACATTGAGAGATATTCCTATCTGAGACCGTTATAACATATGCACAGTAAATGTCTGACAGGTAGGGGGTCCACTTTTGGGTCTCCCAACTTTTGGGGGAACACAGAACACAGAAACAACTGAGCATCTCACAACTCCCACACACTGCAATGGAGAGAGCAGCATGCATGTGCCACCACCTTGATATATGTGGGTGCCATAGTTGGAACCTCCACTTATCAGATGGTTGGGGCATATCTGGTGGATGTGTGCCTCAGGAATAACCCTTTACGTTGCTAGTGCATCACATAGGGATTTAAAGGCCATCAAAGATAGAATACTAGTAGTGCCCCATGGGGGACAGTTGGATATGTCTGTAAAGCGCTGTGGAATATAGTAGCGCTATATAAGTGCATAAAATAAAATAAATAGTGCCAGCCACACAGTGTCCTCTACTAGTGTCAGCCACACAGTGTCCCCTAATGGTGTCGGCCACACAGTGCCTCCTATTAGTGCCAGTCACATAGTCCCCCTATTATTGTCAGCCAGACAGTGCCCCATTAGTGCTGCCTCAGTGCCTCCTCTTTGTGTCAGCCACACAGTGCCCGCATTACTACTAGCCACACAGTGCCTCCATTAGTGCTAGCCACACAGTGCCCCCATTAGTGCTAGCCACACAGTATCTCCATTAGTGCTAGCCACACACTGCACCCATTAGTGCTGCCACACAGTGCCCGTATTACTACCAGCCACACAGTGCCCCCATTAGTGCTAGCTACACAGTGTCCCATTAGTGCTAGCCACACAGTACCCGCATTACTACCAGCCACACAGTGCCCCTATTAGTTCTGCCACACAGTGCCCCCATTAGTGCTAGCCACACAGTGGCCCCATTAGTGCTAGCCACACAGTGCACCCATTAGTGCTGCCACACAGTGCCTGTATTACTACCAGCCACACAGTGCCCCCATTAGTGCTAGCCACACAGTGCCCCCATTAGTGCTAGCCACACAGTGCACCCATTAGTGCTGCCACACAGTGCCCCCATTAGTGCTAGCCACACAGTGCACCCATTAGTGCTGCCACACAGTGCCTGTATTATACCAGCCACACAGTGCCCCTATTAGTGCTGCCACAAAGTGCACCATTACCATTCTGCTTATTTTCTCTCTGACATGGAGGATACATATGATTTGCCACCAGGGGGCGCTGTCACATATCTTCCTCCTGCACCGATCTATGATGAATGCAGGGAACTGAGAACTCTGACCTCTAATGACATCAGTAGGATGTGGCTGGTACTTATATATGGTACAGATATTGTAGTAATAATTTTTATATGGCGCCACTATATTCCGCAGCGCTTTACAATCAGAAGTATTTTATGATAATGCATGGTGTGAAAGTACAGTATTATATAGAAAACGTATAGTAATATTCTGCCAGCACTTTGCAGCACTGCCATTGAGCACAGAAAGGTAGTGTTATGCGGCCCTGGATTACAGTTTTATTTAGAAAGTAGATGGCAGTTTTATTTCAGTATAGCAGTATTCTTGAGCGCTCTGTGTTGGTGTTATATGGGGTCTATATTGTGGGACTATTGTATTATAACGTAGGAACTGTGTGGACACAACCAGGTAATATTTTTGATCCTCTAGTTGTGATATGGGCACTGTATGACAGTATTATTTGGGCAGTGAGCAGTGTATTAGTGGAGTATTAGTATAGCATGGTGTTATCTGAGCACTATGTTGCACCATTAGTTAGGAGCTATGTTCAGTTAAAATGCAGCAAAGTAATATTGGGTGAGCTCTGTATAGCAATGATTATTTGGACAGTTAGTCACGGTATTATAATGTTTGGTGGTATTATATAAGCACTGTATTGTACTATTCTATCACTGTATGTACATGGCAATATTATTTGAGCAGTGTGCGGCACTCTATAGAACCATTATGGGCATGTTATGTTAACTCTGTACGGCAGTATTATTTGAACACTGTCAGTATTATGTGGGCATTGCATAGTGACATTTAAGAACGGTATAATGTTATTATAATTATAATGTATTACTTATACACTCTATGGCAGTGTTACATCGGCATTAAACCATAGTATTATTTGAGCACTGTATTGCATCTGGATGAGAGCTATATACTGAAGCAATACATTGCACTATAGGGCACTATGTGATCACTATAGGGCACTATTATTTTTATATAGTGTGTTTCAGCACAAACACAACCACTAAATGGTGGCAATGAATCTCGCAGAACTAGCTGCAAGAAAAATGATGAAAGCTGGTATTATGTGAGTTTTGAATGGTGATATTACTTAAGAACTGTATAACGGTATTATTTCAGCACTATATGGGGATATTATTTATACACACAGGTTCATGAATTTGTCGGAAGCCATAGTTATCATCGGTGGCTGCGATAAAAAGGGTCTTCTCAAACTGCCCTTTACTGAATGCTACCATCCAAAGAGCGGGCAATGGATGACGCTCGCCAGTATGCCCGGTTACACCAAGTCTGAGTTTGCGGCCACTACACTGAAGAACAATGTCTATATCTCAGGTGATGTATGACCTGTAGACATCCTTAGAAAGGTCTGAAGATACATCTCCTCAGCCATGAGACCTATCAGTACCTGCCCTTAGTCTTTCCCGCAGAGACTATTGTAACATTTCTTATATTGTAACATTTGACACATTGTATCCTGATCTCACAACGCTGCCCCCTAGTGACGGTATATAACAGTGTCCATCGCTTGCCTTCTTCAGGGGGTCACATTAACAGCAGCGACGTCTGGATGCTCAGCACTCAGCTGAATTCCTGGATTAAGGTCGCTCCACTCAACAAGGGCCGTTGGAGACACAAGATGGCCGTTCTTAATGGAGAGGTACCACAAAACCCGAAACCCCATCCTGCCCCACGTAGGTGGAGGGTTCATCACAATGTGTCAGGGGAGTTGGGGGATAAGAGTAAGGTTTTCAGTCTCTTAATATAAGTCGCGAGCGTTTCTATTTATTGACAGCAATCAGAGATATTGAAAATGGTGAAGAATTTGAATGTAAAGGGCAGTCAAATGTTGGTGAGTTTTTCATTAGATGATTAACCCTTTCAGTATCAGTGTATTATTAATTATGTTCTCCAGATTTACGCTATTGGTGGATTTGACGGTGTGAAGCGGTTGTCCTCGGTGGAGCGGTACAACTCGTTCACTAACGCCTGGTCCCCGGTGACCCCCATGTTGGAAGCTGTGAGCTCGGCAGCGGCGGTCTGCTGCATGAACAGGCTGTACGTCATCGGCGGAGCAGTGGAGGATTATGGGAACACAGATAAGGTATAGTCAGTTCTTTGCTTCCAGAATGGATGGAAAGATGATAGAGTCCAGATTTACCATACGCTGTGGGCCACAGGCCTCAGGGAGGTGCAGGCCTGATGGCTAAGATGGCGCCTTCTGTTCAGATCAAGTGAATTTCAAGGAAACTTTCTAAAACAATGACTTCTGATTGCACAATGTGTGTGACGTCATCATCAGTAGGTGGCATGTGACTGGTGATTATCTTGAAGACCATTTACATTGGGCCCCAGCGTCTGCTATACGCTAATTTGATTATGGCGATCAGAGCTCCGTTTTTTCTGATACATAGTTCCAAATCCCCTCCATTGCCTTAGAGGGTAGAGAAAAAAATGTGGACTTTCTGCAGTCACCACTAGAGGGAGCTCACGGCACACTGATCATGCCTTAAACTCAATTACAGTAAGTCCTATTTTTGGCCATTACATTCCAGGCTGGAACTTTTTTTTATTTTTCCATCTCTCTCGGAGGATTTGTTTTTTCTTGGACCATATTATATTTTTTGTGGACCTCGAATAACATATTGTAGAACCTTTATTAATGCTTTCGAGGGGTAGGGTAGATTTTTTTAATGGCATTAATGACATGATAACTTTCCAGATCAGTACGATTACGGCAATATCACATTTAGGCCTCATGTCCGCGTTGCATCCGCATTTTTGCAGACCCATTGGCTTCAATAGGTCCGTGTCCCACATTTGACTGACAAGTATGGGGCATATTCTATCTTTTTGCGTAACAGACGTATGGAGGGGATTTGCGCATGGATGATCCGTGTGCTTTCCTCATCCGTATGTCCGTTCCGCAAGAGATAGAACATGTCCGTAAAAAAAAACAAACCACAGACCCATTGAAATCAATGGGTCCGCAAATAAAATGCATACGGCACATGGATCTCACCCATGATTTGCGTACTGCAAAACGACTACGGTTGTTTGCACGGGGCCTTAGTTTATTCTTTTGTTTTGCTACTTTTGCTCAAACTTTTTTCTTTAAAAAAAGGAAATTTTTTTGTGCCGCCATATTCTGAGAGCCCTAACATTTTTATCTTTTGCTTTCCTTTGATGGGTTCTTTACAGGTTAATTTTAGTTTACATTGGTAACATTTTGGAGCACGTTACTTTTTGATCAAATTTTATTTAAAAAAAAACAGCAATTCTGTTTTTTCTTTTTCAGCAAAAAGCTCACTTTGTAGGAAAAATGTCTATTGGCAAAAAAAAAATCAAGAAAAAAAAAATCCCAAGTAAAAAAAAAAATTTTTGCCAACATTTTTAGTCCCACCAGAGGATTTTAAGATGCAGTTGTTTACTGTACATAATACACTGCAACATTTTTGTATGGGCCTCCACATTCTAAAAGACTGCAGCTGCGTTTTTTGTTGAGCGCAGCATCTAAGGGGTCAGCCAGGATCGGAGGTTTCTCAGATTTGATAGCTGAGCATCTATTCTGTTCCTCCAGGCACGTAGCATGCAGCACTTAGACTAGACTAGAAAAAGGCCTGTAGGTAGTCACTAAGGGGCTCAGAACACAAAAGGCTCATCAGCTCCCTCTAGTGGTGGCTGCAGGGAACCACCACTGTATCATTTCACTCGCCCTGACGAGAAGGAGGAATCTATGTAGGGTCAGACATGTCATACTTTAAGGACGCCATTGAAATAAGTGGGTGATGTTGTGGCTTCCTCCATTCTGTATTAGGTCCTAGTAGGGCATTTAAAAAAAATGGGTCATCCAGTTGGGACGTAAACTCTCATCATAAACCCATTCCAGGTGCAGTGCTACGACCCCGAAGCCGAGGCCTGGACGTACAAGACGCCGGCGCCATTCTCTCAAAGGTGCATTAATGCTGTAGAGCTGGACGGCCTGGTTTACGTGGTCGGTGGTCTGCTGAGCACAATCTTCAGCTACAACCCTGAGACAGACGCGTGGAGCGAAGTGGCGTCCCTGCCCGGAGCTCTGGTGAGTTACACAGCAGTCAATGGAAGGGCTACTTAAAGGGGTTCTCCACTTTGGACAGTCCTTTGGGTCCTTGATGATCACAAAGGGTCCCCCGGATCCCCAGTGATCGGCTGTAATCTGTGGGGAAACCTGGTGGTAAGTGATCAGTTTCCCTGCAGCGCCCCCACTGGAGAAATGAAGTACTACACAGTGTCCTTTCATATGAATGGGTGGTCTATGTAATGCAGGACAGGACGGGTCCTCCACTCTCAGCTCAGGCCAGAAGACACCTTTGAGACACTAAACAAGGTGGGTCCCTCTTAAAAAATCAAAATAGGGCCCCGTTCTCCACCCTAAATACGCAGACCGTCCACCACCCCTGAGATCGGAGGTTCTCATGACTGTGTAGGAGCAGATGATGACATTGTGACATATATTCTGGTCTTATGCTCTGATTGTCTGTGTGCAGGAGAGCTGCGGCCTGGCGGTCTGTGGAGGTAAAATGTACATACTGGGCGGAAGAGATCAAAATGGCGAAGGAACGCAAAACGCGTTTGTGTTCGACCCCAGAACTGGGAAGGTGGATGTGGAGCCCCCACTGCAGCGCTGCACCAGCTATCATGGCTGCGTCACCATCTTGCACCGGCCGGCTGCGTGACTCTTGGGACCATGAACTTTATTTAATTTTTGTAATTTTCCGATACTGTGAATACTTTTTATGTGGAGACGTTCTGGTACGTGCAGCGTATAGCGTTGCGTTTTTCTGTAAGGTGTAGTGTCAGGATATGTATGTTGTGCTGTGGGGATCACAAATGTTTGGTCTTAGTTAGCAGTCTTTAAATGGAGAGCTCATTCCATTTTATATGCATAAGCCCTGCCCCCAGGGGGCCATTAACGGGGGTATCAGCCCAGAGAGTGACCCAGTCTACAGGGCCTCCATGCTCAGTCCCAGGGGGTTCTCCTACAGACAGTGCCCTCAGTATACTGCCAGCAAAAGAGTGTACCCAAAAACAGTGCCAATTTACCCTCATAATGCCAGAGTAGTGCCAGAGGGCCCCCTGATAGAACCAGCTGGAGGGGGGCCCCATAAACAGTGTTAGTGCGTCCACTAAGCGGGCCTCCATGGATGTGGGCCCTCAGACAGTGCCAAAGGGTTCCTACGATGGTGCCCCCCTAGATAGTGCCCTCATAAACTGTGCCAATTCCATAGCGTGCCACTATAAACAATGCCACAGACAGTACTAGGCGGCCCCATGGCAGAACCAGAGAGTGTCCACATTAACAGTGCCTCAATAGATGTGGGCTGTCAGATTGTGCCAAACGGTTCCTGCCAGAGAGGGCCCCCATTTAGAGTGCCAGAGTTTCCCCTTTAACAGAGCCAGGGGGCCTCAGTGAGTACTAAGGTTATGACAGTGCCAGCCGGAGAGCTCCACCACAGACGGTGCCATATGGACAGCACCAGAATAGTCTGACAGACAGTACCAGAGGGCCCTATTGTAGAACCAGCCAGGGAGAGGCCCAAATTAACAGTGCCAGGGCGCCTTAGTGGGTGTGGACATTACTAAAAGGTCCCTATTACAGTGCCAGCCCGAGGGTGCCACCATAAACAGTGCCAGAGACCCCTATACATAGTCCTAGACAGAGTGCAAACAATGCAAGATTGACTCTGTTTCTAATGCTAGAGAGCCCCCATTATAGTGCCAGACAGAGAGCGCCCCCATTATAGTACCAGACAGAGAGCTCCCCCATTATAGTACCAGACAGAGAGTTTCCCCATTATAGTACCAGACAGAGAGCGCCCCCATTATAGTCCCAGACAGAGAGCACCCCCATTATAGTACCAGACAGAGAGCGCCCCCATTATAGTACCAGACAGAGAGCGCCCCCATTATAGTACCAGACAGAGAGCGCCCCCATTACCGGTGCCAAAGTGGCCCTATAGACAGTGCTGGCCAGCGAGTGGCCCCAATAACCAATACCAAACCGTTACTAGTGCCCGAGTGCTTTTATGTAAAGTTATATAAGATTGTATAGTGTTCTGCAGTAATAGACTGTGTCTCCATTCTCCACCATCTCTGCTTCCTGTCAGTGAGTGGGAACCTTCTTGCTGACATCTAGAAGGTGAAAACCCATCCTGAGCTAAAACTTCTCACAGCTGGGGGTTCGGTACAAAAATATCCAGTCTAGACAATCCTCAGTGATATAAACAGCCCGGTCTTCAGACTGATACATTGTAACACAGAGGGTTATCTAGACTGGATACAATCGTATCAAACCTCCATTTTAAAATGGAGGAAATGAGGCAAAATCTATTAGAAAATGCAGAACATTTCATTATGAGGGGATTAAACTATATTTATATCAAACTGGATTATCCCTTTTAATACCCAATAAGTGAGATCCTGGGAAGGGGTGGTATACTGTGCCTGGCATCCATCTGAAAAGAACAGCCTAGCATCCATTGGAAAAGTATAGCTTGTCATCTATATTAAAAGAGCAGCCTGGCATCCAACTGAAAAGAGCAGCCTGGCATCCAACTGAAAAGAGTAGCCTGGCAACCAACTGAAAAGAGTAGCCTGGCATCCAACTGAAAAGAGTAGCCTGGCATCCAACTGAAAAGAGTAGCCTGGCATCCAACTGAAAAGAGTAGCATGGCATCCAACTGAAAAGAGTAGCCTGGCATCCAACTGAAAAGAGTAGCCTGGCATCCAACTGAAAAGAGTAGCCTGGCATCCAACTGAAAAGAGTAGCCTGGCATCCAACTGAAAAGAGAAGCCTGGCATCCAACTGAAAAGGACCTATGAACGATCGGCCAGCTCTTTGGGTGACATAATGGGCTCCTTGATGAACGGTGATCTATAGGATACCCAAATTCCTAAAAATTCACTTTTGTATGATGCTCTACATCCCCTGTAAGGACATTTATATATTTTTTACCTTTACTTCCTGTTTTGATACTTTCTTTGGTAAATGTTGACCCTTTCCTCCCCTGTACATTTATTCTGTAAGATTGCATTCACACATACAGGTTTTGCTGAAGTTTTTTTTAATGCAGTTTTTGAAACCAGAAACCTGCCTGTGTGAATATGCGCTTAGGATGTTATGTGGCGGTACCTTGTGACAAGTGTGCACACTGCCGTGGCGGTACCTTGTGACAAGTGTGCACACTGCCGTGGCGGTACTGTGGGGGGATGTCAGAGCTCAGCTCTGGAGAAGGTAAAGTATTATGAGATATTTCTAGAGTGAAATGCGTAATAAAAATTCCGTTAATCCAGAATTAACTGGAAGCGGTCATCCTGGATTATCAGACGGACAGAGCAGAATCTAATCCAGTATAAGGGCTGTGAATGTAAAGGAGGCGCCGGGACGTAGCGGCGGGATTATTTATTCATCAGCTGCAGCTGTTACAGGTTTTATATGGATTTTATGTGTTTTGTGACTTTGGTAATAAACTGAGAAAAAAATATCATTATGATTTATTGAATGTGGCCCTCAAATAGTATCGCATGGAAGGCTTAGATACACAGCTCAGCAGACAGTATCACACATGATAGGATTAGATACACAGCTCAGCAGACAGTATCACACAGGACAGGATGAGATACACAACTCAGCAAACCGTATCACACACGATAGGATTAGATACACAGCTTAGCATACAGTATCACACAGGATAGGATTAGATACACAGCTCAGCAGACAGTATCACACAGGACAGGATTAGATACACATTTCAGCAGACGGTCTCGCACATCATAAGATTAGATACACAGCTCAGCAGACAGTATCACACCTGGTAGGATTAGATACACAGCTCAGCAGACAGTATCACACAGGATAGGATTAGATACACAACTCAGCAGACAGTATCACACAGGACAGGATGAGATACACAACTCAGCAAACCGTATCACACACGATAGGATTAGATACACAGCTTAGCAGACAGTATCACACAGGATAGGATTAGATACACAACTCAGCAGACAGTATCACACATGATAGGATTAGATACACAGCTCAGCAGACAGTACCACACAAGATAGGATGAGATACACAACTCAGCAAACCGTATCACACACGATAGGATTAGATACATGGCTCAGCCGACAGTATCACACATGATAGGATTAGATACACAACTCAGCAGACAGTATCACACATGATAGGATTAGATACACAGCTCCGCAGATGGTATCACACATGATAGGATTAGATACACAGCTCAGCAGACAGTATCACACATGATAGGATAAGATACACAGCTCAGCAGATGGTATCACACATGATAGGATTAGATACACAGCTCAGCAGACTGTACCACACAGGATAGGATGAGATACACAACTCAACAAACCGTATCACACACGATAGGATTAGATACATGGCTCAGCCGACAGTATCACACATGATAGGATTAGATACACAGCTCAGCAGACAGTATCACACATGATAGTATTAGATACACAGCTCAGCAGACAGTATCACACAGGATAGGATTAGATACACAGCTCAGAAGACAGTATCACACAGGATAGGGTTAGATACACAGCTCATCAGACAGTATCACATAGGATAGGATTAGATACACAGCTCAGCAGACAGTATCACACAGGATAGGATTAGATGCACAGCTCAGCAGACAGTATCACACAGGATAGGATTAGATACAGGAGCTCAGCAGGCAGTATCCCACATGATAGGATTAGATACACAGCTCAGCAATCAGTATCACACAACATAAGATTAGATACACAACTCAGCAGACAGTATTACACATGACAGGATTAGATACACAGCTCAGTTGACAGTATCAGACATTATAGGTTTAGATACACATCTCAGCAGACAGTATCACACATGATAGGATGAGATACACAGCTCAGCAGACAGTATCACACATGATAGGATTAGATACACAGCTCAGAGGACAGTATCACACATTATTGGTTTAGATACACGGCTCAGCAGACAGTATCACACATGATCGGATTAGATACACAGCTCAGCAGACAGTATCACACATAGGATTAGATACACAGATGCTTATGTGGCCAATAACCTGACTGATGTAAAACTCAGGTCTTGATAAATGACCCCCTTTCTCTGCCTCATATGCTGTGCTCTCTGCTCTGGACTCCATCGCCATCTAGTGGTGAAGTGTTTAACTGCAGCCGATTCTATTCTGCAGGTGGAGGTGGCTGGAGCGCACTGCGCATGGAATGACTCCGCTCTTATATTGATGTCTGAGGACGAATCTTTTGTTCTTTTTTTTTTTTTTTCTATCGATGGATTTCTCCTCCGTCTTCCATTTACATGCTTTTCTATGCCTGTTGCTTGGAAACATACAATCAAAGGGTATGCAATGCAGAACACTTGACGGAATGGTACATGATGTACCAACACAAAGAAAATGTCAGCCCCTCCTCACCCCATCAGGGGCACGAGCTGTGTACGTGGCTGCGGTCAGCATTACGTAGATGGCCCTCCAGCCGATACTGGACAGATAGGAACGTGGGCGAAAGCTGGGTGATCACCCCCTGACAGCGCCATGGCGGATATCAGCGGTTGTCACTCTGTATAGGACAGACAGATATGACGGAGTAGGATACTACGAGATCCCACAGACGGTGATGACATCCCTGGGGTTGGACACGTAGCTGTAGATTCATATTGATTATAATCTATGTGTACATTTCAGTAAAGACACCAGGGTGGGATATGAGAAGCGGCGGGATAAGCGGTGTAACTTTATTTTTATTTTTTTTCCATTTGCTTTGCTCGTTCATATAAGTCTTGTCTCCAAGATGCTGCCAACCTGATGCCAGACCCCAAACTATACCCTGAAATAAATACTTAACCACCCCCCCCTCTACCCGACCGGACCCCTATATAAATATAGATACCAAACAACTACATAAATACCCCCAGAATAAAATACAGACCCCAAAATAAAAACAGACCCCCAAACCCTTAAAGGGGTATTCCCATCTGAGACAATAGGGGAAAATCACTAGTGCGCCCTCCACCACTTTCACGGCTCTGTTCTCGGTGTAGGTGCGGGACCCACACCTATGAAGCAATGGGGGTGTGCCCCTTTAAATGAATACACCCCAGAATAAAATACAACCCTCACACTAAGGCCTCATGCACACGGCCGTGGGTGTTTTGCGGTCCGCAAACCGCGGATCCGCAAAACACGGAAGCTGCTCCGCGTTCCGTTCCGCAATTTGCGGAACGGAACGCGGCCCATTATAGAGATGCCTATTCTTGTCCGCATAACGGACAAGAATAGGACATGCTCTATTTTTTTTGCGGGGGCACGGAACGGAGCAACGGATGCGGACAGCACACGGAGTGCTGTCCGCATCTTTTGCGGCCCCATTGAAATGAATGGGTCCGCGGCCGAGCCGCGAAATATGCGGCTCGGACGCGGACCCGAACAACGGCCGTGTGCATGAGGCCTAAAACCTGAAATCAATACAGACTCCCAAACCTGAAACCCAAAGCAGACTCTGAAATAAATCCAGAATCCAAACCAGAACCTGAAATAAATAAAGACCCTAAACCCCCCCTCCCAAAAAAAGAAAAAAACAGACCCCAAAATGAATACAGACCCAGAAAAAAACACTTGCTCCCTTAAAAACACAGACTGGAGAGCAGCCTACAGAATACAACCAGACCACATTGACAAAAAGCAGACCCCCAAACTAAGTATAGACCCCCAGACCAGGCGCCCAGAATAAATACACAGACCTGGATTCGAACCAGGAGCCATCCCCTTTTTTCGGGAGTCTCCTGAACATTCGAGTAGAATAGAGAAGTGCAGTCTGTAACAATGTCCTGTGAATGGTAAAGTGCAGTACTGTATTCTATCAGCAGGTGGCGATAGAGATCATTCGCCTATTCTACTACTTAACCCCTTCAGGACTAAGCCAATTTTGATGTTGGTTGAAACTTGTCTTCTAGTGATGAGCAGCATAGGCAATATTCGTTTTCGCGACATTTTGCAAATCTTTGGCCTAATATTCGCCATAAATTGGCAAAATCTAGAATTCGTGATCTCCAGTCATTCTTTTCTTGATTGCGAAAATGTAATATGAGCGTATTGCACGCGAAATCCAGGCGTGGGTCACTATTGCTATATTTTTCAAGCTGCTAGAAGTTTCCTGAGACTGGACAAAATGGTCGGCAGAACATTACAATAGCTTTATATGCAGATAGAGTGCTCCGATATATTCGTGATTGCGAAATTGGCACTAACTAATTGCCGCAATTAGTGCAACTTCACAGGTTAGCAGGTCTGACTACATATTAGTGATTGGTGCGCTAAGTATTGTTGTGACATCACAGCACTATGTCTATAGCATGTATGTATGAACAGCAGAACCTATCACACTACCTAACACCCTGCACTGGAACCCATCAGCTATACTATATCACTATCTAACCCACACTGACTATCTCCCACTAACTATCTGCATTATATATATATAACCTACACTGACTAACTAACTAACTAACTAACTATCTAATGTAATGTGACATCACAGCACTATGTATGTAGCATGTATGTATGGACAGCAGAACCTATCACACTACCTAACACCCTGCACTGGAACCTATCAGCTACACTATATCACTATCTAACCCACACTGACTATCTCCCACTAACTATCTGTATTATACATATAACCTACACTGACTAACTAACTAACTAACTAACTATCTAATGTAATGTGACATCACAACACTATGCCTGTAGCATGTATGTATGGACAGCAGAACCTATCACACTACCTAACACCCTGCACTGGAACCTATCAGCTACACTATATCACTATCTAACCTGCACTGACTATCTCCCACTAACTATCTGTATTATATATATAACCTAACTAACTAACTAACTAACTAACTAACTAATGTACTGTGACAGCAAAGCACAGAGCACAGCAATGACACTGCCATCTCTCTCAGAACTGTAAAAAACTGCAGAAAATGGCTGCTGGGGAGGTTCTTATATAGTAAGGGGGCGGAAACTTTCCTATTGGTTGCTAGGGATGTTGCTAAGCTCAGACAAAGACATTGCAGCCTTCTCATTGGCCCACAAGCAAGAATAGAATATTTGCGATTACGAAGATATAGCACTATATTCTAGATCTTCGTGAATTCTTGAAGTGCCGATATTCGCTATAAAAATTCACGATTAGAATATTCGCAATCAACACTATTGTCTTCCAGGAACCGTAACGTTTTAGTTCTTTTTTTGTAGGCTTGTTTGCAGGACAAGTTGGATTTTTCTACCACATAGATTGGGAAATGTAAAAAAAATGTCGGCTGTTATTGTTTTTTTCGTTTTTTTTTGGGGGGGGGGGTTGTTTTTATGATGTTCATGGGGTCAGTAAAAATGAAAACCTGCAGGCAGGGGTGCACCTAGCCTTTCTGCTGTCTGAGGTGAAAACTGAAACAGTACCCCCCCCCCCCCCCCATGCCAATTTCTTCTTAAACTAACCCCTTCCCTTCAGCCCATGGCCCTTCCGCTGCCCCCCCCCCCTTACCCCCTACCTGGTGCTGCCTGAGGCGATCGCCTCACCTGGTCTCATTCGTGGTGCGCCCCTTCGTAAGCTTTAGTGTTTCTTGCCACCATTTTAGGGTACATACGACTTTTTTATATATTTTTTTTTAGGAGGCACATTGACCAAAAAAAAAGCAGCAATTTCGGATGTTTCTAGCCTTGGGATGTTTTCACTCACTGACAACAAGCACCAGGTCTGTACGAACGGTGCAGAAATCATTAGACAGGGTACATAAGGCTGGAGCACGGACTGTTCTTGGCTTGGTTTTCTTCTCGTCTCACCATGACACAGTCCCGACGAGTTAGCGTCCGGCAGTCTCTGCTGTCTCTGACGTCTCTTTCCTTCATACATCACATCTGATAATCACCAGATACTTCAATGCAATTAAAGCGGCTCCTCCAAGGAAGATTCAGTCAGGAAGGTGATTCAGAGATGTCTTAAGTGGTTTGGGCAGGTTTTATTCCCTGCTGGTTGAGTAGATGGAGACAAGCCAGGAGAGACAATTCAAGCAAAACCTTCCAGCTTCAGAGGTGGTAAAGTGAGACGCTGTGAAATAGCCTGCTTTATTTTTACAGTGCAGATCTCTGTCTTTCGCTGGTGCCCATGTGTGGTTTGAGGATTCTCGGGTGGTGAAAGGGTTAATGATAAAACTGGCAACTAATACTAATAATTGCTAAAATGAACACCGGTGGTCTAGGACAGTGAAAGGGTTAGTGATGCGATCCCAAGTGGTATAGGCAGTAAAAGGGTTAATCAAGAAATCCCTTGTTGTCTAGAGTAGTAAAGAGTTAAGAATAAGATCCCTGCTGGTCTAGAGTGCTGAAGGGCTAATAAACCAGGCCTCTACCTCTTGGAATAGTCCCTGTGTAGTTGGCAGCTGACCCACGGGAGTCAGAAACACTGGTGAGAAGCACCAAGGGATCAGGCAATACTCGTAGTCAGTAAACAGGCTGATTGTCAGGGTACACAGATTTTGTGCAATTCCGTGAAACTAATCCAAGGTCAGGGCAGGCAGCAAAGCGTCAATATGGTAGACAGGCTAAAGCCAGGGCAGGTAGCAGAGTATTAGATTCAGTTAACAGGCAGAGGTTCGGAACATGGGCAGTCAGAATAGCACCTAAGCTCATGCCTCCCCTAGAGGAGAATGCCCTAAATACCCAGAAGTAACCTGTGATAGGACAGGGAAGACTAAGGCCCCTTTCACACGGGCGTAATGTTTGACGCCCGGATAAGAGGCGGGTGTGTTGCGGGAATATGCGCGTTTTTCCAGCGCGGGTGCAAACGTTTGTAATGCGTTTTGCACGCGCGTGAGAAAAATCGCCATGTTTGGTACTGTGGCAATGTGAACACTGATGTGTGCAGTGAAACCCCAGGGAAACCGTCAGACAGGGCTGTTTGCACCGAGAGCGTGTCACCAAGGTGCCTGGCCTTGGTGGAGTGAAAGCCCCAAGTTAAGTATTAGTATTAGTATAGCTGGCTCAGCTAGTTCCAGGGCGGGCTTTTACTGGGAACAGGTGATGTGCTGGGTGGGTGCCTGTTCCCCATGCTCCAGTCCGGGATTTTGGACAATGCCCATGTCCAGGGATTCTATTTAATCCTCTTGTTGGACATGGGTGGGGTCTGACTCTGGCGAGTGTGCAGACAGAGGCCTGCTGAGGCTCTGTCAGTGTGGTCTCAGCAAGGCAAGGCTGAGGGGCCAAGAGGCTATGCAATAGCCTGGACTTTGGGGGACTCGGTGATGCTCGGGAACAAACGTTGAAAGGTCAGAGTTGGGAGGTCTGCTAGACCACAACCCCTGTCTAAAGGTACTGCACTCGTTACAGCCTGAGGGCTGGAGTATTGTATGGCTGGGGTAAGCCGCACCTGGTTCCATGTGTGAACGCTATCATATAGCCGAGTTAGGGATATGATGTGTATTATGTATTAGGTAGTGCCTAGCCGGGCAGGTGTTCATTTATGTTGTTTTGTTTGAGAAGACTGCCAAATAAATGCACTGTTTGGACAAGAAATCCGTTGTCCGGAAGGAAGTTTGTGTGAATGATCCCTGAGACCAGAGCTAACCCCCCACAGTACCCAGACCCGAAGCCGGACTTCATCACTGAAGTCCGGTTTCGGGTCTTCTGGAGTATTTATTATTTTCCCTTATAACATGGTTATAAGGGGAAATAATAGCATTCTTAATAAAGAATGCATTGTAAAATGAAGTGGAAGGGGTTAAAAATAATAAAAGTTAACTTACCTTAGCCACTTGATCGCGTAGTTGCGATCTCTCCTCTCTTTCCCTGCATCTTCTAAGATCTACAGGACCTGTGATGACGTCACATCACATGGTCCAATCACATGGTCCATATTACCATGGTGACGTCATCATAGGTCCTTTAGATCTTAGATGATGCAGGGAAAGAGAGGAGAGATCGCAACTACGCGATCAAGTGGCTAAGGTAAGTTAACTTTTATTATTTTTAACCCCTTCCACTTAATTTTACTATGTATTTTTTATTAAGAATGCTATTATTTTCCCTTATAACCATGTTATAAGGGAAAATAATAAAGATTGGGTCTCGTTTCTAAGCAACCATGCGGGAAAATCGCAACGCATCCGCACTTGCTTGCGGATGCTAGCGATTTTCCCACAGCCCCATTCACTTCTATGGGGCCTGCGTTGCGTGAAAAACGCAGAATATAGAGCATGCTGCGATTTTCACGCAACGCAGAAGTGATGCATGAAAATCACCGCTCATGTGCACAGCCCCATAGAAATGAATGGGTCCGGATTCAGTGCGGGTGCAATGCGTCCTCCTCACGCATTGCACCCGCGCGGAAAACTCGCCCGTGTGAAAGGGGCCTAAGGACTCTAAAAAACTCGCTGTTTAAGTGCCAGGGGTATGCGGCATTCACTGCAGAGTGCAGGCCATGTCCTGAAAAAGAGGAGGCGACATAGGACGCTGACAGCTGGACCCACTGCATGTGGGCAGAGGAGGGCATGCTGGTCTGGACCACCGGCACAGCAACATGGAGAGTGGGGGAAAAGAGCCAGCACCTGTGCCCACTCTGAGAAGTGGGGAGCGGTTTATATCCCTGGTGACCTAAAGAAGAAAAGAGTTAGTTATAACATCATCTGTGGACCAGGCCATTAAAGGGGTTAATGATATCATCACTGGTTGTCTACAGCTGAAAAGAGTAAGGATGGCCCCACATGACACCTACGAATCCTGACCCCCCTCCATACACATGCACACTGGGCTTGGGCATGCATGCATATGACAGTAAATATGGAAAGGGAAGAAAGACACTGCCCAGGGTCCTCTGGTGTTGACTCATATCCCCAAAAACAAAATAATTGGGTATGTTGAAATCTAACAGCCTGATCCTTATCTTCCCTGAAACCTGCCATCGAGGGAGAGTTTGAAGACCCCCATACCCATTAGATGGTCAGTTGAACCTGCAGTATTTTCAGGTTCAGTTACATTTATTTATTGTTTATGGCCAGCTTTAGTTATAACATTCAAGGTCTAGGGTAGTGACAGGGTTAACAATAACATCCCTGATGCTGTATAATAGTAAAGGGATGAGGATAGTATCCCAAAAGATCTAGGGTAGTAAAGGGTGATAATATCCCAGGCGGTCTAGTGGGAAAGGGTAATAATATTCCAGGAGGTCTAAAGTAGTAAAGGGTGATAATATTCCAGGAGGTCTAGTGCTAAAGGATGATATTATTCCAGGTGGTCTAGGGTAGTTAAGGGTGATAATATCCCATGCGATCTAGTGTAGTAAAGGGTGATAATATCCCAGGTGGTCTAGGCTGGTAAAGGGTGATAATATCCCAGGAGGTCTAGAGTGGTAAAGGGTGGTCTAGAGTGGTAAAGGGTGACAATATCCCAGGTGGCCCAAACTTGTGTTTCAAGTTCGGCGTACAAGGTTCAGGTTATCTAAAAATTTCATTATGGATTTCGCTACCACGGACCATAGCTTATGGTCCGTGGTAGCGGAATCCATAATGGAATTCTTAGATAACCCGAACCTTGTACGCCGAACTTGAAACACAAGTTCGCTCAGCCTTAGTGATAATTTCCCAGGATGGTAAAGGGTGATAATATCCCAGGTGGTCTAGGTTCGTAAAGGGTGATAATATCCCAGGTGGTCTAGGGTGGTAAAGGGTGATAATTAGGGATGAGTGAATAAACTTTGGATGTTTCTATCACGTCTGATATGGCAGGTAACAGACGTGACCCCTAGCTCACCTGGCACCTGGCTGCCCTGATGTTCCTTTTTTTAAATTAATTTTTTCTTTATTCTTATATAGCAAAAATGTACAAAAACACAGTGGTACAAAGGATCCGTATTACACCAATTGATAATGCAGATACAATAACAATTTAATACCCCAATACCCACCACCCTTTGGAGAGAGAGAGAGAAGAGAGAACAAAAAAACAAACAAACAACAAAAAAAACAACACACAAACGGCCTTAGTTCATCCACTTCTTCCATATTTTATCAACCTTATCTGCTCCCTGGCTGTGTCTCTTGGGCTTCACCTCTAGTTTAATCAAGTTATCAATTGCTTCCTTCCACTGTCCCAGGAGGCTCTACATTTACCCATTTCCTCAATATGAGAAGTCTAGCTTGAAATAGTATTTTACCTAGGACCAACCGTATCTCTTTTGTTAATTTTAAGTGATCTGTAGCACCCAATATTCCAACTACTGGTTCTTCACGAACTTGGAAACCAAGAAATTCTAGTGTAAGTTCTGCAATTTCTTTCCAGTATCTAAAAAGTTAGGGGCATCTCCAAAAACAATGTATTACATCCGCCTTCTCTCCTTTATATTTTGGGCACTTGTCAGTAGTTCTCACCCCCATTTTTTTTAACAACCAGGGAGAACGATGTAACCTGTGAACCATTAAGAACTGGGATATTGTATGTGAGGCCCTGTCTGATACCATGCTGTAACTTCTGAGAACATCATTCCATTTTTCCTCTGTAAGAGACGGAAGATCTTTTTCCCATTTTCCTCTGCCAAGTATTAGAGTCCGTTTTTTTTCCCTCCATCAATATCCCATATCTTTTTGCTGTTATTCCTCTTTTTTCACTTCCATTGGTAAATTTATCTTTTCTTTTTGATTGTTCCTTTCTGTATTTATCTAGATTCGTCGATGCCCTTATTGCATTTTTGAACTGAAGATATTTATAGGTATCATTTTGGGGGACCCCAAAATCCTTTACCAAGGTGCCAAAGTTCTTAAGTTTATCTTCCTCAAATACTTGGCCTAGATATTTCATACCCTTTTTATCCCAATCTATATAAGGGCTAATCTTTAGCAGTTCCTTTAAGTTACTATTTCTCCAAATAGGTGTATAGTGCAAGTACCCTTTAAGAGCTAGTGTTTTTTTAATTATCACCCATATATATTCCATTAAATTCAGTATTCTATTTTCTGTGGTGTTTTTACCCAGTATTCCTGACTCCAAAACCTCTAAGGCCTCTTTCACACGGGCGTCATGTTTGACCAGGGGCGTAGCTAAAGGCTCATGGGCCCTGGTGCAAGAGTTCAGCTTGGGCCCCCCTTCCCTTAGTGCTTTGTGTGTCTTCTTATGCGGCACAAGGGTCTTTGGGCCCCCTCAGGCTCCTGGGCCCGGTAGCGACTGCTACCTCTGCACCCCCTATAGCTACGCCCATGTGTTTGACGCCCGGATAAGAGGCGGGAGCGTTGCGGGAAAATGCGTGATTTTTCCACGAGTGTGCAAACTTTTGTAATGCGTTTTGCACGCGCGTGTGAAAAATCCGCATGTTTGGTACCCAGACCCGAAGCCAGACTTTATCACTGAAGTCCAGTTTCGGGTTGAGTATTCTGTATATTCTATTATTTTCCCTTATAACATGGTTATATGGGAAAATAATAGCATTCTAAATACAGAATGCTATGTTAGCAGGGCAATAGAGGGTTAAAGATAAAAAAAAAATTGAACTCACCTCCTGCCATTGATTGCGTAGGTGCAAGGAACATCTTCTATCTTCATATCTGTTGGTTGAAGGACCTTCGGTGACAATCATGGAAGCTTTTGATAGGACCATGTGACCCAGTGACGTTACCGAAGGTCTTTTACTCAGCAGAATGAAGAAAGAAGAATGATCCCGGCACCTATGCGATCAAGGGGAGGAGGTGATTTAAAGTTTTTTTTATTTTTAACCCTCTCTTCCCCTTTTTACATAAGATTCTGTAATTAGAATGCTATTATTTTCCCTTATAACCATGTTATAAGGGAAAATAATAAAGATCGGGTCCCCATCCCGATCATCTCCTAGCAACCAAGCGGGAAAATCGCACCGCATCTGCACTTGCTTGCGGATGCTTGCGATTTTCTTGCAGCCCCATTCACTTCTATGGGGCCTGCGTTGCGTGAAAAACGCAGAAAGTGGAGCATGCTGCGATTGTCACGCAACGCAAAAGTGATGCGGGAAAATCACCGCTCGCTCATGTGCACAGCCCCATAGAAATGAATGGGTCCGGATTCAGTGCGGGTGCAATGCGTTCACATCACGCATTGCATCCGCGCGGAAAACTCGGCCGTGTGAAAGGAGCCTAACGCTGGGTTCAGACCTGAGCGTTTCTGAGACGCGCGTTTTCCGCACGTTTTTGGCAATAGTAAACACGCGTTTGTGTGATTGACTGCAGTGTTGTCCAATAACAAAATATCCCTGTCTATATGAAGTTTGGCCTTTCCAGCATGTTGCAAATTCGGGAACCTCGTTGGGGCATTTTGTAGGACGTAAAATATTTTTGGGAGGAAAATTATTTTTATTAAGTACACCCGTCCCTGAATTGATAGAGGGAATTTTTTTTCCAAATATGTATTTTAGTTCTAAGTTCTTTATTAAGGGGAGTAAATTTAGCTTTTTATATTCTTCAATATTTCTAGAAATTTGTATACCTAAATATTTAAAGCTCTCGTGTTCCTCAAGTGCGTGCACTCTACACCCATTCTGTATCCTATCAGAACCATGAGTGCCAGAACCATAGAACATACAATTACAAGTGTCAGTTCACACCAGACACAGAATGATCCAGCCAGCACGCCCGAATGACAACCAGCATACACAGGATAACTGTAGCCAGTATGAGGTTACAGGCGGCTAGCCTACACAACAAGGAGTGACAGTACCACACTGTGATACAAACATGGAAGCCACAAACACAGGCCACAGTTCAAACACCAAACCTCAGCCAGCACACAGTCCCAAGCAACCGGCATACACAGGTGTCAGCTTGCAGCCAGTACGCGAGAGAGCCTGCAGGCAGCCTACATGGCAACAGTGACAAGAACTGCACAGAGATGCTGACATGGGGAGAACACACATTCACTGACAACAGTTCACACAAGACACCGCAGCCAGCACGCACCCACAAGCAACCAGCCTACACAGGTGTCAGCCTGCAGCCAGTATGCGAGAGGGCATGCAGCCAGCCTACACAGCTACAACAGTCACAGTGAACCGCACCGTGACAGTGCCCACATAACAGTACCACCTACTGTGCTCCTATAAGATAGGCAGACATAGTGCCCATATAACAGTACCACCTACTGTGCTCCTATAAGATAGGCAGACATAGTGTCCATATAACAGTACCACCTACTGTGCTCCTATAAGATAGGCAGACATAGTGCCCATATAACAGTACCACCTACTGTGCTCCTATAAGATAGGCAGACATATTGCCCACATAACAGTACCACCTACTGTGCTCCTATAGGAGAGGCTGACATAGTGCCCACATAACAGTACCACCTACTCTGCTTCTATAAAAGAGACAAAGTGCCCACATAACAATACCACCTACTGTGCTCCTATAAGAGGGGCAGACATAGTGCCCACACAATGGTGCCAGCTACAGCTCTCCTATAAGAGTGCCAGAAAAAAGAGCCCTGTAAAAGTGCCAAGGAGAATGCCCCAATGTGATGCCAGCCTGAATGCCCACCAAACATTGTCAGCCCCCATGCTCCCATAACAGGACAAGACACATTGCCACCATAGTGCCCCCCCATTAAAACCATACAATACACTTGTACTTACCTACTGCACAGAACTCTTCACTGTCAGGCAGGAGGTAAGTGACTAACATGTAACCTCTTGTTCCTGTCCGGATCTTTAGGAGAAGATAAAGCTTCCACCCAGTGTCTGCAGCCTCAGAAGGATGTGATTTTCTTCAACATAAAGATAAGACAAAATGGAGACTAAAAGTCAAATGGAAATCCATATATAGTTTGTTACAATGTATCAGTGCAGATAAAATGTATCAGCCCTGAGCTTAAGGCTATGTACACCTTTGGAGGCAATTTTTGTTTATGATTGCATTTCACTCATATTTGGCTAAAAATCATATTTTTAATTGGCCTGAGCTAAATTAAAAGGACTGAGCTATAATGAATGTTTTGTAATGTCAGAGAGCAGAGATAAGGAGTCTGCTCCCCAGATGATGGAAAAGACAAAAAAATCCACAGGCAGCTACAAGAGCATCTCAGCCCTGTACACAAAAAAGGGCTCCATATTTTTAATAAATTATTTTTAGCTCAAAATAAGCATACCTCCCAACCGTCCCGGATCTGGCGGGACAGTCCCAGATTGCATTGGCTGTCCCGCTGTACCAGTACAGGGAAGGTATGTCCCGTTTTCTTGCAGCTGTCCCTGCTTCCACAGGAAGCAGAATCAGTTGTCTGACTGTAATGATGAAGCAGAGAGCCAGCATCGGCTCCCTGCTTTATCATTCCTCCTCGTTGCCGGCTCTCCACACCTCTGGTCAGAGCAGCCCATGTCCTGCTGCTGCTGCTGCTGCTAGGAACAAGGTGAGTAGGTGGTGTTTATTTTTTTTAATATGTGGTGTTTATTCATAACTGGGCATATTACTGGGGGCACATAACAGGGCATACAACTGGGGGCACATAACTGGGCATATTACTGGGGGCATAGCTGGGCATATTACTGGGGTCACATAACAGGGTATATTACTGCTGGCACATAAAAGGGCATATTACTGGGGGCACAGCTGGGCATATTACTGGGGGCACATAACAGGGCATATTACTGCTGGCACATAAAAGGGCATATTACTGGGGGCACAGCTGGGCATATTACTGGGGGCACATAACAGGGCATATTACTGCTGGCACATAAAAGTGCATATTACTGGGGGCACAGCTGGGCATATTACTGGGGGCACAGCTGGGCATAATTCTATGAGGGGGCACAATGTGGGCATAAATACTGTGCGGTGGCATGAACGGGGAATAAGTACTATGTGGGAACATTAGAGGACTGGTTGGGATTAGGAACATAGTTATGTTCTGGGTGGGGTTAGAGGCGTGGCCTAGTGTGGACATTTTTTTCCGTGGCACTCTTTGCACGACTCGCTATGCGTTCATTTAGAAAGTTGGGAAGTATGAATACAGCAAGCAGCAAGCAGAGATATTTCTGAAATAAAATTATATTAGAAAGTTGCAGAACTTTTTATTATTCACGTGAAGCCGCCTGTAATGATGAAGACTATCACACTGGTGGCGGCCATGTCTAGTCATGCACATATAAGAGGCTGAAATGTCAAACGAGCTGAAGGTTCAAAGCCGACGGTTTGTGCTAATTAAAGATCTGGCCAGTAATATGCCTCATTAGATAAACCTCAGGGTGACGGGAGAAGCTGCGTGCACCATCTGTTATTACACCAGATCAGGAGACACGGGGAGGATAAGGAGCAGAAAAATACCCTTAATTGCCTTTTTATAGACCATAGTGCTTTGTAGAACGCATAGGATGGAGAGGCCGGGCTCCGAGAGTTCCCTCTGATTTCATTCATTGCTTAGAGGGTTTGTCCCACGAAAAATATTCTACAGTTTTTAAACCAGCACCTGGATCTGAACACTTTTGTAATTGCATGTAATTAAATTTTTTGTATAGCCAGTGAGCTATTCAATAAAATCTATCTGTATAGCGCCACCTGCTGCTTGTTCTTTTTCTTATTTCTTTGACCTGCTCACTAAGATGGCCGCACATGCTCAGTTTCATCTTTTAACTGTCTCCTGAGCTGTGATAGAGAGAGAGGTCCAGCAGAAAAGACATGCCCCCTGAGCTGCAGCAGAAAGGACACTCCTCTTGAACTGCCTGCTTGATATAAATCTAGCAGGGGGAGATCTCTGGATTTAGCTTTGCTAAAAAAAAGATTGTCATGTACAGTGTCCGGGTTTGGGGTGGCCCCAACACTATGCTGGGTCCCCCGGACACGGTCGAGGTGTCACCACGTGTTGCTGCTCTCCAGAAGGGATGGTAAAGTGTAGTGCACCCCAATGGAGAATAAATCCAGCGAGTCAGGGTCTGCAGTAAACCAGGGTGCTTTTTTACTGGAGGAATTCAGGTGCAAAACAATACAGGCGAGGCATAGGGCCTGTTTCTCCAGTCTCCTCCCTGGCAGAAGAAGGGTTTGATGCTCAGGAAAGACCTGAGCTAGCTGTCTCTCTCTCTCTCTCTCTCTCTCTCTCTCAGAAGTCTGGAGATCCAGGGTCTGTGGCAGAGTATCCCCATCTTAGCATCTTCCTCTGGTCACTCAGGAGTCTGGCAAAGTCTTCCCTTCAAGCACCCTAACTGCAGAACACTAGGGGCTCTGACTGCTCTCATTATATAAAGTATCTGGGTAAACTAGAACCTTCTAGTAGGAGGGGTGGAGTGGAGAAACTCAGCACCAACGGATACAATGTTACACTTTCTGTCTCTTATAGACTTGCATTTGAGCTTCAATGATACTCAATGGCAATAACACAGCGGATTTTTCAGACAAAAACAAGCCTTCAGACATAACAACATAGCAGCACCTGGCATTCAAAAGCTCAGTCTGTCTGGTTTTGGTGATAAACAAGTCTGGCTTTTCCCCTCCAAAACATGCTCTTCTTTAAACCTTATGGTAACTGTCGAAAATTACCAGCTTCTCATTCAAAGTCCCAAAAGTCTCTCCGTATTCATTAACCTTTTCCAGGGCAGGGCAAACACAGTACAAATAAACAGGATATATATCACATCATACATATAAAGTGCAGTTACATAGTTAAACAGTGCAAGTTAACCCTTTCAAGTGAAATAAAGTAAGGAGTTGATGACTTTTCATAGGGAAAACAGGGGCAAATGCTGTTACTGTGGGGGCCTTCTGTCTGGTTATTAACTGTGGGGATGTTCTGGATGTCATTATTAGTGATGAGCGGCAGGTGCCATATTCGATTTCGACGAAATTCGCGAATATTCGAATGAATATTCGTTTCATATTCGTCGAAATCGAATATTCGTCATTATTCTAGTTACCGCGATTAATATGCGATTTAAATAATCGCGTATTGCGATTTTAACTTAAGGCTACTTTCCTATTGGTTTCATATCTAGAATTATAGCGAAGATGACGGATATGACGAATGTATTCGTCATATTCCTCAAAACGAAGATAACGAAGTATTCTACATCTTCGTTTTAGCAACCTATTCGTCAACTTCGCTAATTCTAGCAATCAAATAGGAAGGTTGACTATAGAGACAACTGTGTTTAATTCGCTATGCGATTATTTATATATTTTTTTAATAAATAGAATAATTATAATAATTATATCAAGTAATATAATTATTCTATTAAAAAAAAATCGCATAGCGAATTTAACACAGCTGTCTCTATAGTCAACCTTCCTATTTGATTGCTAGAATTAGCGAGGTTGACTGAATAGGTTGCTAAAACGAAGATGTAGAATACTCGTTATCTTCGTTTGAGGAATATGACGAATACATTCGTCATATTCGCTATTCGCTAATTCTACCAAGCCAACCATAAAGTTCCTTGCTCATGGAGCGTCCCCATCACCATGGGAACATCTCCATATACTAAAATGTACTGTCGGATTTGAGGAATTACGTTGAAATGCAATGCGATTAATTCAAGTTATATTAATCGCATTGCGATTTCAACTTAGAGCTGGGTTTATAATGGGTCAGCTTGCTAGAATGAGCGAAGTTAGCGATTCAATGAGCGAAGTTAACGAATATGGAATATAGCAGCACTGCTAAGTTGAATTCGCAATGCGATTAATTTAACTTGAAGTAATCGCATTGCGATTTCAACTTAGCACTGCTATCTTACATAGGCTAGAATTAACGAATATGGAATATAGCAGTGGCACTAGCAGTGCTAAGTTGAAATCGCAATGCGATTACTTTAAGTTAAATTAATCGCATTGCGAATTCAACTTAGCACTGCTGCTATATTCCATATTCGTTAACTTCGTTCATTCTAGCAAGCTGACCCATTATAAACCCAGCTCTAAGTTGAAATCGCAATGCGATTAATATAACTTGAATTAATCGGCGTCGCATTGCGATTTCAACGTAATTCCTCAAATCCGACAGTACATTTTAGTATATGGAGACGTTCCCATGGATGGGGACGCTCCATGAGCACGGAAGTCGGCAGAAGCGGCAATGGGCACTGACTAGAGCAGCCAGGAAGCCAGGAATCCTCAGGACAGGTAAGAACTACTGTTGGGAAGAGGGAAAGAAAAAAATATAACTAAAAAAAAAAACAAAAAAAAACGAATATTCGAAATAGCGAATTTATAGCGCTATATTCGAAATATTCGCTAAAAAAATTCGCTATTCGAATATTCGCGCTCAACACTAGTCATTATAGTGCAATCAGCATGTCACAGCCTGTGTGGGCATTCTGTCATTATAGGGCACTCTACTGTCTATGGGGGTACTTAGGTTGTCATATTGGGGGCAATCTGCTTATGATTGTTTATTGGTACCTATGTTGTTATTATGGGGGCACCCTGCTTGCTATTGGAAGTCTAAATCTCTCTCACTGTCTATGGTTGAGACCCTGGCTGTTGAGAGTACTTTTGAGAGTACTTTTCCTATCATTAGGGAGTCATCCTGGATTTTATTATGGGGGCACTCAGTCTGCTCTTATTGGAGGTCTCTGGCTTTCATTGTCTGTGGGAGCACCCTGGCTGATATTAGGGAGGTTCTCTGGCTGTCTCTGGCTGATTGAGGGTCTCTGGATATCACTCTTTATGGGGGCACCCTGGCTGATTTTATGGGGACACTCTGGCTGATATTATGGAGGCTCTGTGGCTGTCCTTATTGAGGGTCTCTGGATATCACTCTTTATGGGGGCACCCTGGCTGATTTTATGGGGGCACTCTGGCTGTTATTATGGGGGCACGCTGGCTGTTCTTATTGGAGGTCTCCGGCCCTGTCACTGTCTATGGAAGCACCCTGACTGATATTATGGGGGCACTCTGATTAATACTATGGAGGCCTCTGGATGTCTGCAGATGTGCTTTGTCTGCATGAAGTGATTATTTTTGGTACAGAGTTTTGTACTTTTGCCTGCTGATTATTGACAGTGAGACGCTTCTGTTACACCAGTCACTGGGGTATTTCTGCTGTGGTTTTACTGGGAATATACTGGTGTACGTGTACCAAGTGCAGTACAGATGACTGATAAGTGGATGAATGTGCTGGGTTGAATTTTGGGGGCTCCACCTCTCAGTCCTCCATATGTTATACATTGTATCTTCATTATTTTCCAGTTTGCTTCACTGTGAGCAATATTTCCTGGAAACCATCAGTATGCAGGTCGGGTGCTGGTGACATTTTACTGTAGTTTGATTTACATTCTTTAGGGTTCATGGTTGATGCACTTAGTCTACTAAACCTCCTAACTACCTTGTATGGGGTCCTAATGCAGCACCCGCCGTGGTCTATGGGCACATACTGCACCTCCACATACCGCCCCTCCTACGGAGGCAGAGAGAAGGTTTTTTTCTATTGGATTTTATATGAATCCAAAAGCAATGAAACGGTGGTATGTCCCATCAGACAATGAGAATCATTGCTTCTATGGGAGAACATTTCCTAATATAGTTCTGTATGGAGGCGCTATATGGCGGCACGCAGATGGAACTAGATCATGAGAATAATTATTTGTGCAGCACTCTTCTCCATAAAAACAGAATATTCTTTATTCAGAGCTGCATGAGTATGACAAAAACACTACGCGTTTCAGGTTTACTAAGTACAATGTCGGTAGGTGTTAAAAATGATCTCTAGCCTAAACCTGCCTTCTGATACCACAGCAGGGGCGTAACTACCGGGGAAGCGGCTGCTTCGGGGCCCAGGCTTACAGGGTGCCCGGCAAGCACATGTTGTCCTCACTCCTCTCCTCCCCTGGGTAATCATCAGCACGTGTCCTCACTCCTCTCCCGATCACTAATTACACAGTGAATCGCAGTGTCCTCTCGCCCTTGTCTATTTAAAACTTATTTATTCTTTCTTTCAGAAAAGCTTGCCCTGGGGATCGAACCTGCGACCATTAGGTTCAAAGGCAAGACACTTAACCACAAGACTATATCGGCTGCATAGCCAGATAGCTTTAAAAAAAAAATAAAATATGACCTCTAGATGTGGAGAACTTTGATAGTGTATCCATACACATTACAGCTGCACCAGCACATTGTATATGGATGTAGCAGAGCTTGGTGTGTAGGGGCAGCTGTAATGTGTATGGATACACTATCAAAGTTCTCCTTATCTAGAGGTCTTTTTTTTTTTTTTTTTAGCTACCTAGCTATGCAGCTGATACAGTCATACAGTGATACAGTGGGTAAGTGTCTTGCCTTTCATCCTAATGGTCACAGGTTTGATTCCCCTCACAAACTTTTCTGAAAGACAGGATAAATGAGGCTTGCCTAACATGGAGGTAAGTATATGTGTTGTTTTTTTTTTTTTTTGTTTTTTTTTTAAATACTGGACTTTTACTTTACTGCCACAGGGGAGGAGGGGGCTATTGGCACTATGATATTGGCAAATATTGGCACACACATTAGGGGGCAGGGGGAGAGGATGGCACTATGATATTGGGATGGGGGAAGACAGAGGCACTTGATATTGGCACATTATAGGGGGCACTATGGGGAGAGGAGCACTATGGGGGCATCTGGTGCTATATGGCTGACTACTGGCACATTATAGGGTGGGTTTATATGGCTGACTACTGGCACATTATAGGGGGGGTTATATGGCTGACTACTGGCACATTATAGGGGGGTTATATGGCTGGCTACTGGCACATTATAGGGGGGCTGGGGGGGCTATATGGCTGACTACTGGCACATTATAGGGGGGCTATATGGCTGGCACATTATAGAGGGGGAGCGAAACACGCGGGTAGGGGGGGCCCAATACAAAAATTTGCTGTGGGGCGCTACGCCCCTGTACCACAGCACTGATCTCCTTTCCTTCGGAGGTGAAAACACTGCATTTGCACGAAGCCTCCACTAGGGGGAGCTCAGTGCAAACCTATTATTATAGCTTTCATTGCATTACATAAACTCCTTATCCACTGAGCTCCCCCTAGTGGTGGCTGCAGGCAGGCAGCTTTCTAATTATGTGAAGTGCTGCAGGAGAATTTATCACAGTTGTCTGCTCTATATACGTTGAGAAACGTTCAGCATAAACGCCATATTTTTAATGCACCTTTTTTCCGACATCGAATGAAGCAGGTGACTTTTTTCTTTTTTTTACAATTTTTTTTGTTGCTTACTAAAAATAAAATCGTAAAATTTGTCAGAAACCTGGGGCACTGTGCGTTATGTTCCGCATTGTCAGGGGGGGTGTTTGACGCATTTATACTGGAAAACTGGTGGGGCAGGTGGGTCCATGCTAAGTTTTGCTGGGGGTCGTGTGAGATTTGTGTATGCCCCTGGTTATATCCGCACTATGTGCTATTATTAGGTTTAGTGATATTCCGCTATTTTTTTCCCGCGAGATCTTGTAGTAAAGCTTGTGTACAGTTTACGGCACAGTTCACATCTGATAGAAGACACTGCATGTGTTGTATTTTTGTATTGTCTCTGTGACTAGTCTGAACTGGTTGCTATACCATGTAGAATACGTAACTGTAGAATGTCCTTTGTTCTTAATTTTTATCCTTAAAGGGTCCTCCCATGATTGATGTAAACAATGAAAATCAGACATCATATAGTACATGACAACCTCTTTCTAACAAAGCCAGAACCAGCGCTGTACCTCACATGGATCCAGAGATCTCCCCATTCATTCACAGCTTAGGGGGGTTGTGTCCTTTCTCCGGGGTGTGTCCTTTCTGCAGCAGCTGGTGGCAGTTGAAGAACGGAACTGAGCGTGTGCTTCAGTCTCATTGAGCAGGACAGAGAAATTAGAAATTAGAAAAAGAGCAAACAGTAGGTGGCGCTATGAAGATAGATTTAATTGAATAACTCAGTAGCTATAATAAATCTTTTATTAGATGCAATTACAAAAGTATTCAGACCCAGGAGCTGGTATGAAAAACGCAGATTACTTTTTGCGGCACATTGGGAAAAAAAATGCAATTCCACAACAGTTTTATGGGTTTCATTTTGATGGTGTTCCCTATGCAGTAAAACTCACCAGTTACTTCCTTTCTCTGTCAGTACAGTAACAGCGATGCCATATCGTTTTTCTTGTGTTTTATTATTGAAAAAAATTCAAAAAAACGTAAAAATTTTTTATTTTATTTTCCTTGCTATATTCTCTGTACAGAGTTTTGTGAAGGCTCATTTTTTGTGGGACGATCTGTGGTTTTCATTGATACCACTGGGTGTTTATGATATTTGACATTTTGATCACTTTTTTTTTCCAATTTTTTGGGGGAGGTGAAGTAAAAAAAATGACGAATCGGCCATTTTGATTTTTATCCACTCCTCCGTTTGCCATATGGGATAGATATTTTTATATTTTAATAGTACAGACATTTTGGGACGTGGTGATGCCTAAAATGTTTCTTTTTTATTGTTTATTTATTTAAATTTTAACCCCTTCAGGCCATTTGTCTATTTTTGCAAATCTGACATGTGTCACTTGTGGTAATAACTTTGAAACGCTTTTACCTATCCAAGCCATTCTGAGACTGTCTTCTCATGACACAATGTACTTTATGTTAAAGGTAAATTTGAGTCGATATCACTGGCGTTACTGTAGGGGTTGCAGCTGTCACAGTTGTGACCGGGCCCCTGAGCTAGGAGGGCCCAGAGAGCCCACCTTGCCAGTGGTGCTGTATATTTCCATTTATAAGATGCAGTGTATCTTATAAAGGGAATACTAGTGAGCGCTTCCATTATGGAAGCGCTCACTAGTATTCATGAGGAGTCGAAGAGAAGCACTGTGAGCGCTGTACTCACCCCTCCTCCTGCTCGCTCTTCCCGAGGCCCGCGCTGCTGTGTCCCGGCTGCCTCCAGCATTAGGACGTACAGAGTGCACTCTGACCTGACGCTGCAGGAGTTCCGGTGACTGCCCTGAGAAAAGAACGGGAGACCGTCGGACCTGGAGAGGAGCGGCTGAGCAGGAGAGGTAAGTTTGTTATTTATTTTATAGTCCGAAAGGTCTGAAGGGTCTGATTGGGGGTCTGATTAGGGGTCTGAAGGGTCTGATTGGGGGTCTGAAGGGTCTGATTGGGGGTCTGATTAGGGGTCTGAAGGGTCTGATTGGGGGTCTGAAGGGTCTGATTGAGGGGGGTCTGATTGGGGGTCTGATAGGGGGTCTGAAGGGTCTGATTAGGGGTCTGAAGGGTCTGATTGGGGTCTAGAGAGGTCTAATGGGGGGGTCTGGAGAAGTCTAATGGGGGGTCTGGAAAAGTCTAATGGGGGTCTGATTGGGGGTCTGGAGGTCTAATGGGGGTCTGATTAGGGGTCTGGAGGTCTAATGGGGGTCTGATTAGGGGTCTGGAGGTCTAATGTGGGTTTTATCTAAGGTCTGATATTGGGACGGGGTCTGACATGGAGGTCTAATGGGGGTCTGATCTGAGGTCTAAAACTGGGGTTTGATATGGGTTCTGACAGAGGTCTAAAGGGGGGTCTGGTCTGAGATGGGGGGTCTTATCTGGGGTTTGATATGGGGGTCTGATCTGAAAGGTGGGGGTATTTTTTGTACTGGCACACTGTCTGTGTGGTACCAGTATGTTCAGGGGGACTGTTTCTGCAGTATAGTATTGGGGAGCACAGTGGACACAGTATTGGGGGTGGCAGGATGGGGTGTTCAGAAGGTGGGAGGATGATGGAAAAGTAGGAAAGTAAGATATGTGTTTTTCAAACTCTGCAGACACGGCTGAAAGAAGTCACCATGGCGGTCTGGTCTAACAGGAGAGAAGAGGAAAGAGAACATCCACATCTGAGGAGACGTCACTTGATGTAAGAGGTATGTGGCCGGTATGTTCTGTAGCGCTGTATGTAATGTTTTCCAAGTATGTCCTTAAAGGGGTTGTCCGCTTTTTTCCCCGTACGAGCGCTGCATTTACTGCTCTGTTTACCTGCTCACTACAGCAATTGCAGCGGCGAGCAGGTGAACAAAGCATAGAAAGCAGCTCTCATATGAGCGCTGCTCTCTCTTCAAACAGCTGATCGGCGGGCGTGCTGGGAGACCACCGCCAGTCTGATATTGATGACCGATCTTGAGGATAGGTCATCAGTAGTAAAAAGAGGACAACTCCTTTAACAGTAGGAGGGAATGGGTTAGGCCTCTTGCACACAACCGTGGTTTGGTTCTGCATCTGAGCCGCAGTTTTTGTGGCTGGGGTGCAGACCCATTTACTTCAATGGGGCCGCAAAAATGCGGACAGCACTCCGTGTACTGTCCGCATCCGTTGCTCCGTTCCGCGGCGCTGCAAAAATGATAACTCATGTCCTATTCTTGTCCGTTTTGCAGACAAGAATAGGCATTTCCATAATGAGCCGTCTGTTCCGTTCCCAAATTGCGGAAGGCACACGGGCGGCATCCGTGTTTTTTGGATCCGCAATTTTTGGAAACATTTGAACATTTGCTATTTTCTCAATTTGAATTTCTCTGCTTTTAAGAAGGATAGTGACACCTCACAAAGCAGTTATCAATTATCATTCATCATATGTTTACTTTATGTTTGCATCATTTTGTGAATGTCATTTTTTTTTTTTTTAGGACGTTAAGAAGCATAGATTTACAAAAGCAAATTTTCACATTTTTAAGGAAATTTTCAAAATCCACAGTTAAGTTTTGAAGTCATTTTGTGGGGCTTACGTAGTAGAAACCACCCATAAATGACCCCGTTTTAGAAACTGCCCCCCTCAAATTATTCAAAACTGATCATGTTTCGCAAGAACTAAAGGAAAATAGAGGCAAAATTTCAAAATTTTACTTTTTTTTGCTGATTTTACATTTTAATCCATTTTTCCTGTAAGGCAGAAAATGTTAACAGCCAAACAAACCTTAATATATTTATTGCCCTGATTCTGCAGTTTATAGAAACCCCCCATATGTGGTCATAAACTGCTGTACGGACACACGGCAGGGCGCAGAAGGAAAGGAGCGCCATATGGTTTTTGGAGGGCAGATTTTGCTGGAATGGTTTTTGGGGCGCCATGTTACATTTAAAGGCACACTAAGGTACCCCTTCAGTATAATCCCCCAAATAGTGACCCCATTTTAGAAACTACACCCATCAAGGAATTTATTGAGGGGTGTACTGACCACTTTAACCCCACAGGTTTTTATTAGAATTTAGAAACACTTGGCTTTTCATTTCTTCCAATTAAATGTTACATGAGCTCCCCATTTTTTATTTTCACAAGGGGCAACAGGAGAAAAATCACAAATTGTGTTAAGCATTTTAAATTTTAAAAATTATTTTTTTCAAAAGTTTTTTTCAGCATTAAAACACATACACACATAAAAGAACATACATATTTGGTATCACTGTAATCATACTGACCCCATTTTTTCCAATGCAAGCACGACCACCGCTGATGGATTGCAGGGTGGTCGTAACCATGGAAATGAGCCGTGTATAATGTGATGGAAAAATGAATCCGGCCAGCAGAGGAGGCAACATGGAGAATCACAATACATTAGTAAGTGCCTGGTAATCACTTTCTCTACATGATAAATGCCACTTGCTGAAGTGAGAGGACCCCTTTAACTCCTTCAGACTCCTTGGAACAACTCTTTTTCATTCTTTGTGTTACTATGTAATAAATGTTGTGTTGCCTCCTGTTACTATAGGCGGGCGTTGAACTAGTAACCTATCGTCAGGGCGCTAGGACATGTTGCTCCCGCAGTGACTACACCTGAGGTTTCTGTCTGAGCCACATCCTTCACCGTCAGTTTGTAAAATGCAGAACTAAGAGATCCCTCCAATTATCAGCCCCCCCCGGGGGGGGGGGGGGCGGGCGAGATGGTTCTGCTGCCTTTACCGACCGACCAAAACCACATCTGAGAAGACCAGGAGCGGATTCACACTGAGAGTAATGGTGGAAAGTGACTCACTCCATACGTTGTGTAAGACAGACTGCCTTGTGTGGACAATTACAAGTGCTCACCACCATCTATCACCTACCTAATGTCTACCTGTCTAATCTATTATCTATCTATCTATCTATCTATCTATTATCTATCTATCTAATATCTATCTAATATCTATCTATCTATCTATCTATCTACCTACCTATCTTATCTATCTATCTATCTATCTATCTATCATCTATCTATCTATCTATCTATCTATATATCTATCTATCTATCATCTATCTAATATCTATCTAATATCTATCTATCTCCTATCTATCTATCTATCTATCTATCTATCATCTATCTATCTATCTATCTATCTATCTATCTATCTATCTATCTCCTATCTATCTATCTATCTATCTATCTATCTATCTATCTATCTATCTCATATCCGTCTATCTATCTATCTATCTATCTATCTATTAATCTATCTCCTATCTATCTATCTATCTATCTATCTATGTATCTATCTTAGGGGATAAGTAAGCGTGCGCCACAATCCCTCTATACGGATGAACCCATAGACAGTACGGTCCCAACAAGACCCTCATAAATCAGATGAGTAGAGGATGCACTCTCCATAGTTGGCCCAGTAGACACCTGTGGGTACGGTGAGAATATCATGGCCGGTACCATCAAGAGTTCACTGGTTTTGCTCTGAGTTACCGTTTTCCGCAATACGAGAATGAAGCCGTTTTACCCATCATCGGGTGGCAAAGACAGAAGTTGAGTAAAACTAAGAACCTGTGTGGCTTCCAGTCACCATCGTCGGATGAGTCACTCAGGGTGACATAGAGGTCGGGTTCTCACCAGCCCGAGGTGAGAGGTGGGGATCATAGTAATGTGTAAAAATTCAGATTTGTAGATGATAGTGGATACAACTGATAATGACCTGCCATCCAGGGCTCTGCCACCCAACCAGGGCCACCAGCTGCAACCACCAACCACAACCTCTAGCAGGGACACAACCAGTGAGGACTACCAACCAGGACCCCATGATTCAGGATAACCAGTCAGGACTCCACCAGTTATGACCACTATCCAGACCTCCACCAGTGGGGGACCACCATACAGAACTTCATCAGTCAGGACCAACAGTCAGAACTCCACCAGTCAGGACCACCAGTCAGAACTCCACCAGTCAGGACCACCAGTCAGGACCCCCAGCTGGGAACGCCCAGGTTGTCAGCTAGTACCTGCGCCAATACTACCAGCCAGGATTATTTCACCTCCACTTCCTTATATTTATTCCATCCAGCTTTTACTCCACTTCACGTCTTTCATTTCGAAGAGGAATCCAGGTAAAGTTTTACTAACCAGTTCTGACCTTTTACCCTTTCAGACGTCATATTTTAGGGATTCCTTCGGGGCTGCAGGTAAGTCGACCTTATTATCAAAGGTCAGAGAGATTCCACAAAACTCAAACTTTGCATTTAAAAAATGACAAAATCAGCTCTGCTACAATTACAAATAGAGCTATAATAACCCAGCACCCAGGGGTGGGATTCAAATTTTTGACAATAGGTTCCCTACTCAACGGCGGACATGCGGCCTCACGACACATGTTTACATACACATAAATACAGCACATACATGGTACACATACATAAATACACTATATATATGCAGCACACACACATACCACCCAACTTTTAAAAAGCCTAAGGAGCTAAACTATGGAATGGAAGCGCTCATCACCAGCTGCCACCGCCAGAGCACCAGATCAGGATTCAGGCGGTAACCCGGGTCTCTGATCCGGCTATAATTTTAACAGAACCTAAGGGAATCCCATGCCTGCCAGCACCTCTATTAACAGGATAAATCCCAGCAGCCGTGCTCTTTTTCTATTGCTCTTTTATTTTATTTTACAGTTTACAAATACAATAAAGTCCTGGACGCCTTTCGGCAATAAGCCTTTTTCAGCAAGACTTGCTGAAAAAGGCTTATTGCCGAAACGCGTCCAAAAAAAACGGAACAGACACAGAAAGAAAATAGGTTTGCGTGCATGAGCCCTTGTCCACATTACGGACAAGGATAGGACTGTTCTATTAGGGGTCAGCTGTTCCGTTCCGCAAAAATGCACACGGACGTTCTCTGCATCTTTTTTTTGCGGTTCGCAAAATACATATGGCCCTTAAAATACATGAGCCCTTATATTGTGTCAAATTGAAAAAAACAAAAACATTTTCTAAAAAAACAAAATATCACAAATGTAGCACTTCATTTATTTTGTAACATCTGAGGTTGTAGCGATCCTGCTCCACATATCGCGCTCATGCTCATCCAACCTTGTAACATTTGGTGCACGCTTCCAACGTATATATAATAACCAGTACAGAACGGAAACATAGCGCGAGCACACCCGCTAAATCTATCATGCCATCCTTTGTAAAGAACCTGGTCACCAGCTTTAGGCTACATGCACACGACAGTTGTTTTTTGCTGTCCGCAAATCGCGGATCCGTCTTCCTTTTTCTTTCACATCCACATCCGTTCCGTGTGTTCGTAAATTTTGTAAAGTTGTGTTTCCGTGTGTCTTCCGGAAAAAAAAGGAAGGCTTGAACCAGTTTCTTAAAGTACCTGTACAAGTGCCCTGGTTTCCAAGCAACCATCCGCAAAAAAAATGGATGCGGATGACAAACGGATGGCTTCCGTTGGTCATCCGCATTTTTTGCGGATCCATTGACTTCTATGGGTCCGCAAACCGTTTTTTGCGGACAAGAATAAGACATGCCATATTTTTTTTGCGGACATGAAATGCGGACAGCGGACGCGGACAGGCAATGGAAGAGAAATCCGCATTTTTAACGGATCCATAGAAATGTATTGGAAACCATCGGATCCGCAAAAAAATGGAACGGAGGCCGTGGAAACCCACTGCCGTGTGCATGTAGGCTTAAAATGAAGAAAATTAACAAAACTGTTTTCAAAATCAATACATTTTAATTGTTTTGTAACTTTTTCGGTTGCAGTGAGCATGCTCCAACACACGGCACTTGTACCTACAGGCGGCGCTTTTCACACACATCTGGTTAATTTTTTTGGACCGTTTTTGCGAATAAGGAAAAATTATTTTGTCCCGATGTACACTAGTAGACTGTCCCAGTTTTTGCAATTCACAAATGTTGCTCAGCTGAAAATTAATTTCAAGAGCCTTTACTATCTGTTTTAAGTGAAAAATGGACGCACCACAAATGACATCCGTATGGCGTACGTGATTTTTACAGACCCATTGACTCACCTGGGTGCCTTTGGTCCGGGACACGGATTAAAGTAGGACATGCTTCCACTGTTTTTCTGCGGATGCGCGGAATGTAAAATTTCACGGAAATGTGAACAGACCATAGATTTCTTATGGGTCAGTATGCTGGTTGTAAAAATGCTGACAGAACACGTCCGTAAAAAATGGATATGTGAATGAGACCTTGTTCTGATGACTAAGCCTTAACCCTTCGGCTTTATAATAGAGTTGGAGCGTTATAAGATTCGCTGCTGTTCTTAGTGTGGTCCTGGAGATACGTGACATAAGAAAACGTAATGATCATATTGGGGGGGGGGGGGGGTGCAGGAAGGTTTCTGTCTTTATAATAAAGTGACTTATACCAGAGGACATGGATTATATTCACATTTGCGTTGTTGGATTCGGAATGGCGACGGAACTGCCTGCCGGATCTGGATCCGTCTCGCAAATGCATTGCAATACTGGATCCGTCTCTCTGGTTGTCCGAAAAATGGATCCGGTATTTATCTTTTTCACATGCGTAGACCGGAAGAACGGATCCGTCAATGCGGTAATTTTAATGCCGGCACTAATACATTTTAATGGGAATGAATGCCGGATCCGGCATTCCGGCAAGTGTTCTGGATTTTTGGACGCAGAAAATACTGCAGCATGCTGCGGTATTTTCTCCGGCCAAAAAACGTAAGAGGGACTGAACTGATGCATCCTGAACGGATTGCTCTCCATTCAGAATGCATTAGGATTAAACTGATCAGTTTTTTTCCGGTATTGAGCCCCTAGGACGGAACTCAATACCGGAAAAGAATAATGGTAAAATCTTTATAACTTATACTGCAAATATCTCTTCTTGTTTCTGAGCCCTGTATCTGCCAGGGCAAACTTTTCCCAAATTCTATGTAATATTCCTGAGAATCCTGACTATTTGATAAAAAAAAAATTAAAACAAAAGATTCAGTTAAACGTAAATTACTTTTTAATTTAAAAAAAAGATTTTGCCACAAAGTAACATCAGATAAGCCTTGATTATGTCATTCCCAACCAACAGAACATAAATCCAAATGAGTGTCTGAATATCTTCACCTATGTCCCATAGAAAACCATGGAGCTGAGATACGAGGAGCTGTTTGCTGGGCTTCTCAGACTGTAGAGCGGCTTGAGCAATGTGTCGCCTATGACGAGGAGCAACGTGTGGTCATAGGGCAGGGGTGCACAACGTTTTCTGGTCGGGGGCCACATTGTCAGCCTAAACCAATTCGGGCCGAAAATAAAACTTAAAGGGGTATTACCAACTGAAATACTGTATTTTTGGCATATTGAACACACAGTATATACTATAAATGTCTAATTACAGCTCTAGGACTCCCATCTAATAGGAGAATACATGAAAGATACATGTAAGAAGCCATAAGACATAGACCTATATGTCTTTTACCAGATGTTTAGGGGCCGCACAGAATGGTATCGAGGGCCGCATGTGGCCCCCGGGCCGCAGGTTGTGCACCCCTGTCATAGGCTGTCCAAAAAGTACATATGGAGAAATAAAACAGCTCTAGGAGGGGAAGGCAACATCAAACAGCTCCTCATATCTCAGCATCCTGGACATGTGTAACTGTAATATTTTAGATTTGCATATATCATCACAATGCAATCTTGTGTCTGATATTTCTATATTACATCTATGTGCAAAGAACCCCGGCTACCAAATGTAACTATGCACAGTCCAATGAAGCTATTTACAGTATAGTCCAGTTATGATCTCACCACCAGGGGGCATCGCTGTGTCCAGTTTGGCAAACAGTGTCCGAATCTGGCAAGACCTGGGCACTTGGCCCCTGCAGATCTCTTGTATGTCCGCTCGAAAACTATGTGCCAGGTTGTTGTTTGCAGATCATTCTCAGGCCGGTTTGCATCAAGTGCCTCCAAAGTCTTGGTAGGCTGGCATGTTCATCGGTTGCCAGTGTAGGTGTTGGTACTCTCCATACTCATGCTAGTGGTTGGCACAGTCCAGGTTGGGATGTGCAACGCTGACCGACAAGTGAGGAACAGCCCTGGCAAAGACCGTTGAGCCCGACGCCTGAATCCGGAGTCCAGAAGGGCGTAGATGAGTGGGTTGGAGCAACTGTTGGCAAAGGCAAGAGCGGCCACGGCACTCAAGGCTTGGCCTATGGCTATCTTCGTGGAGCAAGTCATGTCAGTCTCCAGTTGATAGTGGATCACTAAAGCGGTGTTAAGAGCATTAAACGGAAGCCAAGACAAGCAAAAAGCCCCAACCACACAGGACACAATACGGAGCCAACTGTGCCCACGCTGGGGCTTCCCTGTACTCGTCATCGCCCTCACTTGCTTGCCAAAGTAGTTCCACAGGTACTTGGCCATACTGCAATAGCAGAAGAGGACGACAGCAAAAGGAAGGACAAAGGTGAGGAAGGTAAGCACCATTTTGTATCGTATAGTGAACAACCTCTGATAGGAGTCCACGCAGGCAGAATTGCTGATATCAAGATCTCTGCTCACCAACGACGGGCATCCAACAAGGATGGAAATGGCCCAAATGGTGCTGCAGGCTGCAAGACTGTAGGACCGTGTTCGGAGCGGGTGCATCTTCTTCCCTTTATCACGGTAACGTATCGGTCCACGCTCATGGCGGCCATGAGAAAGGAGCTGGCGCAGCGGGTGACGGCCATGACAAATCCACTAGCCTTGCATAGGTAAACTCCAAAGGGCCAGTATCCACCGCTTGCCGATGAAGAGGCCCACAGAGGCACCGTGAAGACGAAGAGGAGGTCGGAGACAGCAAGGTTCAGGATAAAGGTGTCCGAGCGACGTGAGGTACGCTTGGAGATCATTGCGATCACCACCACATTGCCGAAGAACCCAACGAGGAAAAAGATGGAGTAGAGGGTGGGCAGGATCCAACGGGCATGGGGCAACTCCTGAAACTGGCATTCCTCCTCTGTCTCATTGTAGTTATAGTAGTAATACCAGTATTCATTGCCCGTGGCGTCAGGTGAGTGGTGGAGGGACATCATCGTTGTAACGTAACTCGAGTGAGATACAATGGGCTTTATACCACAAGGGCGAGAGTACGCTGTGCCTTCCTGTGGTTACACACCCAGTACACATGCATAGCACATAACCAAGACATTCACTCCACCCAGGTATTACTTTTTTATATTTCTTCATTTTTTTATATTATTATTAATTTATGATGATATTTTATAATTATTTTCAAAGTCTCAGGTTCCCTTTACGTATTAAATGTCCCAGTAAAATGATAGATTTCATGAATTCACCTCTATGCCCTGTGTACAGATGGGGCAGCTCACCCTCCTTCAGGGTAATCCAAGGAGTGGAATAGGTGGGGCGCTGGCACTCACGTCATCCCGAATATAATGGTAGATTGTATTTAATATTAATGTGGAAGAAACAATAAAACCAAAATAAATAAAATGAATTAAAATGGGACAATTAAATGTAACAATTTGACTAAGGCATCTGCTAGGGGCACCATCCTGATATAGGGGCCACATGGTGTATTCCGTGGGGCGCTCGTGGTCAAAAACACCTAATAATATGAAATTAAACTTGAGAGTAATAAATTCCAATATGTTCCCTGAGATGCTTGTCAGAAAGTATGATTTGGTCTCAGTGTGGAGAGCTGCAAAGAGTAGGACTTAGTAAGTCTCAGCCCTCATTAAAGGGGTATTCCGGTAATTTCAAGTTATCCCCTATCTACAGGATATAGGATCGCTAGGGGTCCTACTGCTGGGACCCACTCTGATCATGAGAAAAGGGGCCCCTGAAAAGAACAGAGGTAGGTTGAGCATGCGCACTGCCGTTCCATTCATCTCCATGGAAATTCCTGAAATAGCCAAGCGCTGTAATGACTTCTCCGGCAGTCCCATAGAGATGAATAGACACGCCCGACCTGTTGTTTTGTTCATTTAGGGGGTGCCCTGCGGGGGGAGCGCTGCAGCTGTACTGGATTCAGCTCTTTGTTGGTGCAAGATGCTCATCCGGAAGTCGGCTCCGCTTCCAGGCTGTACTGGATGTAGCGCTTACGCAGTAGTAAATGCCAAACGTTGACTCCACTTTCATGCTGTACTGGATGTACCGCCTGCGCAGTAGTGGATGCCAAATGTTGACTCCACTTTCATGCTGTACTGGATGTAGCACCTGCGCAGTAGTGGATGCCAAACGTTGACTCCACTTTCATGCTGTACTGGATGTAGCGCCTGCGCAGTAGTGGATGCCAAAAGTTGACTCCACTTCCATGCTGTGCTGGATGTAGCGCTTGCACAGTAGTGGATGCCAAACGTTGACTCCCCTTCCATGCTGTGCTGGGGGCAGCGCTTGTGCATTGAGTCTTGATGTATTAATGGCAGCACATAAGGGAAATAATAAATCCACATGCAGGATGATGTCAACTCACTTCTGATGGGTGAGAGAGGACAAACGCGTTTCCGTCCTCATCGGCCGCTGTATATATACTGATACTGAATACAATCTACTGTAAAAAATTTCAACCTTAGTGTTACTCGAGATCACTAGAGTGCAGCTGACCTACTGCATTTTTATTTATTATTTTTAATTTTTATTAATTTGGATTTTTCATGTTATTGATTTCATCAAGTATTGTAATTATTAAAATATGTTGAAAGCCATATTCTTCATTATTCACATGTAGTGTATTTCTATTATTATTGACTACATTATAAGTATTTTTATTCTTATTCGTATTGTTATTAATACTTGTATATTATCGTTATGATTGTGACTAATGTAATTTTTTGTATAGTAATATAATCATTATTATTTATAATATTATTTAGATTATTATCATTAGGCCAGGTTTGTGTCGGCTTTGGAGGTTCCCACAGTAGCCTAGATTTATATATACTATTTATACTATTGTTATTATTGCTATTTATATTATTAATGCTTATAGTATTATTATCATTACTTTTGGTTAGATGTTTGACTTGTAAACCTATATATATCTAAAAAATTTGTATAGCCAATTATTGCATTAACAGAAGGTATTTTATGACAGTATGATAGAGCGTCTTCATTCTAAATCTGACTTCTAGGAAGTCCTAATTATAATTTTATATATATATATATATATATATATATATATATATATATATATAGTTACGGTATCCAAAGATAGAAGCAACACACCGAGGTAGTGAAAAAATGGTGGACCTCTTTTATTCCCCTTGCAACCAGTGCTGCTGTTTTTTCTTTGTGTTAAATATATATATATAATTATAACTACTTCTATATATTACAAATAAACAGTGTTTAAAATCCTAAAATGACAGCATAATCTGACATATAATAATTCATATAAAATTTTAAATTATCGTTTAAATATTTGTTTTCAATTATTATTGTTGCCTATATATATATATATACCGGTATATATTTATTTATGTGATGTGTGTTAAATGTGACTTTTTTATTCAATTATTTATTTATACTCTATTTCACTATATATATATATATATTTATAATATATTAAATAATATATAATATATATAATATTTTAATTGTTACAAGATATTTTTACGTGAATTGATTTTTTTAAAGATTTTTTTTTACTAGTCTACTTGTTTTTTTTTATGGTTGCCACCACCCACTGCATACACAGTAATAACGAAATCACATCTGACCTCAAGGTCTAACGCATTTCATTGCTGGTGACAAATGTTGTTGTTTTTTTTCATTTCTTGATAAATATCTGATAATTATTGTGGTTTGAAGATATGGATTTTGAAATATCGGGCTGATGCAACCTAAAACACATACTATGAATGCCACGAAATACTGAGATTATTATTTTTTTACCAATTCGTAAAATTAAAAATATTGGGTCAGATGGATAAAAACTATTTCCTTTTCAGATTTTTATCTTTATGTGTGGGTGTGTAACACATGTATCGATTGTATTATCTTCGTGCACACGGAGCCTATACTGTGACACATAGAAGCCCTATAGTTCCATACTATGGTGCTGTAGACTTTTTGCAGTCTGCCATATGGCGCCACCTTTGGGCGCTATAGAGAAGCATATCTTTAAAGGATGAAGTGGTAGCAGCTGCACTTGAGCCTTGGGGTCGGGGGTCTCAGATGCCCCTCTTCCAAATAAGCAGACACCACTATGATAAATGGCACATGGTGTGGGGTGTGGGGCGGGCGATTGTTACAGATTGTAGCTTCCATTTTTGGCTCCATATGGAGCAATATCATGAAGATAACCTTCCCTAGAAGCAATGTTTCCTATTAACTCCATAACAAGGCATCTTCTGATCACCTGTCCCATGTTCTGCAATAGAATACTATTGTGGTCTATGGGATTTTTACAGACAGATTGCTATGACAGGCCTGGGAACCTTCACAAGGTCCCAAGGCTGTCATAGCAACAGATCGGAGCCTCATGATTTTGCCGCAGTGGCTCCAGTCAAATGACAGATAGACCCCCTTCCCCGCCTAACCGCTCAAGTACCACAGTCACTATCGACCACAGCATCTGCGGGGTTAAAATACTGGGGTCAAAGTTAACTCCAGTCCCGCACTGCGGCTGGGTGCTAGTTGTATTAGCTAGCCGGCACCTGCCATGTATGGGGTGGGATCACCTTGTGAGCCTGCTCCATGAATGCCTTAGGGCTCATGCACATGAACGTATTTTTTCCCGTGTCCGTCCCATTTTTTTTTTTGCAGCCCGTACACAGAACAATTCAATTCAGTGGGGTAGCAAAAAAACGGAAATGACTTCGTGGGCATTCCATGTCCATATGTCAGCATTAGAGATGAGTGAACTTTAAAAAAATGTCCGGTGTTCGGCGTTCGGGTTGTGGTAAGTCGCGCATCCCATTATGGATTCCACTATAGCGGCATATGGAATCCATAAGGGGCGGCTGCCACTGCGCAGCTGTTGAACAACCGGTGACCTGGGTGACATCACTGTCATGTGATCAGTGCAGGGGCGTGGCTCAGCACTGGATTTGATCCCCCCACTGAGCCACGCCCCCTGCACTGATCACATGACAGTGACGTCACCCCAGGTCCTTCGGCTGTTCAACAGTTCGGGTTGGTGGCAGCCGCCCCTTATGGATTCCATATGCCGCTATAGTGGAATCCATAACGGGATGCGCGACTTACCACAACCCGAACGCCGGACACCAGACTTTTTTTTAAAGTTCGCTCATCTCTAGTCAGCATGGCCGTTCCGCAAAAAAATAGAACATGTCCTATTATTGTCCGCATTACAGCCAAGGATAGGACCGTTCTTTTAGGGCAAAATGCGGAATGCACGCGGACGGTATCCGTGTTTTGTGGATCCGCAATTTGTGGACCGCAAAACATCCAACAGTTGTGTACATGAGCCCTTAGCCACTCATCAGGAATATATCTGTCATGGGTTGTTCAGGAGTTAAATAAGAAAATCAAAAACTTCACTTAAAACCAGTGCAGATTGTGAAACCACAACAAAAAAGTGTTAAATGATTGAAATGGCGGATAGGTTTACACTCGTGCTGTGGATATGATTGTCATGAAGTGCAGTATTACTGTATATCTCTAATTATTTTGTGTTTATTGAATTTTATTTGTTGCTTTATTATAAATATTTACAAATATGGATTTTTATTCTTCTTCTGAAAAAAGCAATAATGGCAAAAAGGGGGAGAGGCGCTCATAGGGTAATAGTTTGATTCAGGTGAAACACTGTACTGTGGAGGCGATCAGTTCTACTCACCTTTTTGTGTTGTGCGATGATAGGCACAACACTATTTAGGGCATTCAGTTTTGGTGTATAGGTGGTCGGTGCTGCTGGTACCAATCGCTCCTCTTTTGTGTGGCGGCCAAGCCTCAGGAGGGGCGTTAAAAGCACAATGTTACAGTGTGGATAGTGGGTCCACCAGTTACTGGTACTTCTTTGGCGCAATGAACACGACCTTGTAGGGTTATGGTTGGATGTTTTATTATTCACACAAGATAAGACAACGCGTTTCGGAGTTGTATAGCACTCCTTTTACAAGTCTAGAAAGATGATTGGGTGACATGAAATGGGCTCAATTCATAAAACAAAATACAAAATACAAAATGGCATGCTAGAAGATCACGCGTTTTAGAGCATAAAAGGCATAATAAATACATAAATAGTAGTTAATAAAAAACCAAACATATAATAGTAGATGGTGTAAAAGTACATAAGTCCTTAAAATATTCAGTCTCTAGGCGGGCGCGTTGTGAAAGGTGCTGACCGCACCATAGATACCAACTCAGGCTCCGTAATATGTACGTGTAAATGTATATATATATAAAATTGGTTAAATACCTGTGGGCCCTGGAGAGGATCACGGTTCCTGGACAGATGTTTTTTTGAAACAAATATTCCACAGGGGATGTATTTCTGTAGGACGATTAAAATTGGATTATCGTCCTTGCGGAACGTTAGGTGCTGTGAAGATTGTACGTTAGGAGACATGTTTAATCTATTTGGGACATGTTTAGGAGAAGGTGCAATATTGGCCGGACAGTTTCTCTGACTGTGGTTGTTTTGCTGCTGAATTGAATAATTAAACGGATGAATAAATAAATAAATGGATGGAAAAAAGAGGAAAATATTGGAATGATTTTTCTATGTTATGGACTCAATTTATTTATTTATTTTTTTATTAACTACTATTTATGTATTTATTATGCCTTTTATGCTCTAAAACGCGCAATCTTTTAGCATGCCATTTTGTATTTTGTCTTTAGTTTTCTGAATTGAGCCCATTTCATGTCACCCAATCATCTTTCTAGACTTCAAAAAGGAGTGCTATACAACTCCGAAACGCGTTGTCTTATCTTGTGTGAATAATAAAACATCCAACCTTAACCCTACAAGGTCGTGTTCATTGCGCCAAAGAAGTACCAGTAACTGGTGGACCCACTATCCACACTGAAATATTGTGCGTCTTCTGAAAAAAAGACAGAAATATGGTGTCCTGCCTTTCTTATGAAAGACAGCAAAATCTCTGCATCAATCCCCTTAATGGGTTTCTGTCACTAGAATTTTTCCTATTAAACTGTCTGACATTAGCGATGTGCTAATGTCAGCTGCACCTAACTAGGCTATTCTTGTGATTATTGAAGCCCCGTTACTGCAGAATTCTTACTTTTATAATATGCTAATTAGCCTCCAGGAGCGGCGGGGGGGGGGGCTTGGTGGGCGGGGTTCAAGCGTTGCTCCTGCTCCTAGAGGCTCCGTTCTCCCACCTCATTACACGCCCTCCAAGTCTTGATTGACAGGGCCAGGCAGCATCACATCCTCCTGCCGGCCCTGTGGGCTGGGGAAATCCCTTGCCGTTCAGCATTTGGCGCAGGCGTGGTGAGGAAGCTGACGGCTGGCGGGTGTCCTTCCCTCACTGCGCCTGCGCCGAATACTGAACGGCGTGGGATTTTCCCAGCCCACAGGGCCGGCAGGAGGATGTGAACGCTGCCTGGCCCTGTCAATCAAGACTTGGAGGGCGTGTAATGAGGTGGGAGAACAGAGCCTTTAGTTTAGGTGTAGGAGCAATGCCCCCCGCCGCTCCTCAAGGCTAATTTGCATATTATAAAAGTAAGAATTCTGCAGTAACGGGAGCATGAATAATCACAAGAATAGCAGAGTTAGGTGCAGCTGACATTAGCACATCGCTAATGTCAGCCAGTTTAATAGTGAAAATTCTAGTGACAGAAACCCTTTACCCTGGGTTCAGACCTGAGCGTTTCTGAGGCGTGCGTTTGTGTGATTGACTGCAGTGTTGTCCAATGACCAAATATCCCTGTCTATATGAAGTTTGGCCAATCAGAGCTGGGGTTTGGCCTTTCCAGCATGTTGCAAATTCATAAACGCGCGTTCGAACGCGCAAATTACAAAAACGCGCAAATTACAAGCGTTGCGCGTTCCCATTGAAGTCTATCGGCCAAAACGCGCGACAAACGCCCAAAAAAAACCTCAAGAACTTGTTTATGCGTTCGAACGCGCTGTAAAACGCGAAAATGTGAACCAGTCCCATAGGGAAGCATTGGTTTGCATCTGTTATTCGTTTTACAGCGCGTTCGAACGCGCTGTAAAACGCGCAAGTGTGAACTGAGGGTTAAGGACACATTCTAGTTTAGCCCTTAAAGGGGTTATCTAACCCCAAAAATGCCCCCCAAATGCCTGGGCCCCTCACACAGATTGCACCTACCTCTCTACCCAGCTACTCCGCTGATGAATTTCCACGTCAGCCAGACCTGCCAGGGGTGGGGGCAGGGCTGGCCGGGAGCTCCATGTGTCCTGCTTTTGGTGTTGCTGCTGCTGAGGAACGAGGTAAGTATGTGGAGTTTGTTGTTGTTTTTTACTTTCTGTGAAGGGGGCATTTTACTGGGCATATTACTGCCTGTAAATGGGGCACTTTACTGGGCATATTACTGCCTGTGAAGGGGCACCGCTGGGCATATTACTGCCTGTGAAGAGGGCACAGCTGGGCATATTACTGCCTGTAAAGAGGGCACAGCTGGGCATATTACTGCCTGTAAAGAGGGCACAGCTGGGCATATTACTGCCTGTGAAGGGAGCACTTTACTGGGCATATTACTGTCAGTGGACTCATAACTGGGCATAACTACTATGAGGGAGGCACCTATCTGGGCATAACTACTGTGAGGGGAACATATTTGGGCATAGGTACTGTGAAGGAGCACAAATCTGGCCATAACTACCATTAGGGGGCACATATCTGAGCATAACTACTGTAAGGGGCACATATCTGGCCATAACTACCGTGAGTGGGCACTTAGCTGGGCATATCTACTGTGAGAGGGCACACATCTGAGCATAACTACTGTGAAGGGGCACATAAGATAAACAGGCAGAAGTCAGGCAGGCAGTAGATGGTTAATAAGGTAAACAGGCGGAAGTCAGGGCAGGCAGCAGAGAATCAGAATCTGTAAATGGGCAGACAGATGACAAAGCACACCACTGGTAAACTTGCATGCTAGAAACCTAAAGCTCAGACACTCTCCCCTAGGGGAAGATGCCTAAAATAACCTAAGGTGATCAGCCAATGACAGAAGTCAGAGCAGGTAATCAGAATCGTTAAAAGGGCAGACAAATGTAAAAGCACACTTAGGCCTCATGCACATGGCCTTTGTGCAGCCGTTCAGTGCATTGGGGGCCACAATTAGTGGTCCCCAATGCAAAGGCAACATCCGTGCGGTGGCCTGGATGGATCGAGACCCATTCAACTTGAATGGATCTGTGATCTGTCCACACAGCCAAAAAATTGAGCGCTCTATTTCTTTGCGGTGCGGAGGCACGGAGAGAAACACTACGGAAGCACTCCGTAGTGCTTCCATGGGGTTCTGTGCCTCCGCTCCGCACCAGAGCTTTGGATTGCAGATCCATTCAAGTGAATGGGTCCGCATCCGTGATGCAGGGAGTACACGGCCGGTGCCCGCATATTGCGGACCCGCTGTTTGCGGGCCGCAATACAGCCACGGCCGGGCAATGGCCATGTGCATGAGGCCTTAGAACTAGTAAACTAGCATGCTAGGAACCTAAAGCTCAGGCACCCTCCTCCAGGGGAAGCAGGTTGACATTAAAGGGATATCTGGGACATCTCTAGGGTAGGTCAGATAGGTGCAGGTCTTACCTCTGAGACCTACTTCTATCGCCAGAAAGGGCCCCTGAACTGAACAGAGAGCAGATGCCCACATATATGTTCCATATTTTCTGAAAAAGTGAGCCTATTATTGTTTTTTAATCATTTTTCCATAAAAAAAATGGCACCTTAGATGTTTCTTTATTTTTTTGTTGCCGATTTTGTTTTAATGCATGTTTTTCTGCAGCACAACAAGCGTTACTCAACATCTAGTACCCCGATTCTGTAGTTTTTAGAAAAAGAAACTTGACTCACATCCGCGCCTGCGAAACGGACATTGGGCTGCTCCTCCAGCCTGGTCTGTATCCTTGTTTGTACTATTTACCGCTGTTTATGCTTTAACCGTTATTATATTGGATTCCTCTTTTGGTGTGGGCACTTCTTTGTAAGTTGTACCTGCCAATATGCCCCTGTTTGGGTAACTGGTAATTGATGGGTTTGTGACCATAGCGTTAATATTGCTGTACTTTGGTATATTGCATATACAGCGGCGGTGTTAATATTTGTAATGTGTAACAGTGATAGGTAGATATGAGATAGATAGATAATAGATAGATATGAGATAGATATGAGATAGAAAGATATGAGAGATAGATAGATAGATAGATATATAGATAGATAAATAGATAGATAGATAAATTGCCTTTCATAATTTGTAGTTGATAATCCGGGTTGACTTGGGGCCGTGTCTGGTGGTACCTGTGGCTCCAGCAGTGGAGGCTCACAGGGTGGGTCGCGTGGTTCTCATCGGTTGCTTTGTGAGGTGCGAGGTCAGGATGTGGTTAATGAGACTCCTTAATATTTCTATAAAACAACAACATAGAGGAATAATTATCTTACTATTCTTTGCCGTCTCAAAGAACGAGGTAAAGTTTACTGATAAAGGACAAAAACAGGAAAACCCTTCCCTTCACTTCATTTTCTTATTTCATTCGTTTTCTCATTCCTTTTCTTCTCTGTGTGCCTCTATTTTTCTTATCTTCCTATTGCTTTTTTTTCTTTTTCTACTATTTCCTTCTCTCCCCCTAAGCTTCTCTATTCTATTCTCTTTTTGTCTCCTTTTTTCAGTTTCTTCTCTTTCCTCAACTTTCCTTCCATTCTCCATTTTCTTCTTGTCCGTCTTTCCTCTCTTTCCTTTCTTCCAATTCCTTTCATTTTCTCTTACTTTTCCTTCTTTTGTCTCTTTTCTTATAAATTGTTTTCTCTTTCATTTTCTTTCCTTTTTTATTTGATTATTTCACTTTCCTTCCCTTTTCTTACCATTTGCCTTCTCATTAATTTCACCTTCCTTTCTCATTCATCTTCTCTTTCCTCTTTCTTTTTCCTTCTTCCTCTCTTCCAATTCCACTGCTTATTTCTTTCCATTCTCTTTTGTCTTCATATCTCTTTACCTTCTCTTTCATATTACCATTCTCTTCCCTTTTACTTCTATTTCTCTTCCCACTCATTCCTTCCTTTCTCTTTCCTCTTACCTTTTCTTGCCTTTGTTCTTCCTTTTCCTTTTATTTACCACCCCCTTTCCTTTTCCTTTTTCCTTCTTCCTCTCTTCCATTTCCCCTCCCTTTTCTTTCCATTTCTCTTCACTTTCCTTTTTTCCTTCCCTTTAATCTCTACCTTTGAAGAAAGATTCCTTCTGAAGTGGCTCTTGGGCTCAGCACTTTCCTGACACACAGAATATCCTTCACATCTTGACCCCAGAAACATTGTATATAAATCTAATTATAATGATCATCTTTTCTTCCTACCGCAGGAAGCTTCATGTTTCCGGCCTCAGTGATCACAACGCTCTGCTACACCGTTATCTGCCTCTGCTAATCCACTCCAACCAGGGCAAGATCTGCAATAAGCACATATTACCTCCTAGTACATTCTCACCTTAGGTCTTTATGTCATACGTATAGGCCGCTCCATTAATATCTGGTGCAGATCCCACCTCTGGGGGACCCCTATTTGCCGGATCCCATACATTCCAATGCTGACCTGACCAGGGTCTATAGTAGTTATGGAAGAAGCGGAGGGGTCAGTATAGACTATAAGGCGAGTACGGCGGTCAGCAGTGATGGGGCCCACACCCATCCTGTGGATATGCATTACATAAGTAGGATGGGACTACCCTTTAATTGATTTTCTTCTTCACGGTCCCGCTATTAACAGTCTGTTCTGTCTTTCTATGCCCCCCCCCCCCGTCTTGCTCTACGTATGCGCTGAATGCCCCCCATCCACCCTCCTAATAATCACAGACGCTCGCAGATTATCGCACAAATGCCTTTTATTGCTGCATGCTCTTTGGTTAGTTGTAGAAAGCAAATCCTGCAATCAGTGGTTATATGTAGACGCTCAGATTCCCATCACTCCTATTCTGCTGTCGCTCGCTCCATATCTGGATCATCGTTGAGTTTCTGCGGAATCCTAGAAGCAGAAAAATATCAGTATAAATAATACAGCATGTAATCCCCTATTACTTCAAAGGTGAATGAGCAGGTACGTCGGATAAATGGCTCTGACAAGTGCTGGGAAGATGACCAGGAGATTGGAGACCACATGACTCTTAGGCCCCTTCCCTACTTGACGCTTTTCAGCAGAGCTGGTGACCCAGAGTCACTTGTTGACTCACCTGGGTTGGCAAAAGCCTAACTTGAAGCTCCTGATCCCCAATGCAAACCCTGTACCAGCGCCCCTAACCTTCCGCGGGGCCTTTATATTAATACTAATGTCTTTTCATAGGGCAGGGAAATATTTGGGCCCTCTTACATCAGTACCTGCACCCAGGGGTGCACCACCAATGAGGCCAGGTGAGGCAATCACCTCAGGCAGCACCAGGTAGGGGCAATAGAGGGGCAGCTGAAGGGCCATGGGCTAAAGGGAAGGGGTTAGGTTAAGAAATTAGCATTGGGGAGGGGGCGCCATTTCAATTTTCACCTTAGGCAGCAGAAAGGCTAGGTGAACCCCTGCCTGCACCCCTGCCTACACTAATTTGGGGGTAATTATATGGTCTCAGAGGTTCCCATATGATGAGATCAATGTTATAAATTCTGTGTCTGGGTCAGGGCCCTGTTACAGATGGGACTCAGGAGTTATTCCTCTAGTTCATAGAGGGCATCTATCAGCAGGATTCACCCTATCAGAACAGCTGTAACACCTGATAGAGCTGACCCTGCTGATTAAAAGCATATCTTCCTCCCCCTGATCCATTGCTGCATTAAGAATAAATGTGTTCAAAAATATATGCAAATGAGAGCTTAAGTGCACCAAAGGCGGGTGCTAGAAGCTCTGTGCACCTAAGTTCCCCTTCTGCTCTGCTTCCCTGGACACTCCCCTTCCACCTGGATGCCTGGTCCTGGTAATCAAGTGCAACGAGCGCCTCCCCCTAGGGCCCCTTATATAACGTGTTCCAGGTGTAGGAAATGCCGAGTGGTATGTTGAACCTAAAATGTCTCTTTATGTGTGTCACGGTGCTCCTACCTGGATACTGCTGGACCCCAGGCTTTGGCTCCCAAGCAATAAATAGGGGAATAATTGAGGGATTAAGGAAGAACTTGAGTCCAGACCTTGAGAAGAAGTTCAATGGCAGCTTTACTTTGCATGAACGTTCTCCAAAACGGTCTATAGGCTTTATCTTGGTTCCAGCAGGCTTTAGCATGAAACTGGCAGGCAAACTCCACTCTGCTACATCTCTTTCTCTCTGACTCTGCTGTACTGACAGGCTGGCTGTATGCTGCACTTCTTCTCTGTAGTCTGAGTCTAGGTTATGCCAGGGAACTTTCCTCCTGGCTCCTGAGGCTTCAAGCTTTGGCCTCCATGGCCAGCAGAGCTTAGGCGTGGGCACATCCAGCAGAGACTTGCTTCTGAACACCCTTCCCCTAGTTGGGGGTAAACTAGACTGAAACTAACTGGTTCCCACCCTCCCTTCAGGAAGTCAGACTAGCCCACTTTCCTACAGAGGGGAGTTAGAATGCAATGGAGAGTTCCATTCTCTCTAAGTACAGCTCTGCCATATTTGCTGCCACCTGCTGGTGAACCAGGCATATTACATGTTATAAACAGTTGCAAACATTAAAAATGCACAGTGTGGAGGAGCTGGAATAAATACATAAGATGACTTCATGTTAGATCATTAAGGACAGTAGCAGGCTGTAGGAGTGGCAACACCACTCGGGGGTGTTACACAAGTGGAAGAGGTAGTGTCCAGGGAAGCAGAGTGGAAGAGATACTAAGGTGCACAGAGTTGCAAAGGCCCGCCCTCAGTGCACTTCAGTCCTAATTTGCATATTTTTAAAAACACTTATTTCTCTAAAATGTAGCAAAGGATCGAGGGAAAGAAGATCTGGTTTAATAGGGTGGATCCTGCTGACAGGTGCTCCTTAAAGGAATGGCAGTCTCATAGAAAACTGCAAATGTGTCACCTCTGATCTCAGATATCACAATGGTAACAGACAATACTGAATAAAATTGCCAACCCGTTCCGTTCCTCTCTAGGTACAGTTTTATTAATGCTACTTTCAGACAGTTTTTATTTTACTGTCCATTCTTTCTCCACAGCCTGGAGTACGACTAAAGTCCAGTTCAGTGGAACCCCAGTACTTCATGCTTTACTCCATTGCAGTTAACTGGAAAAAAGCAAATATGATAATTAGAGATGAGTGAATTTCATGTTTTGAAATTCGTTCACACTTCGTTTATGTCACGGGAGGCGGGCGGCGGGCCTCCGCTCTCCCGCGCTGCTGCCGGCCCCTGATATCACTGCAGGAGGGACGCTCGCTGCGCCCGGCTGTGCCTCCGGCTGCCCGGCATCTCCATTGTCATGGCGACGGGGGACGCGGCGCGCCCGGCCGCGCTCCTCCTGCAGGGGCGACTGGCGTTCTCCGTCGCCATGGGAACCAAGTAGGGCTGAGCGTTGAGCTCAGTACTCGGCGCTCGGCTAGTAGCAGGGAGAGGGGGTCATGTGACGCTGGCAAGGTCACATGATCCCTTTCCTCCACTATATTAACAGGCAGCCTGCTGACCACAGGTTGCCTGTAGTTACTCACTCAGGCTGTGTCCATATTTTCTTGCTTGTGTTTGACCTTTGGAATTGACCAGTGACCGTCCTCTGACCTATCTACCGCCTGCTCCTTGTACTTTCGCTACCTCCTGGATTTGACCTCGGCTCGTTATTGGATTTGTCTCTTGCCTCTGTCTCTCGGTTTTTGATGCGACCTCTCGGACTGACCTCTGCTCGTTTGACCTCCTGTTGTCTTCCCTTGTGGGAGATTTCGCCTGTATTCTCTCCTCTCTTCCCGTCAGCTTCCTGCGGGAGCATCTTCCCTTGTCTCCGCTCTCTGTCTCCTTCCTGTCCTCTCTGCTCTGCACTTACGCAAGTTAGGGACCGCCGCCCAGTTGCGCCCCGTCGCCTAGGGCGGGTAGTGCAAGTAGGCAGGGACAGGGCTGGGGTGGCAGTCAGGTGGGTGCACTTCCTCCTACTTCCCGCGTCGTGATAGTTTACTGGCAAAAGGTGAATTGCGTTATGGATTCCGTTACCACGGAAGCCTTTAGAGACATTCCATTATTCAATCCATCATAATAGAAGTCTATGAGCTGCAAAACGGATCTGTCCTGAGTCCTCTCCAGATCCTGAGTCCTCTCCAGATCCTGAGTCCTCTCCAGATCCTGAGCCCTCTCCTGATCCTGAGCCCTCTCCAGATCCTGAGTCCTCTCCTGATCCCGAGCCCTCTCCTGATCCCGAGTCCTCTCCTGATCCTGAGTCCTCTCCTGATCCTTAGCCCTCTCCTGATCCTGAGCCCTCTCCTGATCCTGAGCCCTCTCCTGACCCTGAGCCCTCTCCTGATCCTGAGTCCTCTCCTGACCCTGAGCCCTCTCCTCATCCTGAGTCCTCTCCTGATCCCGAGTCCTCTCCTGATCCCGAGTCCTCTCCTGATCCCGGGTCCTCTCCTGATCTCGAGTCCTCTCCTGATCTCGAGTCCTCTCCTGATCCTGAGCCCTCTCCTGATCCTGAGCCCTATCCTGATCCTGAGCCCTCTCCTGATCCTGAGCCCTCTCCTGATCCTGAGTCCTCTCTCCTGCATAACAGAAACAGGACGGATCCGTTTTGCAGCCCATAGACTTTTATTATGATGGAATGAATAACGGAATGCCTCTAAAGGCATTCTGTTATGCATTCCGTCATAGAATTGCGTTATGGTCCGTGGTAATAGAATCCATAACGCAATTTACCATTTACCAGTTAACGAAGCGTGAACTAATTTCATAACCTGAAATTCGCTCATCTCTAATGATAATATAATGTGTATGAATAGATTAGTGGTCTCCAACCTGCTCCACTCCAGCTGTTAGTGTATATTGGGAGATGGAGTTTTGCAACCAATGTCTCAGTTTCCTTTCTTACAAAAGAAAACAGACTGAGATGAGAACGGTTCTGTAATTAGAACAGCTCATTTTCCTGGAAAGTTTTGGTTTTCATCTAAATTACAAAGAAAAGCCTGTTTATGTAATGATGACAGACAGGGGAATTTTACAAGTCACTACGAGAGTGCATCACGCTTCCTATGTCTATGGAGATATACAATATATGTGATAACAACGATGGAATCAATGACAAAATGATAGACAGTGACCAAATATTACAACGGTACTGTATCTCCTAATGTTTAGAAAGAAAGGTAAAAAAGGAGCAAAACCCTGAATCAACAAAGTGATGCCACAAAACAACCAAAGACATTCATATTCTACTATAATGTTACATGGAAGATAATACAATCCGAACAATGCTCTACCCCACAGAAGAGACTATAACTACTATAATACTGCTCCTATGTACAAGAATATAACTACTATAATACTGCTTCCTATGTACAAGAATATAACTACTATAATACTGCTCCCTATGTACAAGAATATAACTACTATAATACTGCTCCTATGTACAAGAATATAACTACTATAATACTGCTCCTATGTACAAGAATATAACTACTATAATACTGCTCCTATGTACAAGAATATAACTACTATAATACTGCTCCTATGTACAAGAATATAACTACTATAATACTGCTCCTATGTACAAGAATATAACTACTATAATACTGCTCCTATGTACAAGAATATAACTAATATAATACTGCCTCCTATGTACAAGAATATAACTACTATAATACTGCTTCCTATGTACAAGAATATAACTACTATAATACTGCCTCCTATGTACAAGAATATAACTACTATAATACTGCTCCTATGTACAAGAATATAACTACTATAATACTGCTCCTATGTACAAGAATATAACTACTATAATACTGCTCCTATGTACAAGAATATAACAACTATAATACTGCCTCCTATGTACAAGAATATAACTACTATAATACTGCCTCCTATGTACAAGAATATAACTACTATAATACTGCTCCTATGTACAAGAATATAACTACTATAATACTGCTCCTATGTACAAGAATATAACTACTATAATACTGCTCCTATGTACAAGAATATAACTACTATAATACTGCTCCTATGTACAAGAATATAACTACTATAATACTGCCTCCTATGTACAAGAATATAACTACTATAATACTGCCTCCTATGTACAAGAATATAACTACTATAATACTGCTCCTATGTACAAGAATATAACTACTATAATACTGCTCCTATGTACAAGAATATAACTACTATAATACTGCTCCTATGTACAAGAATATAACTACTATAATACTGCTCCTATGTACAAGAATATAACTACTATAATACTGCTCCTATGTACAAGAATATAACTACTATAATACTGCTCCTATGTACAAGAATATAACTACTATAATACTGCCTCCTATGTACAAGAATATAACTACTATAATACTGCCTCCTATGTACAAGAATATAACTACTATAATACTGCTCCTATGTACAAGAATATAACTACTATAATACTGCCTCCTATGTACAAGAATATAACTACTATAATACTGCTCCTATGTACAAGAATATAACTACTATAATACTGCCTCCTATGTACAAGAATATAACTACTATAATACTGCCTCCTATGTACAAGAATATAACTACTATAATACTGCCTCCTATGTACAAGAATATAACTACTATAATACTGCTCCTATGTACAAGAATATAACTACTATAATACTGCTCCTATGTACAAGAATATAACTACTATAATACTGCTCCTATGTACAAGAATATAACTACTATAATACTGCTCATATGTATAAGAATATAACTACTATAATACTGCCTCCTATGTACAAGAATATAACTACTATAATACTGCTCCTATGTACAAGAATATAACTACTATAATACTGCTCCTATGTACAAGAATATAACTACTATAATACTGCTCCCTATGTACAAGAATATAACTACTATAATACTGCCTCCTATGTACAAGAATATAACTACTATAATACTGCCTCCTATGTACAAGAATATAACTACTATAATACTGCTCCTATGTACAAGAATATAACTACTATAATACTGCCTCCTATGTACAAGAATATAACTACTATAATACTGCCTCCTATGTACAAGAATATAACTACTATAATACTGCTCCTATGTACAAGAATATAACTACTATACTACTGATCCTATGTACAAGAATATAACTACTATAATGCTGCCTCCTATGTACAAGAATATAACTACTGTAATACTGCCCCTATGTACAGGAATATAACTACTATAATACTGCTCCTATGTACAAGAATATAACTACTATAATACTGCCTCCTATATACAAGAATATAACTACTATAATACTGCTCCTATGTACAAGAATATAACTACTATACTACTGATCCTATGTACAAGAATATAACTACTATAATGCTGCCTCCTATGTACAAGAATATAACTACTGTAATACTGCCCCTATGTACAGGAATATGACTACTATGATACTGCCTCCTATGTATAAGAATATAACTACTATAATACTGCTCCTATGTACAAGAATATAACATCTATAATACTGCTCCTATGTACAAAAATATAATACTATAATACTGCTCCTATGTACAAGAATATAACTACTATAATACTGCCTCCTATGTACTAGAATATAACTACTATAATACTGCCTCCTATGTACAAGAATATAACTACTATAATACTGCTCCTATGTACAAGAATATAACTGCTATAGTACTGCCTCCTATGTACAAGAATATAACTACTATAATACTGCTCCTATGTACAAGAATATAACGACTATAATTCTGCCTGTAGTCTCTTTCCTGCACACTGTCTGCATATATTGGAGGAGTCAGCTTGTTTCTTGCTCTTTTATATGCTTAGAGCAGATTTCGGCAGTGACCTAGTTTTTCAGAGTTCCGATCTTCGCCTCGTTTGACCCTGAGTCCGGTTAGTACACTGAATGTGAAGCATTTCCCGGTGTAATTTTCTGCTCCCCTTCCTCACAGTATATCTAGTAGAGGATGTTACAGTGCTCGTCCTGTCACTGCAGTGAAGCAGAATAATAATAGAATATACTTCTCACGTACAGGTGCAGACTCAGAGATCTAAGGCTACTTTCACACTCGCGTTTTGGCTTTCAGTTTGCCTCCGTTCAGTCTCCATTCCGCTCTAGAGGCTCCCTGCAGCGTTTTGCTGATCGCCTGACAAAGTGGAGCCAAACAGAGAAAACAGATCCGTCCCCATTGACTTGGTGCTCAAGACGGATCCGTCATGGCTATAGAAGACATAATACAACCGGATCCATTCATGACGGATGCATGCGGTTGTATTATTGTAACGGAAGCATTTTTGCCGATCCATAACAGATCCACAAAAAACGCTAGTGTGAAAGTAGCCTCAGTTAAATGAGCGGATGGATTGTTACAATGTATCAGTGAGGGCAGGAGCCCTCAGCCTGGAGTCTAAACTTGTAGAAATATTTCAGATGTGGATGTCTTTACCTTTACCGCTACACTGTAACCAATACTCAGCTCAGAGGCAAAACTGTAAACTCTTTGGCCCCCATGTACATCTGTATCAGGGGCCCCCAAGTATCATTTAGCAATAGTCACTTAAGGCTCCAGGTGTGACTGCAACCTCTGCATCTGCCTATAGCTACTCCATGTCTATGTAAGCAGGACTAGGTCAGAAAAGGTTCCTGTTCACTGACAGCAAGCAGAGATCCTCACAATATTAATTAATGATGCCATGGGTGATCTGTTGAAAAAAGGGGTTGACCAGGATTAGAAATACATGGGTGATTTCTTACAGAAAGAGCGCCACACCCGTCCACAGGTTGGGTGTGGAATTACAGCTCAGTTTCAATCACATCAAGTGGACTGTACTGCATTACCAGGCACAACCTTCAGCCTGGTGTGGCGCAAATTATTATTTTTTTTCTTTTAAGAAAGCAGGCATGCGTAATAATCCTGGACATGTACTTTCATACTGACAAACAATACACTTGGCCCATCCTTTCATGTACATAGATGAACATTTAAGGTATATGAACTAGGGATAGAATGTAACATGAAGTGATCCTATGAGGCGGGGCACACTGTAATACAGTCCTTATACAGGGGGTGGTGTGCCTTTATGTTTAATATTTGTTAAATTAACTTCTCACTATGCATTATACATCAGTAGTTTAGAAGTTATATTCTTGTACATAGGAGCAGTATTATAGTAGTTATATTCTTGTACATAGGAGCAGTATTATAGTAGTTATATTCTTGTACATAGGAGCAGTATTATAGTAGTTATATTCTTGTACATAGGAGCAGTATTATAGTAGTTATACTCCAGTACATAGGAGCAGTATTATAGTAGTTATATTCTTGTACATAGGAGCAGTATTATAGTAGTTATATTCTAGTACATAGGAGCAGTATTATAGTAGTTATACTCCAGTACATAGGAGCAGTATTATAGTAGTTATATTCTTGTACATAGGAGCAGTATTATAGTAGTTATATTCTAGTACATAGTGGCAGTAATATAGTAGTTATATTCTTAACCAAATTTCTTTTTTATTAAAAGCATAAATGACATCATACAGTTTCACATCAACATAGTCACGGTATGACAGAAAAAGTACAGGTATCTCCTTGGTGTGACCAAGTATTGCATAAGGAAGCATAGTATGGTGTCCAGAAAATAAGCAATAATAGAACAATACAATAAAAGTAGGGAAGATCGGGAGGGTAGAATAGGGGGAGGGTACCCTTCTACTCCATTAAGTGAACTTCCTATAGCATTTCCATGGTGTCCAGATCTTGAGAAATCGAGAACGGGTGAATGTCTCCCAGTGGGCAAGTTCCTCAAATCTATAGAACTGATCTACCCTGTCCCTCCACATCAGCACGGATGGAGGTGAAACATCTTTCCAAAGCAACGGAATAAGCATTCTCGCTGCTGTGAGTAGCATAGTGGGGAGGTCAGAGCTAGAGGGAGAAAGCGAGTCACTGGGACACCAGAGAAGGATCAGTTTGGGATCCAATTTGACCTGAGTAGCACAAATCTCATTTATCAAAGCCTCAATGTTGGACCAGAAGTCCCTGATCTTCTCACAGTACCACCAAATATGTGAAAGTGAACCTACACCCTCTCCGCATCTCCAGCACACACTCGGGATTTCAGGGTTAAGCCTATGTAGAAATTCTGGGGTCTTGTACCATCTTGTAAGTAATTTATACGAATTCTCCTGCACTCTGATACAGCGGCTGAAACCATGGGAGTGGGAGAGGATAAATGCTTTTCTGGGTCCGAAAGGTGGATAGAAAGCTCCTTTTCCCATGAGTGGAGGAAATGTAGTTCAGGGGCGAGGCGGAGAGCAGCTCCTTGTATATGGTAGAGAGCGGTTTTGGGAGCTTACGGGCATCTGAAATCCGGTTTTCCAACCAGGAGGGGAGGTAGAAGCCGTCAAGGGAGGAAGTTTAAGCAGTTTAATGTCCTTTTGCAAGCGAACACCTGGAGGAAGGAGGCGTCCCTAACTCTAGAATCATTTAAGACCAGGCTCCAGTCCAGATTACCATCTGGGGTTTGGATCTCACTCAGGGGAATATCAGCCAAGAGAGGCCAAATTCCTGCAGGTACCATCGCCTCCAGGTGTATGTAAAATTGCAAGGAGGAAAGCGGGGTGCATGGGTGTGGGAATGTGAGGGTCTTGGTCTTATATTGTCTAGCCCATTCTACTAATAGACCCCTCCAGAGTGGTGAGAGGGAGGAGACACTTGGTGAACACGGGGATAAGCCCCAAAGGATCCGTCTGCCTCTAGTAGTAAGCAAGGAGCGCTCTAGACGTACATACAGAGCACCGTATCGGGTATTAAGAAGAGATAGGCCACGAGACAGTTGAAAAGCCTCATAATATGAGCGCATATCGGGCAAACCGAATCCACCAAATCTCCTCTCCCTGGTCAGCACTGAATATGCGATTCTGGACGGTCTATTCCCCCATAGGAAGAGTGAGAAGACCCGACGAACATCTACAAAAAAGGAATGCGGCAGCCAAATAGGCAATACTTGCAATAGGTACAGAAGTTTGGGAGCTATAAAGGTTTTGAGGTAATTCCTCTTTCCGAACCAGGAGAGGAACGGAAGCTTCAGGGACTGTAGGTGTTTCCTGATAGATGAGAGCAAGGGGGCATAGTTAGGGCTAACAGGTCCTTCGCTCTGAGCAGATACATGGACTCCCAAGAAAACTATGTCTCTAGAGGCCCATTGAAAGGGGGTGGATCTTTGAAGTGTTAATTTCACCGAGTTTGGGCACGTGACGTTAAGAGCCAGGGACTTACTGTAATTGATTTTGAAGTTTGAAACAAAGCCGAATTCATCAAAAAGGGTCATTAACCTAGGAAAGGATGTCTCAGGGTTGGACGTCATTATTAGCAGGTCATCTGCGAATGCGGCCGTCAAGTGGGTTTGAGAGTGGACAGTGAGGCCCTGAACAGCAGGGTCCTGCCGGATCTTACAAAGCAGAGTCTCCATAACTATAACAAAGAGAGATGGTGATAGGGGGCAACCCTGCCTCGTCCCATTGGCAATGGCAAAGGAGGGGATAGTAGTTATATTCTTGTACATAGGAGCAGCATTATAGTAGTTATATTCTTGTACATAGGAGCAGTATTATAGTAGTTATACTCCAGTACATAGGAGCAGTATTATAGTAGTTATATTCTTGTACGTAGGAGCAGTATTATAGTAGTTATATTCTAGTACATAGGGGCAGTAATATAGTAGTTATATTCTTGTACATAGGAGCAGCATTATAGTAGTTATATTCTTGTACATAGGAGCAGTATTATAGTAGTTATATTCTTGTACATAGGAGCAGTATTATAGTAGTTATATTCTTGTACACAGGAGGCAGTATTATAGTAGTTATATTCTTGTACATAGGAGCAGCATTATAGTAGTTATATTCTTGTACATAGGAGCAGTATTATAGTAGATATATTCTTGTACATAGGAGGCAGTATTATAGTAGGTATATTCTTGTACATAGGAGGCAGTATTATAGTAGTTATATTCTTGTACATAGGAGGCAGTATTATAGTAGTTATATTCTTGTACATAGGAACAGTATTATAGTAGTTATATTCTTGTACATAGGAGCAGTATTATAGTAGTTATATTCTTGTACATAGGAGCGGTATTATAGTAGTTATATTCTTGTACATAGGAGCAGTATTATAGTAGTTATATTCTTGTACATAGGAGCAGTATTATAGTAGTTATATTCTTGTACATAGGAGCAGTATTATAGTAGTTATATTCTTGTACATAGGAGCAGTATTATAGTAGTTATATTCTTGTATATAGGAGCAGTATTATAGTAGTTATATTCTTGTACATAGGAGCAGTATTATAGTAGTTATATTCTTGTACATAGGAGCAGTATTATAGTAGTTATATTCTTGTACATAGGAGCAGTATTATAGTAGTTATATTCTTGTACATAGGAGCAGCATTATAGTAGTTATATTCTTGTACATAGGAGGCAGTATTATAGTAGTTATATTCTTAAACATAGGAACAGTATTATAGTAGTTATATTCCTGTACATAGGAGCAGTATTATAGTAGATATATTCTTGTACATAGGAGGCGGTATTATAGTAGTTATATTCTTGTACATAGGAGCAGTATTATAGTAGTTATATTCTTGTATATAGGAGCAGTATTATAGTAGTTATATTCTTATACATAGGAGCAGTATTGAAGTACCTATATTCTTGTACATAGGAGCAGTATTATAGTAGTTATATTCTTGTACATAGGAGCAGTATTATAGTAGTTATATTCTTGTACATAGGAGGCAGTATTATAGTAGTTATATTCTTGTACATAGGAGCAGCATTATAGTATGTATATTCTTGTACATAGGAGCAGTATTATAGTAGTTATATTTTTGTACATAGCAGGCAGTATTATAGTAGCTATATTCCTGTACATAGGAGCAGTATTATAGTATTTATATTCTTGTACGTATGAGCAGTATTATAGTAGTTATATTCTTGTACATAGGAGCAGTATTATAGTAGTTATATTCTTGTACATAGGAGCAGTATTATAGTACTTATATTCTTGTACATAGGAGCAGCATTATAGTAGGTATATTCTTGTACATAGGAGCAGTATTATAGAAGTTATATTCTTGTACATATGAGGCAGTATTATAGTAGTTATATTCCTGTACATAGGAGCAGTATTATAGTATTTATATTCTTGTACATAGGAGCAGTATTATAGTATTTATATTCTTGTACATAGGAGCAGTATTATAGTAGTTATATTCTTGAAACAAAAATCACGGAAATTAGATACAAAGGTTTCACCTCTCAATTAATATTGATCACGGAAAGGTAAGAGGTGTGATTAAGGCTAAAATTTACAATTTTTATTAGCTTCTTTAAAAAATAGAGAGAGTGGTGGTATTGTCCATATAAATCAATAAATGAGTGATGGAATATGTGCCTACCCGAGGACCTGAACCAAATAAATCATGGGGCACCCAAAACTCATTGTGCAATTAACCATGCCTGTCTCTGAATAAACGGAGACTACAAGCATGTAATATGGAGCATGCACCTCAATAGATCGATGCCGTAATTGTATCTTGACTGAATCGAGACATACGGCAGCGCAGCTATGCGAGCTCTGAGCATTCAGTGGCCTATGTGGTTGTACCACTGAACCACCGAGCTTGCTAATGTGCTGCTAGGGTATCTATAACCCACAAGGTACAGGCTGTTGAATGGCGTCCCCTGGTGAGGATCTTACAGCCACCGGAAAAGCCAACCCTGGATTTGAGATACACAGGTATTCGTCACATGGGGTATTGGAGTATAACCAATCTATAAAACCCCGTGGAAAACAAAGGAGTGCATGACATGCCCCACTAAAACACCGGTAATCAGTGCGCCTTGGAATCAGCCCTGCCTTGTGAATGCACGCACGTCTGGCGTCCCTTCTATTAGGGAATCTTACAGCCAGCGGAGATCAGTGTGCATTCACGGGACTAAGCGCTGCTGGATGCTGCCCACGGTTGTGAGGCGGCTACCCAGCACTCAACGTGCACTGGAACAGACCGGGTGTATAAAGTTTTAGCATTATTCTAGGAATGTGGTGCCCATTAATGCAGCTATGGCTCGACGCGTTTCACTACTCATCAGGAGCCTAGTACGCGCTGGCTGGGCATTGAAGCACTTGTAGTGCGTGCTAACTGCTGAACAGCTGTGCCACTGACATGGACACAGCCCGTCGGCGCTGGTTTGGCCATAGGGGCCGCGGCCAACCGCGCTCTATTTCAAAGGAAAGCACCGCCCTCCTGGGGGACGTCACTAGCACACTGACCAATCGGGAGGAACCGTGGGCGGGGAAACCTGGAACTCACATTCCCCCGGCTGTCAGTGTAGGTAATGGCCATGACGTCCATGTATACGGGCATGATCGTTGCAGGACATAAATTAAACAAAACGGCAGATGATTTGTGCAATATCAGGGGATGTATGAACGGAAGGGCCTAAATAACGCTGGCAAAATTTGTCAGAAATGTGGGGGTCATACAGGCAGTCCGCACGGTAATTATCTAATTGAGGATACTGAGGGATGACATACATAACCATGATTCAAAAAACCAACCAGCTGTATCGTGCCTGGCTGGCAGCGGATCATTGAAGGGTGAGGTATACATGTACTATTTACCCATCCAAGCCAAAACTGGCTTACAGGATGGGGGACAATCAGCCAAACCCTTTAGATCATAAGGCGCCAGTCTATCAGGCAGTTGAGAATGGCAAAAAGTTGGTGGTAACGGCCATTAGACGTCAGAATATGAGCCATGAATCATGAGAGACATACCTCATTATGACAGATCACAGGGCCAGAATCCATGGTCCTATTCGTCAATAAAGGAGACAAATCAGATGTGATCATTGAGGCCTGATGGCTTCAAGGTTCGTAATTTGAAGGTCCATTGGGCCTCTTTTTGCATTATTTTCTGGTCTAAGTCACCTCCCCTGGATGACGGACGAACCACTTTCACCCCTTGAAACTTGATGGACTTCACCAAGCCTCCATGCATGCCATTAACATGTCGGGCCACTGGGGTGTCAGATTCATTGCGAACATCATTAAGATGCTCACCGATCCGACGGCGAAATTCCCGGGTGGTCTTACCGACATATTGCACCCCACAGATACAAGTCAGCAGATACACCAACCCGGTGGTCCTACAGTTGATAAACGACCTTATGGAGAAAGTTTTGTTCGTGACGCTGCTGGTAAACGTAGTGCCCGTTTGGATAGAGTCACAGGCGATGCATCCCGCACATCGAAATGTCCCTCTCAGCGGGTTGCGTAGCCACGTTTGAGTCCGTGGGCTCTCAAATAGGCTATGACAAAGCCTGTCTTTCAGGTTGCGTCCCCGCCGGTACGCAACCGTAGGAGTAGGGCTCACCAGGTGACCCACATCAGGATCAAGGGTAAGTATCTCCCAATGTCGTTTAAGAATGTCACGTATTGGTGTATTAGCTGCGTCATAGGTGGCAATGAGCCTTACTTGATCACTACTGTCTCCCCTCACACGAGGATTCAGCAGGGTTTCACGAACGCATGATGCCGCAAGTTGATGGGCATCAGATAGTATTTTACGAGGGTAACCCCTGTTTTGAAACCTTGCAGTTAAATCCTTGGACTTCTCTGCAAAGTCATCCCATGAGGAACAATTCCTTCTCACCCGCAAAACCTGCCCCTTAGGGATGCCTCGTTTGAGCGGGTACGGGTGACAACTAGTCCAGTGCAATAAAGAATTGGTTGCCGTCTCTTTGCGGAACAAGCTCGTATGAATAGAGCCCTCCTTATCCTTCTGGATCCAAAGATCCAGAAAGGTGATTTCCTCATAGTCGATCTCGGATGTGAAAAACAAACCGTATTGATTGACATTAAGGGAAGTAACAAAATGTTTGAACTCATCAACCGTGCCATCCCAGAGGATCAGTACATCGTCGATATATCTGAGCCACAGGGTGATATTATGTGCCCACATGTTCATCTCTTCTCCAAACACCATCTCCCTCTCCCACCAGCCCAGGTACAAGTTGGCATAAGTTGGCGCACATGGACTACCCATGGCAACACCCCTGAGCTGGTGGTAGACACGTCTGTCAAAGAGGAAGACATTGTGTTGGAGCACGAAGTCAAGCGAGGCAATCACCAATTCATTATGTGGCTCAAAGCTGTTGCCCCTCTCTTTCAGAAAATATCGGGTGGCAGCAATCCCTTCTCTATGAGGTATCGAACTGTACAGCGCCTCCACATCAAGGCTTGCTAGAAAGGAGTTGCCACTGACGTGGAGGCCACCCAGCCTACTAACTACCTCCATGGAGTCACGCGTGTACGATGGCATTGCTACCACAAAGGGGCGCAAAATGATGTCGACATATGTGCTGATCCTCTGGGTCAGGCTATCATTGCCCGAGACAATGGGTCTTCCCTTTAGGGGACTACACCCTTTGTGGATCTTTGGCAAGCTATAAAAGCATGACATTTGAGGGTGTTTGGGCAATAGTGTTTTATACTCCTGCTTGCTGATGAGTTTTTGCTCCAAAGCTCCCTCAAGAATGGCCTTCAGTTCCTCCATGTACTGAGGGATGGGATTGGAGTGTAATACCCTATAACATTCCCCATTGTCGAGAATAGATCGGCACATTTCAAGATATTGCTGATGGTCGAGCACAACAATATTACCCCCTTTGTCAGCCTGTTTGATTACAATGGAATCGTCAGATTCCAATGATAGGAGGCCCACTACCTCCTCACTTAACAGGTTACTCTCACTGGCAGAAAAGCCCTCAAGTTGCAAGAGCTCATTACTGACCAATTTCAAAAAGATGTCCATGGGAGTGATATCATTCAAGGAGGGATTTAGCCGTGATCGATTTCTCATTCCAGTAAAGGGACCCTCCCCTGGGGCCCTTTCTGATTCTTCCAGAAGGTCTGTTAGATCCTGAACACACTCCAAGTCTGCCAGGTCAAGGTCCAATATCTCACATTGTCGACGATTTTTTAATGCGAAGAATTTCTTCCATTTAAGATTTCTCACAAAGAGATTTATGTCCTTGACCTAGGAGAACAGATCAAATGAGTGTGTTGGGACGAAGGAAAGCCCCTTTTTTAAGAGGCTTACCTCTCCCTCTGTGAGTGGCCTATTGGACAAGTTGATAACTTCAAGTTATATTCTTGTACATAGGAGCAGTATTATAGAAGTTATATTCTTGTACATAGGAGCAGTATTATAGTAGTTATATTCTTGTACATAGGAGCAGTATTATAGTAGTTATATTCTTGTACATAGGAGCAGTATTATAGTAGTTATATTCTTGTACATAGGAGGCAGTATTATAGTAGTTATATTCTTGTACATAGGAGCAGTATTATAGTAGTTATATTCTTGTACATAGGAGCAGTATTATAGTACTTATATTCTTGTACATAGGAGCAGTATTATAGTAGTTATATTCTTGTACATAGGAGCAGTATTATAGTAGTTATATTCTTGTACATAGGAGGCAGTATTATAGTAGTTATATTCTTGTAAATAGAAGCAGTATTATAGTAGTTATATTCTTATACATAGAGGCAGTATTACAGTAGTTATATTCTTGTATATAGGAGGCAGTATTATAGTTGTTATATTCTTGTAAAGAGGAGCAGTATTATAGTAGTTATATTCTTGTACATAGGAGTAGTATTATAGTAGTTATATTCCTGTACATAGGAGCAGTATTATAGTAGTTATATTCTTGTACATAGGAGCAGTATTATAGTACTTATATTCTTGTACATAGGAGCAGTATTATAGTAGTTATATTCTTGTACATAGGAGCAGTATTATAGTTTTTTAAATATTTTTCCCTGTTAGGTTTAGGGAAGAGTCCGGGAACACCCGTGCCCCCACACACATGCACACTGAATAAAGTTTTCCAAGCATGCACACACACACTCCCCTATGGCCCGCTGGACGTTCTCGGCCGAGGAGGCATACGCCCAGCCTGCCTCCGAGTTGGAAAGCCCCAGTGAGGATAAGGATGACCCCACATTCCTTTTGTCATCCGCGTCCTCATCATCTAGTGGTAATGATGGGCCCTCAAGGTGGTGGAGACGAGGCCAGGCGGAGCAAGGGGGCCGCCATGCTAGGGACCCTGTGGCCCACACTAGAACGAGCAGCTCTGGGGCTCATACTAGTTTCCCGGCCCACCAGATAAGTTCACCTGAGCCCCCTACCGGTGAACTTGGATGGTGTACCCCAGATGATTTTCAGCCCGTGATTCCTGATTTTGTTGGTCAACCAGCAATCCAGATTCCCACAGTGGGCTTCACTGAATACGACTATTTTAGTCTTTTTTTCAGTAACCCCTTTGTGAATCTGATGGTAAAGCAAATGAATCTGTACGCCCAGCATTTCATTGCTTAACACCAGGGCTCTTTTTTGGCTAGGTCCGGTGGCTGGACGCCGGTCAGTGCAGCCGAGAGGAGGACATTTTGGGGCCTCGTGCTGCACATGGGCCTAGTCAAAAAACCTAGTGCCAGGCTGTACTGGAGTGGGGACGTCATCTACCAGACCCCACTCTACAGTATGGCCATGACACGCTCCCGGTTTGAGGCCATGTGGGAATGCCTGCATTATGCAGATAATGCAGCATGTCCCCCCCAAGGTGATCCTACCTATGACCGCCTGTACAAAATCAGGCCGGTCATCGATCACTTCGGGCCAGATTTTTGGAGGCCTATATACCTGGAAGGTAGGTCGCGGTTGATGAGTCTCTCATTGCTTTCAAGGGGAGACTCATTTTCCGCCAGTATGTTCCCTCAAAGCGGGCGAGGTATGGCGTGAAGCTGTACAAACTTTGTGAGAGTACCTCAGGGTACACTTATAGGTTTCGTGTGTATGAGGGACGAGATTCCCGTATTGAACCCCCAGAATGTCCCCCCACTCTGGGTGTTAGCGGGAAATTTGTGTGGGACCTTATGCACCCACTGCTAGATAAGGGTTACCACCTGTACGTGGATAACTTTTATACTAGTATCCCCTTGTTCCAGTCCCTTGCCGCCAGATCCCCGTCCGCTTATGGGACTGTGCGGAAAAATCAACGCGGCCTCCCTACCTACCCCCTCCAGGTACCTATCCTCAGGGGTGAGACCCGTGCCCTTACCAGTGGAAACCTGTTGCTGGTCAGATATAAGGACAAGAGGGATGTCCATGTACTGACCACAATTCACGGTAACGGCATCATCCCTGTCCCTGTGCGAGGTACCATGGCAAACTTGGTGCAGGTTGCCATGTACAACTCTCTTGGACTGTTCCGGAGCGCTGCAAAACAGGAAAATTCCTGCAGTTCTATGAGGCTGTCCTCAAGGACCTGATCTTTTCTGACCGGGAAAGAGCAGGTCGAAGTACCTCGGGAACTGGAGGCGCCCCGATCGTCCCTGGACAACACTTTCCAGGTGTGGTCCCCCATACTGGAAAGAAGGGACGGACCCAAAAAAGGTGCAGAGTGTGTCACAGGAGGGGGATACGGAAGGACACCACCACTCAGTGTGACACGTGCCCCAATCATCCGGGCCTCTCCATTATTGGTTGCTTCTCTTCCATGGAGTACTAAATTTATTATCCCCTTTTCCATTTAGCCACTGACAATCAGATAAAAACTATGGTTCTCAGACTTGAGACACACAAAAAAAAATTGTAAAACTAAAATAATTTTAAAAAGTAGACAAATTACATATCGCCGCGTCCGTAATAATCTGCTCTATAAAAATACCCCATGACCTAACCCCTTAGATTAACAACAACAAAAAAAAACCTTACATAACAAAAAGAGTAATAGCAAGCAATCAAAAAGTCATATGCCCCCCAAAATAGTGCCAATAAAACCGTCCTCTCGAACGAATGAAAGGCAGTCTGGGGAGGTTGGAGGTACAGGATGTAACTCATAGCTAACTCTTGCTGACTCAATGTTCACCAATTACCGAATAGCGAGCCGCAACAGACGAGAGTCTCGTCGTGTACTGAACACTGGAAACCAGGTTTCCACCTGCAAGATGGGTTTTGCAGCTACCAATACCTCATGGAGTTTGACTTGAGACTTGTGAAGTGAGATCCCGAATTTGACTGTTACCTATTGGTGTGACAGGGATTCTTTGTTTAAAGATATATTTTCTGACAAGAGGGTCTGCGTACCCTTTTTACAATGCACAGATATTGTATTGCTTGTCGGGGTGTTCACCCGAATGTTGTGTTCGTGATATTTGATAATCAATAAAAATATTGGGAAAAAAAACAAAAAAAAAACAAAAAAAAAAAACGTCCTCTCATCCTGCAAAAAATGAGGCCCTACCTAAGACAATCGGATAAAAACTTTAAAAAAAATGACTCAGTGTAGATACTAAAAATTTTTTATTTTGTTTTAAATAGGATAATATAGTGTTAAACCTAAGTAAATTTTAAAAAAGTGGACAAATTATGAATCGTCGCATCCATAATAATCTGCTCTATAAAAATACCCCATGACCTAACCCCTAAAATGAACACAGTTTCTACCCCAGGGGGCATCAGGGGGGCTTCAAATGGCACATGGTGTTGATAAACCAGTCCAGCAAAATCTGCCCTCCAAAAACCACATGGCGTTCCTTTCCTTCTACGCCCTGCCACGTGGCCATACAGTAGTTTACAACCACATATGAGGTGTTTCTGCAAATTACAGAATCGTGGCAATTAAAATTGGGTTTTGTTTGGCTGTTAACCCTTGTTTAGTTACTGGAAAAAATGGATTAAAATTGAAAATTTGCGAAAAAATCTAAATTCAGAAATTTTAGCCCCATTTCCCATTAACTCTTGTGAAACACCTAAAGGGTTAACGAGGTTTGTAAAATCGGTTTTGAATACCTTGAGGGGTGTAGTTTCTAGAATGGGGTCATTTTTGGGTGGTTTCTATTATGTAAGCCTCACAAAGTGACTAAACTGGTCCCTAAAAAGTGGGTTTTTGAAAATTTCTGAAAAATTTCAAGATTTGCTTCTAAACTTCTAAGCCTTGTTAACGTCCCCAAAAAATAAAATGGCATTTACAAAATGATCTATACATGAAGTAGACATACGGGGAATGTAAATTAATAGCTTTTTTTGGCGGTATTACTATGTATTATAGAGGTAGAGAAATTGAAACTTGGAAAATTGCAAATTTTACTAAATTTTTGTTAAATTTGGTGTTTTTTATAAATAAAAATGAATATTTTTTCTCCATTTTACCAGTGTCATAAAGTAAAATATGTGACGAAAAAACTATCTCAGAATGGCCTGGATAAGTAAAAGCGTTTTAAAGTTATTCGCACATAAAGTGACACTGGTCAGATTTCCAAAAAATAGCCTGGTCCGTAAGGTGAAATATGGCTGTGTGCTTAAGGGGTTAAATAGCCCTGAGTGGTGAGTCACATGACGTGGCCGGCGTCACGTGACTCATATTACACAGCCCAACATAGCCGAGCGCTGATTCATCATTATTGCCGCTCAGTTCCCCTGCCGATTGTTGTCTAGTGGAACGCGAGGAGGCATGCGCGGGCGAGTTCTCCCCGCCCCCTGGTCCCCTTGTAGACGAGGACGCCGGCCACGTCCTTGTTCCTGCACGCAGGCAGGATGCCGGCGGCGCTGCAAGGAGGAAGCGCATCGCCGCCTCCCCGTTACAGTATCCCCCCTTCCATGAGGGGCCACCAGACCCATAATTACTGGAGTGGGCTTTTCCGGGTGAGTTAGATGAAATCTTCTAACCAGCCTCGCAGCATGCATCTTACTAGAGACCTCTCTTCAGGACCAAAGCCTTTCCAATGGACCAAATATTGCAGAGAGTTGCAGACCAATAATCTTTCTCGCATCAATAATCCTAGAGATCTTGAATTCTGGTTGACCGGCCACCTCCACTGGTGGTTCTGGTGGTAAAGATTCCTGTGAAGGGAATACAGGCGACACATAATTTTTAAGTAAAGACTTGTGAAAAGCATTATGGATATGAGAGGAGTCGGGTAATCTTAACTTAAAAGATACAGGATTGATAATGCCCACAATCTCATAAGCCCCAATAAACCGTGGTGCAAACTTATTCGAGGGTACCTTCAAAGACAAATTCTTGGTGGACAGCCACACTTTATCACCCAACTCAAAATCTACTCCTTGAGAGAGTTTTTTTTATCTACGTTACTCTTTTGAACCTCCTGGGCTTTTCTCAGGTTCGACTGGACCTGGGCCCAGACTGTGCACGGTTCTCTAGCCATTACATCAGCCTCTGGAATTTGCAAAGAGGACGGCGAAAACGAACTAAATCGCGGATGAAAACCAAGATTACAGTAAAACGGAGACATACCAGTAGATGAATTCACCTGTTTGTTAATGGCGAATTCAGCCAGAGGCAGATGCTTCACCCTCAGCTGTTGGTTATCGGTGACATAACACCTCAAATACTGCTCTGGAGACTGGTTCAAACGTTCAGTTTGACCGTTGGTTTCCGGATCAAAGGCCAAAGAAAAAGAGATGTTACATTTACGACAAAAAGCCCTCCAAAACCTTAAAACAAATTGGACACCTCTATCCGAAACCACATTCTCTGGGATTCTGTGTAAACGTATAACATGATCAACAAACAGGGAAGCCAGAGTCTTGGCATTAGGCAATTTTGACAAAGGGATGAAGTGTACCATTTTCCTAAATCTGTCCACCACCACCGACACAACTGACTTTCCCTCAGAAACCAGTAAGTCGGTGATGAAATCCATAGAAATATGGGACCACGGCCTATTCGGGACCTAGGGGTCTTGGACCTGGCAAAACCTCACATGTGGAAACATATGAGGACATCTCTAGACAAGCTTCTTCCACAGGTAAATTCTTTAATATCAAAAAGGAACAACTCTCCGTATGACAAACCCCCATAGTCAAGGTTACCTCCGGCTCAAAATATTCCACAGTACCGCCCACTAAAGGAGTGGAATCAATAGCTATGATGTGTATAGGGTTAGAAAGAGACAAAATGGGTATTCCTAATGACACTGCGAAATTATGGTCAATAAAGTTAGAGGCGGATCCTGAATCAATGAACGCCTTCCCCGAACCCTTACACGAGTCTAAAGAAATAATCACCGACAACAATACCTTTTCTTTAACTACCTCTGGGAGTACCTTATCCTTCTGATCGGGAGAGAGGAATCTTAGGGCATAGTCGTACCCAGTGATCAGATTCTCTGCAGTAGAAACAGGCACCCCTCTGGCGTCTTAGATCCATCCTGGTCATACCAAGCTGCATTGGCTCTTCTGGATTAATCACAACCTTGGTTCTGAAGGGTGAAGAGTCCGGTTTGACCATCACCTGTGGAAAAGTCAGATGTTCTCCTTGTCTCTCCCTAATGCGTCTGTCAAGTCTAATAGCCAAGGTCATCGTCTGTTCTAAGATGTCAGGGGCAGGATAAATGACCAACATGTCCTTTAATTTTTTCGGAGAGTCAGGTTCTAAACTGACACCTAAGTGCTGGATCATTCCAGCCAGAGGAAACGCACCATTTCCGGAATTGGGTGCAGTAATCCTCAACGGCTCTGTCTCCCTGACAGAGTGACTTTAATTGAGACTCAGCCACAGTCGATTTATCAGGTTCATCATAAAGTACCCCCAAGGCTAAAAAAATGCTTCAACAGAAACTAGGGAAGGAGAGTCCGTGGGGAGACAGAAGGCCCATTCTTGTGGGTCCCCCTGCAGCAAAGAGATAATGATGCCTACTCTTTGCTGTTCGGAACCCGAAGAATAGAGGGCACAAACGAAAATAAAGTTTACAACTTTCTGTAAGTGTAAGAAAAAATTTGCCATCTCCTGAAAAACGATCCGGCAATTTAATGTAAGGTTCAAGGTTCTGAGTGCATAAGGCAGCTATAGGTGGTGTCTGAAGCAACTCCTGATGCTGTAGTCTTTCTCCTAATTCCTGAACCACTTGGGCGGGATTATGTACCTGACCCGTGAGAACCTGCAATGCGTCCATGATATTGGTAGGGCCTGTGATTCTGTCATGGTAGGGAGGGATAAGTGCAGCCCTGATATCCACCTGCACCTCTGTCCCTACCTACTTGCACCTAATTGACGGGGTACAACTTGGCGACAGTCCCTTACATGGATAAGTGCAGGGGCCTAAATACACATACGAATACCGTGGACAAAAGCAAAGGTCAAGCCAGGAGGGCGCGTAAATGCAATAGGAGCTAGCAAGGTCAAGGTCACAAACAAAGCCGAGGTCAGAAGCCAAACGGTCACATCAAGTACAAAAGGAGGTAGCGAAGTCGAGGTCGCAAACAAAGCCAAGGTCAAATCACACACGAGATACACAATCCAAAAGAACGCTAGTGAGGGTAATAAGGAATCAATCAGAGGCGACCTGTGGCCAGTAGGCTGCCTGTTTAAATAGCCCTAAATGGTGAGTGCACATGAAGTGGCCAGCGTCACGTGACTCACATTACACAGCCCAACATAGCCGAGCGCCGATTCATCATTATCGCCGCTCAGTTCCCCTGATGATCCTTGTATAGGGCAGGCATGCTCAACCTGCGGCTCTCCAGCTGTTGCAAAACTACAACTCCCATCATTCCCAGACAGCCTACACCTATCAGCCTGCAGAGGTGCATGGTGGGAGTTGTAGTTGTACAACAGCTGGAGGACCGCAGGTTGAGCGTCCCTGGTCTAGGGGAACGCCGGCCCCACTGAGAAGGCATAGACGGCTGAGTTTTCTCCGACCCCTGGTCCCCTTGGAGACGAGGACGCCGGACACGTACTCGCTCCTGTATGCAGATGGGATGCTGGCGGCGCTGCAAGGAGGAAGCGCGTCGCCGGCTCCCTGTTACAGCATAGTTATAGTAGTATTATATTATAGTATTATAGTAGTTATATTCTTGTACATAGGAGCAGTATTATAGTAGTTATATTCTTGTACATAGGAGTCAGTATTATAGTAGTTATATTCTTGTACATAGGAGCAGTATTATAGTAGTTATATTCTTGTACATAGGAGCAGTATTATAGTAGTTATATTCTTGTACATAGGAGCAGTATTATAGTAGTTATATTCTTGTAAATAGGAGTCAGTATTATAGTAGTTATATTCTTGTACATAGGAGGCAGTATTATAGTAGTTTTATTCTTGTACATAGGAGGCAGTATTATAGTAGTTATATTCTTGTACATAGGAGTAGTATTATAGTAGTTATATTCTTGTACATAGGAGCAGTATTATAGTAGTTATATTCTTGTACATAGGAGCAGTATTATAGTAGTTATATTCTTGTACATAGGAGGCAGTATTATAGTAGTTTTATTCTGGTACATAGGGGGTAGTATTATAGTAGTTATATTTTTGTACATAGGAGGCAGTATCATAGTAGTAATATTCTTGTACATAGTAACAGTATTATAGTAGTTATATTCTGTACATAGAAGGCAGTATTATAGTAGTTATATTCTGTACATAGGAGGCAGTATTATAGTAGTTATATTCTTGTACATAGGAGCGGTATTATAGTAGTTGTATTCTTGTACATAGGGGGAGTATTATAGTAGTTATATTCTTGAACATAAGAGCAGTATGATAGTAGTCATATTCTTTTACATAGGAGACAATATTATAGTAGTTATATTCTTGTACACAAGAGAAGTATTATAGTAGTTATATTCTTGTACATAGGAGGCAGTATTATAGCAGTTATATTCTTGTACATAGGGGGCAGTATTATAGTAGTTATATTCTTGTACATAGGAGCAGTATTATAGTAGTTATATTCTTGTACACAGGAGCAGTATTATAGTAGTTATATTCTTGTACATAGGAGCAGTATTATAGTAGTTATATTCTTGTAAATAGGAGTCAGTATTATAGTAGTTATATTCTTGTACATAGAAGGCAGTATTATAGTAGTTTTATTCTGGTACATAGGGGGTAGTATTATAGTAGTTATATTTTTGTACATAGGAGGCAGTATCATAGTAGTTATATTCTTGTACATAGGAGCGGTATTATAGTAGTTGTATTCTTGTACATAGGGGCAGTATTATAGTAGTTATATTCTTGTACATAAGAGCAGTATGATAGTAGTTATATTCTTTTACATAGGAGACAGTATTATAGTAGCTATATTCTTGTACATAGGAGCAGTATTATAGTAGTTATATTCTTGTACATAGGAGGCAGTATTATAGCAGTTATATTCGTGTACATAGGGGGCAGTATTATAAAAGTTATATTCTTGTACATAGGGGACAGTATTATAGTAGTTATATTCTTGTACATAGGAGACGGGATTCCAGCAGCGATAACATTTTCCAGAAAATTTAATAGGGATACATATTTCTATTAATGTCTATTATGACATAGGATCTGTATATGTGACAACTACTATAATACCGCTCCTATGTACAAGAATATAACTACTATAATACTGCCTCCTATGTACAAGAATAGAATTATTATTAGTCACTTTGTGTTTGTTCTGTAATAGCCCTCCATTGTGCTTTACTTTCTCTCACCGATGGGAATTTAGCTGAAATATGGCAATAAAAATATTTCCTGGTTTCCCCTATTGAGTTTATTTAATTTCAGCTGCCCACACAGTTCTCTCCTCAGCTGCAGACAGAAAGCGGTCTCATGTCCTCCACAGGAAGCCACAATAGTTATATTTATATAGACGGTATATATGTTGTGTAATATAGTTTTCTTTTATGTGCCATTTTTGTTTTCTGTTTTATTTTATCTTCTTCTCGTTTGTTCTGTTGTCAGTTACATGCACAGATACATTTGGGAGCCTTCAGATATCTGCATCTACATGAGAGAAAGATAATCGGTACAATGAATTTAAAATCTCTGTAAATACTCTTCTCGTGTTGCATTCTTTCCCCTTGTACTCCAGTCACATACAGAGCTGCAATCATTTTGTTTTCTGTTACCTGTGAACTAGTAACTAGTGATGAGCGAGCACCAAAGTATTCGGGTGTTCGGGCTGAACACATAGCTATATTCGTGTTCTCGGCCCATTACCCGAATATAATGGAAGTCAATAGGAGACAACCATACACCCCCTGCTCTAAAGTGCATGTCCTGTGAAAAATTACAAGCAAGAGGCACTCCGAAACAGCCTGTATATCACATAAAGGAGGGCCTCATTCACATTGCGGTACAATTGTTCAGGTAGTGGGACTCCTACACTCATAAAGCCTATGCACTAAGTGAAAGGGCTGCCAAAAATTACAAGGAACCGGCACTACAATACACCCTTTATTACACATAAAGGAGAAAAATTATGATTGGTGGCCTTCTGGTGACCCTCAAAAACATTTGGGGCAAGGGCCTGCTGTGATCCTCGAAAATATTATGGGCGAGGGGCTGCTGGTGAGCTGACCCTGTAAAACATTATGGTTGAGGGCCTGCTGGTGAGCTGACCCTGTAAAACATTATAGTTGAAGGCCTGCTGGTGAGCTGACCCTCTAAAACATTATGGTTGAGGGCCTGCTGGTGAGCTGACCCTGTAATACATTATGGTTGAGGGCCTGCTGGTGAGCTGACCCTGTAATACATTATGGTTGAGGGCCTGCTGGTGAGCTGACCCTGTAATACATTATGGTTGAGGGCCTGCTGGTGAGCTGACCCTGTAAAACATTATGGTTGAGGGCCTGCTGGTGTAGTGTACGGGAGTTGTAATGCCCGTCACTACAGAAGGGTCACTTGAGTGCTGTCGTTCCTCTCATCTATGGGGAAGCTGGTATAAGTCCTCTTCATAAAATGCAATGTAATGTAATGCTATGTACTTCCCTGTTACTGTGTTATTGCTATATTCAGGCCTGCTAGGGATTTCATTCCAGCTCTAGTCACTAGAGGGAGCTAGGGAGCCCTAGTTTATATAAGGCCCAGTCAGGGAAGGGGAAGGCAGATTAGGCTGTGTCTGAGTTAAGCACAGGCCATGGGCCTGTGAGAGCAGAGCAGGCCTGGAGCCTGCAGACTAGGAGAGGGCATTGCAGTCCCTGTAACCGGGTTCCAGATCCAAGGAGAAGGTTCCCCTCCTACGTCCATATCTGCAGAAGCAAGAGTCAAGCAGAGGCAATCCCTAGAGCAAGAGGTACTGTAATGTCAGAGGAGGTACGCAGCAAACTGGAGATTCAAGGATATAAGCCAGAAGTAAGGCATTGGGGCCTTGAAGTATAATTGCCAGTCAGGACAAGCCAGGAAGAAAGTAAGGTTCACCTGCAATTCAAAAGTCCTGTTATTTAACCCTCTGTTTACCTTGCTGGATATAAGCCTGCTGTAATTTAGATTGTACCAAAGCCAATTGTCTGCAAAAGAACTGTTTAAGAGAGTGCCTTCTGTATTACCACTGTTTCAGTAAAGTTGGAATTCTGTTTCAAGATACAAGTCTGCACCTCCATTATTCCTACTATAAATACGGTGTGCCACCGTTTACTGGCACTGGCGTCACGAAACATCAGGGACTCAGCCATAGGCACGTTAATCTACAACACCAAGGGCACCTCACATTGCACCTGGCTGTGTCCCTTCAGAACCCAGAGAGTGCCCCAGAGTAACAGCGTGCCGACCTCTCCATCACTGGCATTCCCCAGGTTAGTCCCACACATTGCCCTGACTTGGGGATGCTACACTGGTGAGCTGACTCTCTAAAACATTATGGTTGGAGGCCTGCTGGTGAGCTGACCCTGTAATACATTATGGTTGAGGGCCTGCTGGTGAGCTGACCCTGTAATACATTATGGTTGAGGGCCTGCTGGTGAGCTGACCCTGTAATACATTATGGTTGAGGGCCTGCAATTAAATTCCGCGTGACCGACTGCAATTATGTTCTGAGACTTTCTGAGTCTCTGTGTCTCCTGCTGCGCTAATCTCATCAAGTAGTAGGCGCAGCTTCAGGGCCGGGCGCCCCCTGCGGCTACATTCTGACCGGCTTTTTTCCCCTGTCCCTCACTTGTGACAGCGCGGTGCCGCCGGGTCCCGTACATCCCGCCCATCCCCTCCCCTCCTCCTCAGTCTGCTGCCTTACTGTGTATGCCGCCGCCACTGCCCTCTGCAAAGTTGCACGTCTGCAAGTTCAGGGGGCGTGACAGGAGGCGCCGCGGCGGTGGGAAGGCCTGTAGAGGACTGGACAGTCTGTCACAGCCAGCCCAGCCAGAGCCTCAGAGAGACTGTCAGACTGAGTATAAGTATCCTGCTTGGTGCTGGTGATAAGCAGAGGACTTGGAGCTAGCCTAGTGCACTGTACAGAGCAGTGAGCAGAGGCCTAGCAGCAGCAGGAGGACTGGAGGAGAGTGAAGCCACTGAGCCAGGACCACGCTAGCCCAGCAAGACCAGTCCAGGGAGACAGTGAGAAAAACGGAGGACAGGAGCTGCAGGACACCGCCACTGTCAACTGTCAAGGTGAGTGACATCACACAGCGCAACTGTTGGGTACGGGTAGGCGGTAATGAATGATGACCCTGTGAATCACAACGCAGCTGTTAGGGTAGGTGGTAACAGTGGCATAGCCACAAATGACAGGGTCCCACAGCAAATTTTTGAATGGGCCCCCTCCCCAGTAATTTTTTTCGCAGTCCCTTCCTTTCATGCGGCCCCGATTCCTGTGGCTAGTAAAGATCTCTCTCTCAGACCAGGCCCGGCAGCTGTTCCATCCGTTTCCTACACTGTCTGTACTGCCACTGTATATAATATTCCGTTCAGGGGCCCTGATAAAATATTTTAGACCCCTTTCACATCTGTGTTTTATCTTTCCGTCCTAGAGTTCCGTTCTCGGGCTCTAGGACGGAAAGATACTGATCAGTATTATCCCTATGCATTCTGAATGGAGAGAGATCCGTTCAGGATGCATCAGGATGTCTTCAGTTCAGTACTGACACGTTTTTAGCCGTAGCAAAATCTGCAGCATGCTGCGGATTTTGCTCCGCCAAAAATCCAGAAAGCAAGCCGGAAGGACGGATCCGAAATTAATGCCCATTGAAAGGCATTAATCCGGATCCAGCCTTAAGCTAAACGTTGTTTCGGCGCATCGCCGGATCCGACGTTTTGCTTTTTCTGAATGATTACCATGGCAAATTAATGGATGGCACAGTGTGGGGGCAAATTAATGGATGGCACAGTGTGGGGGCAAATTATTTATTGATGGTACAGTGTGAGGGAAAATTATTTAATGATAGCACCGTCTTTTTGTAACCTGGGTGGGCGAGCGGGGGGGAAGGGGGGGCGCCACAAGATTACCTCGCACAGGGCGCCTGATGACCTAAGGCCAGCCCTGATTATGGTTGATGGCCTGCTGGTGAGCTGACCCTGTAATACATTATGGTTGAGGGCCTGCTGGTGAGCTGACCCTGTAATACATTATGGTTGAGGGCCTGCTGGTGAGCTGACCCTCTAAAACATTATGGTTGAGGGCCTGCTGGTGTGCTGACCCTCTAAAACATTATGGTTGAGGGCCTGCTGGTGAGCTGACCCTGTAAAACATTATGGTTGAGGGCCTGCTGGTGAGCTGACCCTCTAAAACAGTATAGTTGAGGGCCTGCTGGTGAGCTGACCCTGTAAAAAAAACTCCTACACTCATAAAGCCTATGCACTAAGTGAAAGGGCTGCCAAAAATTACAAGGAACCGGAACTGCAATACACCCTTTATTACACATAAAGGAGGGCATCATACACACCCTTGAAAAATTATGATTGGTGGCCTTCTGGTGACCCTCAAAATCATTTGGGGCAAGGTCCTGCTGGTGATCCTCGAAAATATTATGGGCGAGGGGCTGCTGGTGAGCTGACCATGTAAAACATTATGGTTGAGGGCCTGCTGGTTAGCTGACCCTGTAAAACATTATGGTTGAGGGCCTGCTGGTGAGCTAACCCTGTAAAACATTATGGTGTAGAGCCTGCTGGTGAGCTGACCCACTAAAACATTATGGTTGAAGGCCTGCTGGTTAGCTGACCCTCTAAAACATTATGGTTGAGGGCCTTCTGGTGAGCTGACCCTGTAATACATTATGGTTGAGGGCCTGCTGGTGAGCTGACCCTGTAATACATTATGGTTGAGGGCCTGCTGGTGAGCTGACCCTGTAAAACATTATGGTTGGGGGCCTGCTGCTGAGCTGACCCTGTAATACATTATGGTTGAGGGCCTGCTGGTGAGCTGACCCTGTAAAACATTATGGTTGAGGGCCTGCTGGTGAGCTGACCCTGTAATACATTATGGTTGAGGGCCTGCTGGTGAGCTGACCCTGTAAAACATTATGGTTGAGGGCCTGCTGGTGAGCTGACCCTGTAATACATTATGGTTGAGGGCCTGCTGGTGAGCTGACCCTGTAAAACATTATGGTTGAGGGCCTGCTGGTGAGCTGACCCTGTAAAACATTATGGTTGAGGGCCTGCTGGTGAGCTGACCCTGTAATACATTATGGTTGAGGGCCTGCTGGTGAGCTGACCCTGTAAAACATTATGGTTGAGGGTCTGCTGGTGAGCTGACCCTGTAAAACATTATGGTTGAGGGCCTGCTGGTGAGCTGACCCTGTAATACATTATGGTTGAGGGCCTGCTGGTGAGCTGACCCTGTAATACATTATGGTTGAGGGCCTGCAGGTGAGCTGACCCTCTAAAACATTATGGTTGAGGACCTGCTGGTGAGCTGACCCTGTAATACATTATGGTTGAGGGCCTGCTGGTGAGCTGACTCTCTTTAAAAATTGTAGTGGAGGGAATATATACAATCTGGATGAAGAGGAAGAGGAGGAGAAAACAAGATTCAACCATATACACTTTTTTGTAGTGGAAAAGATGCATGGGAATACACTCCAGTAGACTTAGTACATTATAAAAATACATTGAAATTGCCTTTATGTTCATCATCATGAGAAGTCAGGGGCAATCCAGGCCTTGTTCATTTTTATCTGAGTCAACCTGTCAGCATTGTCAGTGGACAAGCGGATACTCTTATCTGTTATAATGCCACCAGCAGCACTAAATACACGCTCAGACAATACGCTGGCGGCAGGGCAGGCCAGCACCTCCAAGGCGTAGAGCGCCAGTTCGTGCCACGTGTCCAGCTTGGACACCAAGTAGTTGTAAGGCACTGAGGGATCCTTTAGGACACTGACACGGTCTGCGATGTATTCCTTCACCATCTTCCAAACCATTTTCCCTCCTTGTGCCACTAGGCCGCACTTCAGGGTAAGGTTGCTGGTGGGGTGTCATCAAAGTGTTGCCCTGCTTTTGTTGGAACTGCTGTGTGTTCCCCTTGTCTACCTTCCTCAGTTGCCTAAGGAAGTACGGAAAATTTTTGAGCAATCTCTTAACAAGTACCTTCTGGTATTGCACCGTTTTACTCGTCCTCTCCACCACAGGAATGAGAGATGAGAAGTTCTCTTTGTAGCGGGGGTCGAGAAGGGTGAACACCCAGTAACCTGTGTTATCTAAAATGCGTATGACGCGAGGGTTGCGGGAAAGGCAGCCTTACGTGAAGTCAGCTATGTGTGCCAGAGTACCAACAGGCAAGATGTCGATGTCAACATCAGGATGACTTTCCATTCCCTTATTCTCCTCCTCCTCTTCTGCCCATCCACGCTGAACAGATGGAATTAAAGTTCCATGGGTACTAGCCTCTGTAGCAGAAGCAGCTGTCTCCAGCTCCTCCTCCTCCTCTTCATGGCCCAATTCGCGCTGAGGAGATGAACTGTGGGTGGTCTGGCTATCACCCTGTGTAATGTTCGCCCCCATTTCCTCGTCTGCAACATTCAGAGCATCCTCCTTAATTGTGACCAGCGATCGTTTGAGTAGACACAGCAGTGGGATGGTTACGCTGATAATAGTGTTATCGCCACTAACCATCTGTGTGGATTCATCAAAGTTTTTTAAAACCTCACAGAGGTCTGGCATCAATGCCCTCTCTTCACCTGTGAATAGTAGCAGTTGACTGGAAAGGCGACGACCATGTTGCAGCAGGTATTCCACAACTGCCCTCTGCTGCTCACAAAGCCTGGCCAACATGTAGAACGTAGAGTTCCAGCGTGTGCTCACGTCGCACAACAGTCGGTAAGCTGGAAGCCGCAAGCGCTGCTGCAACGTTGACAGACCGTCTGAAGCTGCGGACGACTTGCGGAAATGGGCACACACGTGACGCGCCTTCACTAGTAGCTCTGCCAAATTGGGGTAGGTTTTTATAAACCGCTGAACCACTAAGTTTAAGACGTGGGCTAGGCATGGAATGTGTGTCAGGTTGCCTGTTCAAATGCCTGTGTTATTGACATTCAGACGCTACGCTGGGACAGGGAAGTGAATGTTGTTGCTGACGGTTCATGCAAAGGTCCGGGTGCAGGGCGAGGGGCATCTGGGCCTGCGCCTTCGACAGGGGATTGGCCAGCAGTGTGTAACACAGGGGAAGAGGAGGCAGTAGTGTGACCCGCAGACCCAGATTGTGGACCCAGGCGTTCGGCCCACTTATTAGGATGCTTGGATGCCATGTGGCGGATCATGCTGGTGGTGGTAAGGTTGCTAGTGTTCACGCCCCGGCTCACTTTGGTATGGCACAGGTTGCAAACTACCACTCTTTTGCCGTCTGCACTTTCCTCAAAAAAGCGCCATAATGCGGAACACCTACCCCTTGGCAAGGTAAATTTACACATGGGGGTGCTCTGTGTAATGGTTGCAGGCCTGTTTTGTGTGGGCCGACCTCCCTTTTGCAACCCCACTGCCTCTTCCAGACTGTTGTGGTGCTGCCCTCCACTCTGTACTGCTGTCCTCGCTCGGCTTTTCACATTCCCATGTTGGGTCAGTGACCTCATCGTCCACCACCTCCTCTTCCACTTCCTCACTATGCTCATCCTCCTGGCTTGACCAAACCACAACCTCAGTGATTGACAACTGTGTCTCATCATCATCCACCTCGTGAACTAATGATTTCCGTTCACCACCGTCATCTTCTTTAGACTGTGAAGGCTCAAGAGGTTGGGAATCAGGGCACAATATCTCAGGTCACTCTTCAAGCGTGCTTGGCGAGAGAGCCGAACCAATTACTGTCGATGAAAAGAGGTCATGTGAATGTCCGAGTGTGGGATCACTTGTTTGGCCAGACGTGGCATGGTGGGAGGAAGGAGAATCAGAGTGAGGATTCGGTTGACCAGACTCTTGGCTACAGAGACTGGACTTAGTGGAAGAGAGGGTGGTGCTTAACCGACTGGAAGCATTATCTTCTGGAATCCAACCGACCCCCTTTTCGGACTGGTCCGACTTGGACAGTGTTGTCCTGCGCCGCCCAGCTAAGTTGCACATGAAGCTGGGTAAGGTGGATTTTTTTATTTTTTCTGGTGCACTGGAAGTAGGCATAGTTTTATTGTGCCCAGGGCCATGTCCTCTGCTTGCACCATCAGCATCACGCCCACTTCCCCGTCCCTTGTGCTCGCCTTCTTCATATTAATGGTTTTGTCTGTAGATGTGGAGCAGATTGTTTTACTGTCCGCTAAAGACACAGTTTTTGGATGCAGGACAGTATTGGTTACAGAACACCACAGATGTTGGACACTATACTAGGCCCAGATTTATTTGTAATAGAGACAGTGTTTTATGATTCAGGACACTATTGGTTAAAGAGAACACCACAGATTATGGACACTAGATGTGACCCAGATTATTACAGAGTCAGTCTGCGGATGATGTACAGTATGTCACTAATAGTTATAAAATAAAAATATCTTGCTGCTGTGAAACACACACAGTAGCCCTTAAAAGGATTTTGGGTTCTTTGAAAAGCTTTTGGTATTAAGAACCTACCTACACCTTTATTGGCTGCTTAAAACCCGTGAAACGTTCAAGCCGAACAGATATTCGGACGAGCATGCTCGCTCATCACTACTAGTAACAGTTCATACAGTGCAATGTTCTCCTCTGTACATTTGTTTTTGTGTATTGAGTGGAGTTTTGGAAGGAACTCTGGAAAATTTACTAACATTTATGCTTGGAAACAGATGGAAATGTTAGCGAAAAACTTCGCCAGCTCCTGGCGCATGGACTGCCACAGATGTGCCTAATTTATGACAAGGCACATGCCTCATCATAAATTAGACAAATCTTATGGCAGTGTAGGGGGAACTAAGACCGGTAAAAAGGCGGTCTTAGTAAATGTGCCCCACTGAGATCCACCTGGGCTCCTTTTCAGGTAGACCCGGAATGAGAAGCCTCAGCGCCACCTACCTGCCATCCAGCACCACATTCTCTGTGCCCAAAACAGAGGGGAAGTGGATCCATGACAGGGCGTCTGTATCGCTATCCAGTTTACCCAGCCTGTGTTGTACTACAGTACAGTGCTGTAACGCCAGGGACCAACGTGTTACCCTAGCATTATTTCCCTTCTTATGGCTCATCCACTTCAATGGGGGCATGATGTGAGAGAAGCCTAAACTTTCTGCCAAGCAGGTAATACCCCAAGGGCTCCAGTGCCCACGTTTATTGCCAGACATTCTCATTCTACAATAGAGTCGTGTTTCTCACATGAGTAAAAGAGGTTTTCCGGGCCCCAAAATCAAAAAAAAAATTGTGTGCTCCTGACACCCCTCACCATACATATATATGCCTCCAATACCTGGTCTGTGCTTTCTTTCCCCCTGTCTGGGCATCAGACTATCTTGGCTGTTTACATTCAGAGCTTCCTGTTTACATGACTGTTCTGCAGATTGATGAGTCATAGGCTGGCCCCGCCCCCGCACTGATCAGTCTGCATGCAGGTGCTCCACCCACTCCACCTCCTGTGGCCATGCTAGTACACCCATACATGAGTCTTTCTCTTAGTTTTCAAATACCATCACTGACCGTCCACAGGCTCTTCCCTCACCATTTCCAGAGTGCAATAAGGAGCTTGAATCAGCACTCACATCCAAACACGTCTGTATCTAATCCTATCATGTATGATACAGCCTGCTGTACCTCATACGTAGCCTAGTGTGTAATATTGCCTGTTGAACTGTGTAGCTAATCCTATGTTGTATGATACTGTCTGTTCTGGTGTGTATCTAAGCTCATCATGTCACATACTGTCTGCTGTGCCTCTGCCTGTATATCTATCATCTGCTGTCCCTATATCAAATCCTATCATGTGTGATACTGCCTGCGGAGCTGTATATCTAATCCTATCATGTGTGATACTACCTGCGGAGCTGTGTATCTAATCCTATCATGTGTGATACTACCTGCTGAGCTGTGTATCTAATCCTATCATGTATTATACTGCCTGCTGAGCTGTGTATCTAATCCTATCATGTACTGTCTGTTCTGGTGTGTATCTAAGCTCATCATGTCACATACTGTCTGCTGTGCCTCTGCCTGTATATCTATCATCTGCTGTCCCTATATCAAATCCTATCATGTGTGATACTGCCTGCTGATCGGTGTATCTAATCCTATCATGTGTGGTACTATAATTGGCATGTTTCATACTGAGCCCACATAACAGTGACATCCACAGCGCTCCCATAACAGTGACATCCACAGTGCCCCCATAACAGTGACATCCACAGATCCCCCATAACAGTGACATCCACAGTGCCCCCATAACAGTGACATCCACAGTGCCCCCATAACAGTGTCATCCACAGATCCCCCATAACAGTGACATCCACAGATCCCCCATAACAGTGACATCCACAGCGCCCCCATAACAGTGACATCCACAGTGCTCCCATAACAGTGACATCCACAGTGCCCCCATAACAGTGACATCCACAGTGCCCCATAACAGTGACATCCATAGTGCCCCCATAACAGTGACATCCACAGATCCCCCATAACAGTGACATCCACAGTGCCCCCATAACAGTGTCATCCACAGATCCCCATAACAGTGACATCCACAGTGCCCCCATAACAGTGACATCCACAGATCCCCCATAATAGTGACATCCACAGTGCCCCCATAACAGTGACATCCACAGTGCCCCTATAACAGTGACATCCACAGTGCCCCCATACCAGTAACATCCACAGATCCCCCATAACAGTGTCATCCACAGATCCCCCATAACAGTGCCATCCACAGTGCTCCCATAACAGTGACATCCATAGTGTCCCCATAACAGTGACATCCACAGTGCCCCCATAACAGTGACATCCACAGTGCCCCCATAACAGTGACATCCACAGTGCCCCCATAACAGTGACATCCACAGTGCCCCCATAACAGTGACATCCACAGTGCCCCCATAACAGTGACATCCACAGTGCCCCCATAACAGTGACATCCACAGTGCCCTCATAACAGTGACATCCACAGTGCCCCCATAACAGTGACATCCACAGTGCCCCCATAACAGTGACATCCACAGTGCCCCCAGGGCCATCCACAGTAATCCCACTGACATCCAAAGTGCGCCCAAATTCCATCCACAGTACCCACTGTGCCATCCACTGTGTCCCGCAAGTGCCATCTAGAGTGCCTCCCTTGTCATCGACAGTTCCCCCAGTGACAGCACAGAGGCTGATGGCTATGCAGCGATTCATACACAGCGCTTACATTGCCCTGTGTATGAGTCAGAACAGGCTTCACACAGACGCCTGTACACTGAATAGATGACCGGTGGTCCCAGGGCATGCGCTCTAGTGTGCAGACGTTGGGTCCAAGAAAGGCCAGCAGGAGGTGGTGATGTCAATGATGAAGCAGAGTCTCCTGCAGAAGAGAGGAAGAGAAGACGACGAGGGACCGGAAGACATGGAAGCGCTGCTGGAGAGATCACGTGACTGACCGTGAAGGCGATCCAGGAAACTCTGCTGCTGCTGGGGGTAAGTATGACTGTCTTCATCTTCTTTCCAGAGTTTATATTCCGGCCCTAATTTTTTAGGTTTGGCCAGAGAACCCCTTTAGGTTTTCTGCTCCAATAGGGTAAGCCTATATACTATAGGAAAAAGCACCAGCCCGTATGCGCTCCCATGGTCCTGGCTACCAGAGAGGCCAGAGCATTTTTCTATAGCGGGCAAACACGACCACCGCTGATGGATTACCGGGTGGTCGTAACTATGGAAAAGAGCAGTGTATAATGTGATGGAAAAATGTATCCAGATTTTTTTTTTAAATAACGGCAAAAAAGGGTACAAAACATCCTACACGATATGATATGTAAATATGTGGATGTCCATGGCTACATTTATAAAATCACAGAAAATAATGCACTAGAACAATAGATGCAAACATAACATATGGACTAAGCCCTCACTCTAATGATAAAATCTGAGCCAATATATTCTGATCAAAACACATCTGTGCCCACCTACCCAGCGCCAAGGTGGTCTCAGGTCAGGCAGATCCTACTCTATACCTACCTATACCGTTATGCATTTATATTCAGGAGCGCAGACCCTGCGCATATACAGACCTCTGTGTGCATCAGCAACCAATGAGGAGAGGGGCACACACACACCTAGATGTACTACCCAATCAAGGTCGCCTATTAGATAGGTGGGGCAAAAGTGCACATGAATGCTACTCCAAGAATAGAAGCGCATTCACACTTGAAGGTGCCACTCCTTCAAGATAAATAAGGAGACCTAACATTAGGGTTTGCCCTGAGGGAATTAAAGGGGTTGTCCGGGTGCAGAGCTGAAACCGGACATATCCCCATTTTCACCCAGGCAGCCCCCCTGACTTGAGAATCGGAGCAGTTCATGCTCCGATGCTCTCCTTTGCCCTGCGCTGAATTGCGCAGGGAAAAGGCATTTTCTAAAGTTCCGGTGATGTACCAGGCTTGCCATAGGGCTGGCAGAAAGCCCGGTGATGTCACCGGCACTGATGGACGGGCTTTAGCTGGGCTTAGATGTATTTTGATCAAAATGTATTGACCAAGTGTCTCAGTTTTTATCAAGAGTGAGGGCTTACTCCATATGTTATGCTTGCATCTATTATTATAGTGCATTATTTTCTGTGATTTTGTAAATGTAGCCATATACGGTACATCCGCGCATTTAATACCATATTGTGCAGGATGGTTTATATATAGTTTTTTCTGTGATTTGTTTAGCGCTGCCCTAGCCTGTAAAATGGCTAGGGCAGCGCTAAAGCCCGCCCATCAGAGCCGGTGTCGTCACCGAACACACTACTGGGGGGAAGCCTCCGCCCGGCAATGTGTTATTGTAAATAAAAGAGCCCTTGCCCTGTGCGATCCAGCGCAGGGCAAGGGAGCGCATCGGAGCATGAGATGTTCTGATGCTAATATTGGGGGGGCTGCCTGGGTGAAATTATGGGTATGTCCGGGTTCAGCTCCTCAAGGTTGGAGGCATATCGCTCAGATATGACACCAGTGCCTGATAGCTCCAGGGCCCCCCTCTGGGACCCGCAGCTGTCTCTAAAATGGAGCTCGCACAGTAAAGGAGACCATGCATGCGTGGCCATCCTCCATTCATTTCTATGGGACGGAAATTTTCTGTCAGCCCCATAGAAGTGAATAGAGCCGTCGCTTCGCTTGCACAGTGACTTCTGAACGTAGCAGAGCAGGCCGCTCAACTATTTTCAGCACTTCAATAGAAATGAATGGAGGGCACCTGCCAACTGCGTATGTCCTTGCGGGGACGGGCACTGTGCAACTTATCTAGCCAGTCCCTGCCTGCTGCACTGGTCCCGCTGCTCCTATTCCACTGACAGTGGCTTCTGCAGGCTGCGGCCTGCTGCTCTCCGGAAGGCCTCCAGGCCTTACCTTAGGGGGCATGCTTACTTTCTCAGCTTCTTTAAGGGCCAGCACACGTATCCAAATGAATTCCCTACGGCTGGCCTTTCCCCAGTGGCAGGGTGCTCGAGCTTTAGGTTTCTTAGTCTCTAGTAACTAGCAAAGGTGTATACTCTGTCTGACTACCCATGTTCCGCCTGACTACCGACTCTGACTTCTGCATTCCAAGCTCATCAGATCCACTGTGCAGGCGCTGCCGGCAGGACATAGGGCTGAATAAGATGTCTAGAACTGTCTCTCAAAGAGGAAGGGACAGTAGAGAGAGTACAGGGTATGTTGCTCTAGAGGTTCTCCCAGTGCTATGGCCAACCCCCTGGTGCTCCAAATAGGTAATTTTCATAAATATAAAAATGAATAAATCTCAACAACTATTAACCCTATAGAGACAGGATAATATATTGTTTTACTCAGCATGATCAATAGGGTCTATCCTACTGATATATGCTCCTTAAAGTGTTAAATGACTATGGGCCACTGAGTTAAGGGTGGGTTCACACTGGCGTTATGGTTTCCGTTATGGCCTTCCATTATAACGGAACATAACGGAATCCATAAGACGAAAGGACGGATCCGTTCTTTTGCCCATAGACTTCTATTATGACAGAATGCAAAATGGAAGCCTTTAAAAGGCATTCCGTTTGATTTCTGTCACAATACAAGTCTATGGGAAAGCATAAAGGGACCCAGACGCATCCGTTATGCTTTCCCATAGACTTCTATTATGACAGAAAGCAAACGGAATGCCTTTTAAAGGCTTCCGTTTTGCATTCTGTCTGGGCATTCCGTTATTTTCCGTTATAACCATGTTATGACGGAAAGCAATAACGGAATCCCTAACGCTAGTATGAACTCACCCTAACACTGACAAAATACACGACTCGAACAGGTTTTGGGAATAAGAACTGGCATCAAAGTGTACAGACCCTTTTAATGGTGTAAGTCAGGGATGCCCAACCTGTGGCCCTCCAGCTGTTGCAAAACTATAACTCCCAGCATGCCTGAACAGCCTACAGCTATCAGCCTCCAGCAGGGCATGATAGGAGTTGCTGCTGGAGGGCCGCAGGTTAAGCATCCCAGGTCTAAGGGCCTGGGGTTTTTAAAGGGTTAAATTAATTTGGACCACTGATCTCACACTGTCAACATACAGAGGGCGATGTCCCGTATCAAATTCAGTTGAGTTTAGCCCGGCCCGAACAGGTTCTGGGCACAAGAACTGACATCAAAGTGGACACTGAGGCGACTGGCAGCAGCGGTCACGGGACCAAGCTGTTTTCTGGTCCTGTGGGAACCGAGCAGCAGAGCAACTGCGGACAGGTAAGTAGGCTTTACATATCACGTGGATGAGGAACCAACCTCCGCGTGGTTGCCATCCTCGGGTTGGGTCTGTTTGCAGGATGTGCTCTCATTGAGTTTTGAAAGTTGAAATTGCAAAAAACAAGATGGCTTGGAGCAAGGTGGGGGGAGGGGGCAATGTGTCTTCACCGGAGCACCGGTTCTAGATCCGTAGCTAGGAACGTAGGGCACGAAGGATCAGTGATGTAGAGGAATGGCGCTAGTGACATCACCGTACCCGAAGTGACGTCCTTATTGAATGCAGGACACTTCTATTCAAGGGCTAATAAAGAAAGGGCTAGAAAGAACGTAGTCCCTCCAAGGACAACCACTAGGACCCTTAATCATTGCCCAGTAGCTGTAAAGATCTAGTCCAGTGTACAGAGCCAGTCACTTGCAGTACCACTTGTCACCACCATCAGGTGAATTCCATAGACAGCAATGCAACAGCGCCCCCAAATGTATTGGGAACAGAAGATCCCCAGGAAACAAAGGCCTCTTGTCTATAAACTGCGTCTGCTTTAAATAATTCAGACCAAGTCACTGAAAAGGTGAACTAGCAGCGTGCAGTGTGAGCGAGGCCGCCCCCTACATGAAGGCTGGCAAATTATCATCGAGGGGCATACAGAGACAACTGCCGGTGCCCATCACCCCATCCCTGTACTCAGCAGCAGCCATCATAGAGAGCGGCGTGATAAAGAGAACTCCCTGCTGACCTCTGCCCCCTGGGCGCTCCAGTTGCCATGGCAACCACCTGTGATAAATGGCGCAAAGACCTCGGCACTGGAAAGAGATACAAATGTATCTTATGTTCTGATAGAAGAAAGTAACATTGTGTCTGCATGTTTTCTTTCCCAGATAGATAAAAAATACTAAAAATGAGGCAGCAAAATCCCAAATGTGGCGAATGGGCGGTGGATCCGTTTATCCCCAAATTCACCACATCTGGAGCGCTGCCTCCTATAGTGGATACTGACTATTGGCCTGAAGGGACCCGAGTGTCACCTTATAGACCGTGGTGCGGCTTCTTTATCTAGATAGATAGATATAAGATAGATGGATAGATAGATAGATAGATAGAGAGATAGATAGGAGATAGATAGATCGATAGATAGATAGATATGAGATAGATGGATAGATAGATAGATAATATGACATAGATTGATAGATAGATAGATAGATAGATAGATAGATAGATAGATAGATACATAAAGAAGAAAGAAAGAAGATACCAACTAGATAGAGATAGATAGATAGATAGATATTAGATAGATAGATATATATGAGATAGATAGATAGATAGATAGAAGATAGATAGATGGATAGATAATATGACATATATGACATAGATAGATAGATAGATAGATAGATAGATAGATAGATAGATATTAGATAGATAGATAGATAGATAATATGATATAGATAGATAGATAGATAGAAGATAGATAGATGGATAGATAATATGATATAGATAGATAGATAGATAGATAGATAGATAGATAGATATGAGATAATTTAACAAGTTTTTATATGAACATAGGCTGGTGGAGGTGCTGTACATTGAATATATGTATGTAGTGCAGTAAATCTACTGTATTATGTGCCACTTGTGCAGGGGGTGGGAGACTAGGGGCCCACCTTTCTCAGGGGCCCACCGGAGGATTCCCCTGTACCCCTGAGGGCCAGTCTGAGCCTGGATATGAGATAGATAGATAAATAGATAGATAGATATGAGATAGATAGAGAGATAGATAGATACAAGATAGATAGATAGATAGATAGATAGATAGATAGAGATAGATAGATAATAGATAGAGAGATAGATAGATAGATAGATAGATAGATAGATAGATAAGATAGCTAGATAGATAGATAGATAGATAAGATAGATAGATAGATAGATAGTAGATAGATAAATGATAGATAGATAGATCGATAAATATAGATAGATAGATAGATCGATAAATATGACATGATAGATAGATAGATAGATAGATAGATAGATAAGATAGATAGATAGATAGATAGATAGATATTTTTGAGATTTGTCCTTTGCTGTTCTCATCTGTCAGGGAATGCTGAGAGTAGTAGTCTGATATCAGCCAAGGTTTGCAATCATTGCTATGAACTATATCAAATCCTCTTCTCCGGTGACTCTTTATAATGTCATTTGATTGATTCACATTAAATCGCTATCAGCGGCCGCTGACTGTGTGGTCGGTCTTGAACTACAAGTCTCAGCATCCCCTGACTGCAGCAGAGCAGACCCCAGAACTGTCTGATAGTAGCGGAAGGACATGACTATAAAGTGACGGATTTGACTTGCGAGCTAGAAACAATCAGTAAGACTGGATTTCTCCTTATTTTATTGATTTGCAGTCATTTCTCAGCAAGCATTACATTGTACAGGTAGGAAACCATGAAAACGTGACGGATGGTGAGGAGCGAGAACAAGCTTCATACCCTCAATGACACAACAACAAACATCCTCGTATAGATTCTTCACAGGTCTCGGGTGAACATGGCGCGACCACTTTCTACGTTACCACACGGGGCAGGATACTGGGAAATCTAAAGTTTATTGCCCGTAACGTTCTTCAGCTAATATTTTGCCCTTTTGGGCATGGGCATGGCAAAGTCATAATGCTCTAAGCCTCTGTCTAGAGAGATTGATACAACTCTGTCCCCTGCAGCCACCACTAGAGGGAGCTCACCGCATACTGATTTTACATTGATCTCAATAATAACACTGTATTCAGTGAGCTCCCTCTAGTGGTGGCTGCAGGTACACAGCGTTTTATCATGGATCTATGCCTAGGAAAGGGGATTTGGACCTCTGTATCTGCTCTGACCGCTATAACGGTATAATAAGTAACGAACCAGCAAAGGATGATGGACTTAGTAATATAACTTGGCGTTCAAAGGTCCACAGATTTGAGATTCAGTGGTAAAAAATGCCCTGTTCTTTTGAAGGCGCTCATTAAAGGGGTCTTTTACATTGATAACCTGTCCTCAGGATAAGCCATTAATATCTGATCAGAGGGGGTCCGACTCCTAGTAACCCCCCAATAAGCATGTGGCACTTTGGTGAGCGCCACCTCCTCCGTGCTGTGCTTAGGTCATGTGACCGGTGAACGTGATGTCACACACCTAGGAGCGCAACGGTCTATTCAAATAGCTGATCGGTGGGGGTGCCGGGAGTTGGACCCCCACGGATCAGACATGGATAGCCTATCCTGAAGATAGGCCATCCATATGAAAATCTTGGAAACCCCCTTTACCCTGGGTTCAGACCTGAGTGTTCTAAAAACGCGCGTTTTAGTCACGCGTATTTCAGCGCGTTTTTGCAAATAGGAAACGCGCGTTCTTGTGATTGACTACTGTGGTGTCAATCACAAAACGCGCGACAAACGCCCCAAAAAAAGCTCAAGTACTTGTTTATGCGTCGGGCGTTTTACAGCGCGTTTAAACGCGCTGTAAAACGCTCAAGTGAGAACCAGGGCCATAGGAAAGCATTGGTTTTCATGTGTTGAGCGTTTTACAGCGCGTTGAAATTGCTGTAAAACGCTCAGGTGTGAACTTAGGGAGTTAAGGAATTGATATCTAAGTTCATTAAAGGTGAAGCCCCAACCCTTAAAGGGGATTTGTTACCTGTCTCCTAGAATTACCTTTAGTCGATAAATCCTAAATTAATAAAAAGTTTTGGCTGAAAAAGCACAGAAAACATCACCGGGGCCCCTCTTCCTGCCTTTTTTTGCAGTATACCCTGAAGCCCCTTCTGCCCTCTTCTTCTACTTCCTGCTGTTCGAGTGGGAGGGGCCTAAAACAGGTCAAGATGGAACTTCCTGTGACCACAGGAAGTGATCACCCAGGCAGGAAGATAAGTGGCAACTACCAATCCATCAATCCATTATGATCAGTGATATGTATGTTCTGTAGCTCATGGGAAATTCCTTAAAATTTCATGTGGAAAAATTCCAGAAAATGAAAAAAAAATGTATCAATCTGGGTTTCTATGGTTACGCCTGTGCAAAATAATCAGTATTCTATTTCCATTACAGAAAGTATAGAAGTCTATGGGAGTCTGGAGACTCTGACCTAAGAGCTTGCACTCTAATTCAGCGGTCCGTTTTTTCGTGGGCTACATTGTTTCCGATGTTATTTTTTTTTTTTCCATGGTTGATTATGAAATCTACTGAAAACCTGAAACTAGTGGGAATTTCTTTCCCTGGGCATCCTGCACCCCCACCCCCACCCCACGATATAAATGCCTTTACCTGTTCACCCTCGGTCCTACCACATTGACGCTAACTAGGGACTTCCAACCACTGGTCACGTTACACCACACAGAAGAGTATAGGGGCATGACAGGCGGTCACGTGGAGCAGTACATTCTCTGGATAGCACCGTGAACACGTATCGATTCGGATCAGTCTCACGTAAGAATTGCGGACCTTACACAAGTCAAAAAAACAAAAACAAAAAATATATATATATTTAAGAACTTGGGTCGGGTGCGTTTCGAGTGTGGCGGGAGTGAGAGGACGCCGAGTCTAGGATACAATCAGAAAGCATAAGCCGTTTCATAGTCGCTAACGTTATCTGTGGCCTCAGTGGTAAAAATAAGACAATAATAACCATATTTATCATATAACAAGTGCTTTGTCGTTTCTGAAATTTACTCTTTCGCTTCGGCCAGTTTATTGTTCATCTCTTTGCTCTTCTCCTTGTCTTCGGGTTTGGCGGGGGTGGAGGAGGCGGTCTCGGGGGCCTTCTTTTTGGAGGCTCGGCCGGGGGTGATCTGCTTGTCTTTGGCCTTTTTCACCGGTTTATGGCTTGGGGTGGTTGTCTTTTTTGGTTTGGAAGGCTGGACGCTGGACTTCTCCACCTGGATGGAGACAGACGCACAAAAAACACGGAGGGAGGGGGGACACGGACACGAAAGAGGCAGGAAGCAGAAGTTTAGAAAAACTTGAAAAAAAATGCAAAAAGTTAAGTCATGCTGGTTATTTTTACATAGTTTGGGCGGCGGCACACAAGGGGCTTCTATGCTGACCGTTCCTTACCAGTTTCAAGATACAATCTGACTCCTGACTCATGGCCTTGATACAAGGTATCTAGGCGATTATACACAGCAATCTACATGAACAAGTTAAGCTGCAGTATAAAGCATGGAACAGAACCGCGGCCAGAACATTTGATGAGAGAGTCTCCAAAAGACCGTGCAATCAAGCTGTAATCACTGATGATAAGTGTGCCTAATGGAGAAGAGCCGCAGTATAAGGGCTCATTCACACGACCATGGTTTGTTTCCGCATTTTTCTGCGGCTCGGGTGCGGACCCATTCACTTCAATGGGGCCGCAAAAGATGCGGACAGCACACCGTATGCTGTCCGCATCCGTTGCTCCGTTCCATGGCCCCACAATAATTATGAGTCATGTCCTATTCTTGTCCGTTTTGCGGACAAAAATAGGCATTTCTGTAAAGGGCTGCCCGTTCCGTTCTGCAAATTGCCGAAGGCACACGGGCGGCCTCCGTGTTTTGCGGATTCGCAATCTGCAGACCGCAGAACACGGCACGTTCGTGTGAACAAGTTCCAAGGCTGTATCTAACGGAGCAGAGCTGTAGTGTACAGCATAAGGCCTCATGCACACGACCGTATGTATTTTGCGGTCCGCAAAAAATGGATCCGCAAAAAATACAATTGACGTCCGTGTGCATTCCGTATTTTGCGGAACGGAACAGCTGGCCCCTAATTGAACAGTACTATCCTTGTCCATAATGTGGACAATAATAGGACATGTTCTATTTTTTGTGGAACGGACACAAGGAAACGGAATGCACACGGAGTAACTTCCTTTTTTTTGTGGACCCATTGAAATGAATGGTTCCGTACACGGTCTGCAAAAAAAACGAACGGACATGGAAAGAATATACGGTCGTGTGCATGAGGCCTAAGAAGGTACAGAGCAGTGGCCTGAGCCTTTAAAGGGCACCTGTCAGCAGTTCTGTCCCTGTGACACCGGCTGACCTGTTACATGTGCGCTTGGCAGCTGAAGGCATCTGTGTTGGTCCCATGATCATAAGTGCCCGCATTACAGAGAAAAATTATGTTTTAATATATGCAAATGAGCCTCTAGGAGCAATGGGGGCGTTACCGTTACACCTAGAGGCTCTGCTCTCTCTGCAGCTGCCCCACCCTCTGTACTTTGATTGACTTTAGGAGAAGTCAGGGCTAGGTGTGATGATGTTTTCATTGCCTGGCCCTGTTAATCAACGTGTAGAGGGCGTGGCAGTTGCAGAGAGAGCAGAGCCTCTAGGTGTAATGGTAACGCCCCCGTTGCTCCTAGAGGCTCATTTGCATATATTAAAACATCATTTTTCTCAGCAATGCGGACACATAGGAACATGGGACCAACACAGACGCCTTCAGCTGCCAAGTGCACATGTAACAGGTCAGACGGTGTCATAGGTACAGAACTGCTGAGAGACGCCATTAATAAGATAAGAGGTGGATTTAAAATACTTTAGACTTCAACAGACGATTATAACTGTGACTTGATGAACAGTGCTGCAGTGTACAGCATGGTGGGTGTGGGGGCAGAGCAGCACCTTGAGCCTTTGATTAGACAGGAGATACATTTCAGACTACCCCAAACTGTAATAGGCAATGTGGCTTAGGCCTCATGCACACGACCGTTTTTTTATGCTGTCCGCAAAAAGGGGTTCCGGACACGGAATCAAACGGAGCAACGGACACGGAATCAAACAACGGTCGTGTGCATGAGGCCTAAGTTGAAGTAACTGAACATAGCCGAGCCCTAATGGTGCAGTGCTGCAGTGTATATCATAGGGGAAGACAGAGCAGACGGAGCAGACTATAGATAATACAGCTGAGCCACTATCCCTGGTCGTGCCGAATGGAGCAGTGCTGCTATGTAGAGCATAGGGACTTATAGAAACACTGGCCGAGCCCCTAATGAGACAGATTTCAGACTTCCTCAGACCTTGATAGACAATGCGGTTGGAGGGATTGATCATATCCTTGTCCTGTGACACTGCATAGACCTTCATCAAGAATATGAGGGAATATCAGAGTTCTGCCCCCAGTAAAGCACCCGTGCAGACTGACCCTGGAAGAGATAAGAATGAGCCCACCCCAGGCGCCATGATGGAGCCGGGTGGCCCCTCTTAGCTCAGGCGCTTCCACTGTCCCTGCAGAAGTATGAAACACACTGTGGTAACAATGTGAAACTGGAGCAAATGCCGCACCCAAGAAGCATGCCCCAAACCAACAACAGGATACAGGTGTCACCACCAGCGCACAGCGCAGCACCGTCATCAGGGCTCCGACCAGCCCCGCACAGAGCTCATATCGGTGTTATAGAGGAATGAATCCTTCAACCCCCCCCCCCCCCCCGCAAGGTAACATGAACACTCAGCAAAGATAGCTCATATCATAATTCATAGCTAGTCTACACCTAGAGCTGTACTCACTATTCTGCTGGTGCAGTCACTGTGTACATACATTACTTATCCTGTACTGATCCTGAGTTACATCCTGTATTATACTCCAGAGCAGCACTCACTATTCTGCTGGTGCAGTCACTGTGTACATACATTACTTATCCTGTACTGATCCTGAGTTGCATCCTGTATTATACTCCAGAGCTGCACTCACTATTCTGCTGGTGCAGTCACAGTGTACATACATTACTTATCCTGTACTGATCCTGAGTTACATCCTGTATTATACTCCAGAGCTGCACTCACTATTCTGCTGGTGCAGTCACTGTGTACATACATTACTTATCCTGTACTGATCCTGAGTTACATCCTGTATTATACTCCAGAGCAGCACTCACTATTCTGCTGGTGCAGTCACTGTGTACATACATTACTTATCCTGTACTGATCCTGAGTTACATGCTGTATTATACTCCAGAGCTGCACTCACTATTCTGCTGGTGCAGTCACTGCGTACATACATTACATTACTTATCCTGTACTGATCCTGAGTTACATCCTGTATTATACTCCAGAGCTGCACTCACTATTCTGCTGGTGGAGTCACTGTGTACATACATTACATTACTTATCCTGTACTGATCCTGAGTTACATCCTGTGTTATACTCCCGAGCTGCACTCACTATTCTGCTGGTGCAGTCACTGTGTACATACATTACTTATCCTGTACTGATCCTGAGTTACATCCTGTATTATACTCCAGAGCTGCACTCACTATTCTGCTAGTGCAGTCACTGTGTACATACATTACATTACTTATCCTGTACTGATCCTGGGTTACATCCTGTATTATACTCCAGAGCTGCACTCACTATTCTGCTGGTGGAGTCACTGTGTACATACATTACTTATCCTGTACTGATCCTGAGTTACATCCTGTATTATACTCCAGAGCTGCACTCACTATTCTGCTGGTGGAGTCACTGTGTACATACATTACATTACTTATCCTGTACCGATCCTGAGTTACATCCTGTATTATACTCCAGAGCTGCACTCACTATTCTGCTGGTGCAGTCACTGTGTACATACATTACATTACTTATCCTGTACTGATCCTGGGTTACATCCTGTATTATACCCAGAGCTGCACTCACTATTCTGCTGGTGCAGTCACTGTGTACATACATTACTTATCCTGTACTGATCCTGAGTTACATCCTGTATTATACTCCAGAGCTGCACTCACTATTCTGCTGGTGCAGTCACTGTGTACATACATTACATTACTTATCCTGTACTGATCCTGAGTTACATCCTGTATTATACTCCAGAGCTGCACTCACTATTCTGCTGGTGCAGTCACTGTGTACATACATACATTACTTATCCTGTACTGATCCTGGAGTTACATCCTGTATTATACTCCAGAGCTGCACTCACTATTCTGCTGGTGCAGTCACTGTATACATACATTACTTATCCTGTACTGATCCTGAGTTACATCCTGTATTATACTCCAGAGCTGCACTCACTATTCTGCTGGTGCAGTCACTGTGTACATACATTACATTACTTATCCTGTACTGATCCTGAGTTACATCCTGTATTATACTCCAGAGCTGCACTCACTATTCTGCTGGTGCAGTCACTGTGTACATACATTACTTATCCTGTACTGATCCTGAGTTACATCCTGTATTATACTCCAGAGCTGCACTCACTATTCTGCTGGTGCAGTCACTGTGTACATACATTACATTACTTATCCTGTACTGATCCTGAGTTACATGCTGTATTATACTCCAGAGCTGCACTCACTATTCTGCTTGTGCAGTCACTGTGTACATACATTACATTACTTATCTTGTACTGATCCTGAGTTACATCCTGTATTATCCTCCAGAGCTGCACTCACTATTCTGCTTGTGCAGTCACTGTGTACATACATTACTTGTCCTGTACTGATCCTGAGTTAAGCCTCATTCACACGTCCGTGCTTGAATCTGTGAGCAGGTGGTCAGTGTTGCGTCCGTGGAGGATCTGTGTTTCACGGACACTGAACAGCTGAAAAATCATTCTCAAAGCATCTCTCCTAATGATCCGTGAAACACTGATGGCATCCATGTTGCATCCGTGATTTTCACGGACTCATTGACTATAATGGGTGTGAGGGATCCGGGAATACGGACCAAGATAAGACACGCATCCGTGCTGAAAACACTGATGTGTGAATACACACATTCAATACTTAATACATCAGGGTAATGATTTGCTGTTTTTGTTGTCTGTCAGTTGCCTCTTAGCTTTGTCCTCTGGGGAACGGCAAAGTGACTCCAGCAGCTCAGGCTGCTCTGTTCTTCCCCCATGCTTTTCACTGCAGCTCTGCTTGTTCAGATTGGTTCCTGTGTATAAGCAGGAGGTTGCTGCACACAGAGATGATTTCTATTACAGTAAAGACTCAGAATCATCATAAATTACTGGCAACAAAAACTTCCAGTGAGAAAAAGAACATTTTCAGGTATTTAACCCCCCGCTGACTGATCCAAGCAGACACAATATCGGTGAAGTGCGTGGACGCTCTGGTTGCTCATTGGCTCCTATATTAACCCAGTCTATAATATTACGGGAGCGTTATAAGAGGAGCAGCTGGGAGCAGTCACTGGGGATAGGTGACATAAAGCAGGTATCATGGGGATAGCCCTCTAGACAGCTTCTGTAATCCTGGACCTGGCCGATAACAGGGAATAATAGTGCGTATTCAGCTGCCTAGCAAAATGAAGAACAGATAGTCTGATGAAGTAATATCGCTTTGAGGCCAAAAAAAAAAAAAATCTGGAATCTGGATATTAAGGGGTTAAAACATCTTACATGACTAATGATTGAGGACAAGTCACTGTATGTGGTGAGAAGGTGTCAGACCCCGGTGGCGGCGGTGGCGCCCCTCTGTGGCTCCTGCGCCCCATGTGACTATTGTGCTTTCCTCCCACCATTAAACATGTAATAGCAGTGGTGTGGCCGCTCCCGCTGACAAGCCGCACTTTCCCACTTTCCATATAATTACACCTTACTGCAGGATCTGCTCGTCATTTTTTGGTATCGTGATGTTCTACATATGTAGCAGAGCTGAGTTTATTGTTTAAATGAACATTCCAGACAAGGCGTATACACTATGCCGTGCCTAGTGCGACAGCTGTAAGGGATGGTGCATGACACAAGACCAGACCGTGTACTATGCATAACATAGCTGCATTATGTTTGACAAACTCTTCCCTGCTACACCTGACTAATGTAGCACTGCTGCATCAATAAAGTCAGCACTGCTGTACCTGGTAAACCGAACGCTACTGTATATGGCGAAGCCAGCAATTCTACATTGAGGAACTCATCAGGCATCACAAGCTAAGCCCTTCTACAATTGACAAACTCATTACTGCTACATATGTTAACTTTAAATCAGGCACCCTATGGTTTGTTACATTTGATGAACTCAGCCCTGCTACATTTGATAAGGGAAAATCCCTTACATCTGATAAAGTCATCTCTATTGCGTGTGATATACAGTAGGCAGTTCTGTAACACTTGAAACTTCAGCACTGCTGCATCTGACAAACTCAGCTCAACTATATCTGACAAACTCAGCACTGCTATATCTGATAAGACTTGCTCAACTTCATTTGATAAGCTCAGCACTCCTAAGGGTACGTTCACACGACGACAATTGTCGCGCGACAAAAAGTCGCACTATTGTCGCGCGACAATTTTTATAATGGGAGTCTATGGTGTCGCAGTACGACATGCGACATGCTGCGACTGCGACACGAAAGTCGGAGAAAATCCATTCAAGATGGGTTTTTCTGCGACTGTCGCGTCGCAGTCGCAGCATGTCGCATGTCGCAATGTGACACCATAGACTCCCATTATAAAAATTGTTGCGCGACAATAGTGCGACAAAATGTCGCGCGACAAATGTTGCAGTGAAGTTGTGCCCTATTTGTCGCGCGACAATTGTCGTCGTGTGAACGTAGCCTAAATCTGACAAACTCGGCCTGCTACATCTGACACACTTCTAATAGTGCAGCTGACAAACTCATTATCACTGCACCTGTATCTCTGTGTAGATTACCAGTCAGCACAACGTGAATAAAGACAAAGACTTCAGAAAACCCATGCACGATGCAGTAAAATGTAAGAAATGGCTCAATCTGATTGCAAAGCTGATCGCCCCATCTATGCGCCGCCAATTTTTATGCTGCGTAAAAAAAAATGTGCTAAAAATGCGGACGCCATGTGATAGAGCAGGAGGAGCTGAGCAGTTTGATATACAGTTTGTGAGAAACGATTCAGTAGAACTTGGATTTCATTCATTTACATCTCTGCTCTTTCTATGCTTTGGAGTCCAGTGGGTGGTCCGATCACGTGCAGCACCGCCCACTGGACTCCTGAGCCCAGAATGAGCAGAGATTTAAATGATTAAAAAATAACAATTTCTACTGAATATTTTCCCATAAAACTATACATCAATCTGCTCAGATCCTCCTGCTCTACAGACTGGACTGCATTTTCAACATGACAGGTTCCCTTTAATTTAAGAGGGTCGCGGATTTAGTCAGGACTTGTGAATATGGGTCAGATATCATGAATATTAGACTCGAGAAATTTGGTCAGATTTTATGAAAATTCAGCCACAGGCCCATGTGACGCCAGGTAGATTATTGGACAGACCCTTAGGCCTCATTAACATGGCAGAATTATGACTTCATTGTGTATGAAGATTAACAGTGCTGAGTAGGACCTGCTGAAGGACCTGTGGTCACATGACCAGGCTGTGCGGGTCCTCAGATTTAGGGGTGCAGAGGGGAGCCCCATGGTTGGCCTGGCACCTGCGGCTTGCAACCACCAGAAATATTAACACTAATTAGACATGGTATAGCGCTGTACTAGAATACTTTGCATATATTATGTGAGCGCCGTATGGCGGTATTAACATTGCATGTCACTGCAACTTAAGCCCTGTACAGTACATTAGGTTTGCATTGTATGTAGATGAAGGAACTATATATAACTCTTGTTATATAGGCACAATACTAACTATATGTTACTTATATGGCACTGTATGGCAGTACACCATATGAGAGGGCATCATCAGACGGTATTACACAGAGTACCGTTTAACTACATGGTATAAATCTGCCAGATCTCGATATACACAGCCTTAAATTGGGCATGCTGGTGCTGGTTTTGATGGGGGCTCCCCAGCTTTGACTATGTAGTCAGAGATCTGTGGATGAGGGTCAGGCAGGAGATTCAGCGTATGGCAGGATAGCGGTAGATGACCTCTCACCCGGTGTTCTTTATGGGGTTCAGTGTAGAGACTGCGTATCCTCCGACGGTCAGTCAGCTTGTTGTCAGCGGCTGATGGCTGGTTGCATTCGCCCTTGTACGTGGCATTGTAGCTGGTTTCATGCACCACTTTCTCCTCCGGAGGTCGATACTGGGGCCTGGCCTTTATTGGTTTCACTGGTCTCAAATCAGTCCAAGGTCTGAACTCATTCCTGGAAGAAGAGGACAAACCTCGCATTAATATCCATATCTGCCAACATCAGGATTATGAGACACAATATATATGTCCCAGCCATTTATATAGGATATGTCCTAAACCTAAGGGTACGACCACACAAAGTGGTTGTGTGATGCTTGCGATGTGACCGTGTTGTGTTCGAGTACGGGCCACACTGGGTTCTAATTAATCGAATGAGACCGCACTGTTTAGTTGGTCCATATTGTTAATAGCTGTACATTCACCAGCGCCACACGACCGAGCCATTTGGTTAAAAACACAGATTGTACATATGACCCCCCTTCATCACATCTTATAACAAATACAGACCTCAGACCAGACCTCTAAACAAATACAGACCTCAGACCAGAACCCAAAACAAATACAGACCTCAGACCAGACGCCTAAACAAATACAGACCTCAGACCAGACCCCTAAACAAATACAGACCTCAGACCAGACCCCTAAACAAATACAGACCTCAGACCAGACCCCTAAACAAATACAGACCTCAGACCAGACCCTTAAACAAATACAGACCTCAGACCAGACCCCTAAACAAATACAGACCTCAGACCAGACCCCTAAACAAATACAGACCTCAGACCAGATGACTAAACAAATACAGACCTCAGACCAGACACCTAAACAAATACAGACCTCCGATCAGACCCCTAAACAAATACAGACCTCAGACCAGACCCCTAAACAAATACAGACCTCAGACCAGACATCTAAACAAATACAGACCTCAGACCAGACACCTAAACAAATACAGACCTCAGACCAGACACCTAAACAAATATAGACCTCAGACCAGACCCCTAAACAAATACAGACCTCAGACCAGACACCTAAACAAATACAGACCTCAGACCAGACACCTAAACAAATACAGACCTCAGACCAGACCACTAAACAAATACAGATCTTAGACCAGACACTTAAACAAACACAGACCTCATACTAGATACCTAAACAAATATAGACCTCAGACTGGACACCTACAAATACAGACCCTGGACCAGACAGCTACAAATACAGACCTCAGACCAGACACCTAAATAAATACAGAACTCAGACCAGACACCTACAAATACAGACTTGAAACCAGACCCTCGAAACAAATACGGACCTCATGCCAGACCCCTACACAAATACAGACTTCAGACCAGACACCTTACAAATACAGACCTCAGACCAGACATCTAAACAAATACAGACCTCATACTAGACACCTACAAATACAGACTTCGGACCAGACACCTAAACAAATACAAACCCTAGACCAGACGCCTAGAAATATGGACCTCAGACCAGACACCTACAAACAGACCCTAGACCAATGATGGCTAACCTCCGACACTCCAGCTGTGGTGAAACTACAACTCCCATGCTCCATTCAGTTCTGTGGAGTTCTGAGAACAGCCAACCGAGTGTGCACCTATAAATATCAACCTCAGACAAGACACCTAAATAAATGCAGACCACAGACCAGACAACTACAAATACAGACTTCGGACCAGTCAGCTACAAATACAGACCTCAGACCAGTCAGCTACAAATACAGACCTCAGACCAGTCAGCTACAAATACAGACCTCAGACTAGACAGCTACAAATACAGACCTCAGACCGGTCAGCTACAAATACAGACCTCAGACCAGTCAGCTACAAATACAGACCTCGGACTAGACAGCTACAAATACAGACCTCGGACCAGTCAGCTACAAATACAGACCTCAGACCAGACAGCTACAAATACAGACCTCAGACTAGACAGCTACAAATACAGACCTCAGACCGGTCAGCTACAAATACAGACCTCAGACTAGACAGCTACAAATACAGACCTCAGACCAGTCAGCTACAAATACAGACCTCAGACCAGTCAGCTACAAATACAGACCTCGGACTAGACAGCTACAAATACAGACCTCAGACCAGTCCAAATACAGACCTCGACAGCAGCTACAAATACAGACCTCAGACCAGTCAGCTACAAATACAGACCTCGGACTAGACAGCTACAAATACAGACCTCGGACTAGACAGCTACAAATACAGACCTCGGACTAGACAGCTACAAATACAGACCTCGGACCAGTCAGCTACAAATACAGACCTCGGACCAGTCAGCTACAAATACAGACCTCGGACTAGACAGCTACAAATACAGACCTCAGACCAGTCAGCTACAAATACAGACCTCGGACCAGTCAGCTACAAATACAGACCTCGGACCAGTCAGCTACAAATACAGACCTCAGACCAGTCAGCTACAAATACAGACCTCGGACCTGACTAGACCCCTGAAGAAAATACAAACCCACAGAGTAGACCCCGGAAGTAACTACAGACCCGACTCTTATGTGCAAAACTGGTTATGGAAGAGATGTGTCCTCCTTCTTTGATGTATCCCCAGAAAGTCCGGTTGAAATCAATATGGCCCCCAATGTAGCACCCAGGAGAGGAAATCCAAACGTAGTTCTTTTTTAAGGTCCCCTACCATCTAGGGTTGCCCACCATGTGAAGCTGTTGTTACAGCAGCCTGGTATTATTGGGGTCCCATATGGTGACATATTTACTGTAAAACATTGTAACTTCATGGATTTCCCTCTACTTCCAAGATAAAAGAAAGGGGGAACAAGGTAATCTACCATGTTCTGACTGAGTTACAGCAGCAAGTGTTCAATTCCCCTGCAACGCCACCACAGGAGGAATAAAGTATTACACTTACTAAGTGAACTTAAAGGGCATCTGTCAGCAGTTTTGTCCCTATGACACCGGCTGACCTGTTACATGTGCGCTTGGCGGCTGAAGGCGTCTGTGTTGGTCCCATGTTCATATGTGACCCCAATTCTGAGAAAAATTAGGTTTTAATACAGGCATCCTCAAACTGCGGCCCTCCAGCTGTTGCAAAACTACAACTCCCAGCATGCCTGAACAGCCTACAGGTATCCGCCTACAGCAGGGCATTGCGGGAGTTGTAGTTTTACAACAGCTGGAGAGCCGCAGTTTGAGGTGGTGACAGACATAGACACCTGCTTCAAAGAGAAGCTTGGTGAATACTACATACAAATGCAATGGGCCTAACGATAGAAATGATTTGGCAATCTTTTTATAAAATGGCTTTGTTTCAATGTTGGCTGTCCGGCCTGGGTGTGAACCGTCCTTAAGTTAATAGGTGAGACTTAGTCTCGCCAAAGTATGGTAGTACTGTAACTGTTTTTTTACATTAGTGCTCTAATGCACCTAGAGGCTCTGCTGTCTTTGCAACTGCCGAGCCTTTTGCTCTTTGATTGAAGATCACATCTGGTCCTGTCAATCAAAATGCAGAGGGTACGGCAGAGAGAGCAGAGCCTCTAGGTGTAACAGCAACGCCCCCATTGCTCCTAGAGCCTCATTTGCATATATGAAACCACCATTTTTCTCAGCAATGTTGGCACATATGACCATGGGACCAACACAGAGGCCTTCAGCTGCCGAGCGCACATGGAACAGGTCAGTCATTGTCATACATTGACAGGTGCCCTTTAATAGGTTGTCTATGTAATCCAGAGAGATGCTGTATTGGTGGATATATTTGTGGTCACCCAGCTTTCCCAGGAACAGATATAACATCACAACGTATTTACAGGGGATTTTTTGAAGATATTTTTTCACCCGATTCCCCTTTGCACCCTCTACAGATTGAGCCGGATAGTTCCCCTGGTAAATGGCCGGTATAATGATATTAGGAAGCTTTTGTCGGAGCGCCCCACCACCGCCCCTCCCCGTCACTTCATGCTCCTACACCAGAATGGAGACTTATGTTCTCATAGAGAAGAAACCTCAGGATTAATAATTTATAAAGTGCTAATCTTGACATTTATCCATCTCAGGATTCCAGCAGATTACATGTAACCCCATGAATTATTCTGCGCGTCTCTTACCCGGTTTATAAGATATTAGGTTTCACTTTATTCTTTGTGGTTATAATTTATGCTCTTAATTCTGTGTCATCTTTAGTTTTAATATTCTGCACTGATTAATAGCGGTCAGAGCTCGTTATTTCTTCCACACAGCATCAAATCCTCTGCATGATGCCACCACTAGGGGGAGTTTAGGAGCTTACTGCATACAATGTATCCATTGACCACAATAATACCACAGTATGCAGTATGCTCCCTCTAGTGGTGGTTGCAGGCAGACAGAATTTTATCATTTAACCACCACAAAATGTCCCTCTTCTGTACAAGCATCGGAAAACTCCATTTATTATCCTGTATTTCGACTCCTTCATCGCTGCCACCTTCCACCATAGGAAATATGTGGTCCTTAAGTTTCTTGCCTATTCTCACCTCAATCCAGGGAAAAGGAAAATTGAAAAACTGCTCGGGCAGGCTGTCCCGTGTATCCTTTGTGAAGTCTTTACTTTTGCAAATGACTTTAATGACCTCGACCAGTTAGGCCTTAAAATTCCAAAGAACGAATGACCCCGGATTGATGGGTAAAGTGACCCCAAATGTCACAAGATTGACACAAGTGGAGTTTAATGGACTCAAGCTACTGAGTTATGGTAGACATGAAGATAATGGCTTTTCAAGGACAACCCTTGAGGTTTGATGAACCAAAAAAATCAATGTCTGCAGCTGTCGGTAGTGACCTGGTCAAGATCACTTGAGTTATTTCGAGACGTTTATTCATCCACAAACTGAATGAAGAAGATGAACTCAATTCAAGGATTTGTGGATTATTGAAGATCATGTTGACTCCAAGTTGAAGACCTCATCTACCTCATCAACGTCTTCAAACCACTTCTTAGGTAACTGCTTGATCAAGATCAAATTTTTGATCTTATCTTATCAGGACCAGCTGCAGTATCACTGCTTAACTGAGGGAAGCTGAGCGGCTTCACCATCATGACACCGTCATAGTGGTTGACATCCTCCTAGATATAGGGACATTTTAACACGTTGGTGGCCACAAGTTTCATGAGTAGACCCCTCTGGAACATTTTTATCCATCTGGAAACATTTTTTAGACACATTTATGGGAAAGATTTGGATTCAATGGGTGACATCTACTCTGATTTGAGTCATTAACTTTGCCTTTTCTTCTCCTTCCGGCCCAGACCACCATGATGACTTCATCCATCCATGACTTGTCCCCATGTACTCTAGCCATCTATTCCCACCTTAACGGTACCATCCTGCTGCCTCCCCCAGTGCCCTTATAGTTACACCAATAATATAGTGCCTCCTTTGTGCTCTACACGGTAACATCGCCCCCTTTTGTGTCCAGACACAATAAGGCCTATTTCACACAAACGTTTTTTTGGCGAGTGTACGGGACGTTTTTTGCATTCCATATACGGAACCATTCATTTCACTGGGTCAGCAAAAAAAAAGGAAGGTCGTCCGTATGCATTTCGTTTCCGTATTTCCGTTCAGTTAAAAGATAGAACTTGTCCTATTCTTGTCCGCATCGCAGACAAGGATAGTACTGTTCTATGAGGGGCCAGATGTTTAGTTCTGCAAAAAACAGAATGCGCACGGATGTCATCCATTTTTTTGTGGATCCGCAAAATACTGAAAAAGCCATATGGTCATGTGCAATAGGCCTAATTCCTGCCCTTAAGCCCGTTTCAAGGTGCTTTTAGAGCATTGGGCAGGCTTTTCTGGCATAGAATGCCGGGAATCGGCTGGAGAAAAACCACTGCGCTCAGTGATTTTCGCCATATTTGCCTATTTCGGACGGATCTCCACCAGTCCCTATTATATTTAATAGGACCGGAACACATTCCGGTAGTGTCCGGCAGTGACGGATCTGGCAGGCTGTTCCCCAACAGAACAGTATGCCGGATTTGTAAATGCTAGTGTGAAACTAGCCTTACACAATAATACCGCCCCTTTAGTGTCCCTTCACTTTAATAGTGCTCTCTTAGTGCCCCCAACACAGTAATAGTACCACCTTAGTACCCCGACACTGTAAAAGTGCCCCTTTAGAGCTCCTATACAGTAACAGTCCGCCAACACAGTAATAGTACCACCTTAGTACCCTGACACTGTAAAAGTGCCCCTTTAGAGCTCCTATACAGTAACAGTCCGCCAACACAGTAATAGTACCACCTTAGTACCCTGACACTGTAAAAGTGCCCCTTTAGAGCTCCTATACAGTAACAGTCCGCCAACACAGTAATAGTACCACCTTAGTACCCTGACACTGTAAAAGTGCCCCTTTAGAGCTCCTATACAGTAACAGTCCGCCAACACAGTAATAGTACCACCTTAGTACCCTGACACTGTAAAAGTGCCCCTTTAGAGCTCCTATACAGTAACAGTCCGCCAACACAGTAATAGTACCACCTTAGTACCCTGACACTGTAAAGTGCCCTTTAGAGCTCCTATACAGTAACAGTCCGCCAACACAGTAATAGTACCACCTTAGTACCCTGACACTGTAAAAGTGCCCCTTTAGAGCTCCTATACAGTAACAGTCCGCCAACACAGTAATAGTACCACCTTAGTACCCTGACACTGTAAAAGTGCCCCTTTAGAGCTCCTATACAGTAACAGTCCGCCAACACAGTAATAGTACCACCTTAGTACCCTGACACTGTAAAAGTGCCCCTTTAGAGCTCCTATACATTATTAGTCCGCCAACACAGTAACAGTGCCACCTTAGTACCCTGACACTGTAAAAGTGCCCCTTTAGAGCTCCTATACATTATTAGTCCGCCAACACAGTAATAGTACCACCTTAGTACCCTGACACTGTAAAAGTGCCCCTTTAGAGCTCCTATACATTATTAGTCCGCCAACACAGTAACAGTGCCACCTTGGTACCCCCGTCTATATGTCCCTATAGCATCTGTCTACATCACTACAGCAGCTTCACCCAGTTCTAATCAGCCTCCGGGATGAAGAACAGAATGCTAGAACTGCAGTGAAGACTGACACACACAGGTGAAGGATGAAAAGATGGATGGGCGCTGTGTGCTGTGCAGAATAGAAAATTATGGGAGACCCCCAACCCACCCCCTTAAGTGTTACAAATCCACTCTAATAGGCTGTGATGCCGGCACACTGTCCGCCTGACAGCTCCGGCATAAAAACCAAAGAGAAGCCTCCAGCTAGGCTCTGGCTATCCTGTCACAGAGCGGTGACTGCAGCAGCCGCAGCCATCCCCCCTCCTCTGGCTCCTTTGTTCTCCGGGCTCCACCTCCCTGTATAGAGCCAGCGTCTGCAGCACGGCCACCGCCATCACAGGCAAACAGAAAAGTGCCAGTCTAATGGAAATAAAAGACAAAAACATTTCCCAAAAATTGCAGAATGGTCCTTAGGCTCAGACATGATGATGTAGTACAAGGTTAGGGCTCATGCACACGACCGTATTTTCTTTCCGTGTCCGTTCCGTTTTTTTTTTGTGTGGACCGTATGCAGAACCAATCGTTTCAATGGGTCCGCCAAAAAAACAGATCCGCAAAAAATACGGATGATGTCCTTGTGCATTCCGTATTTTTTGCGGATCCGTTTTCTTTTGTGGACCATATGCGGAACCAATCATTTCAATGGGTCCGCCAAAAAAACGGAAGTTCCGTATATCAATATTTCTGTTCCGCAAAAAAAAAATAGAAGATGTCCTATTATTGTCCGCATTACAGACAAGGATAGCGCTGTTCTATTAGGGGCCAGCTGCTCCGTTCCGCAAAATATAGAATCTGTATTTTTTGCGGATCCGTTTTTTGCAGACCGCAAAATACATATGGTCGTGTGCATGAGCCCTTAGAGTGGAGAATATACGAATTTTATACATCTTTGACCAGGAACATTCAGAGCACTTCATATGCCCCCCACCCAGGTCTGAGCATCGTGCAGCACAGTTATTTAGGCAGTGTATGGCGTTATTATTTGGGCACTATATACTGTAGCTCTAACATTTAGAGATTTTAGTGTCAATGTATGGACTGTTTGTCAGTATTATTAAGGCACTGTGTTCGGTAGCTCTAACATTAGGACATTTGTTATGAACTATATGGCGGCATTATTTAGGCACTATATACTGTAGCTCTAACATTAGGTTATTATGTCATTATGTTATGCACTGTATGGTGGTATTATTAAGGCACTAAATACTGTAGCTCTAACATTACCACATTGTAGTGTCATTAACATATGGACTGTATGGTGGTATTATTTAAGCCCAACATCCCGTAGCTTTGACATTAGGACACTGGTGTCTTTAGTTTATGGTCTGTACGGCGGTATTATTACGGCACTATGCACTGTAGCTCTAACATTAGGCCATTGTAGTGTTATTATATTATGGATTGTATGGCGATATTATTTATTTACAGTTACCGCAAAAAGTTATGTTAGGGCAAAACTATGTTACCCGGTAAAGGGCCCTTTACTTCATATACACCAAATAGAGCAACAGCCGGGTATCAAGCAAATAAATATATCTTTATTGTTACATCATTTCTAAAATCACACTGGCGTTTTGTGCGGGAATGCAGAACGGATCCGTCTGGTTCCCGACACAGACGGATCCGTTATGCTTTCCCATAGCCTTCTGTTAGGACGGAGCAAAACGGAATGCCTCTTAAAGGCTTCCGTTTTGCATTCTGTCATAATACAAGTGTATGGGCTCCAGAACGGATCCGTCCTCCGTTTGATGGATTGCGTTATTTTCCGTTATAACCATGTTATAACGGAAAGCCATAACGGAATCCCTAACGCTAGTGTGAACCCACCCTAAGGCATATATGACACTACGCAATGTTATGTACAGACCCAAGTAAAGTGCAAAGTGCTAGTAAGTATAACTCACCTATAAAACCTATAACAGCCCAGATTAAATCAAATAACATTCGTACATATGGTCACACCAAAAGACCGTCTCTCCTGCGTCCCGCCGCGAGTTTCACTTAATGCTTCATCAGGGGGTAAGTACTCAGGAAAGTCAGGGAAGTTTTTGCAGCTAGCGCGCAGATACCAATCTCCCACCACAGATCAAGCAGCACTTGACAATACAGCGCTAACAATACACTGCTGACAATACAGCGCTAACAATACACTGCTGACAATACAGCGCTAACAATACACTGCCGACAATACAGCGCTGACAATACAGCGCCGACAAAACAGTGCCGACAATACAGCGCTGACAATACAGCGCCGACAAAACAGTGCCGACAATACAGCGCTGACAATACAGCGCCGACAAAACAGTGCCGATAATACAGCGCTGCCAATACAGCGCTGAAAATACAGTGCTGACAACACAGTGCTGACAATACACTGCTGACAATACACTGCTGACAATACAGTGCGCTGACAATACACTGCTGACAATACAGTGCCGACAAAACAGTGCTGACAATACAGTGCCGACAATACAGCGCTGACAATACACTGCTGACAATACAGTGCTGACAATACAGTGCTGACAATACACTGCTGACAATACAGTGCCGACAATACAGCGCTGACAATACACTCGCTGACAATACACTGCTGACAATACACTGCTGACAATACAGTGCCGACAATACAGCGCTGACAACACAGCACTGAAAATACACTGCTGACAATACAGCGCCGACAATACACTGCTGACAATACAGTGCCGACAATACAGCGCTGACAACACAGTGCTGACAACACAGCGCCGACAATACACTGCTGACAATACACTGCTGACAATACACTGCTGACAATACACTGCTCACAATACAGAGCCGAGACAATACAGCACTGACAATACACTGCTGACAATACAGCGCTGACAATACAGCACTGACAATACACTGCCGACAATACACTGCTGACAATACAGAGCTGACAATACAACGCTGACAATATAGCGCTGACAATATAGCGCTGACAATACACTGCTGACAATACAGTGCTGACAATACACTGCTGACAATACAACGCTGACAATACAGCACTGACAATACACTGCCGACAATACACTGCTGACAATACAGAGCTGACAATACAACGCTGACAATATAGCGCTGACAATACACTGCTGACAATACAGCGCTGACAATACAGCGCTGACAATACAGCGCCGACAATACACTGCAGTGCTGACAATACAGCGCTGACAATAGAGCGCTGACAATACACTGCCGACAATACACTACTGACAATACAGCGCTGACAATACAATGCTGACAATACAACGCTGACAATATAGCGCTGACAATACACTGCTGACAATACAGTGCTGACAATACAGCGCTGACAATAGAGCGCTAACAATACAGTGCCGACAATACACTGCTGACAATACAGTGCTGACAATACAGCGCTGACAATAGAGCGCTGACAATAGAGCGCTGACAATAGAGCGCTGACAATAGAGCGCTGACAATAGAGCGCTGACAATAAAGCGCTGACAATACACTGCTGACAATACAGAGCTGACAACACAGCGCTGACAATAGAGCGCTGAGACAACACAGCGCTGACAACACAGCGCTGACAATACAGCGCTGAAAATACAGCGCTGAAAATACAGCGCCGACAATACCCTGCTGACAATACAGTGCGACAATACAGCGCTGACAACACAGTGCTGACAACACAGCGCCGACAATACACTGCTGACAATACAGTGCCGACAATACACTGCTGACAATACAGTGCCGACAACACAGCGCTGACAACACAGCGCTGACAATACACTGCTGACAATACACTGCTGACAATACAGCGCGCTGACAATACACTGCTGACAATACAGCGCTGACAATAGAGCGCTGACAATAGAGCGCTGACAATAGAGCGCTGACAATACACTGCTGACAATACAGTGCTGACAATACAGAGCAGACAACACAGCGCCGACAATACAGCGCCGACAATAGAGCGCTGAGACAATACAGCGATGAGACAATACAGCGCTGACAACACAGCGCTGACAATACAGCGCTGACAACACAGCGCTGACAATACGGCGCTGAAAATACACTGCTGACAATACAGTGCCGACAACACAGCGCTGACAATACACTGCTGACAATACACTGCTGACAATACAGTGCCGACAATACAGTTCTGACAATACAGTGCTGACAATACACTGCTGACAATACAATGCTGACAATACACTGCTGACAATACAGAGCTGACAATACAGCGCTGAAAATACAGTGCCGACAATACAGCGCTGACAATACAGTGCTGACAATACACTGCTGACAATACAGTGCCGACAATACAGCGCCAACAACACAGCGCTGACAACACAGCGCCGACAATACACTGCTGACATTACACTGCTGACAATACAGCGCTGAGAGAATACACTGATGACAATACAGCGCCGACAATACAACGCTGACAATATAGCGCTGACAATACACTGCTGACAATACAGTGCTGACAATACAGCGCTGACAATACACTGCTGACAATACACTGCTGACAATACAGCGCTGACAATACAGAGCTGACAATACAGCGCCGACAAAACAGCGCCGACAAAACAGCGCCGACAATACACTGCTGACAATACACGGCTGACAATACAGCGCTGACAATACACTGCTGACAATACACTGCTGACAATACACTGCTGACAATACAGCGCTGACAATACACTGCTGACAATACACTGCTGACAATACACTGCTGACAATACAGCGCTGACAATACACTGCTGACAATACACGGCTGACAATACAGCGCTGACAATACACTGCTGACAATACACTGCTGACAATACAGCGCTGACAATACACTGCTGACAATACACTGCCGACAATACAGTGCCGACAATACAGTGCTGACAACACAGCGCTGAGACAATACACTGCTGACAATACACTGCTGACAATACACGGCTGACAATACAGCGCTGACAATACACTGCTGACAATACACTGCTGACAATACAGCGCTGACAATACAGCGCCGACAATACACTGCTGACAATACACGGCTGACAATACACTGCTGACAATACAGCGCTGACAATACACTGCTGACAATACACTGCTGACAATACACTGCTGACAATACACGGCTGACAATACAGCGCTGACAATACACTGCTGACAATACACTGCTGACAATACACGGCTGACAATACAGCGCTGACAATACAGCGCCGACAATACAGCGCCGACAATGCAGCGCTGAGACAATACAGCGCTGACAATACAGCGCCAACAATACAGCGCCGACAATACACTGCTGACAATACAGTGCCGACAATACAGCGCTGACAATACACTGCTGACAATACAGTGCCGACAATACAGCGCCGACAATACAGTGCTGACAATACAGCGCTGACAATACAGCGCCGACAATACACTGCTGACAATACAGTGCTGACAATACAGCGCTGACAATACACTGCTGACAATACACTGCCGACAAAACAGCGCTGACAATACACTGCTGAGAATACAGCGCTGACAATACACTGCTGACAATACAGCGCCGACAAAACACTGCTGACAATACAGTGCTGACAATACAGAGCTGACAACACAGCGCTGAGACAATACAGCGCTGACAATACAGCGCTGACCATACAGCGCCAACAATACAGCGCCAACAATACAGCGCCAACAATACACTGCTGACAATACAGTGCTGACAATACAGTGCCGACAATACACTGCCGACAATACACTGCTGACAATACAGTGCTGACAATACAGCGCTGACAATACACTGCCGACAATACACTGCCGACAATACACTGCCGACAATACAGTGCTGACAATACAGTGCTGACAATACAGCGCTGACAATACACTGCCGACAATACACTGCCGACAATACACTGCCGACAATACAGTGCTGACAATACAGCGCTGACAATACACATTGAGAACAATAAGGCGACACAACTGAGAGTTTTAATACTACTTTAATGGTCAAAGCACATTATTAATGACGATATTAAATTAATAGTCTTTGACTAACTGTAAATAAATGCTAAGTGCCTCTACATATGTTAGGGTCTGAATTATTGAAAAACAAGCGGTATTATTTATGCACTATATACTGTATCTATTAAATTAAAAATGTAGTTGCATTGTTTTATGACTTCTACGGTGGTATTATGTAGGCACTATATACTGTTTTGCTAATATTGGGACTGTATGGCGGTATAAGGCACCTTATACTGTAGTTCTGACATTAGCATAATGTAGTGGCATTATCTTATGGCGGTATTATTTAGCCACTGTTTACTATAGTTCTGATATTAAGACAATGTAGTGACATTATTGTATGGATAGTATGGCGATAAACTTATACCGCTATATACTGTATTTCTAATGTTAGGACAGTGTTGTGGCATTATTTTATGGATAGTATGGTGGTATTATTTAGGCACTATGTACTGTAGTTCTAATATTAGGAAAATGTAGTGCAATTTTTTTTTTTATTGTATGGCGGTATTCTTTAGGCACTATATACTGCAGTTTTGATATTAAGACAACATACAGCATTATTGTATGAATAGTTTGGCGGTATTACTTAGGTATTATAAACCGTCATTCTAATATTAGGACGATGTAGTATACTATATGGCGGTATTAGGCACTATATACTGTAGTTCTGATATTAGGATAGTGTACAGGCATTATCTTTTAGACTGCATGGCGGTATTATTAGCACTGTATACTGTAATATTTAGGTTGCACATACTGTAGCTCAGATATTCGGATACGGTAGCGGCAGTATTTTATGCATTATATGTGTGTACTGTGTGGTGACGTTTCAGATTGTTATGCCGGATTCTATAAATGGGGGAGGGGTGGATCTTCCACACAATGTTTTGCAGGGGCTGCAGATCCTGATGCGGATAAACCAACGGGTGATGTCATCATCTCTGCTGAGGTTCCCGCTGCCTGCTCCACATTGCTGCCGTATCCAACACTGGCGTCAGCGCAGCATCTGGAAGCAGCAGCGAGAGACCAGGGCGCGCAGGAGACGGCAGACATGGCTTTCTAATCCTGAACAACCCCTTTAAGGCGACCATACTGATGATGGGCAACAGTTCAGGACCTACCTGCAGATGAGTGACTGGTTCAAGGCTGTTTAGAGGGTGTGGCACTAAAGAGGTTTTCAAGGGGAATAATTGAAATTGAAAATGGGATCGGAATGTGTCAAACTGAAGTAAAACGATATCTCTGGAAAACCCCTTTAACTTACAGGGAACTTGCCGATAGGTGGCAGTAGAGAGGCAGTTTTTGTCCTTGTGGAGGAGCGCTCATTTGCATACATTTTCCCATGGAGCATTTCAAGACCCCCACACACCAGCGGAGTCTCCTCAATAAGAAGCCAGCCCCCCCAAGATATTTGACAGATTCTAGAACTGATCTTAGGGCAAACAACGGTGGCGGGCGAGTACATTACCGGGGCTTTACCGTCAGAATAGGTGAAATATATGTTTCTTTTTTCTGCCCCCAGTGTCACAAGGCTAGCAGCGGGGCCCTCCTCTACCGATACAGTGTCCCGGAGGGGTGGGGTGTGTCCCCTGCCAAATCTCCTCTCTCCAAGAGATCGCTCATCGGGGTTGTCAGCCGGCCTAGGGCACTGGGTGGGGGAGGAGGTAGTGCTCGGGGTGGGGGTCATCATAGCCACATGAGGGACCTGCAGCGCCTCCACAGGTGAGAGGAAGCATTACACAGTCCTCACTGAAGTCAGCCCAAAGACAATCTCTTTACAGGGCATATCTATCTATCTAGCTATCTATCTAAGAAATATCTATCTATCTATCTATCTATCTATCTATCTATTATTCACCGAACTTGGAGTGCTGCCGTATCTTCTTGTTTATGGATTTCTGACCTTGGCGCAGGTCAGTTTCCGGAATTGCACCCCACTACAGTGTGCTGCTTTTCATCTTCTTACTACTATCTATCTATCTATCTATCTATCTATCTAATATCTATCTATCTAATATCTATCTATTTATCTCATATCTATCAATCTATCTATCTATCTATCTCATTATCTATATCTATCTATTTATCTCATATCTATCTATCTATCTATCTATCTATCTATCTATATCAAATCAAACAAGCTTTATTGCCAGGACTAAATACATTTTAGCATTGCCAACGCAAGTGGGAAATAATTGTGTAGGGTTGGGGGATGGGGACATATCCAGGGTGAGGATATAGGAGTCCATGGTATATCAGGCTCCTCTCAGTCTATGGCAGACAGTAATATATTGTGCTGCTATGGCCGCTGTGTTCTCCTCTTCCCCCAGCAGTATGGAGAGTCTCTCTTCCTCCTCCATGGAGATGAAGTCTGGGCAGAGATCAGACAGTCTCCTGAGGTGAGTCTCCCTCACTGCTGAGTATTTGGGGCACCGCAGCAGGAAGTGAGCCTCATCTTCCACAACCTCCTGGTCGCACTGCTGGCACAGTCTGCTCTCCCTGGGCTGGTATCTCTGTCGGTGACGCCCGGATTCAATGAGCGGGCAGTGGGCGCTCAGTCTGTAGCGGCTCAGGATCTGTCGGTCTCTTGGATTGGGGAGTTTCTCCAGATATGGGGCCAGTTTGTAATCTATCTATCTATCTATCTATCTATCTATCTATCTAATCCATATCTATCTATTTAATTCAAAAAAGCTTTATTGGCACCTCCAAGTAAAACATTTAGCGAAGCCAAAGGAAAAGAAAATAATCAGTATTGTGTGGGGGGTGGATGTTGGGTTTTCTCTCGTCCATATTCTTCCCATACAGTTACATGTTGGTTGTGTTTTGCGGAGTCCCTCTCTGATTGGCTGTTTCCATGGTAACTATCTCGGTGTAGTTTTCCCAGTAACATAACCACAGAGCGGAGCCTCCATTACCGGCTGCGATCAGGATTATCATTCACAGCTCATTAATTAGAAGGGTGAAGATCGTACGTGTGACTGCATCTGCTGCGGTTAAAGGGACGGATCCGCTAATATCATATTTTATATCAAGGGACACCAGATGTTAGATAAAAACACAGCATTTGTGGAGATTTTTATAAAAATGTCTCTCCTTGCCTATTTTATTGTCCCATGATGTTTGTGGCAGGAAGAACCCTTCAGGCTTCCGCTGGAGTGGGCGGGGCTTCCCGGATCGGGAGCTCTATGTTCTTCTTCACTCCTGTGCGGGGGAGGGGGACTTAGAACTCCTAAAGGAATATTACTGAAGGCTTTGTGACTCGGAAAATGGTGCATTATGGGAAAATGGATTTATTCTAGAAATTCTGGTTCCAATCGGTATCATAATGATAGCCCAGTTCTATTTAAGGACAAGGTCTGACATCCGGATGCGCCGCGCCGCCCCGTATATAGATTCCAATTCTGTCTGTATTTGTCACCTATAGTGACACTGCTATTGGATGATACAGTCGTGTGACAAGATCAGATGACTAGCAGCAGATGTCCCTATGACGTCATGTAACCCATCGCTATCCGCCATCGGAACGGTATTAATAAAATGCTTTTTCCACAATCATGTATCAATCAAAAAAAAATCTTACATTTTTGGAAGACCCCTTTAAGCAGATAAGGCTCAGTCTGTAGGCCTCCCTTCTAAATAATTACAATGGTAAAGTCCAGATCTAAAGGGGTTGTCCAAGAATGACAACGTGGCACCAGATATGTGTCGGCCAGACCACGGATCAGGATCGTGTCCCCCATTTAAAGGGTGCGGTGGTCAAAGTCTATTCAAAAATGGGAGGGAAGACCCAAGTTCTTAAGATTGGTGAGGGTACCACTGGTCGGAGCCCCACTGACCAGGCACTCATCACCCACCCTGTGATTAGGTGACAAGTTGTTATTCCAGGACATCCCCTTTAACCAAATTACTTAAAATAAAATAAAAAAATTGACAACATTACTTAAAATAAAATACAAAAAATTGTATAAAACAAAAATATCATACAAAAATAAGAAATAAACATAATAAAAACATGAAAACTATTCAGTAAGCACAAGACATGAGATTCGACATTGACGCCTGCATCGACTGCAGCTCTGACCTTCGGTAACTGGTGCCCAGTACAACCAGTTCTGATCAATCAAAATTTGAATTCATTTGTATAAAAAAAATATTACTATTATAACACATTGTTACAGACTGTACTATAAACAAAGACCCAGGTCAATCCTGAAGAAGGTAAAAAATAAAGATCCTTCCTGAATCAACATTTTGGAAATATACTATCATCTAGCTGAAGATTTCCCAGGTGGACAATGCAGATATCCCATCGTTCCGATTTTTGCCCTGGGAAGATGATCCCATCATTGGCAAATATCGTAACCCTCGCCCAATCTTATAAGAAGAAGAAACCTATTCTGACCTGTATGAGGAACTTGTTCCCTTCTCCTCCATCTCTTGACTTTGAAGGGGGCTTGCCGCCTCCTTGGATGCCGGATTGGCACTGGTTATCTTTTCCCGTTGCTGGATGATTTTAGTTTCCTCCACCACCGATACCAAAATCTCGGGGGTCACATTATACGCAATGGCTACCCTTCCTGCAACCTCAGCATCACTTATCCTCTTGTCCACAGGTGGTAAGATAGAACCCATGACATCCTTCTTCTTTCTGTCCTCGACAGGGGGGACGTAAATGGGACCTTGGATGGGTTTAGGAATCCAAGGATGGTCATCTTGTCGAGGGATTGGCCATGACCTGTAGTCTTTCTTGTACTGGGTCTCTCTTTCTAGAGGAGCTTCGGAAGGCAGATATTCACTCCTTGGTTTGCAGCTTTGCTCGGGGGTTGCCCTCCAGGGCTTGAAATCCTGCCTGGTAACCGAACCCCTGGTAGACTCCCATCTCCTAGAGTAGTCCCTGGATGACCTAGTCTGGCCTCCATAGTAGGAATCTGCCAGCGGCGGCTGAGTTTCTATGGCAGCAGACCCTGGGCGTGGTGGCTGGCTCAGATGAGGTCCATCTGTCGCTTCGGAATATTTGGAGAACATTAAAGGGACTGCAATGTCCCCCTTGTCTTGTTTATTCCCAAAGCGAGCGATGCAACAAGCCCGGGTGACACAAGGCCATGCCATTTTTCTCAACCTTGAGGATTCCTAGCTTCTAGTGGATGAGAAGCTTCGTCTTTATTGCTCCTTAGATGAAGAAATTTTAGATCTATCTATTGCTGGTTACCAAATGAGGAAGCCAAAATTCCTTGAAAAACAAAAAACAAAAAATTCTTGTCCTGTAGTGCAAATTGAAATTATTATTTGCCTTTTTACCTAAAGGCTTCCATGGATTTACGAGGGTCTATGGCTGAACTGCAAGTAGAAGATGCCGGGGGTTGTCTCATGCCTCTTTTCCCATTGATTGTAAATTTTAATTTTGCATCCAGTGACCTCCAGCCATAGTCGGAAAAAGGAATCCGGCAAACATCTCTAAAGGGAGGGACCCCACCCACCTTGCTCTCTGCATCCCCAGATGCCAAGGAAAAAGAAGAGTGAGAAGAGAGGGGGAGGAGAATTTAATGCTGGCACAAGATCTCCACTATGCAGTACCTAAAATGTAATATCAAAGGAGGGAGCGGAAGCGAGGGAGGGGGTTCAATACATTTAACCCTCAATGGCCACATCTGACATCTGCACCAATCACTGGAAAGCTGAGGACTGCAAGAAATGCGGAGGGTGCAGCACTTGCCTTTCAGGCGATAATAAGGACGATTCAATGAGTCTCTAACCCTTGCAGTGCCGATGCCAACCCTCCAACAACTGCACCCCTTAATACCCCTGTAATACCGTATATAATCCAACACACATCTATGCAGACCAGGAGCGTATACTGTCTCTGTAGGAAATCCTCTTCTCTGCAGTACCCCTCACCACCAGTAGGGTTGATTTCAGCACCAGAGTATTTGGACAGTGCCCGTCACATCTCTATGATATTGCAAATATACAGTCAACCCTACATCCAGCACTCAGCTCCTAAAATGACGAAAATTGTTATTCCCCTTTTTTAAAATTTAGATTTTTTTGAATTTCAAATACCAAGAGTTCTCTTATTTTCCTTATCTATGCTGATTCATTAGGACCAACAAAGCTGGTAATCCCAAGCCCAGTAGATTCATCACATCCCATCTGCATAGACATTCGATTATGTACATTCATGCTCTGGCATAAGACACCTTTGTTTTTGTTTTTTTTAACAAAAATTTGAATGATTTTTTAAATGTTGTAATCTCAATTCAAAACGATATTCGGAGCTTAATTATGAAATAAAGGGTCATATTTAGTTACTATTTTTTTTTATTGCAGAATTACAAAAATGACATTCATTATCTGATGTGCAAATGTTTTTGGTTCTAACATGACACTTGGACGACGAGCAGCTGATTGTATGGAGTGGCTGCATAATCCTGACGGCTGCCTGGTTGCTAGGGAGTCATCCCGACCGGTTTACAGTTGGTAAAATTCCCTAGTGTGTAGGGCGGTTACAAAGGAATAATCTCCCTTCTATCTACCAATCCTATTACATTTTTGGCGATTATAAATATATTTATCGTCTTTTGAGTAGTAAAAAAAATGTAAATAAAAAAAATAAAATAAACAATTAAAAATGTAAAAAAGGTGATAAAAATAAAGAACACTAGAAGAAATTATAAATAATAAATACTAAAAATAAAACTAGATATCTAAGTAAAATAAATAATAAAAATGTAATAAAAATAAAATTAATAAACAATTACTTTTTTTATTAGGTCCTTGAGATAACATGTTCTAGTAATATTTCAGTTAAAAAAGATATTTAACTTTAAATAAAAATAAATAATAATTCATTCGGGACAAGAATAAAAATTTGAAAAAAAAAAAAAGACAAAAAAATACATTTCTGGTCCGACTCCTGAGCTATATGACAGTGCTGAGATGTTTTACATAACATAATTTATAAAAAACAAAAAGTTACAAAACAACAGAGCCCTTTATAATAAAACATCTAAAAAATGAATAATTGGAGCTCGGCAATATCACCTCTGATGAGAAAAGAATAATGAATATAATCTCCAAGCTCTAAAATAATGTTGTGTTTTTTTGTTTGAATTTTTTAAAATTTGGCCCAGATGTATTTTGTAGGTATTTCATAGTAAAGCAAAATGAGTGACACATTAATAATTCATTGCCATTGTTCCATTCTAGGCCATGGGATAATTGGCCTTAAGCTCTTCCATAATAAAACAAAAAAGGTCAATATTTGAAAAACTTAATTGAGAATTTAATACATTTAAAAAAATTTGAACTTACTAAGTTGCCATTTTCTTTTTAAAAAATTCTTTCAGTCAAGCTGTTTCTATAGCAACCGTCCTATCAACCAACCAGATGTTTACATTTACTAGCCTGACTAGTCATAGCAACTCTCTGATTGGTCGCTATGGGCGATATTAAGATTTGAGAGTTGCGATTGGGCCGTGATGTTGCGAGGACTTTATGGGACAGGTGCGGATGGCCCTACAAAATGGGAAGCCAATGATGCATGCAATGTATAGACATTTGCTGACCTGTATGAGGTGCCCACTCCTCCTTCCTCTTTGATCTGTCTGTTGAGTATGTCAGCTGCATCTCTTGGTCTCAGGCCTTCCATGGACCATCGTGAAGATGGAGATTTTTCCCTGTTTTGCTTTTCTTGGACCTCTTTATGACTGGACTGTATATCTGCTGCACTGCTAAAAGTAACAGATGCCTTGACTCTGGGAACCACTGTTTCTGTAGGCTCCGCGTTAGGTGGTTCCTCTGCCTTTTTCTCTGGTAAGGCTACTGGTGTTTTCTTAATTTTGGCAGCACTTGAGGCTGTTGGGGCAGTGAGGCCTGGCGAAGGCTTTGGAATCCATGGATGGTCCCCACGACGAGGAATGGGCCAAGCTTTATAATCCTTCTGATACTGGGTCTTGCTGTCAAAAGGAGTTTCAGATGGTTGGTACTCACTCTTGGGTTTGCAGCTAACCCCTGGCTTTACATTCCAGGCCTTATAATCCTGACGCATGACCGAACCTGACGGCTCTTTGGTATGGTCAGGCCCAGGTTGGTGGGACAAGTCTCTGGTAGAGCCAGCACCATGATCTGCCTCTAGGTGGGAAGGCTGTGCTTCAATGGCAGAAGAACTAGGATGGGCTTGCGGCTGTTGAAGGTGAGCATGATATTGCTGACCTCCTTCAGTGACCTCGGAATACTTGGTGAAGACCAACGGGACCGCGATGTCACCCTTATCCAACTGGTTCCAGAAACGGGCAATGCAGCACGCCCTGGTAATACAGGGCCATGCCATAGTCTCCACCCTAACAGTAGTAAGGAGCCTCTTACAAACTAGAAAAAGGTGTCGCTACAACGAGGACAGTTGTCTCGCCCCTCCACCCACCTTGCAAGACGCTGAATAACACTAGTTTACTATGGTACAATCCTGATGATCCCCTTCCAAGAGAATGCACCACCAGATGTTTTGGGGTTTTCTCCTAAGTCATGGTGCAAGTAAACCTCTTCCAATGGTTGCCCCTTTCACCGCCTTCTCCTTGTCGTAGTATCACTGCAAGGACCCCTCGGCAAGACAAGCCCTGGAATATGAAGATCCGGAAGCTCCTTCCCTCAGGTCAATCATGAAAGACTTTCTGCAAGTGTCTCTATGGCATGATGCTGCAGGAGCTTGAGTCAATCCTGGTGGACATCCTTCCACACCCACAACTGGAGCATATGGTGTTTCCTTTGCAATCCTGGCAGTGAGACCCTGCCACAATCAGAAAGCAAGATCTCTGCAGGAAGTGGTCCCACCCACCCTGGTTTCTGCATCCCAAATGCTGCTGCTGCTGATGAGAAGGAGGAGGGGGGGGGGGGCTTTGGAGGAGGAGAGATGCTGCGAGAGAGATGGCTCCTCCGTCAGCACGCAAGGCAACGTCTCAAATAAATGGAGAGGAGGCAGCTTGTTACTGCAGCTTGTTAACTGTTCATTGTCTGGATGGGGGGGTTCAGGCAGGGAGCAGATGGGTTTAATTACCCCATTGTCACTTTCCACTTAGCCGAAGCTTTGTGGCAGGTTACACATGGATGATGGAGACCTCTTGTGAATTATTTATGGTTGAACATTCACTGTCTGCGATGGACGCGACACATCAAAGTCACCAGACATTCAAACGATGACATCAAATATTTAGTTTCATCACAGGCTCTTGACTCTGAAGCAAAGAATTTACATTTATCATGCAAATATGATTTATTTATTTTTACAAAAAGAATGCTAATTTGCATTTTTCTAACTCTTAAAAAAAAGGTTAATTTGCAAAAAAAGATACTACATTTTTGTAATGTTACAGTTCAGTTTGCGGTTATTTTTGAAAAGTATTTTTCGGGAAGTTTGTAACCAATTTTAAACATTTTTAGGCACAAAATAAATACATATTGTGGAAGATTTATCGAGTCTGATTGACTCTGCTTCCCTCTTAGATGGGGTTTCGATACATTTCTCCCATGGTGCTTTTGCAAAAAGTGGAAATCAGTAGCAGTGAGAGCTCCCAACTTTTATAAAAAGAAGCACGATCACAGACAATTGGCATAGGAGAAGTCAGCAATTTTCCCTTCCTACAAAGTTTATAGGTTAAAGATGTAAAAAAATAATGATGACATTATCTACATCCGACCTGGTGTGATTTAGAAATATATGCGTTTTTACACTACCAAAAAATAGAAGTTAAGATAAAAAGCCTACTTTACATTGTGACAATGCTGGAGTGGGTTACATATAGTGATCAAAGCTCCAAGATCCTCATTTTACATACAGATGCTCAACAGATTTTTTTGCGTGGCATCACTGTTGTTTTTTGACTGGCATCACTGTTGTTTTTAGACTAGCATCACTGTTGTTTTTAGACTGGCATCACCGTTGTTTTTTGACTAGCATCACTGTTGTTTTTTTTGACTGGCATCACAGTTGTTTTTTGACTGGCATTGTTGTTTCTTGCCTGGCATCACTCTTGTTTCTTGCCTGGCATCACTCTTGTTTTTTTGACTGGCATCACTGTTGTTTTTGTATGACAGCACTGCTTTCCTTCTTCTCTCTCTCTTCTTGACTGGGTGTTGTTGAGTGTTCACTATGCCTGTTAGACGAACGCATGCACCATTTGTTCAGTAATGGACCATGAAAAGGGAGGAAAAGTGGAACTTCGAGAAGCTGGATGGTCCTTCCATCAAATTTGGAAAAGAGTTGGAGAAGTTTCTGTAGTGCATCGGCAGCGTTGACAGTGGGTACTCACAAAGGTAGAGAGGGTTCTGGATGGTCAAGACAGACAAATATACGCCGAGATCGCCCTATAATAAGAGCTGGTGCATTCCAAAAGACAGGCAAAGCATCACAACTTGGTCCTGTGCAAGCAGTCATGGCCTGGACCATAAGAAACCGTCTACTTGAAGCAGGAATGCATTCACACACTCCACTAGCCACAGACCTCCCATCATTGCCAAGAATGCCTTCACTGGAGAGGGCCCACTACAGGCACGAATGGCAAACACTAGGGTTCCTAATGATGGCCGCATCCATGTTCTCAGGAGGGTGGAGAGCACCTATCATGCATAAAGTGGAGGCCAACTGGACCAACACCGGGAGTCATGGTGTGGGGTGCCATTGTCTACCATGGCGATTCCCTGGTATTTATGGAGGGAACATTGACCAGACTTTGGTATGTCCAAGACACTGTGGACCAGTCCTACTACCTTTTGACTCAGAAGATGTGGTGTTCCTACAAGATTACACTGCCCACACTACACAACGTGCTCCTCAGGGTATCCATCAGCGAATGTCTGTGACTGGATGAGGCAACAGATCTCCCATGTACAGCAGATGACAACCATCTTGTATGAACTATAGGTCCAAAGAGCTTGGAATGACCACAGGAAGGATATCCAACATCTGTATGACCTCCACAGAGTCAGAGTGGCCTCCTGTATCACAGCCACCCAATATTAATGTGACCCTGGCCTCATCGTATACCCTGCTACAGAACCCACCTTGTGTGATCATTGACCGAGCACCACTAGAGCTTTATACGTGGTCAGTCTCAGCTCTATTGCATTAAGCTTTCCTCATGTTCTTTTCTCATTTTCCGCTTGTGTATTTGGATATTGACGTGGATGTTCATAAACATTAGATGAAAATTGCTGATTTCGGGGGTATGGAGTTGTCCTGACTCTCCCCCAACTTCGGATGTTGAAGGAAGTGAGGATTGGGCCCGATCTTCTGTTCTGAAATGAGATAAGCTGCTGCTCGAGATGTCTTGCAGCTGCTTATCCCCATTCCAAAATGGTGCAGTCAGGAGAAATTGCTGTCAGCTCAACAAGTGTAATCTAACGTCTGTGGCCAGATTAAGGGCACATTCTGACGCCCGCGACGCGTATGCAGTTCACAAAACACAGATGCCGCCCGTGTGCATTCAGCAATTTGCGGAACGGGCGAGCCATTAGAAAAATACCTATTCCTGTCCAGACAAGAATAGGCGGCTGCGGAACGGAACTACGGATGCGGACAGCACACAGTGTGCAGTCTGCATCTTTTGCGACCCCATTGAAATGAATGGGTCTGCACCCTTTCCGCAAAATTGCGGAACGGATGCGGACTAATTCATACGGTCGTATGCATGAGACCTAAGAGTTGTCTCAACCATGGAAATTAGAGGACACTGTCCCATCACCAAGCCCTGTAGCCATAACACACTGGTTTGGGCTAATAAACTGTATTTGGGGGATGAGGGGAGGGTCACTTTTCACTTCCACGGACCCTATTGGGGTTATTCCTCTTCTGTCTAAATCTACGGAGAGAAGAGTCCTGAGACAGTCTGAAGATTTCCAGTATGGCCGGGAGTCTTCTAATCCTTGGAAGTTAACAGCGCAACAATTTTGCTTTTTCCGTAGGATTCTCATGGGCCTGTGCCCCCCTGTAAAGCCTGATGCAGCATATCTTCTCACTGGAGACGAGCAAAATTTTGATGAATTTTCTCCTCCATCAGTCTCAGGGCCCATTCACACGAACGTAAGGGCTCCATGTCCATGCTCCACACCCACAATGCACGGGTGCCGGCCGTGTAAATCCCATACTGCAGTGCAGACCCATTGACTTGAATGGGTCCTTGATCTGCAAAATATGGCAAATGATAGACATGTCCTATCTTTCGCGGTGCTGAGGCACGGACCCTGAAAACCCATGGAAGTTCTTTCGAATGTTTCCTTGATCATCCACACCGCAAAAGATAGGACATGTCTATCATTTGCCGTATTTTGCAGATCGTGGACCCATTCAAGTCAATGGGTCCTCATCCGGAGTTCACACGACTGATGCTTGTGTATTGGGGACCGCTATTTGCACTAGTATGGAGCCCTTATGTTGGTCTCAATGAGCCCTCAGTGACAGTAAAGGGGAACCCGGTTGAATTAGGTTTACCATCTCTCTGCTCAGTGGCGCTGTCCAGCATGGGTGGTCCTGAAATATGCTATACTGTACCTACTATAGGGACTGAGGGCCGATGTACTGACCCTGGAGCTAACAATCTATTCTTGATCCCAGATGAAAATATGCAAGGAGAGTGACGGGCCTATGGTATGCTGAGTGTTAAAGGGGGTTTTCAGAGATTTTCATATTGATGGCCTGTCCTCAGTATAGGTCAATATGTTATTTGTGGGGGTCCGACTCCAGGCACCCCTGTAGATCAGCTGTTTGAAGAACACCGCTGCCTCTTCCTAGGCCATTGACGTCATGTTTATTGGTCAAATGGCTTAGGTGAAGCTCAATACCATTCAAGTGAATGGGGCTCATCTGCAATACCAAACACAGCCACTATCCCATGGATGGCGCTGCGTTAGGTAAGGTGCGAGGAGGCAGTGGCTGGGGTGCCGGGTGTTGGACTCCCACCGATAACATACTGATGACCTATCCTGAGGACAGGTCATCAGTATTAAACATCTGGAAAACCCCTTAAAAAAATAAAGAGTACTTTCTTATAGACTTTCTGTTTCAATTTCCTGTGACTTTCAAGATCTCTACTTGCTTCTAAAGAACAGAAAGAATATTGTTTATATCTAGAGGATGGAAATCCACTAGATCTAATGGTTTTCACAGCTGAGGGTTTGTTACAATCTAGATACACATCTAGGGGCATCATCAGCAGAAATCCTTTCCCTATTAAAATGTATCAATCTAGAGTCCGGACTGTTCCGGTCACCGAGGATTGTCTCGGCTATCAGAATGATTAGGTCTGTACAAGTGTTTATGCTTTTAATGTTCTCCTTCATTGAAAGCAAGCAGATATCTTAAAAAAAAAAGTGGCAGAAAGTTGCAAAGCCTTTCATTATACAATGAATATTAGCTGTGTGCAGGGAGAAATTAAAGGTTCTGCAAACATCTAATATATTTTGTATTTCAAGTCCACAACATTACAAGATCTCTGCTTGCTGTAAAGTGAAAGGTCACCCCAAAGGATAAAAATGTATCCTGACCAAATACCAATCTGCCTAAATGTAACAGTGGCCCGTAATACTGATGCACAGTAACTCTACACCAAACAGAAGGGTTTAACTATGAATGTTGGTGCACTGCACACTTATGTAAAGGGCAATAAATTAGACCTGCCTGTAATACTGATGCACAGTAACTCTACAGCTAACAGAAGAGATTAATTTAGAATTTTGGTGCACTGCACACTTATGTACAGGGTGATAAATTAGAGCTGCCTGTAATACTGACGTACAGTAACTCTACAGCTAACAGAAGGGATTAATTTTGAATTTTGGTGCACTGCACACTTATTTACAGGGTGATAAATTAGACATGCCTGTAATACTGACACACAGTAACTCTACAGGTAACATGAAGGATTAATTATGAATATTGGTGCACTGCACACTTACGTACAGGGCGATAAATTAGACCTGCCTGTAATACTGACGTACAGTAACTCTACTGCTAACAGAATGGATTATCTATGACTCTTGGTGCACTGCACACTTGTGTACATGGTGATGAATTGTAGCAGACTCTGTAGTTCAGCAGTCTCCTACACTCTCTCTGCAGTCTTCCTCTCCAACATTGTCCTACTCTCTGTGTTAACAATTTGCAGCAGCGCTGTCCCTAGTGCATAGCGTTTTGTCACTTCTACCCTTATGCTTAGCTCACTGGAAAATGGTGGCACTGGATCCGGGTTTTATGGGGCTCACAGGGTGATGGCCACTGCTGCACGGCATTATGGGTGACCTCGCATTCCTGGGCTTGTCTCTTCTACACTTACCTTCACTTTGTAACACATGCAGCTGCCATTTTAGGAAAAAGCTGATTCGTTACCACAAAGCGAGAGGAAATTCGGATTCGTATAGATAAAGTTCAGACCCGATTCCTCTTCGGATGCTTCGCAGAACACTAGTTACAATGTATCAGTGCAGGTTACATGTATCAGGCCGAACTCCACAGCTCACAGAGGTTGGTCTAGCTTGAATACAAATCTAATAAACCTTCCGCTATGAGATGTATTAGGGGTGAACACGTCCTCTGGATGTTCTCATGCACCAACAGCAAGCAGAGATCTTGTAAATGGTGCAGACTATTAGACCCTCTCGTCCTATAAGGGCTATTAGTTGTGTGCACTGTGTTTCAGTAGAAATCTATCAGTAGGCAGAACTTTTATTTTTTGGATATCTGCACCTACTAACCCCCCCCGATCTTCTGGTTAGGGCAGTGATGGGCAACGTGCGGCTCTCCAGCTGTTGCTAAACTACAACTCCCACCATGCCCTGCAGTAGGCTGATAGCTATAGACAGGCTTTGCATGCTGGGAGTTGTAGTTCTGCAACAGCTGGAGAGCCGCACGTTGCCCATCACTGGGTTAGGGGGTCGATCTCCTGGCAATTTCCATTGTCACGTCTCGTGGCTTCTTTATAATTCCCGTTACTTCCGGGCTCTGATCCTGGATTCTTCCTTGAGGTTTATACTGATGAGTCTGGATCTGATGGAGCCGAGCAGAAAACGCTGAATCACAGCCGCTCCTCTTATCAATGGGCCGTACTTACATCTCTGCATGTACTACAACCCCTATCCACCCCAGTCACAGCTACCATAGGGACTGTAGGATATAATCCGCTATATGAGGACCATGTACAGTATACAGTATGTTACCTGTAGTAATAACTCACATTAATGCATTAAACAAGGGCAGAAGGAGTAAAATAAAAACGGGGAGCCACCAGATGCGGCCACTGATTGACCCTCTTCACGGTCACCCTGGACATGCTCTGGCCTCCCAAAAACAGCAGAGACAGAAGCTGAAGCACCCCTCCCCCAAGTGCCAGTACATTTAAAACTGGGCAGACACGGGTGGGCTCTGGACCCCCTCTCTAGTGACGTCTGGATTGTGTAGATGTGGATCCCGTCGTGCCTGTGCCTCTCCCACATAAGACGGGCGTCGGGGCGGATTATCAGGGGGCCCTCCGCATGCTGACGCCCATCATTACTGACTGTGGCGTGATGTCTGCCGCCTGACAACCTTGGAGGTTTCCGTTGCTATGTGAGAGCGGCCCTCCGCACGCTGCAGGCAGTTCTCTAATTAACCCTTCACCGTCATTAAAGAGAAAGGAATCTACATTTACCATTCACCCCACATGTCACGCGGTGCACCCTGATAAACTGCACCCCATTAATGGCCGGCTAATACCCTGCTGCTGCCAACGCTGACGTACACCATGTGTCATTATCAGTGATGGAGAACCTATTACAGCCCTGGTGCCCCATAACAGTGACATCCACAGATCCAACTTATTGACATCGCAAAGTGCCAACAACGGCAACATACCACAGCGCCCATACAGTGTATCTTCCATAGTGCTTCTATAACAGTGACATCCATAGTGTCCTGCCTACAGTCAGTGACGTCCACCAGTGTCCGTATCATAGTGACATCCTACAGCTGATCAATGGCAGGAAAACCCTAAGGCATCCATGGTACACCATAGACAGTTTATCCAGGCGGGTGCCCACAGAGAGGTTGTGCAGTGCCGCTCAGTGCACCCATGCTAACAGGTTGAAACAACGGTGCCCCCATAGCAGTCGACATTTTCATAATGACACCGTAGCAGAAATACTCCACAGTGCCACATAACGGTCACATATTATCAGTTGTTTCAGTGCATAGTTTAAAGACATCCACAGATGCCCCCATAACAGTGACATCCACAGTGCCCCCATAACAGTGACATCCACAGTGCCCCCATAACAGTGACATCCACAGTGCCCCCATAACAGTGACATCCACAGTGCCCCCATAACAGTGACATCCACAGTGCCCCCATAACAGTGACATCCACAGTGCCCCCATAACAGTGACATCCACAGTGCCCCCATAACAGTGACATCCACAGTGCCCCCATAACAGTGACATCCACAGTGCCCCCATAACAGTGACATCCACAGATGCCCCCATAACAGTGACATCCACAGATGCCCCCATAACAGTGACATCCACAGTGCCTCCCATAACAGTGACATCCACAGTGCCTCCATAACAGTGACATCCACAGTGCCTCTCATAACAGTGACATCCACAGTGCCCCCATAACAGTGACATCCACAGTGCCCCCATAACAGCGACATCCACAGTGCCTCCCATAACAGTGACACCCACAGTGCTCCCCATAACAGTGACATCCACAGTGCCCCCATAACAGTGACATCCACAGCGCCCCCATCACAGTGATATCCACAGTGCCCCCATAACAGTGACATCCACAGTGCCCCCATAACAATGACATACACAGTGCCCCCCATAACAGTGATATCCACAGTGCCCCATAACAGTGACATCCACAGCGCCCCCATATCAGTGACATCCACAGTGCCCCTATAACAGTGATTTCCACAGTGCCCCCATAACAGTGACACCCACAGTGCGCCCATATCAGTGACATACACAGTGCCCCCATAACAGTGACATCCACAGATCCCCGATAACAGTGTCATCCACAGTGCCCCCATAACAGTGATATCCACAGTGCCCCCATAACAGTGACATCCACAGTGCCCCCATAACAGTGACATCCACAGTGCCCCCATAACAGTGATATCCACAGTGCCCCCATAACAGTAACATCCACAGTGCCCCCATAACAGTGACATCCACAGCACCCCCATAACAGTGACATCCAAAGTGCCCCCATAACAGTGACATCCACAGTGCCCCCATCACAGTGACATCCACAGCATAACAGTGACATCCACAGTGCCCCCATCACAGTGACATCCACAGCATAACAGTGACATCCACAGTGCCCCCATAACAGTGACATCCACAGTGCCCCCATAACAGTAACATCGACAGCGCCCCCATAATAGTGACATCCACAGTGCCCCCATAACAGTGACATCCACAGTGCCCCCATAACAGTGACATCCACAGTGCCCCCATAATAGTGACATCCACAGTGCCCCCATAACAGTGACACCCACAGCGCGCCCATATCAGTGACATACACAGTGCCCCCAAAACAGTGATTTCCACAGCGCCTCGAAAACAGTGACATCCACAGTGCCCCCATAAGAGTGACATCCACAGATCCCCATAACAGTGACATCCACAGTGCCCCCATAATAACGACATCCACAGTGCCCCCATAAGAGTGACATCCACAGATCCCCATAACAGTGACATCCACAGTGTCCCCATAATAGTGACATCCACAGTGCCCCCATAACAGTGACATCCACAGTGCTCCCCATAACAGTGATATCCACAGTGCCCCCTATAACAGTGACATCCACAGTGCCCCCATAACAGTGACATCCACAGTGCCCCCATAACAGTGACATCCACAGTGCCCCCATAACAGTGACATCCACAGTGCCCCCATATCAGTGACATACACAGTGCCCCTATAACAGTGATTTCCACAGTGCCCCCATAACAGTGACATCCACAGTGCCCCCATAACAGTGACATCCACAGTGCCCCATAACAGTGACATCCACAGTGCCCCCATAACAGTGACATCCACAGTGCCCCCATAACAGTGACATCCACAGTGCCCCCATAACAGTGACATCCACAGTGCCCCCATAACAGTGACATCCACAGTGCCCCCATAACAGTGACATCCACAGATCCCCCATAACAGTGACATCCACAGTGCCCCATAACAGTGACATCCACAGTGCCCCCATAACAGTGACATCCACAGTGCCCCATAACAGTGACATCCACAGTGCCCCCATAACAGTGACATCCACAGTGCCCCCATAACAGTGACATCCACAGTGCCCCCATAACAGTGACATCCACAGTGCCCCCATAACAGTGACATCCACAGTGCCCCCATAACAGTGACATCCACAGATCCCCCATAACAGTGACATCCACAGTGCCCCCATAACAGTGACATCCACAGTGCCCCCATAACAGTGACATCCACAGTGCCCCCATAACAGTGACATCCACAGTGCCCCATAACAGTGACATCCACAGTGCCCCCATAACAGTGACATCCACAGTGCCCCCATAACAGTGACATCCACAGTGCCCCCATAACAGTGACATCCACAGTGCCCCCATAACAGTGACATCCACAGCGCCCCATAACAGTGACATCCACAGTGCCCCCATAACAGTGACATCCACAGTGCCCCCATAACAGTGACATCCACAGTGCCCCCATAACAGTGACATCCACAGTGCCCCCATAACAGTGACACCCACAGCGCCCCATATCAGTGACATACACAGTGCCCCCATAACAGTGATTTCCACAGCGCTCGATAACAGTGACATCCACAGTGCCCCCATAACAGTGACATCCACAGTGCCCCCATAACAGTGACATCCACAGATCCCCATAACAGTGACATCCACAGTGCCCCCATAACAGTGACATCCACAGTGCCCCCATAACAGTGACATCCACAGATCCCCATAACAGTGACATCCACAGTGTCCCCATAACAGTGACATCCACAGTGCCCCCATAACAGTGACATCCACAGTGCTCCCCATAACAGTGACATCCACAGTGCCCCCATAACAGTGACATCCACAGTGCCCCCATAACAGTGACATCCACAGTGCCCCCATAACAGTGACATCCACAGCGCCCCCATATCAGTGACATACACAGTGCCCCTATAACAGTGATTTCCACAGTGCCTCCCATAACAGTAACATCCACAGTGCCCCCATAACAGTGACACCCACAGTGCGCCCATAACAGTGACATCCACAGTGCCCCCATAACAGTGACATCCACAGATCCCCCATAACAGTGATCATCCACAGTGCCCCCATAACAGTGATATCCACAGTGCCCCCATAACAGTGACATCCACAGTGCCCCCATAACAGTGACATCCACAGTGCTCCCATAACAGTGGCATGCACAGTGCCCCCATAACAGTGACATCCACAGTGCCCCCATAACAGTGACATCCACAGTGCCCCCATAACAGTGACATCCACAGTGCCCCCATAACAGTGACATACACAGTGCCCTCATAACAGTGTCATCCACAGTGCCCCCATACCAGTGACATCCACAGTGCCCCATAACAGTGACATCCACAGTGCCCCCATAACAGTGACATCCACAGTGCCCCCATAACAGTGACATCCACAGTGCCCTCATAACAGTGACATCCACAGTGCCCCCATAACAGTGACATCCACAGTGCCCCCATAACAGTGACATCCACAGTGCCCCCATAACAGTGACATCCACAGTGCCCCCATAACAGTGACATCCACAGTGCCCCCATAACAGTGACATACACAGTGCCCTCATAACAGTGACATCCACAGTGCCCCCATAACAGTGACATCCACAGTGCCCCCATAACAGTGACATCCACAGTGCCCCATAACAGTGACATCCACAGCGCCCCATAACAGTGACATCCACAGTGCCCCCATAACAGTGACATCCACAGTGCCCCCATAACAGTGACATACACAGTGCCCTCATAACAGTGATCATCCACAGTGCCCCCATAACAGTGACATCCACAGTGCCCCATAACAGTGACATCCACAGATGCCCCATAACAGTGACATCCACAGTGCCCCCATAACAGTGACATCCACAGTGCCCCCATAACAGTGACATCCACAGTGCTCCCCATAACAGTGATATCCACAGTGCCCCCATAACAGTGACATCCACAGTGCCCCCATAACAGTGACATCCACAGTGCCCCATAACAGTGACACCCACAGCGCCCCCATATCAGTGACATACACAGTGCCCCTATAACAGTGATATCCACAGTGCCTCCCATAACAGTAACATCCACAGTGCCCCCATAACAGTGACACCCACAGTGCGCCCATAACAGTGACATCCACAGTGCCCCCATAACAGTGACATCCACAGATCCCCCATAACAGTGACATCCACAGTGCCCCCATAACAGTGACATCCACAGTGCCCCCATAACAGTGACATCCACAGTGCCCCCATAACAGTGACATCCACAGTGCCCCCATAACAGTGACATCCACAGTGCCCCCATAACAGTGACATCCACAGTGCCCCCATAACAGTGACATCCACAGTGCCCCCATAACAGTGACATCCACAGTGCCCCCATAACAGTGACATCCACAGTGCCCCCATAACAGTGACATCCACAGTGCCCCATAACAGTGACATCCACAGTGCCCCCATAACAGTGACATCCACAGTGCCCCCATAACAGTGACATCCACAGCGCCCTCATAATAGTGACATCCACAGTGCCCTCATAACAGTGACATCCACAGTGCCCCCATAACAGTGACATCCACAGTGCCCCATAACAGTGACATCCACAGTGCCCCATATCAGTGACATCCACAGTGCCCCCATAACAGTGACATCCACAGTGCCCCCATAACAGTGACATCCACAGTGCCCCCATAACAGTGACATCCACAGTGCCCCCATAACAGTGACATCCACAGATGCCCCATAACAGTGACATCCACAGTGCCCCCATAACAGTGACATCCACAGTGCCCCCATAACAGTGACATCCACAGATGCCCCCATAACAGTGACATCCACAGTGTCCCCATAACAGTGACATCCACAGTGCCCCCATAACAGTGACATCCACAGTGCTCCCCATAACAGTGACATCCACAGTGCCCCCATAACAGTGACATCCACAGTGCCCCATAACAGTGACATCCACAGTGCCCCCATAACAGTGACATCCACAGTGCTCCCATAACAGTGACATCCACAGTGCCCCATAACAGTGACATCCACAGTGCCCTCATAACAGTGACATCCACAGTGCCCCTATAACAGTGACATCCACAGTGCCCCATAACAGTGACATCCACAGTGCCCCCATAACAGTGACATCCACAGTGCCCTCATAACAGTGACATCCACAGTGCCCCATAACAGTGACATCCACAGTGCCCCCATAACAGTGACATCCACAGATGCCCCCATAACAGTGACATCCACAGTGCCCCCATAACAGTGACATCCACAGTGCCCCATAACAGTGACATCCACAGTGCCCCCATAACAGTGACATCCACAGTGCCCCCATAACAGTGACATCCACAGTGCCCCCATAACAGTGACATCCACAGTGCTCCCATAACAGTGACATCCACAGTGCCCCCATAACAGTGACATCCACAGTGCCCCCATAACAGTGACATCCACAGTGCCCCCATAACAGTGACATCCACAGTGCCCTCATAACAGTGACATCCACAGTGCCCCCATAACAGTGACATCCACAGTGCCCCCATAACAGTGACATCCACAGTGCCCCATAACAGTGACATCCACAGTGCCCCCATAACAGTGACATCCACAGTGCCCCCATAACAGTGACATCCACAGTGCCCCCATAACAGTGACATCCACAGTGCCCCCATAACAGTGACATCCACAGTGCCCCCATAACAGTGACATCCACAGTGCCCCCATAACAGTGACATCCACAGTGCCCCCATAACAGTGACATCCACAGTGCCCCCATAACAGTGACATCCACAGTGCCCCCATAACAGTGACATCCACAGTGCCCCATAACAGTGACATCCACAGTGCCCCCATAACAGTGACATCCACAGTGCTCCCATAACAGTGACATCCACAGTGCCCCCATAACAGTGACATCCACAGTGCCCCCATAACAGTGACATCCACAGTGCCCCCATAACAGTGACATCCACAGTGCCCCCATAACAGTGACATCCACAGTGCCCCCATAACAGTGACATCCACAGTGCCCCCATAACAGTGACATCCACAGTGCCCCCATAACAGTGACATCCACAGTGCCCCATAACAGTGACATCCACAGTGCCCCCATAACAGTGACATCCACAGTGCCCCCATAACAGTGACATCCACAGTGCCCCATAACAGTGACATCCACAGTGCCCCCATAACAGTGACATCCACAGTGCCCCATAACAGTGACATCCACAGTGCCCCATAACAGTGACATCCACAGTGCCCCATAACAGTGACATCCACAGTGCCCCATAACAGTGACATCCACAGTGCCCCCATAACAGTGACATCCACAGTGCCCCCATAACAGTGACATCCACAGTGCCCCCATAACAGTGACATCCACAGTGCCCCCATAACAGTGACATCCACAGTGCCCCCATAACAGTGACATCCACAGTGCCCCATAACAGTGACATCCACAGTGCCCCCATAACAGTGACATCCACAGTGCTCCCCATAACAGTGACATCCACAGTGCCCCATAACAGTGACATCCACAGTGCTCCCATAACAGTGACATCCACAGTGCCCCATAACAGTGACATCCACAGTGCCCCCATAACAGTGACATCCACAGTGCCCCCATAACAGTGACATCCACAGTGCCCCCATAACAGTGACATCCACAGTGCCCTCATAACAGTGACATCCACAGTGCCCCCATAACAGTGACATCCACAGTGCCCCCATAACAGTGACATCCACAGTGCCCCCATAACAGTGACATCCACAGTGCCCCCATAACAGTGACATCCACAGTGCCCTCATAACAGTGACATCCACAGTGCCCCCATAACAGTGACATCCACAGTGCCTCCATAACAGTGACATCCACAGTGCCCCCATAACAGTGACATCCACAGTGCCCCCATAACAGTGACATCCACAGTGCCCCCATAACAGTGACATCCACAGTGCCCCCATAACAGTGACATCCACAGTGCCCCCATAACAGTGACATCCACAGTGCCCCCATAACAGTGACATCCACAGTGCCCCCATAACAGTGACATCCACAGTGCCCCCATAACAGTGACATCCACAGTGCCCCCATAACAGTGACATCCACAGTGCCCTCATAACAGTGACATCCACAGTGCCCCCATAACAGTGACATCCACAGTGCCCCCATAACAGTGACATCCACAGTGCCCCCATAACAGTGACATCCACAGTGCCCCCATAACAGTGACATCCACAGTGCCCCCATAACAGTGACATACACAGTGCCCTCATAACAGTGTCATCCACAGTGCCCCCATACCAGTGACATCCACAGCGCCCCATAACAGTGACATCCACAGTGCCCCCATAACAGTGACATCCACAGTGCCCCCATAACAGTGACATCCACAGTGCCCCATAACAGTGACATCCACAGTGCCCTCATAACAGTGACATCCACAGTGCCCCCATAACAGTGACATCCACAGTGCCCCCATAACAGTGACATCCACAGTGCCCCCATAACAGTGACACCCACAGCGCCCCATAACAGTGACATCCACAGTGCCCCCATAACAGTGACATCCACAGTGCCCCCATAACAGTGACATCCACAGTGCCCTCATAACAGTGACATCCACAGTGCCCCCATAACAGTGACATCCACAGTGCCCCCATAACAGTGACATCCACAGATCCCCATAACAGTGACATCCACAGTGTCCCCATAATAGTGACATCCACAGTGTCCCCATAACAGTGACATCCACAGTGCTCCCCATAACAGTGACATCCACAGTGCCCCCCATAACAGTGACATCCACAGTGCCCCCATAACAGTGACATCCACAGTGCCCCATAACAGTGACACCCACAGCGCCCCCATATCAGTGACATACACAGTGCCCCTATAACAGTGATTTCCACAGTGCCTCCATAACAGTAACATCCACAGTGCCCCCATAACAGTGACACCCACAGTGCGCCCATATCAGTGACATCCACAGTGCCCCCATAACAGTGACATACACAGTGCCCCCATAACAGTGTCATCCACAGTGCCCCCATAACAGTGACATCCACAGTGCCCCCATAACAGTGACATCCACAGTGCCCCCATAACAGTGACATCCACAGTGCCCCCATAACAGTGACATCCACAGTGCCCCCATAACAGTGACATCCACAGTGCCCCCATAACAGTGACACCCACAGCGCCCCCATAACAGTGACATCTAAAGTGCCCCCATAACAGTGACATCCACAGTGCCCCCATCACAGTGACATCCACAGCATAACAGCGACATCCACAGTGCCCCCATAACAGTGACATCCACAGTGCCCCCATAACAGTGACATCCACAGTGCCCTCATAATAGTGACATCCACAGTGCCCCCATAACAGTGACATCCACAGTGCCCCCATAACAGTGACATCCACAGTGCCCCCATAACAGTGACACCCACAGCGTGCCCATATCAGTGACATACACAGTGCCCCCAAAACAGTGATTTCCACAGCGCCTCGAAAACAGTGACATCCACAGTGCCCCCATACAGTGACATCCACAGTGCCCCCATAAGAGTGACATCCACAGATCCCCATAACAGTGACATCCACAGTGCCCCCATAATAACGACATCCACAGTGCCCCCATAAGAGTGACATCCACAGATCCCCATAACAGTGACATCCACAGTGCTCCCCATAATAGTGACATCCACAGTGCCCCCATAACAGTGACATCCACAGTGCTCCCCATAACAGTGATATCCACAGTGCCCCCCATAACAGTGACATCCACAGTGCCCCCATAACAGTGACATCCACAGTGCCCCATAACAGTGACATCCACAGTGCCCCATAACAGTGACATCCACAGTGCCCCATAACAGTGACATCCACAGTGCCCTCATAACAGTGACATCCACAGTGCCCCATAACAGTGACATCCACAGTGCTCCCATAACAGTGACATCCACAGGGCCCCCATAACAGTGTCATACACAGCACCCCCATAACAGTGACATCCACAGTGCCTCCATAACAGTGACATCCACAGTGCCCTCATAACAGTGACATCCACAGTGCCCCATAACAGTGACATCCACAGTGCCCCCATAACAGTGACATCCACAGTGCCCCCATAACAGTGACATCCACAGTGCCCCCATAACAGTGACATCCACAGTGCCCCCATAACAGTGACATCCACAGTGCCCCCATAACAGTGACATCCACAGTGCCCCCATAACAGTGACGAATATTAGCTATGTGAGAAATGTATAGGTTCTGGAGATCTAATATATTTTTAGTATCTCAAGTCCACAACACTACAAGGAATCTCTGCTTGCTGTAAAGTGAAAGGAATCGCAAAGGATGTAGTGATCCTGACCAAATACCAACTGCACCTGAATACAACAGTGGCCCGTAATACTGACTGCACAGTAACTCTACACAAACAGAAGTGTTTAACTATGAATGTTGTTGGTGCACTGCACCACTAATGTAAAGGGCAAGATTAGACCTGCCTGCACACTGATGCACAGTGTAACTCTACAGCTAACAGAAGAGATTAATTTAGAATTTTTGGTGCACTGCAGCCATCTTTATGTACAGGTGATAAATTAGAGCTTGCCTGTAATGCTGACGGGCAGTAATCTGCTACAGCTAACAGAAGTAGATTAATTTTGAATTTTGGTGCACTGCACACTTATGTACAGGGTGATAAATGAGACATGCCTGTAATACTGGCGTCTGTAGCTCTACAGGCAACATGAGGGATTAATCTATGAATATTGGTGCACTGCACACACTTACGTACAGGGTGACAAATTAGACTCCGCCTGGTAATACTGGACGCACAGCAACTCCTGCGCTGTGCCAACAGAATGGGATTAGCTATGACTCTGGTGCACTGCAACAACTTGTGTACACGGTGATGAATTGCAGTGAGACTATGTCGTCCAGTCCGCTCACACTCTCCTGCAGTCTCCTCCAACATTGTCCCACTTCTGTGTTAACAATTCTGCAGCAGCTGTCCCTAGTGCATAGCGTTTTGTCACTTTCTACCCCTATGCGAGCTCACTGGAAATGGTGGTGCACTGGATCCGTGTGGGGCTCACAGAGGTGATGGCCACTGCCGCTTACGGCATTATGGGTGACCTCGCATTCCCGGGCTTGTCTCTTCTACACTTACCACTCACTTTCATGCAGCTGCCATTTTTAGGAAAAAGCTGATTTCGTTACTCACAGAAGCGAGAGGAAATTCGGACTCGTATAGATAAAGTTCAGACCCGATTCCTCTCGATGCTTTCCATGAGGTACACTAGTTGCTAATGTAGTCAATTGCAGGTTACATGTATCAGGTCGAACTCCATTTCATGCATCAGCAGAGGCCTACGCCTAGCTTGAATACAAATCCTACACAAACCCTTCCAGCTATAAAGAGATGTGATCAGGGTGCGCGTCCTCTGGATGTTCTCATAAAGCACCAGCAAGCTAGAGATCTTGTAAATGGGCAGGCAGACTATTGAGACCCTCGCGTCCTAAGGGCTAGTTAGTAAAGTACTGTGTTTCCAGTAGAAATCTATCAGTAGGCAGAACTTTTATTTTTTGGATATCTGCACCTACTAACCTCTCCCGATCTTTTGGTTAGGGCAGTGATGGGCAACGTGCGGCTCTCCAGCTGTTGCTAAGCTACACAACTCCCACGCCATGCCCCGCAGTAGGCCGATAGCTACAGACGGAGGCTTTGCTGCTGGGAGTTGTGGTTCACCCAACAGCACGGAGAGCCGCACGCTGCCACAGCATCTGGGTTAGGTCGATCTCCTGGCAATTTCATTGCCTCTACTGCCCTCAGGCTTCTTTATAATTCCCGCAAGCATTCCGGAGGCTCACGGATCCTGGATTCTTCCTTGAGGGCTTATACTGGATGAGCCTTGGGATCTGGATGGAGCCGAGCAGAAAAGCGCCTGGAATCACAGCTTCACCTCTCATCAATGGGCCGTACTTACATCTCTGCATGTACTACAACCCCTATCCAAACCCCCAGTCACAGCTACACTATAGGGACTGTAGGATATAATCCGCTACTCTGAGGGACCTGTTGTACAGTATACAGTATAGTTACCTGTAGTAATAACTCGGCACACGCATTAAACAAGGAGCAAAGAGAGTGGACTCAACGGGGGCTAGCCACCAGATGCGAGCCACTGATTGACCCTCTTCACGGTCACCCCTGGACATGCTCTGGCCTCCACTAAAAACAGCAGAGACAGAAGCTGAAGCACCCCTCCCCAGGTGCTAGTAACATTTAAAAGTCTGGGCGAACCGACGGGTGGGCTCTGCGGACCCCTCTCTGGTGACGTCTGGATTGTGCAGATGTGGATCCCAGTCGTGCTCTGTGCCTCTCCACATAAGACGGGCGTCGGGGCGGATTATCAGGGGCCCTCCGCATGCTGACGCCCATCATTACTGACTGTGGCGTGATGTCTGCCGCCTGACAACCTTGGAGGTTTCCGTTGCTATGTGAGAGCGGCCCTCACGCACGCTGCGAGGCAGGCTCTCTAATTAACCCTTCACCGTCGTTAAAGAGAAAGGAATCTTGCCATTTAAAGCCATTCACCCCACACGAGCGTCGCAGCGGTGCACCTGATAAACTGCCGTGCCCAATCTGTTGAGCCAGTGCATAGTTTAAAGATAATGCACAGCGAGCCCCCATAAGAGTGAGCATCCCACAGTCGCCCCCATAAGAGAGTGGCATCCACGGTGCCCCCATAACAGTGACATCACAGTGCTCCCATAACAGTGACATCCACAGTGTCCAATAATAGTGACATCCACAGCGACCTCCCATAACAGTGACATCCACAGTGCCCCCATGAAACAGTGACATCCACTCAGCGCCCCATAACAGCACATCCACAGTGCCCCGTAACAGTGACATCCATAGCGCCCCCATAACAGTGAGACATCCACAGCGCCCCCATACAACACGTGAGCATCCACAGTGCTCCCCACAACAGTGACATCCACAGTGCCCCATAACAGTGACATTCACAGTGCCCCCATGAACAGTGACATCCACAGTGCCCCCATAACAGTGGATATCCACAGTGCCCCCATAACAGTGACATCCACGGTGCCCCATAACAGTGACATCCACAGCGCCCCATAACAGCGACTATCCCACAGTGCCCCCATAACAGTGACATCCACAAAGTGCCCACAATATGACATTCAAGAGGTTCTCATAACAGTGACATCCACAGTGCCCCATGCCAACAGTGACATCCACAGCTGCCCCAGCAACAGCGACATCCACAGTGCCCCCATGTACAGTTTGCATCCATCAGTGCCCCCATAACAGTGATACATATATATATAATTATATATACATACATACATACAATCCACAGTGCCCCACAACAGTGACATCTGCAGCAAAAGTGCCCCGATAACAGTGACATCCAGACAGTGCCCCATAACAATGACAACCACGGTGCCTGCATAACAAAGTGACATCCACAGTGCCCCATAACAATGATATCCACAGTGCCCCCACAACAGTGACATCCACAGTGCTCCCCATAACAGTGACATCCACAGTGCTCCCATAACAGTGACATCCACAGTGCTCCCCATAACAGTGACATCCACAGTGCCCTATAACAGTGACATCCACAGTGCTCCCCATAACAGTGACTATCCACAGTGCTCCCATAACAGTGACATCCACAGTGCTCCCCATAACAGTGACATCCACAGTGCTCCCCATAACAGTGTCATCCATAGTGCCCCCATAACAGTGACATCCACAGTGCTCCCATAACAGTGACATTAATCCACAGATCCCCATAACAGTGAGCATCCACAGTGCCCCCGAAGGAACAGTGACATCCAGTGCCCCCATAACAGTGACATTCACAGTGCCCCCATAACAGTGACATCCACAGTGCCCCCATAACAGTGTGACATCCACAGTGCCCCCATAACAGTGACGATCCACAGCGCCCCCATCACAGTGATATCCACAGTGCCCCCATAACAGTGACATCCACAGCTGCCCCCATAACAATGACATTCACACAGCCCCCATAACAGTGAGACATCCACAGTGCCCCCATATCAGTGACATCCACAGCGCCCCATAACAGTGACATCCACAGCGCCCTGGCTAACAGTGATAATCCACAGTGCCCCCCATGACAGTGACAAATCCACAGCGCCCCCCATAACAGTGACATCCAAAGTGCCCCACAACAGTGACATCCACAATGCCCCCATAACAGTGACATCCACAGTGCTCCCCATATACCAGTGACATCCACAGCGCCCCCATAATAGCAGACATCCACAGTGCCCCCATAACAGTGATATCCACTGTGCCCCCATAACAGCATGGCATCCACAGTGCCCCCAGCAACAGTGACATCCACAGTGCCCCCATAACAGTGACATCCACAGATCCCCCTACAACAGTGAGCATCCACAGATCCCCCCATAACAGTGACATCCACAGCTGCTCCATAACAGTGACATCCACAGATCCCCCCATAACAGTGACATCCATACAGATCCCCTATAACAGTGACATCCACAGTGCCCCCATAACAGTGACATCTGCACGAGTGCTCCCCCATAACAGTGACATCCACAGTGCCCCCATAATAGTGAGTATCCACAGCGCCCCACAACAGTGACATCCACAGTGCCCCCATAACAGTGACATCCACAGTGCTCCCCATAACAGTGACATCCACAGTGCCCCCATAACAGTGAGCTATCTCATAGTGCCCCACAACAGCGACATCCACAGTGCTCCCACATAACAGTGACATCCACAGTGCCCCCATAACAGTGACATCCACAGTGCCCCCCATAACAGTGATATCCACAGTGCTCCCCATAACAGTGACATTCACAGTGCCCCCATAACAGTGACGTCCACAGTGCCCCCATAACAGCGACAAATCCACAGTGCCCCCATAACAGTGACATCCACAGTGCCCCCCATAACAGTGACATCCACAGTGCCCCCATAACAGTGACATTCACAGCTGCCCCCATAACAGTGACATCCACAGTGCTCCCATAACAGCGACATCCACAGTGCCCCCATAACAGTGACATCCACAGTGCCCTGCATAACAGTGACATCCACAGTGCCCCGCAGCAGTGATTGATCCAGCAGTGCCCCCATAGCAGTGACATCCACAGTGCTCCCCGTAACAGGGACACCCACAGTGCCCCCCATAACAGTGAGCATCCACAGTGCCCCCATGGGAATAGCAGGTTATCTATGCCCCCATAACAGTGATATCATCCACAGGGCCCTCCCATACAGTGACATCCACAGTGCTCCCCATAACAGTGACATCCACAGTGCCTCCCATAACAGTGACATCCACAGTGCCCCCATAACAGTGGACATCCACAGTGCCCCCATAACAGTGACATCCACAGTGCTCCCCCATAACAGTGACATCCACAGTGCCCCCATAACAGTGACATCCACTAGCGCTCCCATACACAGTGACATTATCCACAGTGCCCCTCATAACAGTGAACATCCACAGTGCCCCCATAACAGTGACGATCCACGTGCTCCCATAACAGTGACATCCCACAGATGCCCCCATAACAGTGACATCCACAGCGCCCCATAACAGTGACATCCACAGTGCCCCCATAACAGTGAGCATCCACAGTGCTCCCCATAACAGTGAGACACCCACAGCGCCCCATAACAGTGACATCCACAGTGCCCCCATAACAGTGACATCCACAGCGCCCCCATCACAGTGACATCCACAGTGCCCCCATAACAGTGACGATCCACAGTGCCTCCCATAACAGTGACATTCACACAGCCCCCATAAGCAGTGGGACATCCACAGTGCCTCTATAACAGTGACATCCAAACAGCGCCCTGGCTACAACAGTGACATCCACAGCGCCCCCGTAACAGTGACATCCACAGCTGCCCCACAGACAGTGACACCCACAGCGCCCTATAACAGTGGGACATCTCACAGATGCCCCCCAACAGTGACATCCACAGCGCCTCCATAACAAGGATGCCATCCACAGTGCCTCATAACAGTGACATCCACAGACTGCCCTATAACAGTGACATCCACAGTGCCCCATAACAGTGACATCCGCCAGAAGCTTCCCCATAACAGTGACATCCACAGTGCCCCCCATAACAGTGACATCCACAGTGCCCCCATAACAGTGGGACATCCACAGATCCCCCATAACAGTGACATCCACAGATGCCCCATAACAGTGACATCCTACTGCGGCTCCCATAACAGTGACATCCACAGTGCCCCATACTAGAGGTGACATCCACAGATGCCCCCACAAGGCAGTGACATCCCACAGAGAAACCCCCACATGCAGCACGATCCATAGTGCCTCTACTAACAGTGACATCCAACAGTGCCCCCATAACAGTGATTCATCCACAGCGCCCCATAACAGAGACACATCCACAGTGCCCCCTCAGAATAGTGACATCCAACAGTGCTCCTACAACAGTGACATCCTGCAGTGCCCATGCACTAGTAGACATCCACAGTGCCCCTATTAACAGTGACATCCACAGTGCTCCCCATAACATGACATCCATCCAGTGCCCCCATAACAGAGGGACATCCATAGTGCCCCCTATAACAGGACCTCCACAGTGCGCCCCATAACAGTGACATCCGACAGAGCTCCCACATAACAGATGACATCCTACGAGTGCCCCTCACAACAGGGAGCATCCACAGTGACCCCGATAACAGTGGGACATCTCACAAGGCGCCCCCATAACAATGACATCCACAGATGCCCCCACATAACGAGTGACACCACAGTGCCCTCGCGTAAGCAGCGACATCCACAGTGCCCCCATAACAGTGGCATCCACAGTGCCCCCATAACGTGACATCCACAGTGCCCCCATAACAGTGACAATATCCACAGTGCTCCCATAACAGAAGGACATCCACAGTGCTCCCCTAACAGCGACATCCACAGTGCTCCCCTATAACAGTGACATCCACAAGCGCCCCCTACAACAGTGTACATCCACATGCTCCCCATAACAAAGTGACATCCACAGACAGCTCCCATAACAGTGACATCCACGGTGCCCCCATGGCTAGCGGCATCAACATGTGCCCCATAAGAAGAGCGACATCCACGAGAAGCCCCCATAACAGTAAGACATCCACAGTGCCCCCATACCAGGCGACCCCCACAGCGCCCCATGTAACAGTGACATCCACAGATCCCCCATAACAGTGACATCCACAGTGCCCCCATAACAGTGACATCCACAGATGCCCCCCATAACAGTGACATCCACAGTGCCCCCATAACAGTGACATCCACAGTGCCCCCATAACAGTGACATCCACAGTGCCCCCATAACAGTGACATCCACAGTGCTCCCCATAACAGTGACATCCACAGTGCCCCCATAACAGTGACATCCACAGTGCCCTCCCATAACAGTGACATCCACAGTGCCCCCATAACAGTGACATCCACAGTGCTCCCCATAACAGTGACATCCACAGTGCCCCCATAACAGTGACATCCAGTGCTCAGTGACATCCACAGTGCCCCTCCATAACAGTGACATCCACAGTGCCCCCCATAACAGTGACATCATCACAGTGCCCCCATAACAGTGACATCCACAGTGCCCCCATAACAGTGACATCCACAGTGCCCCCCATAACAGTGACATCCACAGTGCCCCCATAACAGTGACATCCACAGTGCCCCCATAACAGTGACATCCACAGTGCCCCCCATAACAGTGACAATTGGGGTTGGATAATTTTGAACACAACTGTATAGATGTATTTTTACTGTGCAGGGATGTTGCTCTGTTTAGGACTGGTTGAGTTGCGATACTCTGCAGCTGTTTTAGGGTCTTAAAGCCGGGACTGACTCCACATTTGTTATTTATGCCAATTAGCAGTTTATATGTACAATTTCTCATTGATTTGTTATGTGCACAGGAGACCCTTCCCATCCAATTACGTGCTGTTTATCCTATCCAGCTATGGCGGTTGTTTACTATTATATTTTACGTAGCAGTGATTAACAGTGTCACTTCTTCCATATTTATGGTTCATTAAATATTATGTATGTTTATGGCCCTATATTGGTATTATTCCGGACAATTATCTATATAGTCTGTATCGGTTTGCTTCCTATTCTGTAGCAGTACTGTGTGGCTGTTCCATCCTGCCCCTGTTTTCACCAGTCAATTGTATGTATTGAGTTCTAATAAAAAATTATTATTATATTACATATTATTTACGTGTACTTTGTTGAGGACTATTGGCAAACTTTTGTAGGTTTGTAGTCTAGTGCAGTCAGGTCCCTTTATCATGTTTAACATGTATAGAGGTTTATATTGGTGATCTAATCAGATGATACATGGCAATTTCTTTCTAACAAATCTAGAACCAGCCCCGTACCTCCCATGGATCCAGAAATCTCCCTATTCATTGCTCTATAGCAAGCTGGCAGCTAAAGGGTGTGTCCTTTCTGCTGCAGCTCAGGAGGCATGTCCATTCTGTTGCAGCTCTCTCCCTATCACAGCTCAGAAGGCAGTTGAAGGGTGAAACTGAGCATGTGCAGCCACCTTAGTGAGACGAACAAAGAAATAAGAAAAAGAACAAACAGCAGGTGGTGCTATACAGATACATTTTATTGAATAACTCCATGGCTATACTAAATTTTTAATTCCACACAATTATAAAAGTATTCAGATCCAGGTGCTGGTTTAAAGACAGTAGAATTTTTTGTGGGACAAACCCTTTAAATATTTTGGATTTAGACAAGGTGGAAAGGTTTAGTGCATCCAGCCCAGATAGGATATATGGAGAGTTTCCTAAACACTATCAGAAGCTCCTTGGTGAACGAGGAGGGATTAGTGCTAACAGTGAAGGGTTTTTTAAAGGGTTTTGGGCTTCCTAAGAATAATAAAGATCAAATGGAAAGGTTGAATGGAGAAATAATGGAAGAAGATGTGGGTCGTTATATCAAGACATTAAAAGCAGGGAAATCTCCAGGTCCTGATGGTTTTCAGCTGGTTATTTTAAAGAAATTCAGGGATTTATTGTCTCCATACTTAGTCAAGCTGTACAATTTTTTTCGAAAGGGGTACAGAAACATAAAGAATTTTTAGAGGCTCTGATTACAAGGGAAAACCATACTAGTGTTAAGAATTATAGGCCAATATCCAATGAAGCTACTTACTGGAATCTTAGCTGAAAGGTTAAATGGGGTTACATCAGCATGGTTTGCTTGCTAGATGACTTGCACAGGTACCTGACCACAACACCGGGCACAGGAGTCATCGTCTTACATGGGCCAGGAAGCATATACCCTGGACAAGGGTCCAGCGGGCCTCAGTGCTGTTCACTGATGAAAGTTAATTCACACTGAGCATAAATGATGGCCGCCAACGATGTTGGAGACATCTCGGAGAGCGCTATGCATCATCCACTGTTGTCACCAGACGAGTGGTGGTGGTGTTACAGGGTGGGCAGGTGTCTAGACAATACAGAACTGCCCTACACTGCGTGAATGGACCAGTGACAAGTCCATACTACATGAAGAACATCATTAATCCAGTCATTGTGCCTCTGCATGAACATCACAGGCCGAATTTCATCTTCATGGAGGACAATGCACCAGCTCATCGAGGTCACATCATTAGGGAGCGGCCGCTGGAGACTGGGGAACCTCAAATGGGATCAGCTGAGTCGCCGTGTAGAGGCTCGTAACTCTGTACCCCAGAACCTCAATGATCTGAGGGCCGCCCTTCAAGAACAGTGGGATGCCATGCCTCTGCTTACAATAAGTCGACTTGTGAACAGCAGGAGACGTCGTTGTCAAGCTGGAATTGATGCTCGAGGCCACATGACAAGTTACTGAGACACTGACATTTTTGTGGCGGTATACCCAGCACTGGTGTTGGCTTTTGTTTCAATAAATAGTTTGAGATGAGAAAATCACCATTGCTGCTTCTACTTAAATGCCCGACTTTTATTATATAAATTTTATTCGAAAGTATCCCTAACTTTTTGTATAAAGCTCCAAATCATCTGCTTCCCTTAAGACAGTAATAAAGAAAAAGGAAACAAATTCTTGCTGCCTGAACTCACCACTGGGGGGAGCTTAGGAGCTTACGGAAGACAGATGTAGTATTCAGTTAATTGGAGCTGTATGAATTTGTATCTAGTGAGTTCCTCCTAGTGGTGGCTAAAGTCTTACTAAATTGTGTTATGGATCTATGTGGTGGTTGAGACCTTTACGCTGGGTTCACACTTGAGCGTATTTGATACGCGCGTTTTACGCGCTTTTTTGTAGCGGGTATTACAGCGGGTTTTTGGAAATAGGAAATGCGCGTTGTACGCTCGTTCGTGTGATTGGCCACTCTGGCGTCAATCACAATACGCGCGACAAAACGCCCCAAAGAAGCTCCTGTACTTCTTTGGGCGTCGGGCGTTTTACAGCGCGTTGGTACATGCTGTAAAACGCTCAGGTGAGAACCATGCCCATAGGGAAACATGGGTTTTCGCCTGTTGAGCGTTTTACAGCGCATAGGAACGCGCTGTAAAACGCTCAGGTGTGAACCCAGGGATATACATGCCAGATTTTGGGTCACTGAGGGCTGGCCTGACATGCCTCTCCACCATGAGCAGGCTGTAGGGTAGCATAGACAAAAAGGATACCCAAAATTAGACCATATTAATATTATTGCACCCATAGGGATGCACAGTTCCACTCAAACCCTTGGTCATGAGGACTACAAGGTCCACGAGGGCCAACAGAAGATACTGGTGACATGTACTGCACATTCAAAGTGAAGGTTCACATCTGTCTCTGGTCAGCCTTCTCCATAGTGTTATAAACCAGATGGGCTGCGGGCTCGGACCACCTCCACTTTCCAGAACGAAGGGACCAAAGCAATCCAGGTAGAAAGTTCAATGACTAATATTCCCTTCCAGGATCTAGAACCTGAGGTGCCTTAAAGTCCCCATAACCACATAAGAGGAGGGCAGGATGGACAGGAAGGTAGGGCTGCCTGCAAATGCTCACCTGATTGGATTATTTTTATGATGTCTGTCTATTAATGTCGGCATTGTGCACTAATTAATTCCATCATGTATGTTTAGAGAGGACGAAGCTCAGTTTGTCCAAATCTTCTACAAAAACATACATATAAATGATAAAATTCTGTTTACCTTCAGTCACCACTAGAGGGAGCTCACTGCATACTGTTTATACATTGAGCTGAATAATAACACAAGATGCAGAGAGCTCCCCCTAGTAGTGGCTGCTACACGGTCAGAGTTTTATAATTCTTTCCTGGGCAGGACATTTTAAAATCTGTACAAGTAAAATGGAGCCTTGACCACTATCAAGATTTAAAGTATTAATCTGCACATCATTTTTGATCCACTTTAGGGATGGATTTCAACAATGAGAAAATATTAGGGAATTTCAATTTAAAGGGGTTATCCAAGACTAAAAAATGTACCGCATGTGCCCGGGATATCACACTGAATATACTTACCCCGCTCCCTGAACCGCTCCTGGACCCCGCACTGCCGCTGCTGCTTCTCCCCGTGTGCCAAAGAAAACATCCGCCTTTGGGGTGTAGCAGCGTCCCCGTCCGCCTGCCATTGGCTGCTCACCCCTCCCCGCTGACACGCATCTGCACAAGGGGAGATGGAAGCAGCAGTGGCGGTGTGGGATCCAGGAGCGGCGCGGGGGGCCAGGTAAGTATATTCAGTGTGAGGGGCCTAGGCATATGCGGTACATTTTTTAGCCTCGGATAATACCTTTAAGCAAGGTACAGATTCATTTTTCCCAAATGGGTGGGCGGGTTCTCTTCAAAAAACAGGAAATTGGTAACAATCATCTAATTCTAATGTGTTTCTTATAATCCAGGCATTCACTTGTGCTGTTCTATTCTTCCCCCTCCCCCTCCTGCGGTGTCACCTCTGCATGCTATCTGGGGCAATATAAATCTGGTCAGCACTTAGCCATCTGTCACAGCTGTGCTCGCACACGGAGCACTTACAGGAAAAACACAATCATACCGTGTTATTAGCATTCATCCGCTACAATGTGAGAAGAATGAAATTATCGTATAAGAGGAAAAAGATTTATTACAATTAGTACATGATATAATCAATACCATTCTAGATTCTTATTATTTTACATCACAGCTCAGCATACATATGAAAAATCATATAACTATCCACATCCAAATGTAGCAGTACTATTCTTGTACATAGGGGGCAATATTAGAGCAGATTTATTTTTGTACATAGGAGCAGTATTATAGTAGTTATATTCTTGTACATAGGAGCAGTATTATAGTAGTTATATTCTTGTACATAGGAGGCAGTATTATAGTAGTTATATTCTTATACATAGGAGCAGTATTAATAGTTAAGGCTGCTCGCAGCCTGTAATTGTGGGCGGGGCCGAGGTCCCCCTTATTAACCCCCTCACCTGAGTCCTCGGTCTCGCACGCCGAGTCTATTTCCGGTCCTGCAGGCAGCCCGTCGGCTGAACGCCTCTGCAGCTCTACCCCCACATCGCTGTGCGACAGCCTCAGGTAAGGCAGGTTAGCACGCCGAGGGTGCGGGGGTCCGTTCTCCCTCGCCATCGCATGCCCTCCCACCCGGCATCTGCGTGCCGGGTGCTCAGGAGGCCGAACACGCACAGGGGGCGGGATGCTGGCACCAGGCTGTCAGTCCGCTCCTCATGCCCGCCGGGGCTCGAGTCTCGCTCCCCTGCCCCCGACAAGCCCTCTCCCTCACCAGGATCCGGCGTTTGCACGCCTCGCATGGCGACCTGCCACCACGCTCCTGCGGTCAGTGGAGTGCCGCCTGTCCTGCGCAGGCGCCTTCCCTTCTTCCGGCCGGGACCCCCGTCCTCCTGCCTGTATCCAGCGTTAAGAGGGGGGGGGGGTCCGGTTCCCCATGGGTCGCAGTCAGGCCCTGGCCGTTGGGGCTTGGATATTAATTTAAAATATATATATATATGAGTTAAGTGTCTGCTTTTCCTCTTCCCTCAGGTACACCCTGTCTACATTGGTGCGGTTGCATTATCCGCCCGATTCCTTCGTCTTACTTGTGTTTAAAAAAAGAAAAAAAAAAAAAAAAAAAAAAAACCCCAGGTCCTTTAGTCCCTTCTCGTGCCTCCGTGGGTCAACAGGTGGACCCCCTTGTGTCCGCTCAGGTGGGTATTTTAGGTTTTTTCCTATTCCTCCCGTGCTGCGCCTCCCCACCCGCTGCGCCCGCTCTAGCCTGCAGTCTCTCTCAGCTGAGAGTTTTTACTTAGGCACCCTTCATCGCGCTCAGGCCTATTGGGAGCAGGAACAAAAAAAAAAAAAAAAAAAAAAATATATATATACCCCATTCATCCTTTCAGCTTCTAAGGTTCAGGCGGGTATCTACTCCCTTCCCAAGCACGGCGACCTGCCACCACGCTCCCGTCAGCCCGGAGCAGTTAGGGTCACTCCTTCCACCAGGGACCCGAGGCGTTCCAGGTCACTCCGTTCCCCACTGCCTGAAGCGTTCAGGTCACTCCGTTCTCCACCACCTGCAAGCGTTCAGGTCACTCGTTCTCCACGGCCGAGCGTTCAGGTCACTCCGTTCACCTCGGCCCGAAGCGTTCAGGTCACTCCGTTCACCTCGGCCTGAAGCGTTCAGGTCACTCCGTTCACCTCGGCCGGAGCGTTCAGGTCACTCCGTTCACCTCGGCCTGAAGCGTTCAGGTCACTCCGTTCACCTCGGCCTGAAGCGTTCAGGTCACTCTGTTCTCCACGGCCTGAGGCGTTCAGGTCACTCTGTTCTCCACGGCCTGAAGCGTTCAGGTCACTCCGTTCTCCACGGCCTGAAGCGTTCAGGTCACTCCGTTCTCCACGGCCTGAAGCGTCCAGGTCACTCCGTTCACCTCGGCCTGAAGCGTTCAGGTCACTCCGTTCACCTCGGCCTGAAGCGTTCAGGTCACTCCGCTCACCTCGGCCTGAAGCGTTCAGGTCACTCCGTTCACCTCGGCCTGAAGCGTTCAGGTCACTCCGTTCACCTCGGCCTGAAGCGTTCAGGTCACTCTGTTCTCCACGGCCTGAAGCGTTCAGGTCACTCTGTTCTCCACGGCCTGAAGCGTTCAGGCCACTCCGTTCCCCCTGCCTGAAGCGTTCAGGTCACTCCGTTCCCCACTGCCTGCAACGTTCAGGTCACTCCGTTCACCTCGGCCTGAAGCGTTCAGGTCACTCCGTCCACCACGGCCTGAAGCGTTCAGGTCACTCCGTTCTCCACGGCCTGAAGCGTTCAGGTCACTCCGTTCTCCACGGCCTGAAGCGTTCAGGTCACTCCGTTCTTCATGGCCTGAAGCGTTCAGGTCACTCCGTTCCCCACTGCCTGAAACGTTCAGGTCACTCCGTCCACTTCGGCCGAAGCGTTCAGGTCACTCCGTTCACCACGGCCTGTAGCGGTCAGGTTCCTTCTCTCGCCTTTCATTACCGTCGTGGCTTTCCCTCTTCTCCGCCGCACGTCCATGCATTTCCCACTAGGGTGGGCCGCTGAGTGTGTTCAGGCTAGTTCCTTCCTGGCGCTCCCAGGCACTTCATCTCGCACCTTCGCTCCCAACGTCGTTCGGCAACACTGCGTGGCCAGCAGCTGGGGGCGTCATACCAGTCTCGTGCTCACTGGGTTCATTATTTTAGTCCTCAGATCAAGCTGAGTTTTCGGCCCGGCTAGCCGTGCGGCCAGGACGCCAGGTCTGTAATCCCAGGTACGTCCGATTTAGTTTGCTTCATCCGTTCTGGCGTTTCGGTCCACACGACCACATCAACCTCCAATTGCTTTCAGTTTTCCGTATTACAGGTTCGTTGGAGACGGCCGCTAGGATCATCAAGCCATGTCCCAGGCTTCGGATATGGATGACGCGTTGTCTCTCCCGGGTTCAGCTGTGTCTGGCCAAGGCGGGCCAGAATCTCTCAGAAGATGGACCGTGCCAAAGCTCATTGCCGAGTTAAATAAAAGGGGCATCGGGTACCCGGCCTCCGCCAGGAAAGCGGAACTATATAGACTGCTTGTGTCGGACCCCGGTTCGTCCATAGGGAGGCCCCGTCCCCATCAATTCAGCAGTCATTGGCTCAATTACAGGCCACCATGGATTCTCTCGCCTCGTCGGTTGCAGACATCCGGTCCAGGGTGGTGGAGTTGGAATCCGGGATTCCCTCTATTCCCCAGGTGCCGGGCCCACCTTCTGAGCCATCTCCACCCCAACCGCTGGCTCCAGGTACGGCTCCGGTAGTTCCGTGATTGCCCCAGCTCATTTTGTCCCAGACCACATTAGGAAGGACATATTGGCGGGAAGGACGTCAACCTGGCGTCCATCTTGATTGCGTCCCACGATGGCGCGGAGAATAAGACCTTCGACTGCGGGGAGGTTTCGGTGGTCTTAAAGGCCAAGGATGCCCGGTTGAACCGTAAACTCACTGTTACCGAGTTTGTCCTGGCCTTCAGCCTGTTTAGAGACGTGATCTGCTCCGCCTTCCCCTGAGGAGGGAGGAGCTCGATACATATCTTTACAGGGTCACTGATCTTGGGCACAAGTACGGCGGCACGGCCTTCTATGACTACCACCGCTCCTTCTCGGCCAAGGCCGCCGCCGCACTTGCCCAGTTTCAGTTTACCACCAGTTGGGCCACTTTAGATATGGAGTTGTTCTGCCGGCATTTCGCCGGTCTCCGGGCTCCCTCGTGTTCGACTTGCCAGTCGATCTTTCACTCCGCAGAATGGTGTCCCCAGCCTGCCACGGCTCACCCGGACAGGGCCACGCCCGGGTCCTCGGGGGTCCAACGTAATCCCACCACCACAGACAAATTAGGAAGGCCTATAGTCTACCTTGGCAACGCCCAAGTATGTAACAACTTCAACTTTGGCAGTTGTCTTTTCAGTGGCTGCAGGGCCTTGCACATTTGCGCCATATGCTTCAGGGCTCACCCGAGGTCCACCTGTCCTAAGAGATTTGCAAAGCACCTATGACTGGCCGACATTGATGTTAGTCTCCTGGCCGCTTTGTTACGGGACCATCCCGACCCGAGTTTCGTGGGTTCTCTGATTGCCGGGCTCACCTCGGGCTTTGACACTGGCTTGGTGGCTCTCCCTCATTGCAACTGGGAGTGTCCCAACCTCCAGTCGGCCAGGTCCGATCCGGCCGCCGTCCAGGCGCTCCTGGACTCGGAGGTCGCGAGCGGATTCGTGCTGGGTCCGTTCGATCAGATCCCCTTTCTCGGTGGCGGATTAGCCCCATAGGAATTGTGTCCAAAAAGATTCTAATAAAAAACGTTTAGTTTACGATCTCTCGGCCCCACATGATTCCGTCATCCCGAGCATGAATTCTCTAATTCCTTCTGAGGAATTTTCAATGAGATACTCCTCCATCGATGAGGCCATTGCACTCATTCTCCAGGTAGGGCAGGGTGCCTGGTTGTCCAAGGCGGACATAGCGGACGCCTTCAAGCTTCTGCCGGTCGCACCCCACTTATGGAAGTACTACGGCATCCAGTGGGAGAGCAAATACTACTTCGCAAATCGTCTCACGTTTGGCTCAAAAAGCAGCCCTTGGCTTTTCGACCAACTAGCTCAGGCATTGCACTGGATCCTGGTCCAGTACGGTAGCACTGCATCAGTCATCCACTACCTGGACGACTTTCTCATCATCGAGCGGCCACAACACCATCCTTCAGGACTCCAGGATCTCTTGAAGCTGTTTTCCTCTCTGGACGTACCCATTTCACAGGGCAAGACTACAGGGCCAACCACTTCCATCACTTTCCTGGGCATCTCCCTGGACTCGGACAGGTTAGAAGCTAGCCTACCAGGAGACAAGTTGGCGCAAATTCACCAGGTTATCTCTCAGACATTGGGGGCCTCCCAGCTGACCAAGGTGGAACTTCAGTCTCTCCTTGGCAGGTTGAACTTGCCATGAGGATCATGCCCCAGGGCAGGGCTTTCATTTCGCGTCTTCTCTGTCTCCTCCCCACAGCCCCAGATTCTGACAGTATCATCCGTTTAGATAGGTCCGCCATGGCGGATTTGCAGATGTGGCATGACTTTATCGCGGGATGGAGCAGGGGTGAGCCTGTTTGTTCCCCCTGGAATCGTTTTTCTGCCAGGGTGTTTTCTGATGCTGCTGCTTCCAGGGGTTTGCTGCGATTTTTAGGGGCCATTGGTTAGCAGGTCCGTGGCCTCCCCAGATCAGCACCGACACTCAGGCCCTCGCTTCATCCCCGTTTTGGAATTATACCCGATCGTGGCAGCTGCCGCAGCGTGGGGATATCGGTGGGCTAATTCTAGCGTTATGTTTGTAACAGACAGCCAGGATGTGGTGGACATCATCTCCAAGGGTCGTGCCAAGTCTGCCAGAATCATGTCACTAATGCGCAGACTTGTCTGGCTGTCCTTGCGGGACAACTTCCATTTCTCGTGTTCCCACATAACAGGGGCCAGTAACTCAGCGGCCGATGCCTTGTCCCGCTTCAACTTTCCTGCTTTTTCCAGGTATGTCCAGAAGCCGACCAGTCCGGAGCCCAGATTCCCAGTTTCGGCGATCTGACGATGGACTGAAATCCCTCTTGGCAGCTGCCAAGGTGCTCATGCACGGATCCCTATCAGCCAACACTGCCCGCAACTATCAAACCGGTTGGAATCTCTTTTCGAAATTTTCCAGGGAATATCCTCAAGGGGATACTGCATTCACATCATATGTGCTGGCGTTCATGGCACATTGCCATTCCAAGCTTCGATTGGCTCCAAACTCCATACGTTTATACCTTGCCGGCATCCAACACCACCTGTCTTTACGAAATCCTGAGCGTCGCTCAGTTTTTACGTCTCAGGCAGTCAAAGCCACGCTCAGGGGCATTGAAAGAAGCAGCAGGGACTCAACCCGGTCGCGCCGTCCGGTATCAGGCGAGCTGTTTAGGCAGCTGTCGTCGATCCTAGACGGTAGTCCTTTTGGCCCTTCCATCAGCTTGGTTATTAAGGCGGCAATGTATTTAGGCTTTTATGGGTTCCTGCGCCCGGGGAATTTTTGGTTGGCTCCGCAAGAAGAACTTTCTTGAGGAAAGGACAATTGTCGTGGCACCAGGACCACTTCGTGTTGAGCCTTCCATCCACGAAGACGTCACAGACCGGTCCCCCGACAGAGATTCGATATTTTAAGACACAAAATACTTGGTGCCCCGTCAGTGTGCTTCAGCAGCTCCTCGCCATGGGTCAAACCTCAGGTCCCGATACTCCACTACTGCCGTTCCAGGGCAGACCGTTGTCCACTCTGCAGTTCGTGTCCCACATCAGGTCATTGGTCACAGGGTTGGGTCAGGACCCTGCCTCGATAACCGGCCACTCCTTCCGTATTGGGGCAGCATCCGCGGCCTCCAGACACAAGGCCCCAGCTCATGTCATTCGCTTCATGGGTCGGTGGCGATCTGCCTGTTTTTCTAGATACATTCCTGATCCTCAATCCGAAACCCGCGAGGTGTTTCGTTCACTAACTTTGTAACACTATTAAACTACTTATTCACCTACCATGTGTCTTTTTGCCCTCTTTTAGGCCTGCCCACGGTGCGTGGCTCCAGGCACACCTCGGCCACAGTTAGGGTCTTATCGGCCGCACCACGGGCCGTGGCGACGCACACAAATAGTTAAGGCTGCTCGCAGCCTGTAATTGTGGGCGGGGCCGAGGTCCCCCTTATTAACCCCCTCACCTGAGTCCTCGGTCTCGCACGCCGAGTCTACCCTCCCGCCCTCCCTTTGCTTGACTCTTCTAGCTAGGGTGGGCCCTCTTTTAGGCCTGCCCACGGTACGTGGCTCCAGGCACACCTCGGCCACAGTTAGGGTCTTATCGGCCGCACCACGGGCCGTGGCGACGCACACAATAGTAGTTATATTCTTGTACATAGGAGCAGTATTATAGTAGTTATATTCTTGTACATAGGAGGCAGTATTATAGTAGTTATATTCTTGTACATAGGAGCAGTATTATAGTAGTTATATTCTTGTACATAGGAGGCAGTATTATAGTAGGTATATTCTTGTACATAGGAGCAGTATTATAGTAGTTATATTCTTGTACATAGGAGCAGTATTATAGTAGTTATATTCCTGTACATAGGAGCAGTATTATAGTAGTTATATTCCTGTACATAGGAGCAGTATTATAGTAGTTATATTCCTGTACATAGGAGCAGTATTATAGTAGTTATATTCCTGTACATAGGAGCAGTATTATAGTAGTTATATTCCTGTACATAGAAGGCAGTATTATAGTAGTTATATTCTTGTACATAGGAGCAGTATTATAGTAGTTATATTCTTGTACATAGGAGCAGTATTATAGTAGTTATATTCTTCTACAGAGGAGGCAGTATTATAGTAGTTATATTCTTGTACATAGGAGCAGTGTACACACCTAAGGGTTTTTCAGCGCGTTCAAACACGCTGTAAAACGCACAACATGTGGAAAGCCATGCTTCCCTATGGGCATGGTTCACATTTGGGCGTTTTACAGCGCGTTTGAACACGCTGAAAAACGCCAAACGCTGTCGCTTCAGCATGAGCTTCTTTGGGGCATTTTAACGCGCCTATGGACCATGCTGAAATAGGGGAGAATCACTGAATCGCGCGTATGATGCGCGTTTCTTAGTTACAAAAACGCGCGTCATACGCGCGATTCAGAAACGCTTAGGTGTGTTCCCAGCCTTATAGTAGTTATTTTCTTGTACATAGGAGCAGTATTATAGTAGTTATATTCTTGTACATAGGAGCAGTAATATAGTAGCTATATTCTTGTACATAGGAGGCAGTATTATAGTAGTTATATACTTGTACATAGGAGGCAGGATTATAGTAGTTATATTCTTGTACACAGGAGGCAGTATTATAGTAGTTACATTCTTGTACATAGGAGCAGTATTATAGTAGTTATATTCCTGTACATAGGAGCAGTATTGTAGTACTTATATTCTTGTACATAGGAGCAGTATTATAGTAGTTATATTCTTGTACACAGGAGAAGTATTATAGTAGTTATATTCTTGTACATAGGAGGTAGTATTATAGTAGTAATATTCCTGTGCATAGGAGCAGTATTATAGTAGTTATATTCTTGTACATAGGAGGCAGTATTATAGTAGTTATATTCTTGTACATAGGAGGCAGTATTATAGTAGTTATAGTCTTGTACGAAGGAGCAGTATTATAGTAGTTATATCCTTGTGCGTGGGGGCAGTATTATATTAATTAAATTCTTGAACATAGGAGGCAATATTATAGTAGTTATATTCTTGTACATAGGATGCAGTATTACAGTAGTTATATCCTTGTGCATGGGGGCAGGATTATATTAATTAAATTCTTGTACATAGGAGGCAGTATTATAATAGTTATATTCTTGTACATAGGAGACAGTATTATAGTAGTTATATTCTTGTACATAGGAGGTAGTATTATAGTAGTAATATTCCTGTGCATAGGAGCAGTATTATAGTAGTTATATTCTTGTACATAGGAGGCAGTATTATAGTAGTTATATTCTTGTACATAGGAGGCAATTTTTATTAGTATAAACAAACATAACAATACATTCAATCAGAATGAACAGAAACAATGGTCATTTACCAGAAATCATACATATCCAACAGTATAAATAATAATTATAGTAACTTTAACTTAACAATAGTCCATCGCTGTTAAAGGGAAAGAAAGTAAATAAATCAGCAATACTTTGCATTATGAAGATAAGCCCACGTCCACCAGATGTACATTCCTCCATAACCTCCTGTTTCTCTCCTTTTTCCTACATTCTAAGTTCTTTATCCACCTCAGCTCTGACAGGATCAGGTTCACCGCTTGCCTGTGATGGAACGGCTCGCTATGTACAGACACTTTTGTTCTAGTATGCCACTGGTAATATTTAATAATGGTGATGATCAGGTACATGGTTCCCGGTCAATGTCAGGTATACTGGCTGGTACCCCATAGATGACATCTGGGTATGTAAGACACTGCAGTCTTGGGATTTTTAATCTGGAGGATACTTCCCGCCATATTTTCCGACCTTCCTCACACTCAGAAATAAAATGCGCCATGGTCTCCTCCTGTTGACATCCTAAGGGACAGTGACGCTCTGACACACTCAGATGTTTTAGATTCCCCTTAACATAAAGCTTTCCATGCAAGGACAGCCAGGCTATATCGAAAAATTTAGCGGGAGCCTCACTCCATTAAGAAACCTCAGACTTTCTTTTAAGGTTACCGTGGTACAATCTTTTAGTACTGGCTGTATGTAAAAGAAAGTCCTACATATGGTCAGGTACAGTTCTTTCCTGGTCTTACTCCCAATAAACACTTTAGCGATGTTCCACTTTCTCAAGCACCTAAGACCATATTCCAGGTACTGGGGAGGAAGCCACGAGTCAATCGACCCCTCTTGAGACTGCCGCCTCGCACCCAAGACTCTGCAAAGGCAATATCCAGTCCCTGACACTGTTCACCCACAGGGAGCTGTTCTCCGAGTCCAGGCAACCAAAATTAACTTTTAGGAACAAGGAATCGAAGAACACCCTTGGATTTATCATATCCAGCCCACCCTCTCTCCTCTGTAGGTAGGTGATCCCTCTTTTACTGGGTTCAACCTGTTCCCCCAAAGAAGCTGGAAGAACAGGCTAAAGAGCCTAGCCGAGAAAGATTCTGGCAAAGGAAAGACAACAGAGACGTACAAGAAGACAGGGACCAGGTAAGTCTTTAACATTTTAACCCTTTCTCTATAGGTCAGCCTCCAGTTTTTCCAACGCTGAACCTTTGCATTTCCGGCATCCAACTTCTCCTCCCAATTTAGACTGGCATTATCATCCCTCCCAAATTTAACCCCTAAGATCTTAATATAGGTGGAGGCCTTCGCAAATTGTGGTAGATCAAAATCTGGATCAGAACTTATAGTCCAGAGAGCTTGACTCTTCTCAAGGTTGACCAGAGACCCTGAGGCCTCCGAGTAGCTTCTGATGGCTGCAGACAACATCTCCACCTCTCGAGGCTCAGATATCACCACAGTCACATCATCTGCGTAGGCAACAACACTCAGGGGCAGGCAATGGGGACCGGCACCCCTGAAAATCACACTCCTGCAGTGACCTCAGGAACGGGTCCAAGGCAAACACATACAGTAGAGGACTCAAAGGGCAACCCTGTCTCACCCCAGCCTCAACCCTGAACGTGTCACCCTGCCAACCATTGATCAGAGGAAAGCTCTCAGCCTCTCTGTACAAAGTTTTCAGCCAATCGATGAATTGTCCCGAATACCGTACTTTGACAAAGTGGCCCATAGATACTCGTGGTCTACTCTGTCAAAGGCTTTAGCCTGGTCCAGACCTACAACATATCTCCCACACCTCAGAGCTTTACATCTCTCAAACATCTCCCTTATCGAGATGACTGCTCCAGAGATGTTCCGCCCTTTTACTGTGCCGAACTGACAGCCTGCCAACAGTGCCCGGGACAAACAGACTAACCTAGAGAACAGAATTTTTGCCAGAATCTTCCTGTCGACATTCAAGAGGGCAATCGGCCTCCAGTTCTTGATGTCACTAGGCTCCTTACCTTTAGACAGCAGAATTAACGAGGACACCCTCATGGACGGAGGCATCAGGTGATTTTCTAGACAATTTTTGTACACGTCCACGAGGATTGGAGCTAAGTGGTCTCTGAACTTCTTATAGAATTCTGCTGTTATACCGTCTGGACCTGGTGCCTTCTTCAGATGTAACTGATCAATGGCCACTTTAACCTCCTCCACCGTTAATTCTGCTGTTAAAGGAGAAAAGTCCACATCGTTAGTATCAGGGCCTGGAGTTGCCTCCAAAAATTGAGCCATATTTTCCTTATCCAAAACCTTCCTCTGAAATAAGTCAGTATAGTAAGATCTCACCACCCCCAGGATACCCTCCCGAGATTCCTGCAAACACCCTGGGAGTCAGTGAGACCTGCCACCGATTTATTAGCCACACGCTCCCGGCAGTTCTCAAAGGGATCAGGAGCCCCTAAGGTCCCATAATCCCGTTCCAGAACCAGGGAGGTGTACCTGCTGTACTGATACTGCCTTATCTCAGATTTCAGTCGGTTTATCTTTTGTTGGTCCCCCCATCTGCCGAATACAGTGACTCCAATTCTTTCCGCAGCTTGAGATACTGGCTGTACTTACTCTTCCCTTTTCTAAATGACAGTCTCCTTAAGAGGGATCTGATCTCCTCCTTGACGTCCTCCCACCAGTCAGCCATGCTATCATAAAAGTCCACTCTGTCAAGTTGTTGCTGAAAAGAGAGTGGACACAATCCTGGACATGAGGATCCTCCAGAAGGCTGGAGTTAAGTCTCCATAGGCCCCTACCAACATCAGGACGCTTAGTGGCTCCTAAGCAGAAAGACAAGGCCAAGTGATCAGAGAAAGGGACGACCTTCTCACACATCCCACTAACCACTTCTGTAGGGTTCACAAAAGCCATATCAATGCGACTACTTCTGTCAGCACATGAGTATGTAAATTTTGGTTTCCTACCACCCTGTGTGAACACATCGCTGAGGCCTGCCTGCTGGATCATGCTATTAAGGACCTTGGAGTCCCTGGTCACTGCTCGGCCGGAGGATCTGTCACCTGATGTCCTAGTGACATTGAAATCTCCAGCCAACACCACTGGGACTGAGGTAAAAAGATATTGCTTAACCTCGGTAAATAACTGGATCCTTTCCGCCACTGACTGTGGGCCATAGATATTAATGAGCCGGAGTCTTCTACCATGGATTGTGACCTCCAGGACCAGACACCGACCCATAATAACTTCTGTCAGTCTGTGTATGATGACATCATTGGTGGAGAACAATATAGCAACCCCGGCATAAGGCTCCACAGCCAGCGACCAGAAAGAAGGACCAGACCTCCATTCCCTCTCAGCCTCACGTAGAAGTCCTGATGTGGTCAGACGCGTCTCCTGCAAGAAGATGACATCTGCAGCAAGAGATCGCAGGTGGTCATACACTATGTGCCTTGTCTTTCTTACTTTAATACTGTTCACGTTGCTGGACAGCACTTTTAAAGAGAACCCGGCCATCATCACACAACATAAAAGGAAGAGCAGCGATGTCATACCCATGATCATAGGTCGGAGTCGCCCTGCTTACCACCTGTCTCCATGTCTGACTCTACCTGGGACTCTGCAGTATGGGGTTTCCTTTTGGTCGGGGGATCCTCAGTGTCCCTTTCACATTCGTCATCTATTTTCTGCAGTTCTCGCTCATAATCTCCCTCAGACTCTGACAGGACCTCGTACCTGTTGGATACGACCATCACCTCTGACTCCTTATGGACTTTCTTCCTGACACTATCGGCCGTGCTGTACTCTCCCTCAGGCTTACGGGAGGACTTGTCTTTTTTCCTCCTCTTGTTGCTCCTAATTTCCTCAAATACTGCTAGTGATGAAGAAGAAGAGGCTACCTCTGACTGTTGCTGGCCCTCAGGGACAACCTCCATACTGCCCTGTGCAGTATCTGGGCCCTCATGTTCTGGAGCTGCAGTACCTGATCCCTGCTGGACTTCTTGTCTGGTCAGAATGGACCCTGACATTAAGGCCTCCTCCTCTACAGCATCTGCCTCCAACAATTCCTCATCAGGAAGCTCCCTACATATATTGTGCCATGCGTCCGGACAATCCCTGTGAGGGTGACCCATCGTGCCACATAGATTACATCTGATGTTCTGACAGTTTGCACTTATGTGGCCGACCTCACCGCACAGGTTGCACTTGACCACAGTGCACACACTCGCGACATGACCGGCTCTGCCACACTTGAAACACTTCCTGGGCTGACCTGGGTAGAAGCAGACGCCTTCTCTCTCCCAATGAAGAAAGAGTTTGGTAGATGCCACGTGACATTATTATGCTGGCGCAGCTTCACCAAAACCTTCCACCCTCCAGTCCAGATACCGTCATCATCTCTGTTCTTGGTGAGATCAGACATCATGTCACAGTGCCTCCTGAGCCACACCACAATATCCTGAGGAGGGACGGCTTCATTCCAGAAGATGATATTTACTGTGACGGTATCTGGCCTGGATATTGGAATAAAAATAAATTTATTCCAATCGGCAGTGTCTCTGAACCTGGGGAAATTAGCCCAGAATCTATCCAGATTAGACATAAGCTTGAAGCTGACGTCATAGCCTTGTCTATCTGGTAGATTAATGACTGCCAAGATGTCCGCTGGCACAAACCCCATCTGGCGACACAGGAGTTCCCGGACCACAAGCCTCCGATCTGGGAGGTCTTCTTTGGCACCTCGATGTTTAAACCGTACTACATTCCTCCTTTTAAAGGCCTGACCAGTATAGTGAGCGCCGGAGGAAAGAGATGGAGCGCCGCGGCTCCAGGCATTACTGGGGGAACCTGGCGGGGTTCAGGGCCCTGACTTATTGGGGGTGTCTGCACTAGGGGGCCACTCACACCTTCTGTGCTTGAGGGTAAAGGTGGAAAATCACCCTCATTACTCTGCGGAGATTCCTCCAGCCCGTCCACCTCTATGCCATCCTCAGATATCTCCCATACAGACTGTGCATTACCCCCAGACACTGACCCCTCAGGTACATGCCCACCATCACCCCCAGTCTCTGCCCCAGCAGTAGAGCTCTGCTCTGCCACCCCATCACCTGGATGTACAGATAGATGTCCATTGTCCTGCCAGCTGCTGCGCTGTGCCTCCTGGGACTTGTAGTGCTGGTGTCTGAGGTCCATGCGTCTCCTCAGGGACAGCTGCAGGTTCTTGTGGCCGCTGTTGCACACTGTCCTGTTTATGGATCTCTCCTTTTGAAAAGAAAACTTTGCGGCTTGCAGCACAGGTCTTGTCGCCGGCTGGGCCTCCTCAGGGATAACGCTGGAATCCAGTTCAGCATCAGAAAATCCAGATTCAAGGTTCAGGCCTTGGCTGGCAAAACGCTCCTGGTTCCTATAGGACTCAGCAAGTGGTCCCATCCTGTCCAGGACAGTGTCCATCTGCTTCACCAGGTCACCAAGTTCCAGGCTGAGTGCATGTAGCTTACGGTTGTATACGGCTGCACAGGTCGGGTTCGCAGTCTTCAGCTTATACACACAGTCAATCTCCATTTGCAGCATCTGTTTGTGTCCCTTCAGCTCCTCCATTTTCCTCACCAGGGCAGGGATCTCCTCTGCTAGCTGCAGCTCAGGTGCACAGGTCTCTCTCGTTTGGTCTCCAGTCTTGGGCAGCTTCTCAGGCTGTTTGAACTCTGCAGACCTGGAGCCTCCAGGAGATTTCTCTGCTGGTCTCTCTTGCACCAAAGCCACAGATCTTTCAGCATTATTGGTGCTGGCACTTCCAGACTGAGACCTGGTGCGGCCCAAGCGTGCCACGCTGCTCGCCACCTCACACTGCTGCAGGTTCTGCTGTAATGTCAGCCTCTCCAGAGATGTTCTCCGCTGCCTGTGTGCTGGAGGGTGAGCGGCACACCTGATGCATGTGCTGCGCCCCGTCTCACCTCCTGTGCACCCTGCAGGTTTGGATTGCCACTTTTCACAGAGGATACTTTTTGGGAGTCACTGTACTGTACTGGATGCTGCATGCCTGGGCTGGAGGACTGCTTCACCTCACAGGTCTTAGAGGTACTCACTGCTGCTGAATCTTTCTTTCCTGCTGGAGCCACAACCGTTACTCCATCTTTCTTACTTGCACTGGTGTTTCTTCCATTCTGGTCATTCCTTGTCACAGGATTCACTTTTGGACTTGTATCCATACTGGAAAGAGCCTGGGAGTTTCCCCCCAGTGGAGGCCTGGAAGCCTGGGCCTTGCTTGGGGAAGTTCCCCGCCCAGGGAGGCTGGTCCCTGGGCTGGATAGAGACATCAGGAGAACCACCAACACACGTCCTCACAGCTAGGAGGCAGTATTATAGTAGTTATATTCTTGTACATAGGAGGTAGTATTATAGTAGTAATATTCCTGTGCATAGGAGCAGTATTATAGTAGTTATATTCTTGTACATAGGAGGCAGTATTATAGTAGTTATATTCTTGTACATAGGAGGCAGTATTATAGTAGTTATAGTCTTGTACGAAGGAGCAGTATAACAGTAGTTATATCCTTGTGCGTGGGGGCAGTATTATATTAATTAAATTCTTGCACATAGGAGGCAATATTATAGTAGTTATATTCTTGTACATAGGAGCAGTATTACAGTAGTTATATTCTTGTACATAGGAGGCAGTATTATAGTACTTATATTCTTGTACATAGGAGCGGTATTATAGTAGTTATATTCCTGTACATAGGAGCAGTATTATAGTAGTTATATTCTTGTTGCGTGGGGGCAGTATTATAATAGTTATATTCTTGTACATTGGAGCAGTATTATAGTAGTAATATTCTTGTACATAGGAGCAGTATTATAGTAGTTATATTCTTGTACATAGGAGTAGTATTATAGTAGTTATATTCTTGTACATAGGAGGCAGTATTATAGTAGTTATATTCTTGTACATAGGAGGCAGTATTATAATAGTTATATTCTTGTGCGTGTGGGCAGTATTATGGTAGTTATATTCTTGTGCGTGGGGGCATTGTTTTAGTTGTATACTCTTATAAGTCATGACTAATCACATGTCATCAGTAAATCAGAAATACTCTCAGATTGGTTTTTCCTTTTCTTCCCCCGCTTGTCCTGGTAGCTTGTACATAGTTCATTAATTATTAGGGAAAACGACTGATATCTGTGGAGTGCTAGTCCGCTGGTAACGAGTTCCTAAAATATGATTAGAAAGACATTCAGAGTATATGGCACTATAATATGATGTGTGGCTTAGTATTACTAGGGCTTGTCATATAGCAGCTTTTCACATCCAGAATCCCCTCCCGTCTGGACAAGTCTTGAGTTCAGGACTTGTAAATAATGAATGGATCCTGTCAAGCATAAATGGTTATTCCTGGGAAAGTGCTGAGCCATGAAAGCAGTGCCTTTGTTCCAGGAGGCCCTTGTGTGTGCTGCATGGGGTATTGGCTCAGCGGGTATTTGGCAGGAGAGCTGCCAGCACTTGGAGGACGGTCGGTCAGGAATTATTACTGTAGCACAGCATAGTTTGCCGTGTTACATAATAGGACGCACTAGCGATGACTTAGGCTGTGGCCATGCACATTCCTAATCCCTTACACACATGCATCTTTGCATAGCCAAGTGTGCATGTGTTCTGAATGGCAGTAGTTGATTAGGCCTCTTTTCCCTCCACACATCTCTGCCAGGAGTGTTAAAACACAACATAGTGCATATAATGAGAGGGCACAATATGGCAGTATTAACCGGGCAGCACTATAAGAGCATTATTCTGCACTGGTCCATGATGCAAGGCACATTAATGGACTCCACTAGGCGCTGCTTGATCTTTGGGTTCTGGACTGGTTTGCTACCCTCTTAAAAAATAATATTTTAAATATAATTATTTTAGGAGGTTGAGTCTGTTTCATTTTAGCAGCTTGTGCTTTGAGACACTGCACAGATTCAATAATCAGACAATATTTTAGCTGAGAAAATACAGACTAAGGTTTTTTCAGGAGTTAAATAAGAACAGTTTTGAAATGACTGCCATCTAGTGGAGATGATGGTGAAGTGCAAGAAAAAAAATCTATGTCAAGAACTAGAGCAGAAACTTTAAGGCTACATGCACACCACAGTGAAAAAAAACGTCCGTTAAAAACGGACACACTGTCAGTTTTTCATGGCCATTTTGCATCAGTGTGTGCATCCATTTTCTGGCCATGTGTCCGTTTTTAATGTACATTTTGCATCCGTTTTGCATCAGTTTTTCATGTCCGTGAAAAACGGACATGAAAAATGGATTCATTTGATTGGCAGTTATTTCTAGACCCATCCTTCTGACTGCCATGATCTGTGGGCGACACTGTTATGGACGGGATCTGTGGGCGACACTGTTATGGAGGGGATCTGTGGGTGACACTGTTATGGAGGGGATCTGTGGGTGACACTGTTATGGAGGGGATCTGTGGGTGACACTGTTATGGAGGGGATCTGTGGGTGACACTGTTATGGGGTGAATTTTCCATTTTAATCCATTTTTTCCAGTAACAAAGCAAGGGTTAACAGTAAAACAAAACTCAATATTTATTGCCCCGATTCTGTAGTTTGCAGAAACGCCCCATATGTGGTTGTAAACTGCTGTATGGCCAAACGGCAGGGCGCAGAAGGAAGGGAACGCCATATGGTTTTTGGAAGGCGTATTTTGCTGGACTGGTTTTTTGACACCATGTCCCATTTGAAGCCCCCCCCCCGATGCACCCCTAGAGTAGAAACTCCAAAAAAGTGACTCCATCTAAGAAACTACACACCTCAAGGTATTCAAAATCGGTTTTACAAACTTTGTTAACCCTTTAGGTGTTCCACAAGAGTTATTGGCAAATGGAGATGAAATTTCCGAATTTCTATTTTTTGTTATCTTTCCTCAAAAAAAGTGTAATATAGAGCAATCAAAAATCATATTTACCCTTAAATCATAAAATCAAAACTGCCACCGTATCCCATAGTTTCCAAAATGAGGTCACTTTTTTGGAGTTTCTACTTTGGAGTTTTTGGCGTTCCCTTCCTTCTACGCCCTGCCGTTTGGCCATACAGCAGTTTACGACCACAAATGGGGTGTTTCTGCAAACTAGAGAATCAGGGCAATCCTTATTGAGTTTTGATTGGCTGTTAACCCTTGCTTTGTTACTGGAAAAATGGAAAATTTGCAAAAAAAATTGATGTTTTGGGACCGTTTTTATTTTTTGTTATTTACATAGTTGAATTGACAGGTTAGATTGTGTGCTATTTCTATAGAGCAGGTTGTTACGGATGCGACAATGCCAAATATGACTACTTTTTGGGGGGTTTTGTTTCAGTTTGACAGAATAAAGCATGAAACAAAAATGATTTTTTTTAGTGTCTCCACATTCTGAAAGCCATATTTTTTTTTTTTGGGCGACTGTCTTATGTAGGGGCTAATTTTTTGTGGGATGAGATGGCGGTTTGATTTGTATTATTTTGGGGTGCATATGACTTTTTGATCGCCTGCTATTACACTTTTTGTGATGTAAGATGACAAAAAATGGCTTTTTTGACAATGTTTTTATTTTTTATGTTTATGGCGTTGACCTGAGGGGTTAGGTCGTGCTATATTTTAATAGAGCAGGTCCTTACGGACGCGGCGATAGATAATATGTATACCTTTTTTATTTATTTAGGTTTTACACAATAATATCCTTTTTGAAACAAAAAAAAAAATGTTTTGGTGGGTGGAGACTGACTGGGAAGCATAGTAACATAGTACAGAAGGCCGAAAAAAGCCCTCTGTCCATCCAGTTTGGCCTTTCATCCTGCAAGTTAATCGAGAGGACGGCAAAAAAAACTGTGAGGCAGAAGCCAATTTTCCTCATTTTAGGGGAAAAAAATTCCTTCCCGACTCCAATCAGGCAATCAGAATAACTCCCTGGATCAACGACCCCTCTCTAGTAGCTGTAGCCTGTAATATTATTACACTCCAAAAATACATCCAGGCCCCTCCTGATTTCCTTTATTGTACTCACCATCACCACCTCCTCAGGCAGAGAGTCCATAGTCTCACTGCTCTTACAGTGAAGAACCCTTTTCTGTGTTTGTGTGCAAATACTACTAACTTTATCTACAGCTGCAAGAAGGGGAAGAAGACATACTAGGGACATTTCTGAGAACTATATCTAAAGCTACCGGAGGCGGAAAGAGACTGACTGATGATGTGGAACAGGAAGAAGTAAAAGGCATATAGTGGGCATACAAGTGGGTCAGATAAACGGATCATGAGACACTGCCAGGCAGGCCACCCACAATAGCCCAGAATAGAAATGATGGAATATGACACAGAGGAGGGAAAAAGAAGAAAAATGTATATTTTGGGGTGGAAATACAGCAAAGTAGTTTAGAATATACTGTACGTCAACAGCCTTTTTGCATTTGTTATGTAAAATGAATTTGTGGGATAACCCCTTTAATTACTGTAGAATGATAAGTTCTGAAAGTTTTTAATACACATTGTCCAAGATCTCTGAATGATGTCAGTGAACATGAACATATATATTTACACCCAATGAGTGAAAGCTTGTCCTAAACCAGTGGTCAGCAAACTGCGGCTCTAGAGCCACATGCGGCTTTTTAGCCCCTTGATATTGGCTCTTCCAGGTGCGGGCTCACATGTACAGTGCGATCGCATTTTCGGCAGGAGGGGGAGGGGGGACCAGGAAGCGGTGAAGGCTCTGTACTCACCGCTCCCTGGTCCTCGGCTGTAGGCTGTGCAGGGCTGCGCACAGTGTGAGGCGCTCTGTGACCTCACGCTGTGCACGCCAGTTCACAGCACGGCCGACAGCAGGAGGAACACAGAGCGAGGCATCCAAGAGCAGGAGAGGTAAGTGCTTTTTTTTTTATGAAACTTGGGGCAGATCTGAGGCAGTGGGGTGATGAGAATCATAATGGGGATAAGAAAGGCATCATGGATGATAAGAGGCATCATTGATGATAATGGGGATATGAGAGGCATCATTGATGATAAGAGGCATCATTGATGATAATGGGGATATGAGAGGCATCATGGATAATAAAGGGGATGTTGAAAATCATAATGGGGATATGAGAGGTATCATGGATGATGAGGAGAGGCATCATTAATGATAAGAGGCATCATTGATGATAATGGGGATATGAGAGGCATCATGGATGATGAGAGGCATCATTGATGATAATGGGGATATGAGAGGCATCATGGATGATGAGAGGCATCATTGATGATAATGGGGATATGAGAGGCATCATGGATAATAAAGGGGATGTTGAAAATCATAATGGGGGATATGAGAGGCATTATGGATGATGAGAGGCATCATTAATGATAATAGGGATGATGAGAGGCATCATTGATGATAATGGGGATGATGAGAGGCATCATTGATGATAATGGGGATGATGAGAGGCATGGGGCTCTTATCTGAGGTCTGATTGGGGGTCATTTACTTTGGGGTCTGAGCTGACGTCTGATCTGGGGGAGGTCTTATTAACATTGGGGGTCTGATTAGTGGTTTGACCTGTGGTGTAATGAAAAATATTTTTTATATATTGTCCTCCTCTAAAACCTATGTGCGTCTTATAGGGTGAAACGTTGTGGAGAAAAAGATGTGGTGTCGAGGATTGAGAAAGGCATGTTCGGATGGTTAGGATTACCCTTATTAGGTAATAACAATGCACCTTCCTGTATAGTTTACGTTTAAAAAATTTGGCTCTCAGAAAAAATTAAATCGCTGTTTTGTTGGTATTTGGCTCAGTTTGCCCACCACTGTGCTAAACCCTGGTGTTTCACCACTGAGGGTTTGTTACAGTTGTATCCAGTCTATACAAATCTGTGTGAGATAAATATCCTAGACTGCAGACCGATACATTTTACCTGCGCTGATACATTGTATCAAATAATCGGGGTAGATGAGACCTCTGATCGTTTCTTGGTATTAAAGGGTTAATGGCATTGGCTGTATCAGTGACTGATAAGTTTGTGCTTAATTGGCATATGTGTGCAGGGCGAATGGATCCGTATAATCTCCAGGTAGATAACGGTGCGGTTGACATCACACTGATCAGTCCCATGTGCAAACACAGCGGCTTACAACACGGAATTTCACCGCCCCGAGCAGGAGCGACGTTCACATTGCAACACGTCGTCTAGTAGTAGGCAGACTTTGAACCCCAATATCCAGCCCGCAGGAGTTCATTCTCTGCACGCAGGGCTCACAGCATGGCGATAGAATTTGCCTCGCGGTCCATCCCCTTACAGCGGAGGCTGCAGACGGCGTCCGTGCTCCAGTGGGTGTATTCCTTCCTGGCTCTGGGTAAGAACGTGGAGAGTTTTCCCTTATTTTATTGTAGGGTCCAGGTCTGACAGTAAGTGGAGGAGCGGTGCAAATATATTACCCGTGTATCTAAGCCTGTTATGTGTGATACTGTCTGCTGAGCTGTGTATCTAAGCCTTTTACGTGTGACACTGTCTGATAAGCTGGTGTATCTAATCCTATCATGTGTGATACCGTCTGCGGAGCTGTGTATCTAATCCTATCATGTGAGAAACTGTCTGCTGAGCTATGTATCTAATCCTATCATGTGTGACACTGTCTGCTGAGCCCCTGTATCTAATCCAATTGTGTGTGATACTGTCTGCTGAGCTGTGTATCTAACCAATCCTGTGTGATACTGTCTGCTGAGCTGTGTATCTAATCCTATCCTGTGTGATACAGTCTGCTGAGATGTGTATCTAATCCTATCATGTGTGATATCGTCTGCGGAGCTGTGTATCTAATCCTATCATGTGTAACACTGTCTGCTGAGCCCCTGTATCTAATCCAATCGTGTGTGATACTGTCTGCTGAGCTGTGTATCTAATCCTATCCTGTGTGATACTGTCTGCTGAGCTGTGTATCTAATCCTATTCTGTGTGATACTGTCTGCTGAGCTGTGTATCTAATCCTGACCTTCTTCTTCTTCTGGCACCTCCCCGGCAGAGCTGTCAGTGTTTGCCTCCTCACCACACCCCTCTCTGTTCGTGTCCCTTAAAGGGATATTCCGGTTATAACAAGTTATTCCATATCCACAGGATAAAGGACACCTATCAGATCAGTGGGGGTCCTACCACTGGGACCATCGCCAATCTCGAGAACGAGGACTGCATATCCTGTGGAGACCCCCTGAAATGGACAGAGCGGCTGGTCGGTATAGTGCCGGGGGGTTCCACAGGATACCGGGCCCTCGTTCTTGTGATAGCTGGGGGTTCCAGTGGTTGAACGCGGTTATCCCTATCCTGTGGATTAGGAATAACTTGTTATAATCGGAATAGCCCTTTAACCACCTGAGGACCGCCTAACATGCACACGTTTTTTTATGCTGTCCGCAAAAAGGGGTTCCGTTGTTCAGTGATCCGTGTCCGTTTTTGCCTTCAGTTGTGTTTCCGTGTGTCTTCCGTTTTTTTTAGCGGACATGACCCAAAAGATTTTACCAAAAGACAGGCTGACAATTTTTGCCAAGTGCCTCCCAAGGGATCCGCAAAAAAAACGGATGCGGAACGCGGATGACACACGGGTGGCCATCCGCATTTTTTCACGGTCCCATTGACTTAAATGGGTCAGTGAACCATTTTTCACTGACAAGAGTAGGACAGGTTATATTTTTTTGACGGACTGGAATCACGGACCACGGACGCTGAGGACAAATGCTGCATTTGCCGAGATTTCCACGGACCCTGGAAAACCAATGGGTCCGCAGAAAATCTCGAAAAACGGAGCAACGGACACAGAATCAAACAACGGTCGTGTGCATGAGGCCTTACAGAGATATTTCTCTTACCCAACATGGGTATATATAAAAATACACCCCAAAACTCATTGCCCTACTTCTCCTGAGTACGGCGATACCACATGAGTGACACTTTTTTGCAGCCTGGGTGCGCAAAGGGGCCCAAATTCCAACGAGTACCTTTATGCTTTACAGGGCTGCTCACAATTTAGCCCCCCCCCCAAAATGCCAGAACAGTACAAACACCCCACAAATGACCCCATTTTGGAAAGAAGACACCCCACGGTATTCGCTGAGGGGCATAATGAGTCCATGAAAAATTGAACTTTTTGTCAAAAGTTAGCGGAAAGGGAGACTTTGTGAGAAAAAACAATAAAAAATTAATTTCCGCTAACTTGTGCCAAAAAAAAAAAATCTTCTATGAACTCGCCATGCCCCTCACGGAATACCTTGGGGTGTCTTATTTCCAAAATGGGGTCACATGTGGGGTATTTATAGTGCCCTAGCATTTTAGGGGCCCTAAAGCGTGAGAAGAAAAATGCGTAAAAATGCCCTGCTAAAAGGTACTCATTGGTTTTAGGGCCCCTTTGCGCATCTTGGCTGCAAAAAAGTGTCACACATGTGCTATCGCCGTACTCAGGAGAAGTAGGGCAATGTGTTTTGGGGTGTATTTTTACATATACCCATGCTGGGTAAGAGAAATATCTCTGTAAATTGACAACTTTGTATAAAACAAATTTAAAAAGTTGTCATTTACAGAGATATTTCTCACACCGAGCATGGGTATATGTAAAAATACACCCCAAAACACATTGCCCTACTTCTCCTGAGTACGGCGATACCACATGAGTGACACTTTTTTGCAGCCAAGATGCGTAAAGGGGCCCAAATTCCAACGAGTACCTTTAGGCTTTACAGGGTTGCTCACAATTTAGCCCCGCCCAAAATGCCAGAACAGTAAACACACCCCACAAATGACCCCATTTCGGAAAGTAGACACCCCAAGGTATTCACTGAGGGGCATAGTGAGTCCATGGGAGATTTTAGTTTTTTTCCCCAGAAGTTATCAGAAATGGAAACTTTATTATTATTTTTTTTTCCTCAGAAAGTGTCATTTTCCGCTAACTTGTGAAAAAAATGAAATGATACATGAACTCACCATGCCCCTCCGCGAATACTTTGGGGTGTCTTCTTTCTAAAATGGTGTCATTTGGGGGGTATTTATACTATCCTGACATTCTAGCACCTGAAGAAACACGACAGGCGCTCAGAAAGTCAGAGCTGCTTCAAAATGCCGAAATTCACTTTTTTGCACCATAGTTTGTAAATGCTATAACTTTTACCCAAACCAATAAATATACACTTATTGGATTTTTTTTATCAAAGACATGTAGCACAATAAATTTTGCGAAAAATTTATATAGAAATGTAGTTTTTTTTTTAATTTTACAACAGAAAGTGAAAAATGTAATTTTTTTGCAAAAATTTCGGTCATTTTTGATTAATAGCAAAAAAAGTAAAAATGTCAGCAACAATGAAATACCACCAAATGAAAGCTCTATTAGTGAGAAGAAAAGGAGGTAAAATTCATTTGGGTGGTAAGTTGTATGACGGAGCAATAAACGGTGAAAGTAGTGTAGTGCAGAATTGTAAAAAGTGGCCTGGTCATTAGGGGGGTTTCAGCTAGGGGGGCTGAGGGGGTTAAGGCTCAGTTCTAGATCTCCTACTTATTTCACATGTGTCCTGGGACGTCTCATTGCTTCCAATACCCCCCCCCCCCTCCTCTGAGGACACTCCTACCTACCTCTCCTCCCTGCTGTCCAGAATCCCAGTGTCTCCATCCTCTTTCTTCTTCTCCTGAAAAGTGAATTCATCATCCTTCCGCCAAGTCACCGTGTTATTCAGATTATAAGACACACTTTTTTCCCTTCAAAAGTCTTATAGACCATTGTGGAAGCGGTCGTCAGCATGCGGGGAGCGGTGAGGGAAGCGCTGCGCAGGCGGTACTCCCCCTTCCTGGTCTTCTTCCAGGCGCTGCTCTGCACTGTGTCCAAGACGTAGTGCATGTAAGTGTGCGACATCAGGTCACAGTGCAGCGGGGGCCGCCTTACAGCAATAATGCCCAGATATGTGCCCCCTCACAGCAATAATGCCCAGATATGTGCTCCCTCACAGCAATAATGCCCTGATATGTGCCCCCTCACACCAGTTAATGCCCTGATATCTGCCCCCTCACACCAATAATGCCCAGATATGTGCCCCCTCACACCAGTTAATGCCCTGATATCTGCCCCCTCACACCAATAATGCCCTGATATGTGCCCCCTCACAGTAATAATGCCCAGATATGTGCCCCAAGCAATAATGCCCATATATGTGCCCCCTCACAGCACTAATGCCCATATATGTGCCCCCTCACAGCACTAATGCCCAGATATGTGCCCCCTCACAGCAATAATGCCCAGATATGTGCCCCCTCACAGCAATAATGCCCAGATATGTGACCCCTCACAGCAATAATGCCCAGATATCTGCCCCCTCACAGCAATAATGCCCAGATATGTGACCCCTCACAGCAATAATGCCCAGATATCTGCCCCCTCACAGCAATAATGCCCAGATATGTGACCCCTCACAGCAATAATGCCCAGATATGTGACCCCTCACAGCAATAATGCCCAGGAGCGCCAGCAGCTGAGAGGAATGGTGAAGTGGGGAGCGGAGGGCTCCTGATTTACCATTCCAATCAGCTGAGAGTAGGACATACCTCAGCCGTTCCAAGACTGCGGGACAGCCAGAGAAATCTGGGACCTGCCGGATCCAGGACGGTTGGGAGGTATGCACAAGGCTTAAAGGGCATCTGTCAGCAGTTTTGTCCCTATGGCACCGGCTGACCTGTTACATGTGCGGTTGGCAGCTGAAGGCATCTGTGTTGCTGTTCCACCTAGAGTCTCTGCACTCTCTGCAACTGTCGCGTCTTCTGTATAGCTATATGCTATCATATGTAAATGTGGGTCACAGAGTCCCCACCACAAACCCACCCAACTCACTGGGACTGACATCCCCCTGACCGCTAGCCTCATGTGTGCGACATAAATACCCTTCCCCTTCTCTTCTCACAGCATCAAGAGTATTTACGGCGCACGAGATTTTAGACGTGGCGAGACGTCAGGGGGATGACTGATGACTTCATGACCCACATTTACATATGGAAACGTACATTTTCCAAGGGGATGAGAGCTTCAAAAGACCCAGGAAAGATCTTGCGGTGGCGTCACCTGCAGCACAGTACCATTGTCTGCATACAGCAAATGTGGTGACAGGTTCCCTTTAATAAAAAAAAAAAAGTCCAGAACATGTTAGAAATAACAATCCCCTCTGCCGATCCCCGCCGCTCTGCACTTCCTGTCCAGAAACACTGGGAAATCACTGGTCATGGCGGTAACCCATAGCAACCGAACAGTAACAGTAAAAAGGATACATACTTCTGTAACAGTCCGGTAAAAAAAGTATACGGTTTTCTTTTTTTTACAATGGAACTCTGTACGACATCAGTCTGAGGCGTCCGTTATACGTGTTTTGTATACGTAAAACAGATGGGAAAAACTTGATGTGAACCCAACCTCATCCTATCATGTGTGATACTGTCTGCTGAGCTGTGTATCTAATCCTATCCTGTGTGACACTGTCTGCGGAGCTGTGTATCTAATCCTATCATGTGTGATACTGTCTGCTGAGCTGTGTATCTAACCCTATCATGTGTGATACAGTCTGCTGAGCTGTGTATCTAATCCTATCCTGTGTGATACTGTCTCCTGAGCTGTGTATCTAATCCTATCCTGTGTGATACTGTCTGCTGAACTGTGTATCTAATCTATCCTGTGTGATACTGTCTGCTGAGCTGTGTATCTAATCCTACCATGTGTGATACTGTCTGCTGAGCTGTGTATCTAATCCTATCCTGCGTGATACTGTCTGCTGAGCCATGTATCTAATCCTATCCTGTGTGATACTGTCTGCTGAGCTGTGTATCTAATCCTATCCTGTGTGATACTGTCTGCTGAGCTGTGTATCTAACCCTATCATGTGTGACACAGTCTGCTGAGCTGTGTATCTAATCCTATCCTGTGTGATACTGTCTGCTGAGCTGTGCATCTAATTCTATCCTGTGTGATACTGTCTGCTGAGCTGTGTATCTAATCCTACCATGTGTGATATTGTCTGCTGAGCTGTGTATCTAATCCTATCCTGCGTGATACTGTCTGCTGAGCTATGTATCTAATCCTGTCCTGTGTGATACTGTCTGCTGAGCTGTGTATCTAATCCTATCCTGTGTGATACTGTCTGCGGAGCTGTGTATCTAATCCTATCCTGTGTGATACCGTCTGCTGAGCAGTGTATCTAATCCTATCCTGTGTGATACTGTCTGCTGAGCTGTATATCTAATCCTATCCTGTGTGATACTGTCTGCTGAGCCATGTATCTAATCCTATTGTGTGTGATACTGTCTGCGGAGCTGTGTATCTAATCCTATCCTGTGTGATACTGTCTGCTGAACTGTGTATCTAATCTATATCCTGTGTGATACTGTCTGCGGAGCTGTGTATCTAATCCTATCCTGTGTGAGACTGTCTGCTGAGCTGTGTATCTAATCCTACCCTGTGTGATACTGTCTGCTGAGCTGTGTATCTAATCCTATCCTGTGTGATACTCTCTGCTGAGCTGTGTATCTAATCCTATCATATGTGATACTGTCTGCTGAGCTGTGTATCTAATCCTATCCTGTGTGATACTGTCTGCTGAGCTGTGTATCTAATCCTATCCAGTGTGATACTGCCTGCTGAGCTGTGTATCTAATCCTATCCTGTGTGATACTGTCTGCTGAGCTGTGTATCTAACCCTATCATGTGTGATACTGTCTACTGAGCTGTGTATCTAATTCTATCCTGTGTGATACAGTCTACTGAGCTGTGTATCTAATCCTATCCTGTGTGATACTGTCTGCTGAGCTGTGTATCTAATCCTATTATGTTTGATACTGTCTGCTGAGCTGTGTATCTAATCCTATCCTGTGTGATACAGTCTACTGAGCTGTGTATCTAATCCTATCCTGTGTGATACTGTCTGCTGAGCTGTGTATCTAATCCTATCCTGTGTGATACTGTCTGCTGAGCTGTGTATCTAATCCTATCCTATGTGATACTGTCTGCTGAGCTGTGTATCTAATCCTATCCTATGTGATACTGTCTGCTGAGATGTGTATCTAATCCTATCCTATGTGATACTGTTTGCTGAGCTGTGTATCTAATCCTATCATGTGGGATACTGCCTGCTGAGCTCCTGTATCTAATCCTATCCTGTGTGATACTGTCTGATGAGCTGTGTATCTAATCCTATCCTGTGTGATACTGTCTGCTGAGCTGTGTATCTAATCCTATCATGTGTGATACTGTCTGCTGAGCCACTGTATCTAATCCTATCCTGTGTGATACTGTCTGCTGAGCTGTGTATCTAATCCTACCATATGCGATACAGTCTGCTGAGCTGTGTATCTAAGCCTTCCAGGTGCGATACTGTCTGCTGAGCTGTGTATCTAATCCTGTCATGTGCGATACTGTCTGCTGAGCTGTGTATCTAATCCTGTCATGTGCGATACTGTCTGCTGAGCTGTGCATCTAATCCTATCCTGTGTGATACTGTTATATACATCTGATAATGCACCTGAGCCCTGGAGGTGACACTCCGCCGCCTCTAAGGTCTCGTGTTATAATAAACATAATTATATTCTAAAAAATAATTGACAATCCTAATGTTACATTCACACGGCAGAGGGTTTGTTACAATGTATCAGTGCAGTATCAGATAGCAACATTTCTTTCCGACGGGATAACCTTATGATACATTGTAACCAACCAGTCAGTAGTGTGAGCGGGACGGCGCCAAGAGGGGTTTACTACCCCCAGATGTAAATAAGACTTTTCCATTCACTGACAAGACCCCCTGAGGATGGCACTTATGGGGGTGACACTGTACATGGGGCTGAGGATGGCACTTATGGGGGTGACACTGTACATGGTGCTGAGGATGGCACTTATGGGGGTGACACTGTACATGGTGCTGAGGATGGCACTTATGGGGTGACACTGTACATGGTGCTGAGGATGGCACTTATGGGGGTGACACTGTACATGGTGCTGAGGATGGCACTTATGGGGTGACACTGTACATGGGGGGGGTGAGGATGGCACTTATGAGGGTGACACTGTACATGGGGGCTGAGGATGGCACTTATGGGGGTGACACTGTACATGGGGCTGAGGATGGCACTTATGGGGGTGACACTGCACATGGGGCTGAGGATGGCACTTATGGGGGTGACACTGCACATGGGGCTGAGGATGGCACTTATGGGGGTGACACTGCACATGGGGCTGAGGATGGCACTTATGGGGGTGACACTGTACATGGGTACTGAGGATGGCACTTATGGGGGTCATACTATACATGAGTACTGAGAATGGCACTTATGGGGGTGACACTGTACATGGGGGCTGAGGATGGCACTTATGGGGGTGACACTGTACATGGTGCTGAGGATGGCACTTATGGGGTGACACTGTACATGGGGGGTGAGGATGGCACTTATGAGGGTGACACTGTACATGGGGGCTGAGGATGGCACTTATGGGGGTTACACTGTACATGGGTACTGAGGATGGCACTTATGGGGGTGACACTGTACATGGTGCTGAGGATGGCACTTATGGGGGTGACACTGTACATGGTGCTGAGGATGGCACTTATGGGGTGACACTGTACATGGGGGGGTGAGGATGGCGCTTATGGGGGTGACACTGCACATGGGGGCTGAGGATGGCACTTATGGGGGTGACACTGCACATGGGGCTGAGGATGGCACTTATGGGGGTGACACTGCACATGGGGCTGAGGAAGGCACTTATGGGGGTGACACTGCACATGGGGCTGAGGATGGCACTTATGGGGGTGATACTATACATGAGTACTGAGAATGGCACTTATGGGGGTAACACTGTACATGGGGGCTGAGGATGGCACTTATGGGGGTGACACTGTACATGGGGGGTGAGGATGGCACTTATGGGGGTGACACTGTACATGGTGCTGAGGATGGCACTTATGGGGTGACACTGTACATGGGGGGTGAGGATGGCACTTATGAGGGTGACACTGCACATGGGGCTGAGGAAGGCACTTATGGGGGTGACACTGCACATGGGGCTGAGGATGGCACTTATGGGGCTGACACTGTACATGGGGGCTGAGGGTGGCACTTATGGGGGTGACACTGCACATGGGGCTGAGGAAGGCACTTATGGGGGGACACTGCACATGGGTACTGAGGATGGCACTTATGGGGGTGACACTGTACATGGGTACTGAGGATGGCACTTATGGGGGTGACACTGCACATGGGTACTGAGGATGGCACTTATGGGGGTGACACTGCACATGGGGCTGAGGAAGGCACTTATGGGGGTGACACTGCACATGGGTACTGAGGATGGCACTTATGGGGGTGACACTGTACATGGGGCTGAGGAAGGCACTTATTGGGGTGACACTGTACATGGGGCTGAGGATGGCACTTATGGGGGTGACACTGCACATGGGGCTGAGGAAGGCACTTATGGGGGTGACACTGCACATGGGGACTGAGGATGGCACTTATGGGGGTGACACTGTACATGGGTACTGAGGATGGCACTTATGGGGGTAATCGCAATGTGATTAATACAACTTGAATTAATCGCATTGCGATTTCAACAGACATGGTTTACTATGGTTGCTAAAATGAAGATGGAGAATACTTCGTTACCTTCGTTTTGAGGAATATGACGAATACATTCGTCATATTCGCTAATTCTACCAAGCCAACCATAGTAAACCAGGTCTAAGTAGAAATCGCAATGCGATTAATTCAAGTTATATTAATCGCATTGCGATTTCAATGTAATTCTCAAATCCGACAGTACATTCTAGTATGGAGACGTTCTTGGCTTGGTAGAATTAGCGAATATGATGAATGTATTTGTCATATTCCTCAAAACGAAGATAACGAAGTATTCTCCATCTTCGTTTTAGCAACCTATTCGTCAACTTCGCTAATTCTAGCAATCAAATAGAAGGGTTGACTATAGAGACAGCTGTGTTAAATTCGCTATGCGATTATATTATTTTTTTTTTTATATAAATAGAATAATTATAATAATTATCAAGAATTATAATTATTCTATTTATTTTTAAAAAAAAGCAAAGTAATATAATCGCATAGCGAATTAAACACAGCTGTCTCTATAGTCAACCTTCCTATTTGATTGCTAGAATTAGCAATATCACAATATGCGGTTATTTAAATTGCATATTAATCGCGATAACTAGAATAATGATGAATATTCGATTTCGACGAATATGAAACGAATATTCTATCGAATATTCGCGAATTTCGTTGAAATCAAATATGCCACCTGCCGCTTCATCACTAGTGCATTGTATGTTTTACCCTGATAATTCCGCTGGACTATTATAATCTGCTACAATATTATAAAATGTAGGCCTATTATATTCTTCTGGACCGTTATAAAATGCTGGTCTGTTATATTCTGCTGGGGTATTGTAAGATGCTAGACTGTTATAGACTGCCAAACTATTATCTGCTGGACTGTTATAATGTTCCAATCTATTATCATCTGCTGGACGATTAACCTGTAATATTATAAAATGCTGGACTATTATAATCTGCTGGACTATTATAGCATGCAGTACTGTCACAATAGGATAGAGTATAAATTTTCTGGACTATTAGAACATGCTGGGTTATTATAGATAAGGTACGTAGATACTATGGACCCCATTACTGACCTGCGGCCGTGGCCCTTCTCCTCGCAGCGCAGACCTGCATCATCCTGTTCTTGGCTCTTCTCTTCACCCGGTTCTGGATCATCAGTGTCCTGTATGCGGTGTGGTGGTTCATAGACTGGGACACCCCCAGCCAGGGGGGCAGGAAGAGTCCCTGGCTGCAGAAGAGTGTCATTTGGAGATACCTCAGGGATTATTTCCCTATAAAGGTAAGTGATCATCAGCATTACTATAATAAAATACTACATGCGCCCTCTGGTGGTCAATTTGATAATATGTAGTGTGCTCACCTCTGGAGCCATCACATTCATAATTGTATTCCCTCTAATGGTTAGTTATATAATCATATAGCCTGCCCTCTAGTGGTTAGTTATATAATCATATAGCCTGCCCTCTAGTGGTAGTTATATAATCATATAGCCTGCCCTCTAGTGGTAGTTATATAATCATATAGCCTGCCCTCTAGTGGTAGTTATATAATCATATAGCCTGCCCTCTAGTGGTAGTTATATAATCATATAGCCTGCCCTCTAGTGGATATTAGAAGTTTGCTATGTAGTGGTTAGTTTCAGAATATGCAGCCTGCCCTCTAGTGGTTAGTTTTATGATATAAAGGAAAAAAATGGAGATTGCAGTCAGCACAACCCAATACGCAGGTGCACGTTGCTATGGTGAAATACACATACAAACGTAAAAACAAAGGTGCAATGGCACGCTGCAGCTAGAGCTCCGTCCTGCCACTATGCTGGATGTTAGATGAGGCATTAGTTTATATTTTGGCCAAATTATGTAAGCCACCCACCACTTCACGGTTGCCTCTCGAGTGGTCCCTAACATTAATTCTTACCTTTTATGGGCCATATCAGCCACACAAAATCCAGGGAGTGCAGGTGCAGCATGCATGCCAGATACACTCTGCTTGTAACCCCGTCTGGTGCCATACAGCGTTCATCAGATCAAGGGATGCAAATACCAACATGCATGCTGAGCCCACTAGTACTTCTCCTGGAACCAAATGGCTTCTGGTAAGTTCAATAAAGCAGACTCAGTTTTATACTGACTTTAAAACCAGCCTACAGGGCGGATTCACTAGTCAGGTGTGCATGACTGCATGGAGGTCACCACGCCTCCCATATATGCTACAAAGGAAAAAAATGGAGATTGCAGTCAGCACAACCCAATACGCAGGTGCACGTTGCTATGGTGAAATACACATACAAACGTAAAAACAGAGGTGCAATGGCACACTGCAGCTAGAGCTCCGTCCTGCCACTATGCTGGATGTTAGATGAGGCATTAGTTTATATTTTGGCCAAATTATGTAAGCCACCCACCACTTCACGGTTGCCTCTCGAGTGGTCCCTAACATTAATTCTTACCTTTTATGGGCCATATCAGTTTTATGATATGTAGCCTGCTGTCTAGTGGTTAGTTTCATGATATGCAGCCTGCCCTCTAGTGGTTAGTTCCATAATATGTAACCTGCCCTCTAGTGGTTAGTTTTATGATATGTAGTCTGCCGTCTAGTGGTTATTTTCATGATATGCCGCCTGCCCTGTAGTTCCAGAACCGCATGCTTGGAGATACACATGGAGGTAGTGGGTCAGCGTGCCCTCATGCGGTGTGATGTTTTGGGGACCACGCCACCCCCTCCCCCCATTCATTGTATGTGTTTAAATACCCACAAAAGTTGCAGATATTAAATCCTAAAAGGCCAAATAACCACATTAGGGTGGGTTCACACTAGCGTTATGGTTTCCATTATGGTTTCCATTATAACATGGTTATAAGCCTTTAAGAGGCATTCCGTTTTGCTCCGTCCTAATAGAAGGCTATGGGAAAGCATAACGGATCCGTCTGGGTCCTGTTAAGTCCTGGACTTTGTTTTCCGTCATCCATAACGGGAACCAGACAAATCCGTTTTGATTCCCACAGACTTCTATTATGGCGGAAAGCAAATGGAATGCCTATGGGCGCCAGAACGGATCCGTTCTCCGTTTTATGGATTCCGTTATAACCATGTTATAATGGAAAGCCATAACGGAAACCATGACGCTAGTGTGAACCCAACCTTATCTTGTCTTTAAACAATATAGGTTGGATTAAAAAATAATAAAAATATGAACACATATAGACCGATATGTACGATATTTATAAGAAAACTACCGTACACTAAAAATAAAATTGTAAAAATTAAAACAAAAAATAAATAAAATTGCAGGCTTCAATCACTCCATTGTAGTAACCGGAGTTTACTTCTCTCCTCATCATTTTCTCAACCTCCTTCAGGATCAGCCATCAGAGTCTTGCTGCAGCGGTTTCATGTTTTTTTTTATATTACCAACTTGCATTTTTACTTGCAGTTTTTCCACTTTTTGTACTTTTTTTCTGTATAAATGCTCTAATAGCACAGGGTTTGTTCATTCAGTCTAATTTTCACCGTCCTAGTTGTTGAACCTGTATACACCTCGCCGAGGGGCATTTTACCATGTACACAACATTTTTTGTGCTACTTGTAAAAAAGCCCCAAGTTTGACTTCATGTCCTTTTGTGAACAGCCTGCCCTCTACTGGTCAGTTTTATAATAAGTAGCATTCCATTTAGTTCTTAGGCCCCTTTTAGACGAGCGCTCCGGACTCGTAGGGCAGCACCCGTCCTGACCTCCCAGCACTGCCGGGGTCACATAGCATTATATTGATTTATGATGCTCTGTAACTAGTAGAGTAACTAGAGTTCTATGGGCCCCAGGTCAAACTTTGGATTGGGTCCCCACACACCCATTTTACCTTTTTGCCCCACTCTCTCAGTGTATATATTTCATTTTTGACCCCCTCTCTCAATGTATATATTTCATTTTTTGGCCCTTATCTTAATGTATATATTTCATTTTTGACCCCCTCTCTCACTGTATATATTTCATTTTTGCCCCTCTCTTAATGTATATATTTCATTTTTGCCCCCTCTCTTAATGTATATATTTCATTTTTGCCCCCTCTCTCACTGTATATATTTCATTTTTTTGCCCCCTATATATTTCATTGTTTTGCCCCCTATATATTCCATTTTTTTGCCCCCTATATATTTCAATTTGCCCCCTGAGTAATGAATGATTTGCTGCCAGACTTCCAGTGCCCTGTCCTCATATGACCCCCTTTCTGAATCCAGGGTTGGGTAGTTAATTATATGCCGCCACTGCCAGGTGGCCCCTTTCCCCCCCAGTATGAAGCTGGTGTGGACATACATAAAAAAAAAATTCTTACCTACTCTGTTCCGCTCCGTCCGTCGGTCTGTACTCGCGTGCTGCCGGCTGTGGCCTTCAGTGAGGTGTCAGACTCAGCGTATTCCCGTCATACGCTCTGTGCGGCTGCCGAGTCATTCCGTCATCCTGTGATCCTGCGAGACCCATGATCTCAGCACCGGGTCTCGCGCTATCACAGAATGAATTGACAGTGTGTGTGAGTCTGGTGGCGCAGCGCCAGGCGGCGAGAGTATGGGTGGGTTTGGGACGGTATGGGTTTTGTTAGAGATGTGCGCAGTAGCGCAACCAGAAAATTAAGTAGGCCCCGATGGCGACTGGTCATTAAAAGCACTTGCGGGGCTGCGGGCCCCCCCTCTCGCCGGGCCCGGTAGCATCCTCTGTCTGTAATCCTTACAGGTCTGGAATGTATTGGATAACACTGACATAATGCTGTCAGTGTTATCCAAGACATTACAGAACTGTAAGGGTACAGAGCATCATAAATCAATATTATGCTATGCGACCCCCGTCAGCGCTGGGAGGTCAGGCCGGGAGCTGCTGCATATTCACACTGCAAGTCCAGAGTGTGCAACTCACTTGTCTAAAAGGTTAGTGTCTTACTCTTAATATGTATCCTGCCCTCTAGTGGTCTCATTCATAACACATATCCTGCCCCCCAGTAGTCTGATTCATAACACGTATCCTGCCCCCCAGTAGTCTGATTCATAACACGTATCCTGCCCTCTAGTGGTCTGGTTCATACATGTATCCTACCCTCTAGTTGTCTGATTCAAAACACACATCCTGCCCTCCAGGGGTCTGATTCATAAAGCACATCCTGCCCTCTAGTGGTCTGGTTCATAACACATATCCTGCCCTCCAGAGGTCTGATTCATAACATACATCCTGCCCTCTAGTGGTCTGATTCATACATGTATCCTACCCTCTAGTTGTCTGATTCAAAACACATATCCTGCCCCCCAGGGGTCTGATTCATAACTCACATCCTGCCCCCTACTGGTCTGATTCATAACACACATTCTGCCCTCTAGTGGTCTGGTTCTTAACACACATCCTGCCCCCCAGGGGTCTGATTCATAACATACATCCTGCCCTCTAGTGGTCTGATTCAAAACACATATCCTGCCCCCCAGTGGTCTCATTCATAACACATATTCTGCCCTCTAGTGGTCTGATTCATAACACGCATCCTGCCCCCTAGTGGTCTGATTCAAAACACATATCCTGCCCCCCAGTGGTCTCATTCATAACATACATCCTGCCCTCTAGTGGTCTCATTCATAACACATATCCTGCCCTCTAGTGGTCTGATTCAAAACATACATCCTGCCCTCTAGTGGTCTGGTTCATAACATACATCCTGCCCTCTAGTGGTCTGATTCATAACACACATCCTGCCGTCTAGTGGTCTGATTCATAACACACATCCTGCCGTCTAGTGGTCTGATTCATACATGTATCCTGCCCTCTTATGGTCTGATTCATAACACACATCCTGCCCTCTAGTGGTCTGATTCATAACACACATCCTGCCCTCTAGTGGTCTGATTCATAACACACATCCTGCCCTCCAGAGGTCCGATTCATAACACACATCCTGCCCTCCAGTGGTCCGATTCATAACATACATCCTGCCCTCTAGTGGTCTGATTCATACATGTATCCTGCCCTCTAGTGGTCTGATTCATACACGTATCCTGCCCTCTAGTGGTCTGATTCATAACACGTATCCTGCCCTCTAGTGGTCTGATTCATAACACGTATCCTGCCCTCTAGTGGTCTGATTCATACCATACATCCTGCCCTCCAGTGGTCTGATTCTTAACATACATCCTGCCCTCTAGTGGTCTGATTCATACCATACATCCTGCCCTCTAGTGGTCTGATTCATACCATACATCCTGCCCTCTAGTGGTCTGATTCATACCATACATCCTGCCCTCTAGTGGTCTAATTCTTAATGCACATCCTGCCCTCTATTGGTCTAATTCTTAACGCACATCCTGCCCTCTAGTGGTCTGATTCATAACACACATCCTGCCCTCTAGTGGTCTGATTCTTAACGCACATCCTGCCCTCCAGTGGTCCGATTCATAACATACATCCTGCCCTCTAGTGGTCTGATTCATACATGTATCCTGCCCTCTAGTGGTCTGATTCAAAACACACATCTTGCCCTCTAGTGGTCTGATTCATACACGTATCCTGCCCTCTAGTGGTCTGATTCATAACACGTATCCTGCCCTCCAGTGGTCCGATTCATAACATACATCCTGCCCTCTAGTGGTCTGATTCATACATGTATCCTGCCCTCTTATGGTCTGATTCATAACATACATCCTGCCCTTTAGTGGTCCGATTCATACCATACATCCTGCCCTCTAGTGGTCTGATTCAAAACACACATCCTGCCCTCTAGTGGTCTGATTCATAACACACATCCTGCCCTCCAGAGGTCCGATTCATAACACACATCCTGCCCTCCAGTGGTCCGATTCATAACATACATCCTGCCCTCTAGTGGTCTGATTCATACATGTATCCTGCCCTCTAGTGGTCTGATTCAAAACACACATCTTGCCCTCTAGTGGTCTGATTCATACACGTATCCTGCCCTCTAGTGGTCTGATTCATAACACGTATCCTGCCCTCTAGTGGTCTGATTCATAACACGTATCCTGCCCTCCAGTGGTCTGATTCTTAACATACATCCTGCCCTCTAGTGGTCTGATTCATAACACACATCCTGCCCTTTAGTGGTCCGATTCATACCATACATCCTGCCCTTTAGTGGTCTGATTCATAACATACATCCTGCCCTCTATTGGTCTGATTCATAACACATCCTGCCCTCTAGTGGTCTGATTCATAACACACATCCTGCCCTCTAGTGGTCTGATTCTTAACGCACATCCTGCCCTCCAGTGGATAATAGTGCCATCTAGTGGTTAGTTTCATAATCTGTAGTGTGCCCTCTATGGTCTGGTGCTTATTAGGTAGAGACCCTCCAGTGGTCCGGTACCTTATTCTCTAAACTGGCTTAGCACTACTAATAACTATATGGACCCTGTCGGAAGAATCTGGCCTCCATAGGGTCTGTTCACACAGTGTTCTTTTCCTGCGGAATTTAAATTTCAACATGGCTGCTTCATTTCTGCTTTCCATTCTTTTCAATAGGTGGCGTCTCTGAAAATCGCGGAGAGGCAGTTTAAAGCCTCGGCTCAGTGATCTTCCGCTTTGTCTCCTGTTGAAAAGAATAGGGAAATAGCAGAAACTACGAAGCCACCAGCGGAATTTCGGTACAGGTGTCCACGCCAAAATTGCGCTGGAAAAAAACACTGTGTGAACGGGCTCTTAACCCCTGAGTGAACAGACTGTTTTGCACCTTAGTGACCAAGCAATTTCTTTCATCATCATATTCCATGAGCTATAATTGTCAGGCCTCTTGCACACGATCGTATGGCTTTTTCAGTGTTTTACGGTCCGTTTTTCACGGATCCATTGTTCCGTTTTTTGTTTCAGTAGTGTTTCCGTACCTTTCCATTTCCGTATGGTTTCTGTATGTGATCCTTTTTTTGCGGGTTGCAAACGGAAACATGGCATATACAGTATACAGTAATTACATTGAAAAATTGGGCTGGTCAGAAAATTTTCAATAGATGGTTCTGCAAAAAACGGAACGGATACGGAAGACATATGGATGCATTCCGTATCCGTTCCGTTTTTTTTACAGCCCCAATTACTTGAATGGAGCCATGTTATATCTTTGAACGGAACGGAAAAACGGAAAACGTAATGCATACAGAGTACATTCCGTTTTTTTTGCGGACCCATTGAAATGAATGGTTCCGCAAAAAACGGAACGTAAACGGAAAAAAAAAAACGTTCATGTGCAAGAGGCCTCAACCTTATGAATATATAGTTCAGCAGGTGAGACTTTAAAGATGGCATCCGCTCGCGGGTGCAGCGGGTGTTATAGCTGCCGGGGGCCTACTGTTTTAAACAGCAGGCCCCCAGGGCTAATGTATGCGATTGACAATAACGGCGATCACACACATTTAACCCCTCACATGCTGTGGTAAACTGTGACCGCGGCATCTTTAAGGATAAAAACTGGGAGTGCGCGCTCCCGGCCGTGCGATGATCCGAGGCTGCCGCACATCAGTATCTATGGAGAGCCTGTCTGTGGCAGGGATCCATAGGAACCTAGTGTAGGAGAGCAGCAATCTACCCTAGGGGAACTATTAAAACGAGTAAAAAAATATAAATAAATCAAAAAGTTTAAAAAAATATTTTAAAAAAATAAGAAAAAATAAAAATTCAAATCACCCCTCTGTCCATAAAATAAAAATGCGAGAGTGCCCATACTGTATTTTTCCTATACGGCAAATGGTGAAATGGAAAATAAAAGTCAAAATTGCCAATTAGCTGTTTTTTGGTCGCTTTGCCTCCCACAAAAATTGAATAAAAAAAGGATCAAAAAGACACGTATAAATGAAAAGTACAGATCGCCTGCAAAAAATGAGCTCTGACAGCTCCGTACACATACAAATAAAATAAAAAGTTATTGGGGTAAGAATATGGTGATGCAAAGAAAAAAACAGTTTTTTTCCAAAGTTTCGTTTTTTTTCTATATTAAAACACAAGAAAAACGATATATATTTATATATGTTCTATCGTTGTAATCATACTGACTTGTTAAAGGAAAGTAACAGGTGAATTTTACCGCATAAGGCCTTAGGCTTATTGCACACGACCGTATGGTTTTGCGGTCCGTTTTTTACGGATCCGTTGTTCCGCTTTCGTTATCCGTTGCGTTTCCGTTTCTGTTCCGTTTTTCCGTATGGCATATACAGTATACAGTAATTACATAGAAAAAATTGGGCTGGGCTTAAAATTTTCAATAGATGGTTCCGGAAAAAACGGAACGGATACGGGAGACATACGGATTCATTTCCGCATGCGTTCCGTTTTTTGCGGACCTATTGACTTGAATGGAGCCACGGACCGTGATTTGCGGCCAATAATAGGACATGTTCAATCTTTGCACGGAACAAAAAAACGGAAATACGGAAACGGAATGCATACGGAAACACTTCCCTTTTTTTTCCGGACCCATTGAAATGAATGGGTCCGTATACGGACCGTATACGGAACTCATAAAAACGGCCCGTACACCCGCAAAAAAACGGTCGTGTGCATGAGGCCTTATTCACACGTCAGTAATTTTTGTTTCCAGAATCACGGTCCGTTTTTTTGCAGATCCGTGTTTCCACAAAATTCTTCCGTTTTTGTTTTGTTAGTGTCTCCGTTTACCTTCCGTGTTTCCGTATTTCTGCAAAAATCTGGAAGTACAAGAAAAAAAAAAAAAAGATGTTTCCAGGATAACTCTTAATTTCCTGTGGATCCATAATTATGGATCCGCTAATACGGATAACTTGCGGATGACTTTTGTAACCTTTCCGCATGTCATCCGGATTTATGCGGATCCATTCACCTCAATGGGGCTACAGTCCGCAGTTTGCGGACAAAAGTAGGACATGCTCTACTTTTTTTACGGTTCCGCATTGCGGAAATGAAAGGATTTGCGGATGCGGAGAGCATACGGAATGCTCTCCGCATCTTTTGCGGACCTATTGAAATGAATGGGTCCGCATATCTTCCGCATTATTTACGCATTTTTGCGGAAATAATGCATAAAAAAAATACGGACGTGTGAATTAGGCCTTACCCATAAAACTGTGGCAGAATTGTGTTTTTTTGTAATAATTTCACCCCATTTGAAATTTTTTCTCCTGCTTGCCACTACTTCGTGCCATTAGAAAGTACAACTTGTTCCGGCAAAAAAAAAAAAGCCCTTATACGGTTATGTGACTGGAAAAATAAAAAAGTAATAGCTTTGAGAAATCTGGGAGTCAAAAACGAAAATGAAAAAAAATGGAAAACCGTTTGGTCATTAAAGGGTTAAAATTGCTCCTATGTCGCTGCACCAGGGCTTGTTTTTTGCGGGACAAGTTGTTGTTTTTCTTGGTGCCACCTTAGGGTAGAACTTACTAAAAATCAACTCTTATAAACTGTCGGGGGGAAGGGGGTTATGGGAAAAAACACTTACCCTCAGTTCACACTTGCGCGTTTTACAGCGCGTTCCTATGCGCTGTAAAACACTCAACAGGAGAACCCTTATGTTTCCCTATGGGCATGGTTCTCACCTGAGCGCTTTACAGCGCGTATGAACGCGCTGTAAAACGCCCTACGCTCAAAGAAGTTCTTGAGCTTCTTTGGGGCGTTTTGTCGCGCGTTTGCACCCATAGACTTTAATGGGAACGAGCGTTAAAGTGTAGATATGCCTTTTTCAATTGGTCTCCAGAGTCAAGAACGCGCGTATGACGCGCGTTTCCTATTTGCGAAAACGCGCTGTAATACACGCGACAAAAACGTGCGTCTCAGAAACGCTCAGGTGTGAACCCAGGGTAATACTGCCATTGCCTCTTTGTGTAAATTTTGCACCATTTACTTTTGGGCATAAATAACATGATAACGGTATTCTCTCGGTGAAGACAGCACAGCAATACCAAAATGCTTTATTTTTTTTTATGTTTTACTATTTTTGTACTATAAAACTCTCTTTAAAAAAAAATAATGATGTTCTTGCATCACCGCATCCCAAGACCCATAACTTTTTTATTTTTCTCTCTACGGAGCTGTGTGAAGGCTTGATTTTTGACTTGCAGTTTTTGTTACTACCGTTTTTGGGGTACATAATACTTTTTGATCATACTTTTTTTTATTCTTTTTTTTGGTGACGAATAAGCAAAAAGCAGCAATTCACCGAGCAGGAAAAATGACATGAGAAGGGCTCGTTCGCACGACCGTATGGTTTTGCGGCCCGTTTTTAACGGATCCGTTTTTCAGTTTTTGGTTTCAGTAGTGTTTCCGTTTCCTTTCTGCTTCCGTATGGTTTCTGTTTGTGATCCTTTTTTGCGGGTTGCAAACGGAAACATGGCATATACAGTATACAGTAATTACATTGAAAAATTGGGCTGGTCAGAAAATTTTCAATAGATGGTTCTGCAAAAAGGAACGGATACGGAAGACATACGGACGCATTCCGTTTTTTTTTTACAGCCCCATTACTTGAATGGAGCCATGGAACGTGATTTGCGGGCAATAATAGGACATGACTCAAAATGTAGTGGAACCGAAAAACGGAAATACAGAAACGGAATGCATATGGAGTACGTTCTGTTTTTTTTGCGGACCCATTGAAATGAATGGTTCCGTATACGGATGGTATACGGAACGCAAAAAATTTTCATGTGAATGAGCCCTAATTGTGCAGAGCGGGTCATTACAGACACGGCGATACAAATATGTGGAGGGGGTTTTATTTTCGAAAAAAAATTTCAATTGAAAAATATTTTTCCTAAAAAAGTGTATTTTTTAACTTGTGTGTTTTTTTAAGTAAAACTTTGCTTAACTTACCATTTACTAGTCCCACAAGAAGACTATGACATGCGATCCCTTCATCGCTTCTATAATACACTGTACTGCTTATGTACAACAGTGTATTATGCTGTCAGTAGGATCAGGGCTCATGCACACAAAAATAAAAATGGAAATGACTCTGTGTGCATTCCATGTAAGTATGTCTGCATGGCCGTGTCCTAATATTATTGATAAGGAAGGATAGGACTGTTCTATTAGGGGCCGGCTGTTCCATTCCACAACTTGCGGATCCGCAAAACACGGATACCGGCCGTGTCTATTCCGCAAAACGGACGCGGTCATGTACATGAGCCCACATGCTGCGCCTGGTACTGCCTAATAGGTATACACTGACGGCAGATCTGGGAGAATTAATTAGGCCCCCGGCTGTTGTGTGAAGACAGTTGGGACCTGGTGAGCTCATTCGCGGTGGTGCTGATGACTGACGGGGGGAGCCCACTCAGATGCAGTGCTCAACATTGACCGTGGCATCTAAGGGGTTAAATGGCTAGTATCAGTGCTTCTGCCAATCCAGGTCATTAGAGTGGGAGCAGAGCTCTTGCTCCCCATTACACAGAACACCCGTGCAGTATTTGGACTAGGCCTAAGGCTGGGTTCACACTTAAGCGTTTTACAGCGCGTTCCTACGCGCTGTAGAGCGCTCAACAGGCGAAAACCCATGTTTCCCTATGGGCATGGTTCTCACCTGAGCGTTTTACAGCGCGTACGAACGCGCTGTAAAACGCCCTACGCCCAAAGAAGTACAGGAGCTTCTTTGGGGCGTTTTGTCGTGCGTATTGTGATTGAAGCCAGAGTGGTCAATCACACGAACGCGCGTACAATGCGCGTTTCCTATTTCCAAAAACGCGCTGTAATACACGCGTAAAACGAACGTATCAAATACGCTCAAGTGTGAACCCAGCCTTAGGCCCCTTAGTGACCGCCGTATAACTAGTAGTCAGTGACCACATCATCAATAGGGACTGCAGTGTGTAATCTCGCATATGGCCACTAGATGTCTCTAGTCTCCTCTCAGTAATATAGCAGTATGTCCTGCAGCAGGTAGGGGGCGCCATGTTCTCATTTTGGGACTTCTTTAGATATGTGATGGGCTCAGATATGATATCATCATCTCATGACTGCGCACTATATGGTAATTAAAGGGTCGCACCGTCTTCCATCATCTCAGGTTAGCAGACATTACATATCTGGCATTGTTCTCATGTCTCGTCATTTCTGTGTTCGCGCATAAACTGACTTTTTGTGCCTCAGTTCCTCACTATTTTTAAGATCTGTTCTTGCTGTCAGTGAATGGCAGCAATCTTGTTTATAGGCTGAACCTGGTTTTGGGCAGTTCAGCTCTTACCTTGCTCTCCCACCAGGGGGCACTGTAACAGATGAAATCTCTCCTATATAGACAATGGGTAACAGATAGGGCGGGTGTATTATATCCGGTCCTCGTCGGTCTCTCAGTAAACTGAGCGACAGTCACAAGGGCGGGACTTGAACGAATGATTTAGCGATGCTGCTTCCATGTTCTTTCAGGATGCACGCGAACTCCGGAGCTGAAATCCCCAGATCATCTGCTGCAACATTTGGCAACGGCCACAATGATGGGGATTATGAAACAATGACTGGAATAATCAGGGACAATGATGGGGGTTATGATACAATGACTGGAATAATCAGGGACAATGATGGGGATTATGAGACGACTGACACAGGGGAGGGGCTGGAACGCGGGGAGGGGGGCACATAGAAATCACATGGTCCACAATCCTCCGCTGATTCATTTCCTAATACAGGAGTCAGAACACAGCTCCAAACCCTCTCCTATAATAAGGTAAGATCATAAAATTCTGGCTGCTAGCAGCCACCACCTGGGGGAGCTATTCCTGAACTGAGGGGCAGCTGTGAGAATCTACGTGCAGTGAGCTCCCCCTAGGGGATGCTGCAGACCGAATCTTACTGACAAAGGTACGGGACCCTATAGCAGTGGCAAGATCCGTCTCTAATGGGTCATGTATGTATCTCCAGGGGCTCATGGGCCCTTTTGCAAGAGTTCAGCTTGGGCCCCCCTTCCTTCAGTGCTTTGTGGCCGGGGGCAGGGGAGCACACAGCCTTCCTGCTGCCTGAGGGAAAAAATGGAAACGGCACCCCCTCTGCCCCATGCCAAATTCTCAACCTAACCCCTTCCCTCCAGCCCTACTGTTAAAAACATGACATAAAGCGCTACAGAACATACAGGGTCATACAGCGCCCCATACCTCCTACATCCGGTGACGTCTCCTGTGATGTAGATGTTCTCTGTCCTCATGTTCTCCATTCACACCAGACCGCCATGATGACTTCTTTCAGCCCTCTCTTCTCTCTGCAGAGTTTGACACAAAGACATTTTAGTTTCCTACTTTTCCATCATCCTCCCACCTTCTCAACATCCCATCCTGCCACCCCCAATACTGTGCCCGCTGTGCTCACCAATACTATACTGCAGAAACAGCCCCCCCTGAAAATACTACTACCACACAGATCGTGCCCCCTTCAATAATTACTGGCACACAGTGCCATAAAAATAACTGCACCCAGAAAATAATGTCTCTGACCCCAATAGTGTAAACATAATGTCCCCTAAAAATAATTGTGCTAAGCTGATACAGTGCCATGTGCCCCCCACAGTAACAGTGCTCCTCAAAGTCCCACCAATAGTAATCATTATCTCCCAGAGTGCATAGTGTTAATAATGTCCCCAATGGTAATAATGTCCCCATTGTGCCCATAATAGTAATCATGTTCCCCATAGTAACCCAGTAATAATACTTCTCCATATAATATGTGCGAGTAGAAAAATGCCTCCTTTGTGTGCCAGCAAAAACAATACCCCCTTACTTTTCAGATCAGACCCCCATATCAGAGCTCAGATCAGACCCCCATATCAGAGCTCAGATCAGACCCCCATATCAGAGCTCAGATCAGACCCCCATATCAGAGCTCAGATCAGACCCCCATATCAGAGCTCAGATCAGACCCCCATATCAGAGCTCAGATCAGACCCCCATATCAGAGCTCAGATCAGACCCCCATATCAGAGCTCAGATTAGATGAAGCGATAATTGGCAGTGCAGCACTGGCTTTGGAGCCAAGTCGCTATTTCAACCGCTGTGGTCCCTAAAGCCATGCCACTGTGTATCTGAGCTCAGGAGGGGGAACATTTTTTCCAATAGATAAGTAAATAAGGAACGAACACTAAGTGACCCTTAAAGGGGTTGTCAAGGCTTTAAATATATAACATCAAGTCAGCTACTCCAGTTACATCCAGAGCTGCACCTATCTGATATCTGACTCCGCCAGCAGAATAGTGAGTGCAGCTCTGGAGTATAATACAGGATGTAACTCAGGATCAGTACAGTATAGGTAATGCATGTAAACAGTGACTCCACCAGCAGAATAGTGAGTGCAGCTCTGGAGTATAATACAGGATGTAACTCAGGATCAGTACAGTATAGGTAATGCATGTAAACAGTGACTCCACCAGCAGAATAGTGAGTGCAGCTCTGGAGTATAATACAGGATGTAACTCAGGATCAGTACAGGATAAGTAATGTATGTACACAGTGACTGCACCAGCAGAATAGTGAGTGCAGCTCTGGAGTATAATACAGGATGTAACTCAGGATCAGTACAGGATAAGTAATGTAATGTATGTACACAGCGACTGCACCAGCAGAATAGTGAGAGCAGCTCTGGAGAATAATACAGGATGTAACTCAGGATCAGTACAGGATAAGTAATGTAATGTATGTACACAGCGACTGCACCAGCAGAATAGTGAGTGCAGCTATGGAGTATAATACAGGATGTAACTCAGGATCAGTACAGGATAAGTAATGTATGTACACAGTGACTGCACCAGCAGAATAGTGAGTGCAGCTCTGGAGTATAATAAAGGATGTAACTCAGGATCAGTACAGGATAAGTAATGTAATGTATGTACACAGTGACTGCACCAGCAGAATAGTGAGTGCATCTCTGGAGTATAATACATGATGTAACTCAGGATCAGTACAGGATAAGTAATGTTTGTACACAGTGACTGCACCAGCAGAATAGTGAGTGCAGCTCTGGAGTATAACACAGGATGTAACTCAGGATCAGTACAGGATAAGTAATGTAATGTATGTACACAGTGACTGCTCCAGCAGAATAGTGAGTGCAGCTCTGGAGTATAATACAGAATGTAACTCAGGATCAGTACAGGATAAGTAATGTATGAACACAGTGGCTGCACCAGCAGAATAGTGAGTGCAGCTCTGGAGTATAATACAGGATATAACTCAGGATCAGTACAGGATAAGTAATGTAATATATGTACACAGTGACAGCACCAGCAGAATAGTGAGTGCAGCTCTGGAGTATAATACAGGATGTAACTCAGGATCAGTACAGGATAAGTAATGTAATGTATGTACACAGTGACTGCACCATCAGAATAGTGAGTGCAGCTCTGGAGGATAATACAGGATGTAACTCAGGATCAGTACAGGATAAGTAATACATGTACACAGTGACTGCACCAGCAGAATAGTGAGTGCAGCTCTGGAGTATAATACAGGATGTAACTCAGGATCAGTACAGGATAAGTAATGTATGTACACAGTGACTGCACCAGCAGAATAGTGAGTGCAGCTCTGGAGTATAATACAGGATGTAACTCAGGATCAGTACAGGATAAGTAATGTAATGTATGTACACAGCGACTGCACCAGCAGAATAGTGAGTGCAGCTCTGGAGTATAATACAGGATGTAACTCAGGATCAGTACAGGATAAGTAATGTAATGTATGTACACAGCGACTGCACCAGCAGAATAGTGAGTGCAGCTCTGGAGTATAATACAGGATGTAACTCAGGATCAATACAGGATAAGTAATGTATGTACACAGTGACTCCACCAGCAGAATAGTGAGTGCAGCTCTGGAGTATAATAAAGGATGTAACTCAGGATCAGTACAGGATAAGTAATGTATGTACACAGTGACTGCACCAGCAGAATAGTGAGTGCATCTCTGGAGTATAATACATGATGTAACTCAGGATCAGTACAGGATAAGTAATGTTTGTACACAGTGACTGCACCAGCAGAATAGTGAGTGCAGCTCTGGAGTATAATAAAGGATGTAACTCAGGATCAGTACAGGATAAGTAATGTAATGTATGTACACAGTGACTCCACCAGCAGAATAGTGAGTGCATCTCTGGAGTATAATACATGATGTAACTCAGGATCAGTACAGGATAAGTAATGTTTGTACACAGTGACTGCACCAGCAGAATAGTGAGTGCAGCTCTGGAGTATAACACAGGATGTAACTCAGGATCAGTACAGGATAAGTAATGTAATGTATGTACACAGTGACTGCTCCAGCAGAATAGTGAGTGCAGCTCTGGAGTATAATACAGAATGTAACTCAGGATCAGTACAGGATAAGTAATGTATGAACACAGTGGCTGCACCAGCAGAATAGTGAGTGCAGCTCTGGAGTATAATACAGGATGTAACTCAGGATCAGTACAGGATAAGTAATGTAATGTATGTACACAGTGACTGCACCATCAGAATAGTGAGTGCAGCTCTGGAGGATAATACAGGATGTAACTCAGGATCAGTACAGGATAAGTAATGCATGTACACAGTGACTGCACCAGCAGAATAGTGAGTGCAGCTCTGGAGTATAATACAGGATGTAACTCAGGATCAGTACAGGATAAGTAATGTATGTACACAGTGACTCCACGAGCAGAATAGTGAGTGCAGCTCTGGAGTATAATGCAGGATGCAACTCAGGATCAGTACAGGATAAGTAATGTAATGTACACAGTGACTGCACCAGCAGAATAGTGAGTGCAGCTCTGGAGTATAATACAGGATGTAACTCAGAATCAGTACAGGATAAGTAATGTATGTACACAGTGACTGCACTAGCAGAATAGTGAGTGCAGCTCTGGAGTATAATACAGGATGTAACTGAGGATCAGTTCAGGATAAGTAATGTATGTATACAGTGACTCCACCAGCAGAATAGTGAGTGCAGCTCTGGAGTATAATACAGGATAAGTAATGTAATGTATGTACACAGTGAATGCACCAGCAGAATAGTGAGTGCAGCTCTGGAGTATAATACAGGATAAGTAACGTAATGTATGTACACAGTGACTCCACCAGCAGAATAGTGAGTGCAGCTCTGGAGTATAATACAGGATAAGTAATGTAATGTATGTACACAGTGACTGCACCAGCAGAATAGTGAGTGCAGCTCTGGAGTATAATACAGGATAAGTAACGTAATGTATGTACACAGTGACTGTACCAGCAGAATAGTGAGTGCAGCTCTGGATGTGCAACATTTCTTTAGTCAACCCCGGTAGTTTTGTATCCGGTAGGAGAATTGGCACCTTTCTTAAGGCTGTTCATATGACATCTCATGTATAGTGTTGAGCGCGAATATTCGAAAAGCAAATTTTTTTAGCGAATATCGGCACTTCGCTAATTCGCGAATATTTCGAATATAGCGCTATAAATTCGCTATTTCGAATATTCGTTTTTTTTTTTTTTTAGTTATATTTTTTTCTTTCCTACTTCCCAAAAGTAGTTCTTACCTGTCCTGAGGATTCCTGGCTTCCTGGCTGCTCTAGTCAGTGCCCGTTGCCGCTTCTGCCGACTTCCGTGCTCATGTGGAGCGTCCCCATCCATGGGAGAATCTCCATATACTAAAATGTACTGTCGGATTTGAGGAATTACGTTGAAATCGCAATGCGATTAATTCAAGTTATATTAATCGCATTGCGATTACAACTTAGCACTGCTATCTTACATAGGCTAGAATTAACTGAATATGGAGTATAGCTAATGCTATGCACTAGCAGTGCTAAGTTGAAATCGCAATGCGAATACTTTAAGTTAAATTAATCGCATTGCGATTTCAACTTAGCACTGCTGCTATATTCCATATTCGTTAACTTCGTTCATTCTAGCAAGCTGACCCATTATAAACCCAGCTCTAAGTTGAAATCGCAATGCGATTAATATAACTTGAATTAATCGCATTGCGATTTCAACGTAATTACTCAAATCCGACAGTACATTTTAGTATATGGAGACGTTCCCATGGTGATGGGGACGCTCCATGAGCACAGAAGTTATGGTTGGCTTGGTAGAATTAGCGAATAGCGAATATAACGAATGTATTCGTCATATTCCTCAAAACGAAGATAACGAAGTATTCTCCATCTTCGTTTTAGCTACCTATTCGTCTCGTCATCGTCAACTTCGCTATTTGCTAATTCTAGCAATCAAATAGGAAGGTTGACTTACCAGACAGCTGTGTTAAATTCGCTATGCGATTTTTTTTTAATACAATAATTATATTACTTGATAAAATTATTATAAGTATTCTATTTATTTAAAAAAAAAAAAAAATCGCATAGCGAATTTAATACAGCTGTCTGCTAAGTCAACCTTCCTATTTGATTGCTAGAATTAGCAATAGCTAGGTTGACGAATGAGGTTGCTAAAGCGAAGATGTAGAATACTCGTTATCTTCGTTTTGAGGAATAGACGAATACATTCGTCATATTCGTCATCCTCGCTAATTCTAGATATGAAACCAATAGGAAAGTAGCCTTAAGTACAAATCGCAATATGCGATTATTTAAATCGCATGTTAATCGCGATAACTAGAAAAAATGACGAATATTCGATTTCGACGAATATGAAACGAATATTCATTCGAATATTCGCGAATTTCGTCAAAATCGAATATGGCACCTGCCGCTCATCACTACTCATGTAGCCACTGATTCACAGAATTGTCCCCTATAGGTGGCAGTAGTGATGAGAGCTGCGCTCAATGTCTTCTACAATGTCAGCAGTCTTTCTGTCTTATAACTCGCCCTAAACAGCCGCTCTCCGAGCCCCTCATAGATCAGCGCGTCTTACAGCCCATCACTCTCATTTTCCATCCGAAATCCACAGAATTGTCTTAGGCACCTTAGTAAATAGCCACTATTTTTAGGGACAACGCTGACATCGCCATGGTAACGCGTCCCGTCTGTAATCCATAATGACTGAGTTTAGATCAATCTATATAATCCATAAGTCTAATCCATAGGTGTTAAACCCAGAAAAACATCTGCCCTGCCAGAATCAGCGGACAGGGAAAGGTCGCATGTTAAGGCTACATCCACACGAACGTATTTTGTTTCAGTGTCCGTCTGTTTTTTTTGCGGATAGGATGCGGACCAATTCATTTCAAAGGGTCCGCACAGCACACTGTGTACTTTCCGCATCCGTATGTCCATTCCGTAGCCCTGCAAAAAAAAAAAATAGAGCATGCCCTATTCTTGTCCGTTTTGCGGACAAGGATAGGCATCATTACAATGGATCTGCAAAAAAAATACGGATGCCATAAGGATGTCATCCGTTTTTTTTTGTGGATCTGAAATTTGCAGAGCGCAAAACACATATGGTCGTGTGCATGTAGCCTAAAGATGAGAAAAGAGGGGAGCATGACGCTGGCCCCCGGGGGCCCTATAGACATCTACCCTGCGGCACCAAATCTGTACCCTCATAGGGCCCATGTGGAATGGACTTTGTGTTTCAATTCCTCACCACTAGCAAGATCTTTGCTTGTTGTCAGTGAATGCAAACAGTCAGCCAAGAGAAAATGATTTGTGCAGCTGAGGTTTTTAACTCCTAGTCCCCTAGGCCCTAATCCCTATGCCATGGGTGTCATGGGCGCCAGAGGGTATATGCCACGTCTCTAGGGGCCACTTATGATCACTTAGTTCAGTAGGACGACCTGACCCCATATAGGATGCAACCCCTGCGGCATAACACTATAGCACCGGCACGTGCAAACCGGACCTCAGCCAAGCTGGGTGGTCACCACTACGGTCTTAAAAGTACAGTACATCCGAAACACAGCACCTGCAATGAAATTTATGTAAAAAAAATAAATAAAAGTTAAATGTTAAACCCACTGTGCGTGCTTCAATTCACTGACAGAAAGCAGAGATCTTAACGAGCAACAGTGGTTATAGATGGCTACTTTAACAGATCTGGATCTCCCAAAGCTGAGGGTTTGTTACAGTCTCCACTCAGGACTGATACATTGTAGCAAAGGGAGATGTGTGCCACTGGTGTTTACTTCCAAGAGGATTCATTAGACTGGATACAACAGTAACAAACCCCCAGCTGTGAGAGGTCGTTAGGTCAGGACTGGTTTCCAGCCTCTGGATGTAAACAAGACTCTTGCCATTTGCTGGCAGCAAGCAGAGATATTGAAAATGGTGTGGAATGGGGACACAATGTCTCTTAGAAAGTCGCAGAACTTTTCATTGCACGTTGACATCGATCCGTACGGCGTCATCAGTAGCGTGGGGGCGGTCCAGACCCTAAAATGCAGAACCACAAGCCCCAGCATCTCTGAAATCACTGTGTATAGGTCAGCAGGGGGCCCCTTTGTGGTAGTGGCTCTGGGGGCCCCTCTGTTGTGCACACGCCCCTTCCTGTAGGCAGCAATAATAACAATACATGTGAAGGTCAAACATTAATCGTCCGCCGGACCCGGAGGAAAAACATGTTTATTCCCGGGGTTCAAGGTCGTAGAAGCCGTGACCGGGGGCAATGATTAACCGCTACGAGGAGCGCCTCCCTTCAATCAGTGACCGGGACACGGACGCGATCGCCAAGATCACCGCTGCCCCCCTATCTTATCTGTAGGACATCTTGTGCCGACCTGGAGCTCACCTGCGGTTTACGACTTCACCTGGGATATACCTTTCCTAGAAAAAGCTGAGGACACGACCGGCCCTGCCATACTCTGAAAATGTCCAAATCCACATCATTTTCACCGACTCTGCTTGCTGAGTTTACATCTATGTCCTCATGTACTTGTCTGTTACATTGTGTCCAGTCTAGACAATTCTCTGTGAAACAATCTCCTGATTTGTTACAATGTATCAGTGCAGGTATAATGTATCCAAGGGCTCGTTCACAGAGCGTTTTTTTCCTGGCTGAATTTTGGGGCGGACACAGATGCCGAAATTTCGATGGCAGCCCCCCCCTTCCTACCTCTCATTCAATGAGAGGCAGCGCTAAAGATACTGGAGGGGCCACGACTGTGCCAAGAAGGGACGTGTCCCTTGGGATTTTTTTTCTCCTGCTTTTTCCAGTGTTTTTTCCCCACTAGGGTGTCATGCACACAACCGTATGTGTTTTGCGGTCCGCAAACCGTGGATCTGCAAACACGGAAGCTGCTCTGCGTTCTGTTCCGCAAACGCAGCCCATTGTAGAAATGCCTATTCTTGTCCGCAAAACGGACAAGAATAGGACATGCTCTATTTTTTTTTGCGGGGCCACGGAACGGAGCAACGGATGCGGACAGCACATGGAGTGCTGTCCGCATCTTTTGCAGCCCCATTGAAGTGAATGGGTCCACGCCCGAGCCGCAAAATATGCGGCTCGGACGCGGAGCAAAACAACGGTCGTGTGCATGAGGCCTAATGCTGAAATTCTTCTGGCGGCCTCCTCCTTTCTACCTCCCATTCGTTTAGGTGGGACGCAGCGCTAAAGATCGAGAGCAGCAGTTTAATGTCGCGACCACGAGGGACATGCCCCTTCTTGGTACGGTTATGGCCGCTCAAAGATCTTCAGCGCTGCCTCCCATTGAAAAGAACGGGAGATGGAATTTCGGTGAGGGTGTCTGCGGCAAAATTTGGCAGGAAAAAAAAAAGCAGAGTGTGAATTGGCCTTAACAAACCCTCAGCTGGTTGGCAGTACTAGGTCTGCACGGGTTTAAGGCTTTGGATTTGAAGAAGACTGTTTCTATTCAGTGACAGCAAACAGAAAGCTTGGAGGAATGGGGAGGAAGTGAAATCTCCAACTCGAGTTTTTTTTTCTTTGTTTTTATGGCAAATTAACCATTAATTTTATGGTCATTTATTAGAGCAGATAAAAAAGCAGACTTCCTGCAGAATAAACCGTCCCATACGAGACTCACAAGGAAACCATTATGTTATACAATACCGCCATCAATTACATTTCGCTACACTGTGCCTAATGGATCATTACGAAACTCACGGCTCCGCATTTTTATAGATGTTATATATTCCGTTACATAAACGGAAATGCACGTGGGCTGTCATACGGCATCCAACTTTAGCGCTGGGGGCGTCACGTAGTAGGTAAAGGCGAAGCAACGGAAGATGGGCCACCGAGAGACCCATAGACTCCACAAATCCAAAATGGCCGGCTACGGTTGGGTTCGGCGCAGTACAAAGAGCAGCCCTGACAACTGAGCGCAGGGACGTGTGGCTACAGATGGCACTCGGGGGGAGAGGGGGGGTCGGTGCGGTAATTAGATTACCATTACCCCGCGTGGTAAGCGCCCGGCTGATCCGATCATATTGATCCTCTTTCTGTATTTTGGGACTTTTATCTAATTGCTTCCAGATAATGTTTAGTTTGATTAAGGCCTTATTCACACGTCCGTAGTGTTTATGGATCCGCAAATTGCGGATCCATAAACACACCCGGCCGGCAGCCCCATAGAAATGTCTATTCTTGTCTGCAATTGCGGGCAAGAATAGGACATGCTCTACTTTTTTGCGGAGCTGCGGCCGTAAGATCGGCGGCGCGCTCCGCAAAAACTGATGCGGAGAGCACAGTGTGTGTTCTCCGCATCGTTCCGTGCCCCATTCACAGTCAATGGGTCTGCATGTATTCCGCAAAATTGCGGAATACATGCGGACACATATGCGGACGTGTGAATAAGGCCTAAGGCCTAACACATAAAGAAATTATTCTCCGGTTCTGCTAAAGCTGCACACAGCATTGAGCAGAAAGCAGACGTCTGCCGGCCGGTCAGGTACATACAGCGGAACGATAGAAATCTGAATCCTGGCAGCAAGGCGGATGGAATTGGGATGTTTTGGCTACTTTTTTTGTTCTCTTTTTAAGTTTTTTTTTTCTTCTAGTTTTTATTGGATTTGTGTTTTGAATCATGTTTTGGTCCCATATGGACCCCCCTCGATTAGCAGGGTGGAGGGTCACTGCCAAGAGCAGCTCCTTGAGTGGTCACATGGGTTACGGGAGCCGATCCCGGGCTCAGCGGATCACTGGCGGGCTTTGTTCTAAGGTTCTAGATATTACTACCACTGTGTCCGTAGGATCATGTATAGGAACGGTCAGGGTCAGGGGACGGAGCACCCTGGGGTCTGCACCCTCCTGTACTCACCACGGTCCAAATTTACGTTGTGGTATCCACTGTGGTCCTATTCATGAACTGATGAACCTTATGACTTGACCACTACGTAGCACTGATCCTTTGCTGTTGTGTCATTATATTGCAGTATTATGTTGGCACAGTAGGGCACTGTTATGTGTATGACGGTATTATGTTGTCACCATATTGCAGTATTATATTGGCTCAGTAAGGCCCTGTTATGTACTCACTATATGGTACTATTATATAGTCACTATTATTGCGGCATTATGTTGGCTTGGTTCCCAATACTGTGATATAGTGACTATATAATACTTGTATCCCAGTATTATATAGTCACTATTATTGCAGTATTATGCTGGTACAGTAGGGCATTGTTATGTGTATGACAGTATTATTTAATGACTATATTGCAGTGTAATTTTGGCATTGTAAGTCTCATGTGCTCACTGTATGGCAGCATTAGTCACTATATTGCAGTATTATGTTGGGACAGTAGGGCTCTGTTATGTGTTCACTATATCCCAGTAATATATAGTCACTATATCGCAGTATTATATTGCCCAGTAGGGCTCTGTTATGTGCTCACTGTATCCCAGTATTATATAGTCACTATATCGCAGTATTATATTGCCCAATAGTGCTCTGTTATGTGCTCACTGTATGACAGTATTATATAGTCACTATATCGCAGTATTATATTGCCCAGTAGGGCTCTGTTATGTGCTCACTATATCCCAGTATTATATAGTCACTATATCGCAGTATTATATTGCCCAGTAGGGCTATGTTATGTGTTCACTGTATCCCAGTATTATATAGTCACTATATCGCAGTATTATATTGCCCAGTAGTGCTCTGTTATGTGTTCACTATATGACAGTACTATATAGTCACTATTATTGCAGTATTATGTTGGCACAGTAGGGCTCTGTTATGTGCTCACTGTATCCCAGTATTATATAGTCACTATATCGCAGTATTATATTGCCCAATAGTGCTCTGTTATGTGCTCACTGTATGACAGTATTATATAGTCACTATATCGCAGTATTATATTGCCCAGTAGGGCTCTGTTATGTGTTCACAGTATCCCAGTATTATATAGTCACTATATCGTAGTATTATATTGCCCAATAGGGCTCTGTTATGTGCTCACTGTATGACAGTATTATATAGTCACTATATCGCAGTATTATATTGGCCCAGTAGGGCTCTGTTATGTGTTCACTATATGACAGTACTATATAGTCACTATATCGCAGTATTATGTTGGCACAGTAGGGCTCTGTTATGTGTTCACTATATGACAGTACTATATAGTCACTATTATTGCAGTATTATGTTGGCACAGTAGGGCTCTGTTATGTGCTCGCTATATGGCACTATTATGTAGCCTCATATTGCAATATTACGTTAGAACTATGTCGCGCTGTTATCTAGTACCACATGGTAAGAGCAGTATTATATCAGTTCCTCTCCTTTACACCATCAAGTGCAGGCAAGCGGTTTTGTTTTGTATATGTTACTTATTGGGCGGCCGCGGCGTAACGCCAGGGGCGGTTATTTTCATGCTTTCAGTATAACCGGTTTAGAGCGGCTACAACAAACATTTGACCCCAAGAGACCCGAGTTCAGAGTGAAATCTATTAGGACGTGACGAAGTTAACCGTGTCATTTCTGGAAAAATAAAAAACAGCATTGCCCAACGCTTTCTGAAGAAGGGGATTCTCTGACATGACAAACAGATTTCAGGCTAAGTCACGGCATCGAAAACTGTCCGCATCCGTTGCTCCGTTCCGTGCCCCCGCAAAAAAAATATAGCATGTCCTATTCTTGTCCGTTTTGCGGACAAGAATAGGCATCTCTATAATGGGCCGCGTTCCGTTCCGCAAAATGCGGAACGGATTGCGGATCAGCTTCCGTGTTTTGCGGATCCGCGATTTGCAGACCGCAAAACACCAACGGTCGTGTGCATGTAGCCTAAGTAATATAATGTATGTATACAGTGACTGCACCAGCAGAATAGTGAGTGCAGCTCTAGAGTATAATACAGGATGTAACTCAGGATCAGTACAGGATAAGTAATGTAATGTATGTACACAGTGACTGCACCAGCAGAATAGTGAGTGCAGCTCTGGAGTATAATACAGGATGTAACTCAGGATCAGTACAGGATAAGTAATGTATGTACACAGTAACTCCACCAGCAGAATAGTGAGTGCAGCTCTGGAGTATAATACAGGATGTAACTCAGGATCAGTACAGGATAAGTAATGCATGTACACAGTAACTCCACCAGCAGAATAGTGAGTGCAGCTCTGGAGAATAATACAGGATGTAACTCAGGATCAGTACAGGATAAGTAATGTATGTACACAGTAACTCCACCAGCAGAATAGTGAGTGCAGCTCTGGAGTATAATACAGGATGTAACTCAGGATCAGTACAGGAAAAGTAATGTATGTACACAGTGACTGCACCAGCAGAATAGTGAGTGCAGCTCTGGAGTATAATACAGGATGTAACTCAGGATCAGTACAGGATAAGTAATGTATGTACACAGTGACTGCACCAGCAGAATAGTGAGTGCAGCTCTGGAGTATTATACAGGATGTAACTCAGGATCAGTACAGGATGAGTAATGTATGTACACAGTGACTCCACCAGCAGAATAGTGAGTGCAGCTCTGGAGTATAATACAGGATGTAACTCAGGATCAGTACAGGATAAGTAATGTAATGTATGTACACAGTGACTCCACCAGCAGAATAGTGAGTGCAGCTCTGGAGTATAATACAGGATGTAACTCAGGATCAGTACAGGATAAGTAATGTAATGTATGTACACAGTGACTCCACCAGCAGAATAGTGAGTGCAGCTCTGGAGTATAATACAGGATGTAACTCAGGATCAGTACAGGATAAGTAATGTATGTACACAGTGACTGCACCAGCAGAATAGTGAGTGCAGCTCTGGAATATAATACTGGATGTAACTCAGGATCAGTACAGGATGAGTAATGTATGTACACAGTGACTCCACCAGCAGAATAGTGAGTGCAGCTCTGGAGTATAATACAGGATGTAACTCAGGATCAGTACAGGATAAGTAATGTAATGTCTGTACACAGTGACTCCACCAGCAGAATAGTGAGTGCAGCTCTGGAGTATAATACAGGATGCAACTCAGGATCACTACAGGATAAGTAATGTATGTACACAGTGACTCCACCAGCAGAATAGTGAGTGCAGCTCTGGAGTATAATACAGGATGTAACTCAGGATCATACAGGATAAGTAATGTAATGTATGTACACAGTGACTGCACCAGCAGAATAGTGAGTGCAGCTCTGGAGTATAATACAGGATGTAACACTACAGGATAAGTAATGTAATGTATGTACACAGTGACTGCACCAGCAGAATAGTGAGTGCAGCTCTGGAGTATAATACAGGATGTAACTCAGGATCAGTACAGGATAAGTAATGTATGTACACAGTGACTGCACCAGCAGAATAGTGAGTGCAGCTCTGGAATATAATACTGGATGTAACTCAGGATCAGTACAGGATGAGTAATGTATGTACACAGTGACTGTACCAGCAGAATAGTGAGTGCAGCTCTGGAGTATAATACAGGATGTAACTCAGGATCAGTACAGGATAAGTAATGTAATGTATGTACACAGTGACTCCACCAGCAGAATAGTGAGTGCAGCTCTGGAGTATAATACAGGATGTAACACTACAGGATAAGTAATGTAATGTACACAGTGACTCCACCAGCAGAATAGTGAGTGCAGCTCTGGAGTATAATACAGGATGTAACACTACAGGATAAGTAATGTATGTGCACAGTGACTGCACCAGCAGAATAGTGAGTGCAGCTCTGGAGTATAATACAGGATGTAACTCTGGATCAGTACAGGATAAGTAATGTATGTAAACAGTGACTCCACCAGCAGAATAGTGAGTGCAGCTCTGGGGTATAATGCAGGATGTAACTCAGGATCAGTACAGGATAAGTAATGTATGTACACAGTGACTCCACCAGCAGAATAGTGAGTGCAGCTCTGGAGTATAATACAGGATGTAACTAAGGATCAGTACAGGATCAGTAATGTAATGTATATACTCGGTGACTTCATGTTATATCTAGATAATCAGTAGTCAGATGTGGACATTCCCTTTAAGTAGGATTCTGTCTATTTTGCAGTTGATTAAAACAGCAGATTTGGATCCAAGTAAGAACTATATTATTGGCGTCCATCCACATGGGGTCCTCATCGTTGGAGGTTTCACAAACTTCTGCACAGAGGCCACCGGATTTCCTGACTTGTACCCGGGAATTAATCCGTACCTCCTGATGTTACCACTTTGGTTCCGGGCGCCATTTTTCAGGGACTACATTATGTGCGGCGGTAAGTACTAGATAGGATGAGTGAATATTCGTGCATCTCAGATTTATTATCAGAATGGGCGGATCGATGGACCGATCCCTTGGATTTGGTGAATCTTATTTTATCCGATTTACATTCTGAAAATTCGGGGTAAGGACTGATCAAATCGATCACAAGGGCATGGCTGAGGGGCGGGGTCTGTTAGGACATGTGACCTGGCTGCTCAATGTCAAGTGGGCACCAGCGGGCCAAGGCCAAGATATTTAGATACAGGGCAGGGGTGGCAGGCTTAGGCTGGGTTCAGACTTGCGCGTTTTACAGCGCGTTCAAACGCGCTGTAAAACGCTCAACACATGAAAACGAATGCTTCCCTATGGCCCTGGTTCTCACTTGAGCGTTTTTTGAACGCGCTGAAAAACGCCCTACGCTCAAAAAATTTCTTGAGCTTCTTTGGGGCGTTTTGTCGCGCGTATTGTGATTGACGCCACAGTAGTCAATCACACGAACGCGCGTAAGTTTCCTATTTGCAAAAACGCGCTGTAATACGCGCGACAGAAACGCGCATTTTATGTGCGTATCAAATACGCGCAAGTCTGAACCCAGCCTAACTGACTCAAGCCTAGCTCCGGCTATGCGAGCCCTGATCGGCGGATTGAATGCGCATCATCTGTGATTATGAAACATATTTACTGAAATATTCTTTAAAAACATTGCTATCTTTCAGGATTAATCCCGTCTGACAAGGAAAGCGCTACCTACGTGCTGAAACAAAAGAAAAGTGGAACCGCATTAGTCATCGCAGTGGGCGGAGCCCCGGAAGCCTTGGATGCTCGACCTGGGTCTTGTACCATATTGATGAAAAACAGGAAAGGATTTATTAGTCTTGCCATCAAAAATGGGTAATTTCAAATATCTTTATTTTCAGAGCTATATTCCCAATTCTTCAGCTTCTGAGCATAAACCTGTCAGCATACCCTGCCTGTTCAGTGTCTGCACAGAGCTTGCTCTGACGATTTGCATTTTGGGAGGTATTGACTTTATACTAGCCAGTGCTTAGTAATCTGAAACTAGTCCCACTGTATTAGGGCTCATTCACACGGCCGTTGCCCCTCCGTTGTCGTATTGCGGCCCGCACACGGCGGGTCGGTAATACACGGGGCACATGCTGTGTGCATTCCACATCACGGATGCGGACCCATTCACTTGAATGGGGCCACAAATCCGGAGAAGCGGTGCGGAACGGAACTCCACGGAAGCACGGAACAGAACCCCAAGGAAGCACTATGGAGTGCTTCCTGGGGTTCCGTTCTGTGCCTCTGCACCGCAAAAAGATAGAACTTGCTCTTTTTGTGGAACGGACGGATCGCGGACCCCATTCAAGTGAATGGGTCCGTGAGCCCCATGCAGCTGGCCCACGGCAATTTGCGGTCCACAGCACGGGCACGGAGGGGCAACAGTCGTGTGAACAACCTCTTAGAGGAGGCCAAGTAGGCTGTTAGGGGTGTCTGCCAATTAGCTTGCTGACTGTTTCCAGTGCCAATTAGCAGGACTGTGAATGCAGTCATGGAGTATAATACAATGTCAGTACAGTCATCTTATGTTGAAAAAAGTAAATAAGCTTGCTGACTGTTTCCACTGGCAAAATTGTGACTGTACGCAATTGACAGGGAACTTAAAATGATGTCATCAATAATTGAATGAACCTTCAGTCTGACATTAGTTACTGTCTGTGTTCAGGGCTCACCTGGTTCCAGCTTTTACTTTCGGAGAAAACGACCTCTTTGACCAAGTGGACAACCCGAGAGGATCACTGCTAAGAGCAATCCAGGAGAAGCTCCAAAAAGTCATGGGCGTGGCCCTACCTCTGTTCCACGCCCGGGGGGTCTTTCAGTACAGCTTTGGCCTAATACCATATAGAAAGCCGATCAACACAGTTGGTAAGTAGGGGCGCTGTAGAGTTTTAACCCCTCAACACCTTATATATACGGAGTTATGCGTCTGCGTCTGCATGGCCTCTGCAGCTCCATACACGGCGGGTGCTGGCTGTATCATACAGCCGGCACCCGCCCACACTGATAGGAAGCGGCAATCGCGCCACCCCTGTCATTTAACACCTCAGGTGCCGCAATCAATGCTATTCGCGGCACCTGTGAGTGAAGGCAGAGGGATGCGGCTCCCTCATCCCTCCAATTCCGATCGTTTGCCACGGACACTTCTGAAGCGATCCAGGCCTGTCACAGCTCAGAATGGAGAGAGTAAAAATCCTATTCACCCTAATAGATCTCTATTAGGCCTTATTCACACCTCCGTAGTGCGTTTTGCGGAAACACGGAAACACGGATCCGCAAAACACGGAAACACGGATCCGCAAAACACGGACGGCTGCAATGTGCATTCCGCATTTTGCGGACCGCACATTGCTGGCAATATAGAAAGAATGCCTTTTCTTGTCCGCAATTGCGGACAAGAATTGGACATGTTCTATTTTTTTGCGGAAACGGAAACACGGATGCGGAAACACGGATGCGGACATCACAGTGTGCTGTCCACATCCATTCCTGCCCCTATGAAATGAATGGGTCTGCAACCCTTCCGCAAAATTGCGGAAGGGATGCGGATCCATTTTGCGGACGTGTGAATTAGGCCTTAGGGTGAATAGGAGAGGGGATCAAAAGATCCCATGTGCGAGGACCCTATGGGGGCTAATAGTTATAAAAAAGTAAACAACAAAACAAAAACACATCTATTAAAAGTTTAAATCACCCCCTTTCCCAATTTTACGTATAAAAATATACAAACAGTAAATAAATAAACAAATTGGGTATCGCCGCATCTGAAAGTGTCTGAACTATTAAAATATATATTTAAAAAATCCTGTACGGTGAACGCCGGAACGGAAAAAAAAAAAAAACACGAGATTTGTCATTTTTTTGTCATCTTGTCCCCCCCAAAAAATGTAATAATGGTGATCACAAAGTCTTACCTACTACAAAAATGGTACCAATAAAAACTATAAAAAACAAGCCCTCATACAGCTCTGTAGACCGAAATATCAAAAATTTCTGTTTTTTAGAATATAGCGATGCAAAGAAAATTTAGATTTTTCCAAAGGTTAAGTAGTAAAACAAAAACAAAAAAACTATTCAAGTTTGGTATCGCCGCATTCATACTGAGCCACAGAATAAGGACATCGGGTCATGTTTTAGTACATTGTGAACGCTGTGATGTCAAAACCCCAAAAACCTTGGCGGAATTCCGTTTGTTTTTTGTTTTTATTTTGCCGCACAGAGAATTTTTTCCCGTTTTCTAATACAAGTCGTGGTAAATTTAATACTGGCATTAAAACATGCATCTTATCCCACAAAAAATACGGAAAAATAAAAAAGTTCTGGCTATTAGAACGTGGGGAGGAAAAATCCAAAATGGAAAAATGGAAATAGGCCCGGTCTTTAAAGGGTTAAGGAGTACTCATCTAAGGGAGAGATCACATCTCCGTTTAATTTTTCCGTTCTTGTGATCTGTCAGAGGAACAGAAAAAAAGAACGGATCCCGTTTCACGTTCGGCATCTGTTTGAGAACATTTCCGTCTGAGATCCGTCCTGCATGCAGTCCTTTTATTTCCGTCTATAAAAAACGGATCTCGGATGGAAATGGTTCAACAATTATATTGTTTTATACCCGGTGACCTTGGGGGCCATTCTGTCGGTCCTCCACGCCCAATACCGCCCAACAGCTGGAGGGCCGCAGGTTGAGCCCAAGTGAATGGTGCTGAACTGCAATACCAAGCACAGCCACTATCAAATGGACGGCGCTGTTCTTGGTGAGCTGAGGGAGGCTGCGGAGCACTGGTGCCTACTCAAACAGCTCATCGGCGGGGGTCCCGGGTGTCAGATACTGATGACCGATCCAGTGGATAGGTCATCAATAGAAAAGTCTTGGAAAACCCCTTTCAGCGATTCGTCCCTGAAAAAAAGGCTTTATACCAGTCCCCCAAATACTAATGTGGCTCACCTGGAATGGTAAATCCTGCGGTGCTGGGAACTATCACCTGCGGTTCTTCCACGTGTTCGCGAAGGCTGGATGAAACGTTACAGAATGGCGGACACATGGAACCCATCATGTAAGGCACTTTAGGAAACGTTGACCTCACTTAACTCCTGAACAGCTCAAAAAAGTTCAAAATTGACACTTCCAGTGAATTTCTGAGTAAATTCTAACCAAGAACGACAGGTCACATGACCCCCTTACCACTGGAAAATTCTGGGCTGAATTCAATATGGCGGTTTTCCAAATGGCGGCCGAAAACGTTTCCTCCACCAAATAATGCAGCTTCCCTCGTAAGTAACACTTTCATACATGAGAAGTCGATATTCTACAAATTAAAAGGGGGCGTCCAAACTTTGGCCTCACCAGTGCCAGAAGGGTCAGACTGGGGTGCCTTGGGCCCACCAGAGGGAATTATTCTTGGGGCCCAAACCTGGTATCATCAATAACGTCTTACCCTGGGTTCACACCTGAGCGTTTCTGAGATGCGCGTATTACAGCGCGTTTTTGCAAATAGGAAACGCGCGTCATATGCGCGTTCGTGACTCTGGAGACCAATTGAAGGGGCATATCTACACTTTAACGTGTGTTAAACACGCGTTTTACGCTCGTTCCCATTGAAGTCTATGGGTGCAAACGCGCGACAAAACGCTCCAAAGAAGCTCAAGAACTTCTTTGAGCGTAGGGCGTTTTATAAAACGCTCAGGTGAGAACCATGGCCATAGGGAAACATGAGTTTTCTCCTGTTGAGCGTTTTACAGCGCGCTCGAACGCGCTGTAAAACGCGCAAGTGTGAACTGACCCTGGGTTCAGACCTGAGCGTTCTAGAAATGCGCATTTTACGCGCGTTTTTGTCGTGCGTATTTCAGCGCATTTTTGCAAATAGGAAACGCGCGTTCTTGTGATTGACTACTGTGGTGTCAATCACAAAACGCGCGACAAACGCCCCAAAAAAAGCTCAAGTACTTGTTTATGCGTCAGGCGTTTTACAGCGCGTTCAAACGCGCTGTAAAACGCTCAAGTGAGAGCCAGGGCCATAGGAAAGCATTGGTTTTCATGTGTTGAGCGTTTTACAGCGCGTTTGAACGCGCTGTAAAACGCTCAGGTGTGAACTTACCCTGAGGGTTAGAGATTTCAATTCAAAGAACTAGACCCCAAGTTATCGGCTCCAGGTGTTTTTCTCACTTTGACCTTTGGGGCCCTTTATGGTATCAGAGCCGGGGGCCCGGCGGGGGATCCTCCGGTGGACCAGTCCGACGCTGGGTGCTGAGGCGTCACAATGTATCCTGCTGATCTGTAGGAAAACATTCGAATAATTGATGATGTCTGAGTCTCTATAACAGGACGGCGACAAGTGTCGTCCAATGAGGCGGAAAGGATGGCGGCACGCTCCATTTGCCAACAGGAGCATTTTAAGCAATAAGTCACATGACTAAGGAGAGGTTAATGAGCAGAAGAGGCCTCCGTGCGATGAGCCGGACGCAGGGCGGATGTGTAATGGCCAGGACAAACAAACGGTGCATTGCACACAGTGTCCTATCAGATACTATTACACAGGTCGTCTGACCGCAGGGCGGTATTAATAGCACCGCATAATTGTCCTAATGTCCACTCACACTCAGCACTTTCCATGACAATCCGAAGAGGAGAGGCAGTCTGCTGGTGCACTCCGGTTGTGTGTTGTGCCGCCATAACCCGGGGCATCCTCTGCTGTATCCTTTTATATGTATAATATCGCCCTGTATCTCTCTGCGGTATATAATGTGCATTTCTCTGCTTTTGCAGTTGGGAAGCCAATTCCAGTGACGGAAAATCCGCACCCATCCAACGAGGAGGTGGACCTCCTGCACAAGCTTTACATGGAGAAGCTCTCGGAACTCTTCGAGGAACACAAAGCCCGTTATAACGTACCGGCCGAGCGACACCTGACCTTCGTATAGCGACCTCTCCCCGTGGACACTGTGATTCCTGCTCATTAATGAGACTCTAATCACCGCATTCATAATGACCCCCGATAATTATCCAAAAGTCATGAAAAACAATGTAACAAATTTCACAAGAAATTCCTAATATTTACATGATTTTTTTTTTTACTAGATTCCGATACTTTTTTAAAGAAATAAAAATATTTTTAACTAATTTTTTTTCGGTCCATTATTCTTTCCTATTTAATGACATCCTAAATATAAAACGCATTCTTTAGTAAGGGGCGCTCATGCCATGCCAGGATCGAATTTTTTAAATCCAGAGCTCCGAATTCCCCACAGAGACAGAACTAAAACCTGCCACCACTGGAGGGAGCTCTGGAGGTTACTCTGCCATTACTGAGGTCAAAGTGTGCAGTGAGCTCCCCCTAGTGGTAGCTACTGGCAGCCAGAATTGTATGACATATCTATCGCTATGCAGGAGATTTGGAGCTCTGTCTCAGAAAAACGGAGCGCTGTCCATGATAAAGATAGAATATGAAATTGCTTATTGCAGAATTTTGAACCCTTTTTAAACGAAAGCAAAAAAAACAAAAACAGGTCAAATGTTTTACCCTCAGTTCACACTTGCGCGTTTTACAGCGCGTTCCTACGCGCTGTAAAACACTCAACAGGAGAAAACTCATGTTTCCCTATGGGCATGGTTCTCACCTGAGCGTTTTACAGCGCGTTTGAATGCGCTGTAAAACGCCCTACGCTCAAAGAAGTTCTTGAGCTTCTTTGGGGCGTTTTTTCGCGCGTTTGCATCCATAGACTTTAATGGGAACGCGCATAAAACGCGCGTTTAACACGCGTTAAAGTGTAGATATGCCTTTTTCAATTGGTCTCCAGAGTCACGAACGCGCGTATGACGCGTTTCCTATTTGCAAAAACGCGCTGTAATACGCGCGACAAAAACGCGCGTGAAACGCGCGTCTCAGAAACGCTCTGGTGTGAACCCAGGGTTAGGCTACATGCACACGACAGTTGTTTTTCTCGGCTTCCGTTTCAGTTTTTTTTGCGGATAGGACAGGAACCCATTCATTTCAATGGGTCAGCAAAAAAATGCTGACAGTTCATCCGTTTGTGTTCCGCGTCCGTTGTCCGTGTTTCCCTTCAGCAAAAAAAGTAGTGCATGTCCTCCTTTTTTCTCATTTGCGGACGAGGATGGGCATTTATTTCAAGGGATCTGTGAAAAGAAAGGAATCCTCCCAAAAAAACTGATGGACCATCAATAGAAAAGTCTTGGAAAACCCCTTTCAGTGATTCGTCACTGAAAAAGGCTTTTTTTGCGGATCCCGATTTGCGGACAGCAAAAAACAAGTTGTTTTTTGCTGTCCACAAATCGCGGATCCATCTTCCTTTTTTTTCACATCCACATCCGTTCCGTGTGTCTGCAAATTTTGTAGGTTGTGTTTCCGTGTGTCTTCCGCTTTTTTTTTTGCGGATCATCAAAAAAAACGGAAGGCTTGAACCAGTTTCTTAAAGTACCTGTACAAGTGCCCTGGTTTTCAAGCAACCATCCGCAAAAAAAAAACACGGATGCGGATGACAAACGGATGGCTTCCGTTGGTCATCCGCATTTTTTGCGGACCCATTGACTTCTATGGGTCTGCAAACCGTTTTTTGCGGACAAGAATAGGACATGCCATATTTTTTTGGTGGATGTGAAATGCGGACAGCGGACGTGGACAGGCAACGGAAGAGGCATCCGCATTTTTAACGGATCCATAGAAATGAATAGGAAACCATCGGATCCGCAAAAAAATGGAACGGAGGCCGCCGTGTGCATGTAGCCTAGATTGAATGGAGCTGAGCTGAAATACCACACGCGACCTGCGGAGAAGTGTGGCGCCGTTTTGGAAGGAAGCAGCCCTGTTTTCTGATCCTGGAAACCCCTTTAAGAAATAATTGACTTCATTTTTTGGAGATAATTCCAGTTACTGTTGCTTGTCCTCAGATGACTTCAGCTGGGGTTTTGTTACTATAGTATATGTCATATTTCCATCACTTTGCAGTGCAAATCCCATAACAAAACCCTGCTCTATTCATTGCTGGGCGGTCTAATGTAAGTGACAGTCTCACGGTGATTAAGCCTAAACGCAGCTGCAGACGGTTTCCCACAATGCACCACGGCATCTACCCCGCTGTAAGGTACGAGCTGCGTCTGTCTCAGATTATACGTTTTCCTGTGAATATTTGGAGGATAACAAAAAAAAGCACAAAGCACAAAAAAAAGGTTCAATGCTAACAAATCCCTGGTAGAGGGCAGCAGTGACCTCCCGGCTTGGTTCCCTCTGTTTTAGCAAATTTCATCTCCATCCCATCTCTAGTCAAAGTAAAGATTTAGAAAGTAAAAAAGTTTAGGGTTCATTTGTTATTGACCTATATATAGATTTTTAGCAGTTTTATATTTTGGAGAAGCAGGAGATGCAGAATCTGTGTCTCCCCTGCCTTTCTATCTACAGCAGATTCCTCTCCTCCCAGCTGCTAATTAGTAGAGTTGATGCGCAAGGGCGCATATTCGGACCTGGAGCGCAGCTGTGACTACTACCTGTGGGACAATCCCCCAAATCATCTCCACCAATCACTTCAATGGGGCCGCCAAAAAAACCTGGAAATGACTCTGTGTCCGTATCTCAGCATGGCCGTTCTGCAAGTAAATAGAACATGTCCTATCATTGTCCGCATTACTGACAAGGATGGGACTGTTCAATTAGGGGCCCGGCCTTTCTGTTCCGCCAAAATTCGGAATGCTCACGGCCGGAATTAGTGTTTTGCGGATCCGCAATTTGTGGACCGCAAAACACCAATGGTTGAGTGCATTAGCCCTAAAGTAAATTCTGTAACTGGGCCCCCACGTGCTGTGGGCCATTGATATTACTGGGGTCCTTTTATGTGGCTGAGGTCCCCTTCAAGCCCTGGTGTGACTACTACCTTGGGGACTATCCCCCAAATCATCTCCACCTTGCTATCCTAAACCACCTGTGATAACGCTCTAGCTAACTTTAAACTGTCCCCCCGATTTTGGACTGTTATCTGCAGTAATACAGGAGTAGTTCTGCAGATAAGGGTACTTTCACACTTGCGTTACTCTTTTCCGGCATAGAGTTCCGTCGTCGGGACTCTATGCCGGAAAAGAACTGATCAGGCATATCCCCATGCAATCTGAATGGATAGAAATCCGTTCAGTTTGCATCAGTATGCCTTCCATTCAGTCACTGATCAGGAGTTTTGGCTGCGGTATTATGTCCGTCCAAAATGCCTGATCAGTCGCCGGAATGCCGGATCTGGCGTTAATTTACATTGACTTGTATTAGTGCCGGATCCGGCATTGCGAAACAACTGAAGGACGCATGCGCAGACCGGGAAAACTGTGAAAAAGAATGCAAGACGGATCCGTCCATCCGCATGACAAGCGGAGAGAAGGATCCGTTCTTGCAATGCATTTGTAGACGGATCCGCACCCGGATCCGTCTACAAATGCTGTCAGTTGTCACACTGAAGGGCGGATCCGGCAGGCAGCTCCGACGACGGAACTGCCTGCCGGATCACACTAACGCTAGTGTGAAAGTACCCTAAGGAGTCCAAATCACTATTTTTTGTTTTCCTACTGCCCCCCCGTTCTCCGCTCTCCATTATGTTGGAGCAGCACAGCAGTCCGGACTGTATAATTCAGTGCAGCTTTGAGTGCTGACAGCAGAACCATTGGGGGCAGTAGGAAAATAAAAAATTGCGATCTGGACTCCTTATCTGTAGTACTTCAGATAACAGTCCATAGGATTCCTGAAAGGGATTTCTATTGTTATCAAAATGTAGATTTTTCAAAAGGCAGGAGAGACGGCAGCTGTGTCTCTCCTGCCTTTCTACAGCAGCAGATCTGTAATAACCAGTCTAAAGAATCCTAATAATTTCCCTCCAAATTATGGTCATAAAAATTTACCTGAGATACAGAAGCCAAATGTAGGAGCAGCTCCATATGGTGGTCATCGGAGGTTGTCCTCAGGATGTGGAGCTATGGACCAAACAGGGCATAAACAGGGGTAGAACCATAAAGGGGTTATGCCACGATTGATGTAAAAAAAGGAAAATCAGACATCATATAGCACATGACAATCTCTTTCTAACAAAGCTAGAACCAGCCCTGTACCTCACATGGATCCAGAGATCTCCACATTCACTGCTCCCATTGTTCTGCTAGATTGTCTTCACCCTGACAGCTCAGGGGTGTGTCCTTTCTGCTTCAGCTCTATCCCTGTAACTGCCACAGAACATATGGCTGGTGACAGATGAAGATTTAGGTCTCATGCACACGAACGTGTGCACCCCGTGCCCATTTGCGGATCCGCAATACACGGGCACCATTCCGTGGCCATTCCGCATCACGGATGCGGACCCATTCATTTCAATGGGTCCGCAAATCCGGAGATGCGGAACGGTGCGAGAATGGAATGACGAACGGAACACTACGGAAGCACTACGGAGTGCTTCGCGGGAGTTCCGTTCCGTACTTCCGTCCCGCAAAAAGATAGAACATGTCCTATCTTTTTGCGGAGCAGCTGAATCGCGGACCCATTCAAGTGAATGGGTCCGCGATCCGCTGCGTCTGCCCCACGGCCGGTGCCCGAGCATTGCGGGCCGCAATTTGCGGCCCGCAATACAGGCACGGGGTGCACACGTTCGTGTGCATGAGGCCTTAAACTGAGCACGTTGGACCAGCTAAGTGAGGTGGACAAGAAATAGGGAAGAGAACAAACTGCAGGTGGCGCTATTCAGATACATTTTATTGAATAGATCAGAGGCTATTCATTTTAAATAATACATTTTTAATGACATGCTGAAAAAAGTATTCAGATCCAGGTTCTGGTTTTCAAAACTGTAGACTATGTTTCATGATCCAAGATTCTGATATTTGGTGGGGGTCCAACTCCTGGCACCTCCGCCGATCAGCAGCGAGCGCTTAGGTTTCGAAGGCCAGTGACGTCACATTCATCGGTCACGTGATCTAGGCGAAGCTCAGTCCCATTTAAGTGAATGGTGATGAACCGCGATACCAAGCACAACCGCTATTAAATGGACGACGCTGTAGTTGGTGCGCTGCAAAGGGGGCCGCATCGCTCACAGGGGGTGGCGGATATCAGACCCCAGCTGATCTGATAGTGATGGCCTATCTTGGAAACCCCTTTTAAATATCATATACTTTCAACCAATGGCAGGTCACAATCATCAGGACCAGAATCAGTGGGTGACCTAAACAAGATATATTCAAATTAACTCCACCCATGAGCAACTTAACCCCTCCCATGATCAACAATACTCCACTTACCATGAATCCAGTAACTGAGACTCTCCCGATCCCTGAACGTCTTCCTAACCTCGTCCCTCTGTGCACTATGGGGTCAGGTAAACAGTAGTTACAGCAGGTGCGGCTGGATTAAGATAAGATTCACAAGTCGCAGCAAATTCTTCCGTCCCTGAGGTTTACATTATAAACACGACACATTGTCCCTGGAAGATTATAAATGACACGTCATAAATGATATGGTTACCATATATAGTGCTGCTATAAAATCTATAGTCAAAGCATATGTGTAATACTGACCGAGGGAACCACATGACTCTACAGCCTCCATGTATCTAATGGGCACACAAATCATCAAGATCCACTGCTGTCAGCTCCCTTTGCAATCGCCGACCACTGACGTACCAGATGTGCTCGGTGCTTAGTCCGGAGTAGCCCATTTAGACCACACAGACCGCTCACAGTAGCACAAATAACATGCGCCAGGCATTATTTGGTTGATAAACGGTTTCTGGGAGAAATGGCCGGATCACTAGTTTCTTCGACCAAATCAATGTAACTAGAGATGAGCGAACTTTAAAAAAAGTTCGGCGTTCGGGTTGTGGTTATCGCCGCATCCCGTTATGGATTCCACTACCGCCGCATATGGAATCCATAAGGGGCGGCTTCCACGAACCCGAACTGTTGAACAGCCGAAGGACCTGGGGTGCCTCCTGATGGTTTGCGTATAGAACATAACCTGGACGCGCACCCACCCTTGCCTTTTATTGAAAAGAGTGCTTTGGCCTATTACTTAAAAAATTGATGGTTTGCGTAGACGCTGTTTCCTAGGCTTGGGATGTGACCATTTTACTTGCAGTACAGAAGGGATCACTAAGCGCCATTCTTCTAATCAGACAATCCCTCCATGTAGAGGTTCTCCTCTCTGATCATCTTGATGTCATTCCAGTTCCTCGTCATTCTCCCAGCCACCGGGACGTGGAAAGTTGACCTGCTCTGACATCTCGGCCTAGGCTTGTTGCGATCTGAAAGAGTGATAAACCAAGGTCTCTCAGGGCAAGGATTCTATCCCTCTCCCAGGAGGCATCACACAATCATCCCACATGACTCAATCCGATATTTGATGTTTCATGGAACTAAAAATCTTTGATCTCTATCTGGCTGTATCCACAGATTGGAGCTAGGTGCTGAAAATTTCATCATCTGCAGATCTTAGTGACACCTACTAAATCCTCGACTTAAATAAACATACAGCTTGTTCTTCTTGGAGCTGCAATTCCAATGTTATGGAATGTAGATAGATATAAGATAGATGATAGATAAAGATAGATGATAGATAGATAGATAGATAGATAGATAGATAGATAGATATGAGATACATAGATAATGAGATAGATAGATATGAGATAGATAATAGATCAATATGAGATGATAGATAGATAGATAGATAGATAGATAGATAGATAGATAGATAGATGATAGATACAGTAGTATGGGGCAGGCTGCTTGTTGTTTTCATATATTATAGACATTTTACCCTCCAGGATGAGTTTCGATCATTATTGCTCATTTGTCCGAATACATGATAAGATATAGACGCTGTGCATGTAAACACCTGTAACCTTTGTATTGTGGATCATGAGGTCGGCGCAGTAGTACAGGGCGGTTTATTACTGTTTAGTCAGGGATTAGTATAGTTTTGATGTTCAGCACTGATAAAAGGTATACTGGACTTAAAGGGGATGTCCACACTTGAAATCAATCTTTATATTTCCACAGACACAATGGATATTGGTAAAGGGGACAGGCGCACTAACTGGGAAGAAGGACATCACAGCCTGGGAAGGAGGACATCACATCCCCGGAAGGAGGACATCACATCCCCGGAAGGAGGACATCACATCCCCGGAAGGAGGACATCACATCCCCGGAAGGAGGACATCACATCCCCGGAAGGAGGACATCACATCCCCGGAAGGAGGACATCACAGCCCGGGAAGGAGGACATCACATCCCCGGAAGGAGGACATCACATCCCCGGAAGGAGGACATCACATCCCCAGAAGGAGGACATCACATCCCCAGAAGGAGGACATCACATCCCCGGAAGGAGGACATCACATCCTCGGAAGGAGGACATCACAGCCTGGGAAGGAGGACATCACATCCCCAGAAGGAGGACATCACATCCTCGGAAGGAGGACATCACAGCCTGGGAAGGAGGACATCACAGCCTGGGAAGGAGGACATCACAGCCTGGGAAGGAGGACATCACAGCCTGGGAAGGAGGACATCACATCCTCGGAAGGAGGACATCACAGCCTGGGAAGGAGGACATCACAGCCTGGGAAGGAGGACATCACAGCCTGGGAAGGAGGACATCACAGCCTGGGAAGGAGGACATCACAGCCTGGGAAGGAGGACATCACAGCTCCGGAAGGAGGACATCACAGCTCCGGAAGGAGGACATCACAACACCAGAAGGATGACATCACATCCCCAGAAGGAGGACATCACATCCCCAGAAGGAGGGCATCACATCCCCGGAAGGAGGGCATCACATCCCCGGAAGGAGGGCATCACATCCCCGGAAGGAGGGCATCACATCCCCGGAAGGAGGGCATCACATCCCCGGAAGGAGGGCATCACATCCCCGGAAGGAGGGCATCACATCCCTGGAAGGAGGACATCACATTCCTGTAAGGAGGACATCACATGCCTGGAAGGAGGATATCACATCCCTGGAAGGAGGACATCACATCCCTGGAAGGAGGACATCACATCCACGTAAGGAGGACATCACATGCCTGGAAGGAGGACATCACATCCCTGGAAGTAGGACATCACATCCCCGGAAGGAGGACATCACAGCCTGGGAAGGAGGACATCACAGCCTGGGAAGGAGGACATCACAGCCTGGGAAGGAGGACATCACAGCTCCGGAAGGAGGACATCACAGCTCCGGAAGGAGGACATCACAGCTCCGGAAGGAGGACATCACAGCTCCGGAAGGAGGACATCACAGCCTGGGAAGGAGGACATCACAGCCTGGGAAGGAGGACATCACATCCCTGGAAGGAGGACATCACAGCCTGGGAAGGAGGACATCACAGCCTGGGAAGGAGGACATCACATCCCTGGAAGGAGGACATCACATCCCCAGAAGGAGGACATCACAGCCTGGGAAGGAGGACCTCACAGCCTGGGAAGGAGGACATCACAGCCTGGGAAGGAGGACATCACAGCCTAGGAAGGAGGACATCACAGCTCCGGAAGGAGGACATCACATCCCCAGAAGGAGGACATCACAGCCTGGGAAGGAGGACCTCACAGCCTGGGAAGGAGGACATCACAGCTCCGGAAGGAGGACACCAAAACACCTGAAGGAGGACATCACATCCCCAGGAGGAGGACATCGCAGCTCCCGAAGGAGGATATTACATCCCCAAAAGGAAGAAATCACATCCACGTAAGGAGGGCATCTGATACACAAGCCCTGAACCAGTATCAGACATTACGTAACAGGACAATGATGGTTCCAGTCACTAAAAGCAAGCAGAGATCTTGCAATAGGGAGAAAATAGCAATACAAAACATCCCATTATGAAATTATCAGGAGAATTCGCTATTGATTCATTTACCCACTTCGCATTGTGGCGGTAGATGGAGGTTACTGCCTGTACCCAGTATGGCGGCATGTTTTCGCCATGATGCGTACTGCCCGAGTCTGGGAGTTGTACCCCCCTGGGGGAACGCCAAATGCAGGTAGGTTGACACCTAGGATATGATCTGTGTGCCCTGCTAATCCAGCATCGGAGCTGGATGAAGTGGAATCCCAGGCAATGAGATAAAAATCTAGAGACAAATTCCTTTAGTCCAGAATCCTGTAATCCAGAAAAAGAAAACTACGAGTACTGAGTGCACCAATTATGGAAAATGAACATGGAGGAAAAGTATGTGAACCCCTGGGTACCACACCTACCTGAACTCGCTGTCACTACTACCTGCGTCTGTCCATGGCAGTGACATGACTGTGTGCTTGATTCTATGGATTCTTTTTTGTTGCAGTGAACTGAGTAATCAGCAGGGGGTTCACATACTTTTGGCTATCAGGGGAGTATATATAGGCCTCGGCCTTTGACCTTCCAGCTGTACAGTGGGGCGTCCCCGCGGGCAGTGATTACAGTAATGCTTCTGCTTGTTACATAATGACAGACTTGAAAAGAAGCCAAATGATAAAATAAAATCGCTGAACGCGACAAACATTTCCTCTTAATAGGCGGTCAGCGCGGAACGTGCCAGCAATTGCCGAATTCTGCAACCATGGGCGTCGATGCACACGTAGAGGTCACACCCGGCCCTGGTGGCAATCCAGAAGCCCTTTGTCACCAGTATTATAAATGGCACATGATAGGTGGGGGCCCTGCGAAAGATTTTGCACTGGAACCCAGGAGCTTCAGGTTACTTACACCTCTGTCTGCACCACTGACCACCTGGGATGTGCCACTAACCACCTGGACTGCACCACTGACAACCTGCTCTGCACCACTGACAACTTTGGCGTCACCCCTGATCACCTGGAATGCACTACTCACCACCAGGGCTGCACCACTGACCAGCTGGGATACGCCACTGACCAGCTGGGGTGTGCCACTGACAACCTGGGCTGCACAACTGACAAACTGGGCTGCACCACTGAACACTAGGGATGCACCACTGACAACCTGGGCTTCACCACTGACCTGAGATCTACCACCAATGCATCCACTAAAAAATATTGTCTGTCTGTGATTTCGGGATAACTTGTTGAGAAAAATTCTGGTTGGCAACCCTGGCCGTGTCCATTGTCTACTATGTATACCTCTGGAGACTGGGATTTGGCAATTATACCAACGTAAACCAGAGAGCAGAAATGAAAGCTGCGCATTTCCACATCAACCAATCACAGCGCGGCTTTTATTTTTCAAGAGCACTGTAAGAAATGAAAGCCGCGCTCTGATTAGTTGCTAATATCCAGGAGAGAGAGCACTGGTTCGCACATCCACAATGCTATGCTTTGATCTATTGCTTCTCAGCATTCTATTAATGTGTACAGCCCCCTATACTGCATGCTGTACCAGAGGCATTAGTGTACATTTTGATCAAAAGGCATAAGCCCACTCACTACGCTAAGGTTGCCTCTGCTCTGCTCTGATTGGTTGCTATGGGAAACACATGAAACTGTCTAAAAGACAAGCTGACTTCATTTTCCACATCAACCAATCACAGAGAGGCTTTCATTTTTCAAGAGCACTCTAAGAAATGAAAGCTGCGCTCTGATTGGTTGCTATGGGAAACACATGAAACTGTCTAAAAGACATGCTGGCTATTTCTCACATCCACCAATCACAGCGCGGCTTTCATTATTGACGAGAACTATGAGAAAAAAGAAAGCTGTCCGTAGATTGGTTTCCGTGAGCAACAAAGGCCGTTTCATAAACCTTCCCCTCTAGCTTTTCTCTTAGGGTATGTCTACACAGCGGCACGTTTCTGTCAGAAAATCCGTTAAAATCTGAGGCTGACCCCGAATTCTTGCTATGGTTTTCCACTCAGGTTTCTGCTGCGGATTTCATGATAAATACACACTGGGGGAGATTTATCAAACTAGTGTAAAGTAGAACTGACTTAGTTGCCCATAGCAACCAATCAGATTCCCCCTTTATTTTTGACAGCTCCTTTGGAAAATGAAAGCTGGAATCTGATTAGTTGCTGTGGGCAACCAAACCAGTAGTTCTACTTTACACCAGTTTGATAAATCTCCCCAATGTGTTTTTCCGATGTGTATTTTGGCTGTGTGAACAAGGCCTTACATACTTCTCATAAATTCCTCTGGAAATTCTGGGAGAGCTGGGTAGCAACCAATATGGCGACCATTACAGGGCTTACACAATGTGCCACCCAGCTTTCCATGCTCCTTATTTTAGGGTAATTGCCCTTTAAGTGATACGGTAGAAGTAAGTTTTTTATCCCTTTCTGTGAAGATGAAGTTAAAAAAAATGAACCGATCATCAAAATTATATTTATATGTACAGGAATAATATGTAATATCTGGGGCAGGATGGTGCTGGCACCATGGCACCTGGCGCATGAGATGTAAAAATAAAATGTGGCGTCAATTTTTGGAGCCTCTGCTCCGGGCACAGAGAAGATAAAGAGCGGCACGGCATAAAAGATGGCGTAAAATCCAGGCCAGCGTTACTACAGACGTGCGCGAGGGTTCTGGGGCCAAATTCACATCCCAGGAAGGAGGACATCACATCCTCGGAAGGAGGACATCACATCCCGGAAGGAGGACATCACAGCCTGGGAAGGAGGACATCACAGCCTGGGAAGGAGGACATCACAACCTGGGAAGGAGGACATCACAGCCTCGGGAAGGGAGACATCACAGCCTGAGAAGGAGGACATCACATCTGGGGACATCACAGCCTGGGAAGGAGGACATCACATCCTGGGATCATCCCCGGAAGGACATCACAACCCGGGCAAGGAGGACATCATCATCCCCGGAAGGAGGACATCACAGCCTGGGAAGGAGGGACATCACACAGCCTGGGAAGGGAGGACATCACAGCCCTGGAGGAGGGACATCACAGCCTGGGAAGGAGGACATCACAGCCCCTGGGAAGGACATCACATCCCCCATAGGAGACATCACAGCTACGGGAAGGAGGACATCACAGCCTGGAAGGAGGACATCACAGCCAGGGAAGGAGGACATCACAGCCTGGGAAGGAGGACATCTGCTCCTCAGAAGGAGGACATCACATCCCCGGAAGGAGGGCATCACATCCCCGGAAGGAGGGCATCACGCTCCCCGGAAGGAGGACGTCACATCCCGGAAGGAGAGGCATCCACATCCCGGAAGGAGCACCACATCCCGGAAGGAGGACATCACATCCCTGGAAGGAGCACCACATCCCTGGAAGGAGGGACATCACATTCCTGTAAGAGGACATCACATGCCTGGAAGGAGGACATCACATCCCCGGAAGGAGGACATCACATCCCGGAAGGAGGGACATCGTCAGGAGGAGGGCATGCATCCCGGAAGGAGGACATCACATACCCAGGAGACAGGAGGAGACATACGCATCCCGGAACACCCATCCCGGAAGGAGGACATCACATCCCCGGAAGGAGGGACAGCACATCCCGGAAGGAGGACATCCACATCCCTGGAAGGGAGGACATCACAACCTGGAAGGAGGACATCGCAGCCCGGGAAGGAGGACATCCCGCTCGGAGACATCCCGGAAGGAGGCATCACATCCCCGGAGGGAGGGCATCACAGCTCGGGAAGGAGGACATCGCATCCTGGGAAGGAGGACATCACAGCCTGGGAAGGAGGACATCACGTCCCGGAAGGAGACCTGCACCTCGGAAGGGAGGACATCACAGCCTGGAAGAGGACATTACAGCTCGGAGATCACCCGGAAGGAGGACATCATCCAGAAGGAGGACATCACATCCCTGGAAGGAGGACCTCACATCCTGGAAGGGAGGACATCACAGCCTGGGAAGGAGGACATCACAGCCTGGGAAGGAGGGACATCACAGCTCCGGAAGAGAGGACATCACATCCCCAGAAGGGACATCACAGCCTGGGAAGGACCTCACAGCCTGGGAAGGGAGGTTATCCCCAGCTCCCGGAAGGAGGGACATGAAACACCTGAAGGAGGACTGCTCACATCCCAGGAGGAGGGCATGCGACTCCCGAAGAGTGTACATCCCCAAAAGGAAAAGAAATCACAATCCACGTGGAGAGGCATCACAGTACACAAGCCTGAACCAGTATCAGACATTCTGTGTAGGACAATGGTTCCAGGTCACTAAAAACGAAAGCAGAGATCTTACAATGGGAGAAAATAACAATAAAACATCATTATGAAATTATCAGGAAGGTGCAGCTATTGATTCATTTACCACTTCGCATTGTGGCGGTAGATGGAGAGTTTACTACCTGTACAGTATGACTATTTCTTCATGATGTACTGCCAGTCTCGGAGTTGTACCCCCTGAAGCATCAAATGCAGGTAGGTTGACACCTGAGATATGATCTATGTGCCCTGTAATCAGCGGCCCGGAGCTGGATGAAGTGGAGAATCCCAGGCAATGAGATAAAAATCTGAGACAAATTTCCTTTAATTCAGAATCCTGTAATCAGAAAAACTACATGAGTACTAGGTGCATAGTATGGAAAATGAACATGGAGAAGAGTATGCTTGAACCTGAACACACCTACCTGAACTCGCTGTCACTACTACCTGCGTCTGTCGCAGCGGTGGCATGACTGTGCTTGATTCTATGGATTCTTTTGCATTGCAGTGAACTGGAAATGATCAGGGGGTTCACTGCTGGCTGTCAGGGGAGTATATGAGCGCCGGCCTTTGACCTTCCAGCTGTACAGTGGAAGTCATGGGCACAGTGATTACAGTAATGCTTCTTAGCATTGCATAATGACAGACTTGAAAAGAAGCCAAATGATAAAATACGTCGCTGAACTTGCGACAAGCATTTCCTCTTGTGGAGGCGGTCAGCGGAGCGTGCCAAACGGTGCAGATTCTGCAACCATGAGTGATGCAGTAGAAGTTACACCCGGCCCTGGTGGCAATCCAAGAAACCCTTTATCTTAATCAATATAAATGGCACATGATGAGGTGGGAGCCTACGAAGATTGCACTGGAACCAGGAGCTTCGGAGTTGCTTACACACTCATACCAAACCACCCTGGGTGTTGCTATTACCTGGACTGCACACTGACAGCCTGCTCTGCACACCACTGACAGCATGGCATCACCTGATCTGTGGATGACACTGTTATGGGGATCTGTGGATGACACACTGTTATGGAGGATCTGTGGATGACACTGTTATGGGGGATCTGTGGATGACACACTGTTATGGGGATCTGTGGATGACACACTGTTATGGGGGATCTGTGGATGACACTGTTATGGGGATCTGTGGATGACACTGTTATGGGGATCTGTGGATGACACTGTTATGGGGGATCTGTGAATGACACTGTTATGGGGGATCTGTGGATGACACACTGTTATGGAGGATCTGTGGATGACACTGTTATGGGGGATCTGTGGATGACACACTGTTATGGGGGATCTGTGGATGACACACTGTTATGGGGGATCTGTGGATGACACTGTTATGGGGATCTGTGGATGGCACACTGTTATGGGGGATCTGTAGATGACACTGTTATGGGGGATCTGTGGATGTCACTGTTATGGGGGATCTGTGGATAACACTGTTATGGGGGATCTGTGGATGAAACTGTTATGGGGGATCTGTGGATGAAACTGTTATGGGGGATCTGTGGATGACATTATTATATGGGATCTGTGGATGGCACACTGTTATGGGGATCTGTGAATGGCACACTGTTTTGGGTGATCTGTGGATGAGACTGTTATGGGGGATCTGTGGCTGGCACTGTTATGGGGGATCTGTGGATGACACTGTTATGGGGGAACTGTGGATGACACACTGTTATGGGGGATCTGTGGATGGCACTGTTATGGGGGATTTGTGGCTGACACTATTATGGGGGATCTGTGGGTGACACATTGCTATGGGGGATCTGTGGATGACACACTGTTATGGGGGATCTGTGGATGACACTGTTATGGGGATCTGTGGATGACACTGTTATGGGGGATCTGTGGATGACACTGTTATGGGGGATCTGTGGATGACACTGTTATGGGGGGATCTGTGGATGACACATTGTTATGGGGGATCTATGGATGACACTGTTATGGGGGGGATCTGTGGATGAGACACTGTTATGGGGGGGATCTGTGGATGACACTGTTTTGGGGGATCTGTGGATGACACACTGTTATGGGGATCTGTGGATGACACATTGCTATGGGGGATCTGTGAATGACACACTGTTATGGGGGATCTGTGGATGAAACTGTTATGGGGGATCTGTGGATGACATTATTATAAAGGATCTGTGGATGGCACACTGTTATGGGGATCTGTGGATGGCACTGTTATGGGGGATCTGTGGATGGCACACTGTTTTGGGGGATCTGTGGCTGGCACTGTTATGGGGGATCTGTGGCTGGCACTGTTATGGGGGATCTGTGGATGACACTGTTATGGGGGATCTGTGGATGACACACTGTTATGGGGGATCTGTGGATGGCACTGTTATGGGGGATTTGGGGCTGACACTATTATGGGGGATCTGTGGATGACACACTGTTATGCGGGATCTGTGGATGACACTGTTATGGGGGGATCTGTGGATGGCACACTGTTATGGGGGATCTGTGGATGACACTGTTATGGGGGATCTGTGGATGACACACTGTTATGGGGGAGCTGTGGTTGAAACCTTGTTATGGGGGATCTGTGGATGACACATTGCTATAGGGGATCTGTGGATGACACACTGTTATGGGGGATCTGCGGATGACACTGTTATGGGGGATCTGTGGATGACACTGTTATGGGGGATCTGTGGATGACACACTGTTATGGGGGAGCTCTGGATGACACATTGTTATGGGGGATCTGTGGATGACACATTGCTATAGGGGATCTGTGGATGACACACTGTTATGGGGGATCTGAGGATGACACTGTTATGGGGGATCTGTGGATGACACTGTTATGGGGGGATCTGTGGATGACACACTGTTATTAGGGATCTGTGGATGACACACTGTTATGGGGGATCTGTGGATGGCACTGTTATGGGGGATCTGTGGAGGGCACTGTTATGGGGGATCTGTGGAGGACACTGTTATGGGGGAACTGTGAATGGCACTGTTATGGGAGATCTGTGGAGGACACTGTTATGGGGGATCTGTGGATGACACTGTTATGGGGGAACTGTGGATGGCACTGTTATGGGAGATCTGTGGATGGCACACTGTTATGGGGATCTGTGGATGGCACTGTTATGGGGGGATCTGTGGATGACACACTGTTATTGGGGATCTGTGGATGACACTGTTATGGGGGATCTGTGGATGACACACTGTCATGGGGGATCTGTGGAAGACACATTGTTATGGGGGATCTGTGGATGACACACTGTTATGGGGGATCTGTGGATGACACCGTTATGGGGGATCTGTGGATGACACTATTATGGGGGATCTGTGGATGGCACATTGTTATGGGGATCTGTGGATGGCACTGTTATGGGGGATCTGTGGATGGCACACTGTTATGGGGGATCTGTGGATTACACTGTTATGGGGGGATCTGTGGATTACACTGTTATGGGGGATATGTGTATGACACTGTTATGGGGGATCTGTGGATGATACACTGTTATGGGGGATCTGTGGATGGCACTGTTATGGGGGATCTGTGGCTGACACTATTATGGGGGATCTGTGGATGACACACTGTTATGGGGGATCTGTGGATGACTCTGTTATGGGGAGATCTGTGGATGACACACTGTTATTGGGGATCTGTGGATGACACTATTATGGGGGATCTGTGGATGACACACTGTTATGGGGGAGCTGAGGATGACACATTGTTATGGGGGATCTGTGGATGACACACTGTTATGGGGGATCTGTGGATGACACTGTTATGGGGGATCTGTAGATGACACTGTTATGGGGGATCTGTGGATGGCACTGTTATGAGGGATCTGAGGATGGTACTGTTATGGGAGATCTGTGGATGGCACACTGTTATGGGGGATCTGTGGATGTCACTGTTATGGGGGAACTGTGGATGACACTGTTATGGGGGATCTGTGGATGAAACTGTTATGGGGATCTGTGGATAACATTATTATAGGGGATCTGTGGATGGCACACTGTTATGGGGATCTGTGGATGGCACTGTTATGGGGGATCTGTGGATGGCACACTGTTTTGGGGGATCTGTGGATGAGACTGTTATGGGGAATCTGTGGCTGGCACTGTTATGGGGGATCTGTGGATGACACACTGTTATGGGGGATATCTGGATGGCACTGTTATAGGAGATTTGTGGCTGACACTATTATGAGGGATCTGTGGATGACACACTGTTATGGGGATCTGTGGATGACACTGTTATAGGGGATCTGTGGATGACACTGTTATGGGGAATCTGTGGATGACACACTGTTATGGGGGATCTGTGGATGACACACTGTTATGGGGGATCTGTGGAGGACACACTGTTATGGGGGATCTGTGGAGGACACTGTTATGGGGTGATCTGTGGATGACACACTGTTATGGGGGGATCTGTGGATGACACACTGTTATGGGGGGATCTGTGGATGACACGCTGTTATGGGGATCTGTGGATGACACATTGCTATGGGGGATCTGTGGATGAGACTGTTATGGGGAATCTGTGGCTGGCACTGTTATGGGGGATCTGTGGATGACACACTGTTATGGGGGATATCTGGATGGCACTGTTATGGGGGATTTGTGGCTGACACTATTATGGGGGATCTGTGGATGACACATTGCTATGGGGGATCTGTGGATGACACACTGTTATGGGGGATCTGTGGATGACACTGTTATGGGGGATCTGTGGATGACACTGTTATGGGGAATCTGTGGATGACACTGTTATGGAGGATCTGTGGATGACACTGTTATGGAGAGATCTGTGGATGACACACTGTTATGGGGGATCTGTGGAGGACACTGTTATGGGGTGATCTGTGGATGACACACTGTTATGGGGGATCTGTGGATGACACGCTGTTATGGGGATCTGTGGATGACACATTGCTATGGGGGATCTGTGGATGACACACTGTTATGGGGGATCTGTGGATGAAACTGTTATGGGGGATCTGTGGATGACACTGTTATGGGGGATCTGTGGCTGGCACTTTTATGGGGGATCTGTGGATGGCACACTGTTATGGGGATCTGTGGATGGCACTGTTATGGGGGATCTGTGGATGGCACACTGTTTTGGGGGATCTGTGGATGACACTGTTATGGGGGATCTGTGGCTGGCACTTTTATGGGGGATCTGTGGATGACACTGTTATGGGGGATCAGTGGATGACACACTGTTATGGGGGATCTGTGGATGGCACTGTTATGGGGGATTTGTGGCTGACACTATTATGGGGGATCTGTGGATGACACACTGTTATGCGGGATCTGTGGATGACACTGTTATGGGGGGATCTGTGGATGGCACACTGTTATGGGGGATCTGTGGATGACACTATTATTGGGGATCTGTGGATTCCACACTGTTATGGGGGAGCTGAGGATGACACATTGTTATGGGGGATCTGTGGATGACACTGTTATGGGGGATCTGTAGATGACACTGTTATGGGGGATCTGTGGATGGCACTGTTATGAGGGATCTGAGGATGGTACTGTTATGGGAGATCTGTGGATGGCACACTGTTATGGGGGATCTGTGAATGACACTGTTATGGGGGATCTGTGGATGACACACTGTTATGGGGGATCTGTGGATGGCACTGTTATGGGGGCTCTGTGGCTGACACTATTACAGGGGATGTGTGGATGACACACTGTTATGGGGGATCTGTGGATGACACTGTTATGGGAGATCTGTGGATGAACACTGTTATGGAGGATCTGTGGATGACACACTGTTATGGGGGATCTGTGGATGGCACACTGTTATGGGAGATCTGTGGATGGCACTGTTATGGGAGCTCTGTGGATGGCACTGTTACGAGGCTCTGTGGCTGACACACTGTTATGGGGATCTGTGGATGACACTGTTATGGGAGATCTGTGGATGGCACACTGTTATAGAGATCTGTGGATGACACACTGTTATGGGGGATCTGTGAATAACACTGTTATGGGGATCTGTGGATGGCACTGTTATGGGAGATCTGTGGATGGCACACTGTTATGGGGGATCTGTAGATGACACTGTTATTGGGGGATCTGTGGAGGACACACTGTTATGGGGGAGCTGTGGATGACACATTCTTATGGGGGATCTGTGGATGACACACTGTTATGGGGGATCTGTGGATGTCACTGTTATAGGGGATCTGTGAATGACACTGTTATGGGGGATCTGTGGATGACACACTGTTATGGGGGATCTGTGGATGACACACTGTTATGGGGGAGCTGTAGATGACACATTGTTATAGAGGATCTGTGGATGTCATTGTTATGGGGGGTCTATGGATGACACACTGTTATGGGGGATCTGTGGATGACACACTTCTATGGGGGATCTGTGGATGTCACTGTTATAGGGGATCTGTGGATGACACACTGTTATGGGGGATCTGTGGATGTCACTGTAATGGGGGATCTGTGGATGACACACTGTTATGAGGGATCTGTGGATGACACACTGTTATGGAGGATCTGTGGATGACACTGTTATGGGGGATCTGTGGAGGACACGGTTATGGGGGATCTGTGGAGGACACGGTTATGGGGGACCTGTGGATGACACTGTAATGGGGGATCTGTGGATGACACACTGTTATGGGGGATCTGTGGATGACACTGTTATGGGGGATCTGTGGATGTCACTGTTATAGAGATCTGTGGATGACACACTGTTATGGAGGATCTGTGAATGACACACTGTTATGGGGGATCTGTGGATGACACACTGTTATGGGGATCTGTGGATGACACACTGTTATGAGGGATCTGTGGATGACACACTGTTATGGGGATCTGTGGATGACACACTGTTATGGGGGATCTGTGGATGGCACACGGTTATGGGGGGATCTGTAGATGACACACTGTTATTGGGGGATCTGTGGAGGACACACTGTTATGGGGGAGCTGTGGATGACACATTGTTATGGGGGATCTGTGGATGACACACTGTTATGGGGGATCTGTGGATGACACATTGTTATGGGGGATCTGTGGATGACACTGTTATGGGGGAGCTGTGGATGACACTGTTATGGGGGATCTGTGGATGACACTGTTATGGGGGATCTGTGGATTACACTGTTATGGGGGATCTCTGGATGACACTGTTATGGGGGTAATATATTGCAGATAATGGTCAGCACTGCGTTTAGATGTTAGCGGTGCACGTGTCAGCGGACGGGCATCCCAACGAACAACGTGAAGAATGTAGACCGGCACTCGCTGTAGATTTGCAGGGATAGGATTTATTCCAGTCACTTATTGTATCATAGTGACGCGTTTCAGCACCAAAATGTGCTTTCTTCAGACTACATTTAAACATCCTACCATTTACCTTAAATACATTATCAGGATAACAACGGAACTGACGTCATGTGATGTATAGCTCCTCCCACCTAGAGGCCGATACAAAAACAGGAGTAGACACCATGTATTGTAGGAACCAATGGAGAGCGGGGAAAATTCAAGTCTGCTAAAAATGAAACATAATTGAAGATGTCAGTAATAAGCAAACATCATAGTTATAATTGTAATTATTATTACATAAACCCAGTAATATTGTAGTCTCTATTGAGACCTCTTGGTTCCACCGTTTGTAATCGGTGGATCCAGTATGCTTCTCTCTTCAGTAGTAGTTTGTTTCTATCCCCACCGCGGCGTGGTAGTGATACACTTTCAATGACCTGAAAACGTAATTGGGATATTGCATGTCTTTATTCATGAAAATGATACGGTATTGGAAGTAGCAGATTCTCAGTGCGGATGGTCGATTTGTGTTTACTGAGTCTATCCTTCATCCGCATGGAGGTTTCACCTACATAAAGTAGGCCACAGGGATATTTGAGTACATATATGACATATTTACTATCGCATGTGAACATGCCCCTAATTGGGATCTGTTCCCCTGAGTGGGGATGGTTCAGGTAGGCACCTTTGATGACACTAGAGCAATTAACACATCCCAGGCACGGGAATGTGCCCTGACGTGCGGTGGTCAGTGTGGTCTGTCTAAGGCCAGGTTTGTTAGTGCCTATGTCAGCTCTAATGATCTTGTCGCGGATATTTTCCGCTCTCTTGAAGCACATCATAGGAGAATTCTGAAATTCCTCAATCTGAGGATATGACCTGGAGACTATGTGCCAGTGTTTATTCACGATGCCCCTGATTTTTTGTATCCATGGGTGATATTTTACCACTAATGGAATACGTGGTGGTTTATTGGTTTTCTGTCCCTGTGGATTGTCAAGTTTGTTCCTTTGTGTTTCTAAGAAATGTTTGGGATAACCTCTATTGAGAAACTTGTTAGTCATTTCTGTCATTCTTACTTGGCAGGTACGGAGTTTAATCATCACCTCAACTCCATTTGGAGTGAATTACAATTTACCATGCAGTTTAATCATCACAAAATAGCTTTTCTCGATACATGGGTGATACGCAACGATGATGGCACTGTTCACACAGACCTATTCACCAAAGAAACTGATCGTAACAGTCTGTTTATCTTTACAAGCAGCCACCCCCCAGCGACAAAAGAATCCATTCCTTTTTCACAGTTCCAACGGGTAAAAAGGATCGTAACTGACCCTGATACCTGCCAAGTACGAATGACAGAAATGACTAACAGGTTCCTGATTAGAGGTTATCCCAAACATTTATTAGAAACACAAAGGAACAAACTTGATAATCCACAGGGGCAGAAAACCAATAAACCACCACGTATTCCATTAGTGGTAAAATATCACCCATGGATACAAAAAATCAGGGGCATCGTGAACAAACACTGGCACATAGTCTCCAGGTCATATCCTCAGATTGAAGAATTTAAGAATTCTCCTATGATGTGTTTCAAGAGAGCGGAAAATATCCGCGACAAGATCATTAGAGCTGACATAGGCACTAACAAACCTGGCCTTAGACAGACCACACTGACCACCGCACGTCAGGGCACATTCCCTTGCTTGGGATGTGTTAATTGCTCTAGTGTCATCAAAGGTGCCTACCTGAACCATCCCCACTCAGGTGAACAGATCCCAATTAGGGGCATGTTCACATGTGACAGTAAATATGTCATATATGTACTCAAATGCCCCTGTGGCCTACTTTATGTAGGTGAAACCTCCATGCGGATGAAGGATAGACTCAGTAAACACAAATCTACCATCCGCACTGAGAATCTGCTACTTCCAATACCGTATCATTTTCATGAATAAAGACATGCAATATCCCAACTACGTTTTCAGGTCATTGAAAGTGTATCACTACCACGCCGCGGTGGGGATAGAAACAAACTACTACTGAAGAGAGAAGCATACTGGATCCACCGATTACAAACGGTGGAACCAAGAGGTCTCAATAGAGACTACAATATTACTGGGTTTATGTAATAATAATTACAATTATAACTATGATGTTTGCTTATTACTGACATCTTCAATTATGTTTCATTTTTAGCAGACTTGAATTTTCCCCGCTCTCCATTGGTTCCTATGATACATGGTGTCTACTCCTGTTTTTGTATCGGCCTCCAGGTGGGAGGAGCTATACATCACATGACGTCAGTTCCGTTGTTATCCTGATAATGTATTTAAGGTACAATGGTAGGATGTTTAAATGTAGTCTGAAGAAAGCACATTTTGGTGCTGAAACGCGTCACTATGATACAATAAGTAACTGGAATAAATCCTATCCTGCAAATCTACAGCGACTGTTATGGGGGATCTGTGGATTACACTGTTATGGGGGGATCTGTGGCTGGCACTGTTATGGGGGATCTGTGGATGACACTGTTATGGGGGATCTGTGGATGACACTGTTATGGGGGATCTGTGGAGGACACTGTTATGGGGATCTGTGGATGACACTGTTATGGGGGACCTGTGGAGGACACTGTTATGGGGGATCTGTGGATGGCACTGTTATGGGGGATCTGAGGATGGTACTGTTATGGGGGATCTGTGGATGGCACTGTTATGGGGGATCTGTGGAGGACACTGTTATGGGGGATCTGTGGATGATACTATTATGGGGAATCTGTGGATGGCACACTTATGGGGATCTGTGGATGGCACTGTTATGGGGGATCTGTGGATGGCACTGTTATGGGGGATCTGTGGATGACACTGTTATAGGGGATCTGTGGATGACACACTGTTATGGGAGATCTGTGGATGGCACTGTTATAGGGGCTCTTTGGCTGACACTATTATGGAGGATCTGTGGATGACACACTGTTATGAGAGATCTGTGGATGACACTGTTATGGGGGATCTGTGGATGTCACTGTTATGGGGGATCTGTGGATGTCACTGTTATAGGGAGATCTGTGGATGGCACACTGTTATGGGAGATCTTTGGATGACACACTGTTATGGGAGAACTTTGGATGACACATTGTTATGGAGGATCTGTGGATGACACTATTATGGGGGATCTGTGGATGACACTATTATGGGGGATCTGTGGATGACACATTGTTATGGGGGATCTGTGGATGACACATTGTTATGTGGGATCTGTGGATGACACTGATATGGTGGATCTGTGGCTGACACTGTTATGGAAGATCTGTGGATGACACTGTTATGGGGGATCTGTGGTTGACACTGTTATCGGGGTCTGTGGATGACACTGTTATGGGAGGTCTGTGGCTGACACTGTTATGGGGGTCTGTAGCTGGCACTGTTATTGGGAAACTGTGGAGGACACTGTTATGGGGGATCCGTGGATGACACTATTATGGGGGATCTGTGGATGACACACTGTTATGGGGATCTGTGGATGAAACTGTTATGCGGGATCTGTAGATGACACACTGTTATAGGGGATCTGTGGATGACACTGGTATGGGGGTTCTGTGGATGGCATTGTTATGGGAGAGCTGTGGATGACACACTGTTATGGGAGATCTGTGGATGACAGTGTTATGGGGGATCTGTAGATGACACTGTTATGGGGGGATCTGTGGATGACACACTGTTATGGAGGATCTGTTGATTGACACTGTTATGGGAGATCTGTGGATGACACTGTTATGGGGATCTGTGGATGACACACTGTTATGGGGGATCTGTGGATGACACACTGTTATGGGGGATCTGTGGATGACACTGTTATGGAGGATCTGTGGATGACACTGTTATGGGGGATCTGTGGATGACACACTGGTATGGGGATCTGTAAGATGACACTGTTATGGGAGATCTGTAGATGACACTGTTATAGAGATCTGTGGATGAACACTGTTATGGAGGATCTGTGGATGACACTGTTATGGGGGATCTGTGGATGGCACTGTTATGGGGGATCTGTGGATGACACCGTTATGGGGATCTGTGGATGGCACTGTTATGGGGGATCTGTGGATGGCACACTGTTATGGGGGATCTGTGGATGACACTGTTATGGGGGATCTGTGGATGACACTATTATGGGGGATCTGTGGATGGCACACTGTTATCGGGATCTGTGGAAGGCACTGTTATTGGGGATCTGTGGATGGCACACTGTTATGGGGGATCTGTGGCTGGCACTGTTATGGGGGATCTGTGGATGACACTATTATGGGGGATCTCTGGATGACACATTGTTATGGAGGGATCTGTGGATGACACTGTTATGGAGGGATCTGTGGATGACACTGTTATGGGGGATCTGTGGATGACACTGTTATGGAGGTTCTGTGGAGGACACTGTTATTGGGGATCTGTGGATGACACTGTTATGGGGGAGCTGTGGATGACACAATGTTATGGGGGATCTGTGGATGACACTGTTATGGGGGATCTGCGGATGACACTGTTATGGGGGATCTGTTGATGGCACACTGTTATGGGGGATCTGTTGATGGCACTGTTATGGGGGATCTGTGGATGACACTGTTATGGTGTGATCTGTGGCTTGCACTGTTATGGGGGATCTGTGGATGACACTATTATGGGGGATCTGTGGATGACACTGTTATGGGGGGATCTGTGGATGACACACTGTTATTGGGGATCTGTGGATGACACTGTTATGGGGGATCTGTGGATGACACTATTATGGGGGATCTGTGGATGACACTGTTATGGGGGGATCTGTGGATGACACACTGTTATGGGGGAGCTGTGGATGACACATTGTTATGGGGGATCTGTGGATGACACACTGTTATGGGGATCTGTGGATGACACTGTTTTGGGGGATCTGTGGATGACACTGTTATGGGGGATCTGTGGCTGACACTGTTATGGGGGATCTGTGGCTGACACTGTTATGGGGGATCTGTGGATGGCACTGTTATGGGGGGGGTCTGTGGATGGCACTGTTATGGGGGCTCTTTGGCTGACACTATTACGGGGGATCTGTGGATGACACACTGTTATGGGGGATCTGTGGATGACACTGTTATGGGGGATCTGTGGATGTCACTGTTATGGGGGATCTGTGGATGGCACACACTGTTATGGGGGATCTGTGGATGGCACACTGTTATGGGGGATCTTTGGATGACACACTGTTATGGGGGAGCTTTGGATGACACATTGTTATGGGGGATCTGTGGATGACACTATTATGGGGGATCTGTGGATGACACTATTATGGGGGATCTGTGGATGACACATTGTTATGGGGGATCTGTGGATGACACATTGTTATGTGGGATCTGTGGATGACACTGATATGGTGGATCTGTGGCTGACACTGTTATGGAAGATCTGTGGATGACACTGTTATGGGGGATCTGTGGATGACACTGTTATGGGGGATCTGTGGATGACACTGTTATGGGGGATCTGTGGCTGACACTGTTATGGGGATCTGTGGTTGACACTGTTATCGGGGTCTGTGGATGACACTGTTATGGGAGGTCTGTGGCTGACACTGTTATGGGGATCTGTAGCATGGCACTGTTATTGGGAAACTGTGGAGGACACTGTTATGGGGGATCCGTGGATGACACTATTATGGGGGATCTGTGGATGACACACTGTTATGGGGATCTGTGGATGAAACTGTTATGCGGGATCTGTAGATGACACACTGTTATAGGGGATCTGTGGATGACACTGGTATGGGGGTTCTGTGGATGGCATTGTTATGGGAGAGCTGTGGATGACACACTGTTATGGGAGATCTGTGGATGACAGTGTTATGGGGGATCTGTAGATGACACTGTTATGGGGGGATCTGTGGATGACACACTGTTATGGAGGATCTGTTGATGACACTGTTATGGGGGATCTGTGGATGACACTGTTATGGGGGATCTGTGGATGACACACTGTTATGGGGGATCTGTGGATGACACACTGTTATGGGGGATCTGTGGATGACACTGTTATGGGGGATCTGTGGATGACACTGTTATGGGGGATCTGTGGATGACACACTGTTATGGGGGATCTGTGGATGGCACACTGTTATGGGGGATCTGTGAATGACACTGTTATGGGGGATCTGTGGATGACACTGTTATGGGGATCTGTGGATGACACTGTTATGGGGGATCTGTGGATGGCACACTGTTATGGGGGGATCTGTGGATGACACCGTTATGGGGGATCTGTGGATGACACTGTTATGGGGGATCTGTGGATGACACACTGTTATGGGGGATCTGTGGATGACACTGTTATGGGGGATCTGTGGATGACACTGTTATGGGGGATCTGTGGATGGCACACTGTTATGGGGGATCTGTGGATGACACTGTTATGGGGGATCTGTGGCTGGCACACTGTTATGGGGGATCTGTGGCTGACACTGTTATGGGGGATCTGTGGATGACACTGTTATGGGGGATCTGTGGCTGACACTGTTATGGGGGATCTGTGGATGACACTGTTATGGAGGGATCTGTGGCTGACACTGTTATGGGGGGATCTGTGGCTGACACTGTTATGGGGGTCTGTGGCTGACACTGTTATGGGGGTCTGTGGCTGACACTGTTATGGGGGATCTGTGGCTGACACTGTTATGGGGGAGTCTGTGGATGACACACTGTTATGGGGGATCTGTGGCTGACACTGTTATGGGGGATCTGTGGCTGACACTGTTATGGGGGTCTGTGGCTGACACTGTTATGGGGGATCTGTTGATGCACACTGTTATGGGGGATCTGTGGCTGGCACTGTTATGGGGGATCTGTGGATGACACTGTTATGGTGTGATCTGTGGCTTGACACTGTTATGGGGGATCTGTGGCTGACACTGTTATGGGGGATCTGTGGCTGACACTGTTATGGGGGGATCTGTGGCTGACACTGTTATGGGGGATCTGTGGCTGACACTGTTATGGGGGATCTGTGGATGACACTGTTATGGGGGATCTGTGGCTGACACTGTTATGGGGGATCTGTGGCTGATACTGTTATGGGGGGATCTGTGGCTGACACACTGTTATGGGGGTCTGTGGCTGACACTGTTATGGGGGATCTGTGGCTGACACTGTTATGGGGGATCTGTGGCTGACACTGTTATGTGGGGATCTGTGGATGGCACTGTTATGGGGGATCTGTGGATGATACACTGTTATAGGGAAGTCGGTGGATGACACACTGTTATGGGGGGGTCTGTGGCTGACACTGTTATGGGGGGGTCTGTGGCTGACACCATTGGGATGGTCTGTGGCTGACACTGTTATGGGGGGGGGTCTGTTGCTGACACCGTTATGTGGGTCTGTGGCTGACACTGTTATGGGGGAATCTGCGGCACCCGAGGGGTTAATTGTGCGGATCAAAGCCCCCTGTAAGAGGTCGAGTGCTGCCAGACGGCAGGGGGCCGGTATATACAGACTTCTCAGTATATTCTAACTTGAAGCGTCCCCATCACTATGGGAATATACTGTCGGATCTGAGTTTTCACAATCTAATTCAGATCCGATGGTATTTTCTAACATAGAGGCTTTAGTACAGTTATTCATAGTATTTCTACTCTGAGCGGGGCCTAGTGTAATATAGAGAGTGCACCGGGCCCCGCTGCCATTATAATAGGATGCCGCCCATGTAGTATGTGCCGATTGCTCTGTGAGCCGCGCATGAGCACTTGACACAGGGACACAGGGCTTTTACCAGTATAGACAGCACTCTGGGACTTAAATGCCATAAAGACTCCACCATGGACAAGGGTGAAGCGGTCTCAGGAAAAAAGAAAACCCATGTTTTATAATGTCAAACAACCGCTATCTGTCATCCCTCCATTACATCAGAAAGTGTCTGTCTAGAGGAGAGGTGACTGAGTTCATCTCACAGAGCAAACAAAGGATCCGGGATCTAATGGTGACATCTGTCAGCAACAATGTGCAAAAAGTAACCACCATATACCGCACATTAAAACTTGCGTTAAACGGAGCTGCACTCCCTATTCTGCTGGTGGAGTCACTGTGTACATACACTACATTACTTATCCTGCACTGATCCTGAGTTACATCCTGTATTATACTCCAGAGCTGCACTCACTATTCTGCTGGTGCAGTCACTGTGTACATACATTACTTATCCTGTACTGATCCTGAGTTACATCCTGTATTATACTCCAGAGCTGCACTCACTATTCTGCTGGTGCAGTCACTGTGTACATACATTACATTACTCATCCTGTACTGATCCTGAGTTACATCCTGTATTATACTCCAGAGCTGCACTCACTATTCTGCTGGTGCAGTCACTGTGTACATACATTACATATCCTGTACTGATCCTGAGTTACATCCTTTATTATACTAAATAAATATATATATAAAAACAGAGACCAAACCAAGCATACAGGACATGATGCTCCTCAGCGCGGCGCAGACAGCACCGGTCCAGCCCATCACTCGCCACAGAACACCAGCTATGTACAATATATACAATATTTACAATATCTATGTACATGTACTAACCTTCCTGATTCGGTTGCACCTACCTACACTTAACAAATACAGAAATTTAACAAATACAGAAGTTAAACAAACTTACAAAAAGCCCAACCACCACCACCCCACTGCAACACACAAATTTTTATTTTATTTTTTTTATACATATATACACACATATTTTTTTTTCTTTTTTTTCTTTTTTTTTTTTTATTTATTTTTTATTTTTATTTTTATTTTTTTATTTTTTTTGGTCCCTGAGCTGGTCCCGCATCCCATGCCCCCAGTACATGATAACAGACGTCCATGAACCAGCCCAGGATTTTCTTATATGTCCCAAAGTCCCCAATGTTCCATGGAACCCTCCCCCCATTTACCCACCACCCAACCTAACACTACACCCGACAACTCAACCTACACAAATACAAATATACATATAAACTACATACATAGTAGACCTTAACCTCACCACCCACCGTGAGGCTTCTCAGCCACACACAACCATTAAAGCCCAAGTTTGGCGCCTGCAAGCCCTATGTCCTCATACAGCCACCAAAACAAAACAAAAATCTACAGTGTCAGCTTCAGCCCACCACCGGGAAGGGAGACAACAGGCTAGGGTACCCTAAAGGCAAAACCCCTCCAAAGGAGAGAGGCTCTACCCGCCCCCAACCTCTCGTACTCCAGAGAGCGCACCTTCACCAGGTCTCCGAGAATGTTCCTAACCACCTCATCCACGGGGAGGATTTTATGCGTTGCGCCGAAACTAAACACCGTGCATGCCACGTGTAGTACCTGACCACTGAGCTGACTAGGAATAAAGTGCAGAGGTCCCTACCACCCAGGTGTCTGAATGCTCCATAGGCCCATTCCGCATAGGAAAGAGTGACCAGCCTAGGCCAGCCGATGGAGGTCCCCACCCTGGTGTAAACCTCTGTGTTAAAGGGACAATGAAGCAGGAAGTGGTCCATGCTTTCCAGCACACCACTGCACTCCTCACGGGGACACCCCCTGTCCTCAGAGCTCCTACACTTCAGATTGTCCCTCACACACAGTTTCCCATGGAAGCAGCGCCAAGTCAAGTCAAAGAACTTCAAGGGGATCCTATTGGAATTTAAAAGCCGTAACCCGACCCTCAGATCCCGACTTGGGCAGTCCCTGAGGGCCAGAGGTTTCTGGAAATGGGTCAACAGAACCCTCTGGTCAAGGAGTCTCCTTGACTGAGTCCTGATTTCCCACATCCCCAGACCCCACCGACGTAATACCTTCAGAACCAGGGCAGCATAAGCCGGGAGATGCCCATGTGGTGTGCGGGAGATCCTTCACTTGCCCCCTGTCTCCCATTCCTGGAAGAAAGGCCGAAACCATCCCCGACAGGAGGCTACCCACGGAGGAGCCCTCTCTTTCCAGAGGTTCGAGAGATTAATCTTAATAAAGGTGTTCACCAGGAACACCACAGGGTTGACCATACCCAACCCTCCTAGTCTCCTCGTACGGTAAGTAACCTCCCTCTTGACAAGGTTCAGTCTGTTTCCCCATAACATCTGGAAGAACAGACTGTAGACCCGAGTCCAGAAAGGTTCCGGCAAGACGCACACACTGCCCAGATATAACAGCAAAGGGATCAGGTAGGTTTTGATAATGTTCACCCTTTCCCTGAGGGTTAAAGACCAACCCTTCCACTGGTCCACCTTCTGAGCGGCAATCTTAAGCCTGCTATCCCAATTTTGATGGGGGTAATCCCCTGGCCAAATTCAATGCCGAGGACTTTTGTAGATAACTGGGGCTCTGGAAGGGTGTCCGGGAGATCGAAACCAGGATCTCCACCTCCCAGCCAGAGACTCTCACACTTATCCCGGTTGATCTTGGACCCAGATGACTCTGAGTAGCGCTCTACCTCAGACAGTACCCACTCTGCCTCCCCTCTCGAAGACACAAAGATAGTTACGTCATCAGCATACGCCACCACCCTCAGTGTGGTCTCCGGAGCCGCCCGGTCCATCCTGATGCCCGCCAACGGCCCACGATCAACCCCTCTAAGGAAGGGATCAATCGCGAACACGTACAAAAGCGGGCTCAGAGGACAACCCTGGCGAACCCCAGATCCCACCCCAAAAGGACGGCCAATCCAACCATTCACAAGCGGGAAACTCTCTGCCCCTGCATACAAGGTCTTAAGCCAATCAACAAACCCCCGGGCAGGCCATATCTCAGAAGGACAGACCAGAGGTACTCGTGGTTAACACGATCAAATGCTTTTGCCTGATCCAAGGACAGCATGTACCCCTTCCAGTGACCTGCCCTGCCCTGCTCCACGGCCTCCCGGACACTGAGCACAGCACTAAAAGTACTGTGGCCGGGAACAGAGCAATGCTGGGCCCCAGAAAGGAGCTGGGGTGCAAACTTCACCAGCCGATTAAATAGCACCTTTGCCAGAATCTTTCTGTCCACACTGAGGAGCGCTATGGGACGCCAATTCTCAATGTGGAATGGATCTTTACCCTTTGACAGGATGATCAGGGCCGACCTCCTCATTGACTTTGGTAGAGTACCCGAGGAAAGACACTCATTTAATACCTCAGTCAAGAGGGGAACTAAGGTGTCCTTAAAGGTCTTATAAAACTCAGATGTTAAGCCATCCGGACCAGGTGATTTTTGGGAGCAAGCCCCTCAATCACCAGACTGACTTCCTCTTCACTGATCATTTCCGTCAAAACGTCAAGAGAGGGTCTACCCCTGGTTCAGGGACAGTTTCAGTCAGGAAAGCCGATATCTTATCACGATCAAGATCCCTCCTTGCCATGAGATGTGAGTAAAAGGATCTGACAACCTCCAGGATCCCTGATCTGGACCTTCTCAGAGAACCCGTACTATCAATCAGTCCTGACACAATCTTACTACTCACTGACATCCTGCAGTTTCTGTAAGGGTCGGGCGAGCGGTATTTCCCGTAATCCCTCTCAAAAACCAAAGATGCGTGCCTATCGTACTGACACCTCATAAGCAAAGACTTCACTCTGGAGATCTCCTCACGGCTACCCCAGTCGAGACAAGGCGTTCGAGTTTCCTCCTCAGGCCCTGATACAGGCGATACTTACTCAGACTCCTGAGGCTCGAGAGCTGGCGGAAGAATCTCCCCACCCTTTCCTTGAAGATCTCCCACCACTCAGACTTACTGCTGCAGAGATCCAGCAATGGTACCTGGCTCTGAACGAAATCCTCAAAGGACTGTCTTATCTCCGCTTCTTCCAAGAGAGACGAATTGAGCCTCCAGTAGCCCCTTCCCATTCGGGGGTCTCTGTAACATTCAGAGAAAACAAAATCATACAGTGGTCGGAGAACTCCACCTCCACAGCGGAAACGGCTGAAGAGACGGCTTCCTCCTTTAAATAAAACCTGTCTATTCTAGACCTACAACTACCCCTATGATAGGTGAACCCTGGGTGGCCTGGGGTGTGCCGAATGTGGACATCCACCAGGCGAGCCTCACTAGCTATACTATTAAGCGCGACGCTGTCGTAAGTCAGCTTGTCCCTGGAACCTCCCTATCCTGGGGCCTCGTGACAGTATTAAAGTCCCCTCCAAAGACCACCTGCCGACTTGTAAAAGATAGGGCTTGATCCTCATGAAGAGACACTTCCGGTCCCACTTGGACTGGGGACCATAGATGTTAATTAGACGAAGTTCTTGTCCCCTCATGAGGACATCCAGGATCAGGCACCTCCCATTTCTAATTCAATAACCCGTCGGCATTCTACCGGTGCAGTAAAAGGACTGCCACCCCGCTATACGGCTCGGCCGCAAGAGACCAGTAGGAGGATCCGCGTCTCCACTCCCTTTTAGCTTTAAATACAGATGCCAAATCTGGCAGCCTGGTCTCCTGCAAAAACAAAATGTCAGCTTCAACCCGGCTGAAAAAATCAAAGGCCGCAAATCTAGCCGTATCTGACTTAATGCTGGCGACATTAATGGACGCCAGCGTCAACGGAGTGAGTGCCGCCATCATGGGTGATTGAATTAGATGGCTTTCTTTTCCCACTGCCCCCACCATCTTTTGCATCAGATGATGACTTACCCCTTTTCAAACACGCAGATGTGTCCATTTCACCTCCGTCCTTGTGCTCTGACTCCAGGCCAGCCCCCACCCCTGAGGACATGTTTTCCCCAGTAGAAGGAGGCTCGGCGTCCCCCGCAGGCCCAGGTGTCACCGCAACTCCCGGAACCTCCCCACCGGCTCCCTCCCCTGAGGAGGGGGAGGTGTCACCAATGGCTTGGAACCAGTTTGAGAGACTAATCAGAGGGGGGTTGGTTGTACCTTCCTTTGGCATCTGGCGGGTGGGAGAAGATCTTAAATCTCCCTTTTTCCCTGTACGTTTTTTACCTTGCTTTTGCCATCCCCCACTTCCCCTGTCATGGGGGGATAATGAGGAGATGGCACCTTCCTCTTCCTGGATCCTCCTAACTTCCTCATCCAGCTCACTGTCCCTTTGGGCCTCAGCAGTCTCAGGGGTGAGATCAGAGGTCATCCCAGCTTCCCCAGTTGCCTGAGGTTCCCGGGATTCGTCCATCTCCCTCTCCCTTCGGCGATTTTCCTGACGCCTCAGTTGGGCAGGCGTCTTTTGCTTACTTTTCTTCCCTGGCCCCTCTGTTCCTTCACTTCTGCCAGCCCCTGCCCCAGTAGAATTGGCCTCACGGCTTCCTCCCGCCGGGGCATTGACCGCATTGGCAAAGGAATGAGGGCAGCGACTGAATGGGTGACCTAAGTCACCACACAGGTGACACCTAATCTCTGCACATGATGCAGCGAGGTGGCCAATCTCCCCACACAGCGCGCACTTCTGTACAGTGCAGTTAGCACTGAAGTGTGTGGGGCTGCCGCATCTGTGACAGAGCTTCGGCTGACCCTGGTAGAAAATCTGGATGCGATCCCTTCCAAGGAAGGTGGCAGATGGTATGTGAGTAACTGTGTTTCCTAAAAGCCTAAGTTTTACCATAAACGTCCAGGCCCCAGACCAGATGCCATGTTCATCCCTGTTCTTCTTGGGAACCTCCACCACCTCCCCATATCGGCCGAGCCACGTCATGATGTCAATACACGAGAGTGACTCGTTACGGGTTAGAACGGTCACCCTCTTCACGTTGTTCTGACGAGACACTGCCTGGACGGCAAAATCTCGCCAGCTGGGCTCGTCCTTTGCCATCTCATAGTTCGACCAGAAGAGCTCAAGTCCCTCCGGCCGAACAAAGCTGACATCGAACTCAGGGGTCCCATAGGGATGTATCAAGGCGTAGATGTCTGTCGCCTTGAAGCCCATCTTTAGAAGGAGCTCAACTACTTCTGATCTTGAAGGACATGTATCACTGCCCCTCCACCTCAGACGGACCACATTCCTACGGAGAGCACCCTGCCCAGTTGTCGGGAGGGACCACGTGGTCTCCCCGCTCCTTTGCTCTCGGAAGGCTGAGAGGCCATGCCTATCTATCCAAAAGGATAGATCAACCTCCCTCCCCTCTACATTGATTGTGCTCTCCCCTCTCTTTAGAGCCTCCAGAAGACGCCGCTGCAAAACGCCGTCCCCAGAGCCAGAGGACAAGGAGGGCCCCCTACTCACCCGGCTGTGACAGTAGCAAAGCTGCGCACAGGGGCTGCCACAGCCGGGGGCAACCGGACCAGGTTCCACACCCTCCCCACTTACCAAAGACCCTCCACCGCCCACTTCCATATCTTCCATCCCCAAACCAGCCTTACTTACAACAGATTCTGCGACCTCCCTTCCTTCCCTCCTAACACCATTCACTCCACCATCCAAACCCCCAGACATATTTTTATTAACAAAAACTTTCTGCCCCCACCTGCTCCCTCACTCATACTGGCTGAACCGGTGTGTTCTGGTGTAATGATTGGTACCTCAGCATCACTGGGCCCTGGGGCCGGAGCTGCCCCGAAAGACAGGCCACAGCCCCAACCCCACTTTTATCATTGCCCTCCGCTTCCTCAGTACTGTTATTTACAACTTTTGGGCGCCGCTGATCCATTACCGGGCGCCGCTGATCCAAACGTTGCTGATCTGTTCTTTCATGGCGCCGCTCATCTGGACCAGCAGCGCCAATACAAAACAAAGGCTTTGGCCTCAGTTCTTGTCCTTCATTGGGAGGCGTAACCGTCATAGCTCCGACAGCTCCTTCATGCCTCTGCTGTCCCGAGGGAACAGCGTCATCAGCGGTTGGAGCCATCGGAGCTCCCGCAGCCATCTGTGGCGTGGAGCCACCCCTCCTCCCATCAGGGAGCAAACTCCAGCGCCAGAGATTTTCTCTCATCCCCGCAGTAACCTTCCTGTCCGGCTTTTCAGCCGGTGCCGCTCCAACTCCATCCCCATTACTGCAAACAGAGACGGAGCTCACCACCATATCAGATACCTCGCTCTCCCTCTCTCCTGCACCGAGTCCACTGCAGGACACGGGCTGGGCTGAGAAGAGGGGCTAATACAGTGAGCCGGCCCTGCGGTCGACCCGGGGTCCCAGGGAGGGGGTGTATACATATCTTACCTGCTCCTGGAGCTTGGTCTTCTTAGCCTTTTTCTTTCCCTCCCCAGGCGTCTCCGGTGGCAACTCATCACCAAAGCACAAGTCCTGGAAACGCACTGGGGACTCCAGGAGCTGGATCTCCTCCATTAGGGCCCCTCCCGGGCTGCAGGTCTCATACTCATCCCCCGAGCCGCAGCTGGGTGACCTTGCTATTTGGCGTGCAGGGGCCCACTGTACGGATTCTGCTCCTGCAGGCTGCCAGGTGGATCTTGCTGGTCATCATCATCATCATCATCCTCCTCCTGCTCGACTGGTTCCTTCTCCACCTGGCTGTCAGGCTGCAGCCCCATCTGCCCCTTCTCCTCCGCCATCTTCCGAAGACGTTCCTCGTTTAGGAGTTTTTCCTTAAACGGGCCGCTTTTCTCTCGGAGTACAGTCCGTCTTTGCTCAATCTCTCCAATGTCAGCTTGTAGCTGCTTTATTTGGTTCTGCAGCCCCTGCTTCTTCCTCTTTGGGGCCACTCCAACACAAGACCTCAAGCCGCGCAGCTCCTCCCGGAGCCTCCTCAGGGTCTTAGTCGCGTCTTCGTACTCACGGAGGTGGCTCATGACCCGGGATCCGTAGGTGGAAATGGACTCCCGGGCCCTCAGTACGCCCCAGCCTTCCTCCTCAAGATCTGCTTCACCTCCGTGAGCACTCGGCTTTTGCTGGGCCCCGGAAGGGCCACTCTCACCCATGCTGGCATTCGGGTCCTCCTTAATGGATCCAGCCTTGCGGCTCTTCCTTCGGTCCACAGACTCAGGGAGACAGAAGCCACATTACTGCGACTCCTGCCAGATCTTCTTACCCCTGAGTCCTCCATGCAGGCCAAGCGCTGGCTTCTCCTGTCCCCTGAAGGCCTGCCGCTGGGAACAGGAGCCTGGGGCTTGCTTCCCTCGCTCATGCCTGAGAACCCACTCTCCCCTGGGGAGGAGAGAGCCGGCCTCAGGTGGATAGGTTTTCCTCCAAGCGCTCAGGAGCAGCAGCAGCACACAGCCACAGGCGACCACACCCACAGGTAATTGCAGCTCAGGAACAGCTGGTCCAGAGCTGCACTCACTATTCTGCTGGTGGAGTCACTGTGTACATACATTACTTATCCTGTACTGATCCTGAGTTACATCCTGTATTATACTCCAGAGCTGCACTCACTATTCTGCTGGTGGAGTCACTGTGTACATACATTACTTATCCTGTACTGATCCTGAGTTACATCCTGTATTATACTCCAGAGCTGCACTCACTATTCTGCTGGTGGAGTCACTGTGTACATACATTACATTACTTATCCTGTACTGATCCTGAGTTACATCCTGTATTATACTCCAGAGCTGCACTCACTATTCTGCTGGTGCAGTCACTGTGTACATACATTACTTATCCTGTACTGATCCTGAGTTACATCCTGTATTATACTCCAGAGCTGCACTCACTATTCTGCTGGTGCAGTCACTGTGTACATACATTACTTATCCTGTACTGATCCTGAGTTACATCCTGTATTATACTCCAGAGCTGCACTCACTATTCTGCTGGTGGAGTCACTGTGTACATGCATTATATAGGTGTTCTATTCATTTCGATCACCATGTCATTGCCTTATGTAAATTACATTGTGTCGGGAGCAGTTATATGACGTTATAATATGCCTTTTCTTTCAATGCCTCATCGTTTTCAAGATCTCTGCTTGCTCTAAACTTTTCTAATATTCTAACTCACATCAGCTGAGCGTTTGTTACCATGTATCAGTTCAGGCCATCCTCTGAGTAGTTGCACTGACCAGTCTCTTCTCCCAAACCTTAGCTTTTACCTGCACTGATACATTGTAACAAAATGCAGTTGTGTGAGGGGCAGTAGGTCAGGATGGGTTCTCTGTGAGCAGTGATATGGCCCGACAGGGAAAAGTGATATTTCCACAAACTCAGCAAACTTTGTACAAGAACGAGAAACTTTCGAGTGGTGTCTGATAAAGGAGGCGAGAGGGCAGAGGGAGCAGACGACGGTTTCCAAACCTCATTGTGTAAGAGCGACCCCAATGTAACGGGAGGTTACATCATACTGGGGGGGGTCACCACTGAACAGAAGGAGGCGGCTCAGCACCGGGGGGGGTTCTTCACATTATGATACAGGCTTATCTTTATTTCACTACCTCTATAGTGTAATAAAAAATACTTCCTACAACTCCTGCGGTTCTACGGAATTTTATAGCCCTCTGCTGTGTAACCGTAATAATATCACATCGGTGTCCTGACCGCCTCTTTAGTCTTGCAGTAAATTTAGAAAATATATAATATTACAACCGCACCACGTATAACGTAGTTATATTCATGTACATAGGAGCAGTATTATAGTAGTTATATTCTTGTACATAGGAGGCAGTATTATAGTAGTTATATTCTTGTACATAGGAGCAGTATTATAGTAGTTATATTCTTGTACATAGGAGCAGTATTATAGTAGTTATATTCTTGTACATAGGGAGCAGTATTATAGTAGTTATATTCTTGTACATAGGAGCAGTATTATAGTAGTTATATTCTTGTACATAGGAGGCAGTATTATAGTAGTTATATTCCTGTACATAGGAGGAGTATTATAGTAGTTATATTCTTGTACATAAGAGCAGTATTATAGTAGTTATATTCTTGTACATAGGGGCAGTATTATAGTAGCTATATTCTTATACATAGCAGGCAGTATTATAGGAGTTATATTCTTGTACATAGGAGCAGTATTATAGTAGTTATATTCCTGTACATAGGAGCGGTATTATAGTAGTTATATTCTTGTACATAGGAGCAGTATTATAGTAGTTATATTCTTGTACATAGGAGGCAGTATTATAGTAGTTATATTCTTGTACATAGGAGCAGTATTATAGTAGTTATATTCTTGTACATAGGAGGCAGTATTATAGTAGTTATATTCTTATACATAGGAGGCAGTATTATAGTAGTTATATTCTTGTACATAGGAGGCAGTATTATAGTAGTTATATTCTTGCACATAGGAGCAGTATTATAGTATTTATATTCTTGTACACAGGAGGCAGTATTTATAGTAGTTATATTCTTGTACATAGGAGGCAGTATTATAGTAGTTATATTCTTGTACATAGGAGGCAGTATTATAGTAGTTATATTCTTGTACATAGGAGCAGTATTATAGTAGTTATATTCTTGTACATAGGAGCAGTATTATAGTAGTTATATTCTTGTACATAGGAGGCAGTATTATAGTAGTTATATTCTTGTACATAGGAGCAGTATTATAGTAGTTATATTCTTGTACATAGGAGCAGTATTATAGTAGTTATATTCTTGTACATAGGCGGCAGTATTATAGTAGTTATATTCTTGTAGATAGGAGCAGTATTATAGTAGTTATATTCTTGTACATAGGAGGCAGTATTATAGTAGTTATATTCTTGTACATAGGAGGCAGTATTATAGTATAGTTATCACCCTTTCCTGCTGCAAAACTGTATAAAATCTCCACCAGACATTGTGGTTTTGGGTGCAGATATCCGCAGGGAACTCCGTGCAGATCTTTTGCACATTCACCCGTACCCTGATAATACAGGGAGGAGGTTTTAGGCCTCATGCACACGACCATATGGCTTTTTCAGTATTTTGTGGTCAGAAAAAACAGATCCACAAAAAATACGTATAACGTCCATGTGCATTCTGTTTGTGGAACGGAACAGCTGGCCCCTAATAGAACAGTACTATTCTTGTCCGTTATGCAGACAATAATAGGACATGTTCTACCTTTGAACAAGCGTAAAAAAGGAATTACGTAAACGGAAGAGCATACGGAGTACCTTCAATTTTTTTTACGGATCCATTCAAATGAATGGTTCCGTATATGAAAAGCAAGAAACGCAACGTAAACGAAAATAAAAAATGTTCATGTGCGAGAGGCCTAAGAGGAAAGAATTACTACTCCCAGCATCCCTAGACTGTTATGTGATAACAGAGGAGATTTCAGGAAGAGGTATCCGAGGAGAGAACTACAACTCTCAGCATGTTCAGGCTATTATGTGTTATCAGAGGACATTACAGGAGGAGGAATAAGGGGAGACAATTACAACTCCAAGCATTTCTCTGGCTCTTACATTGAATCCATGCTTCTTCAGTTTCTTCCCCTCGATAAAAGCTTGGTCCTCTCATGTCACATGACATCATTACAGGTACTTCACCACCTCTTTGCCTCTCCACTGCTGAGCTCCGCCCATCCTGCACTGATCACTTGATAGTGATGTCATCACAGGTCCTTCACCACCTCTTTGCCTCTCCACTGCTGAGCTCCGCCCATCCTGCACTGATCACTTGATAGTGATGTCATCACAGGTCCTTCACCACCTCTTTGCCTCTCCACTGCTGAGCTCCGCCCATCCTGCACTGATCACTTGATAGTGATGTCATCACAGGTCCTTCACCACCTCTTTGCCTCTCCACTGCTGAGCTCCGCCCATCCTGCACTGATCACATGATGTGACATCCACAAGTCCTTCAGCTCTTGCTGATGGCTGTTATTAACCCTTAGGAAAGCACTCTTACTAAGGGCAAGGGGGTAATAGAAGGACATGCAGGCTACCGCCCTGTACAGTGGTGACAAACCGGGACTCTCACGTTGGATCTGGACATTATCTACCATGGATGTTCCCGTCTGGTGTCTGTGGAAGGAACATTGACCTTCCTATGTCCAGGACTAGAGTTGAGCGAACTTGTATTTTAAGTTCGGCATCCAAAGTTCGGGTTCGGGTTATCGAAGCATCCCGTTATGGATTCCACCACCACGGACCATAACAGCAGTTCGCTCAACTCTATCCAGGACATCATGGAACCAGTCCTACTGCCTTTTCTTGACTCAGGAGATGTGGTATTACAGGATAACACCGCCACATACTGCCTGCTCTACACAACGTGCTCTTCAGGGTCTCCAGCAGCTCCGCTGGACAGCTCCATCACCAGATCCTCATTGAAAATGTCTGGGAATGGATGGGGCCCGTGTACAGTAGACGGTAACCTCCTTGTCAGAACTATGGGTCCGAGATGGAAGAGCTTGGCACGGCCACAGGAGGATATCCAGCATCTGTATGACCATCACCTTGCCAGAGTGGCCGTCTGTATCTAAGACAGCCACCCGGCCGGTAACTCACTGGCCAAGCCGGTAATTTAGTGGCCCTGGCGGTATTGGCCGGTAGTTTCCTATAAGGACTTTTTTTTTTTTGGCACAAGCAGAGAAGGGGCCACTAATGGGGGCATAACTATTACTGGGGGCACTAATGGGGGCATTATTATTACTGGGGGGCACTAATGGGGGCATTATTATTACTGGGGGGCACTAATGGGGGCATTATTATTACTGGGGGGCACTAATGGGGGCATTATTATCTGGGGGCACTATGGGGCATTATTACTGGGGCACTAATAGGGGCATTGCTATTACTAGGGGTCACTACTATTACTGGGGGCACTAAAGGGGCATTATTAATTCTGGGAGGCACTAATAGGGGCATAACTTACTGGGGGGGAATAATGGGGGCATTACTGTTACTGGGGGCATTACTATTACTGGGAGCACTAATGGGGCATTATTAATTCTGGGGGGCACTCATGGGGGCATTACTGTTAATGGGGGCATTATTAAATCTGGGGGGCACTGATGGGGACATTATTAATTCAGGAGGCACTAAAAGGGGAATTATTATTACTGGGGGCAATAATGGGGGCATAACTATTTCTATAAGCACTAATAGGGGCATTATCAATTCTGGGGAGTACTTATGGGGGCATTACTATTACTGGGGGGCACTAATGGGGCATTATTAATTCTTGGGGGCACAGATGGGGGAATTACTGTTAATGGGAGCTTTATTAACTCTGGGGGGTACTAATGGGGACATTAATAATTCTGGGGGCACTAAAAGGGGAATTACTATTACTGGGGGGCATTAATTGGGCATAACTATTACTAGAGGCACTAATGGGGGCATTATCAATTCTGGGGAGTACTTAAGGGGGCATTACTATTACTGGGGGGCACTAATGGGGCATTATTATTACTGGAGGCACTAATGGGGGGCAATATTAAATCTGGGGAGTACTAATGGGGGCATTATTAATACTGGGAGCCACAGTAGAACATAGTGACTTAATACCCCGTTTTAAGCCGTGCCCCCACAACCACACCCCCTTTGGGGTGTGGCCTAACTTACCGGTATTTTTATTTTAGGAAAGGTGGCAACCCTACCTGTGTCCCTGCGAGGGGAGATGCCACCCAGTATAAATGTGCCCTCCACATAGACCCTGCTGCAGGACCCAAGATAAAGGGGGCACCACCTGGTGTGATCAGTGACCGAGCATCTCTAGCGGGTTATACTCGGTCAGTCTCAGATCATTCCGTTTTCCAGCTGTCTCTTCCCACTTTCCGGACGATTGGGTTTTCTTATGTTCCGCCTACAGATCACACAATGCACAGAGCTCCTCAGTCTGAGGCGTCAGGTTCTCATGGCCTCTGAGGTTACAGTCTCACTCATTCACTTCTGTACTGACATTGTGTCCCATGGAAAGGAATGATTGCCAGGCGCTGCCTGTGCCCCGTACCCAGCGCCGGCGGGCACAGAGGGCACTCTCTCCATGGGCATTCTTCTGGAGCCAAGCACAAAGACTCCCACAGTGATAGAAGGATCAGACACAAGATCATTTCCAGAATTCATATTCAGGGTCACACTGAAAAACATAAGGCCAGTGAATTAGAAAATGGTATCACGTGCTTACTGTCAGTGAATGGGAACCTGAACAGACCTGATGCTTCTCACAGCTGAGGGTTTGTTACATTTATATCCAGCTCAGAGGCTACAGACCTGCCCTGATAATGTTCTGCTGCTAGGAGCCATCTGATACACAAGCACTGAACCAGTGTCAGACATTACGTAACAGGACAATGATGGTTCCAGTCACTAACAGCAAGAAGAGATCTTACAATAGTGAGAAAATAGAAATACAAAACGTCCCATTATGAAATTATCAGGAGAATTCGCTAGTGATTCCTCCACCCACTTCCCATTGTGGCGGTAGATGGAGTTTACTGCCTGTACCCAGTATGGCGGCATAATTTCCGCCATGATGCGTACTGCCCGAGTCTGGGGGTGTACCCCCCTGGGGGAACGCCTAATGCAGGTAGGGCGGCACCTAGGATATGATCTGTGTGCCCTGCTAATCCAGCATTGGAGCTGGATGAAGTGGAATCCCAGGCAATGAGATAAAAATCTAGAGACAAATTCCTTTAATCCAGAATCCGAAAACCACGAGTACTGAGTGCGCCAATCATGGAAAATGAACATGGAGGAAAAATATGTGAACCCCTGGGTACCACACCTACCTGAACTCGCTGTCACTACTACCTGCGTCTGTCCACGGCAGTGACATGACTGTGTGCTTGATTCTATGGATTCTTTTTTGTTGCAGTGAACTGAGTAATCAGCAGGGGGTTCACATACTTTTGGCTATCAGGGGAGTATATATAGGCCTCGGCCTTTGACCTTCCAGCTGTACAGTGGGGCGTGCCCGCAGGCAGTGATTACAGTAATGCTGCTGCTTGTTACATAATGACAGACTTGAAAAGAAGCCAAATGATAAAATAAAATCGCTGAACACGACAAACATTTCCTCTCAATAGGCGGTCAGCGCGGAACGTGCCAGCAATTGCCGAATTCTGCAACCATGGGCGTCGGTGCACAGGTAGAGGTCACACCCGGCCCTGGTGGCAATCCAGAAGCCCTTGTCACCAGTATTATAAATGGAACATGATAGGTGAGGGCCCTGCAAAAGATTTTGCACTGGAACCCAGGAGCTTCAGGTTACTTACACCTCTGTCTACACCACTGACCACCTGGGCTGCACCACTAACAACCTGGGCTGCACCACTAACAACTAGGGATGTACCACTGACCACCTGGAATGCACTACTGACCACCAGGGCTGCACCACTGACCACCTGGGAGGTGCCACTGACCACCAGTAATGTGCCACTGACCACCAGGGCTGCACCACTAACAACCTGGGATGTGCCACTGACCCCTGGGATGCGCCACTGACCACCTGGACTGCACCACTGACAACCTGTGCTGCACCACTGACAACTTTGGCATCACCACTGATCACCTGGAAACCACTGACCACCTGGAATGCGGCACTGACCACCTGGGATACGCCACTGACCACCTGGAATGCGGCACTGACCACCTGGGATACGCTACTGATCACTTGGGCTGCACCACTGACAACCTGAGATCTACCACCAATGCATCGACTAAAAAATATTGTCTGTGATTTCAGGATAACTTGTCCAGAAAAAAGAAAAATTCTGGTTGGCAACCCTGGCCGTGTCCATTGTCTACTATGTATACCTCTGGAAACTAGGATTTGACAATTATACCAACGTAAACCAGAGAGCAGAAATGAAAGCTGCGCTCTGATTGGTTAATATGAAAAACACATGAAACTGCCTAAAAGACAAGCTGACTTCATTACCCACATCAATCAATCACAGAGGCTTTCATTTGTCAATGGCACTGTAAAAAATGAAAGCTGCGCTCTGATTGGTTGCTATGGGAAACACATAAAACTGCCTAAAAGACAAGCTGACTTCATTACCCACATCAATCAATCACAGAGGCTTTCATTTTTCAAGAGCACTGTAAGAAATAAAAACTGCGCTCTAAATGGTTGCTATGGGAAACACATAACACTGTCTAAAAGACATGCTGCCTATTTCTAATATCAACCAATCACAGCGCGGCTCTTATTATTGACGAGAACTATGAGAAAAAAGAAAGCTATCCGTAGATTGGTTGCCGTGAGCAACAAAGGTCGTGTTATAAACCTTCCCCTCTAGTTTTTCACTTAGGGTATCTCTACACAGCGGACGTTTCTAAAAATCCGTCGCGGAAATAGAGGCAGAAATATGAGGCTGACTCCCGGATTTGCATTACCAGCCCTAGGTATGAGCTTGTGAATTCTTGCTATGGTTTTCTGCTCAGGTTTCTGCTGCGGATTTAATGATAAATACACACTGGGGGAGATTTATCAAACTGGTGTAAAGTAGATCTGGCTTAGTTGCCCATAGCAACCAATCAGATTCCAGCTTTTATTTCTGACAGCTCCTATGGAAAATGAAAGCTGGAATCTGATTGGTTGTTGTGGGCAACCAAACCAGTAGTTCTACTTTACACCAGTTTGATAAATCTCCCCAATGTGTTTTTCCGATGTGTATTTTGGCTGTGTGAACAAGGCCTTACATACTTCTCATAAATTCCTCTGGAAATTCTGGGAAAGCTGGGTAACAACCAATATGGCGACCATTACAGGGCTTACACAATGTGCCACCCAGCTTTCCAGGCTCCTGATTTTAGGGTAATTGCCCCTTAAAGTGATACGGTAGAAGTACGTTTTTTTTTTATCCCTTTGTGTGAAGATGAAGTTAAAAAAAAAAATGAACCGATCATGAAAATTATACTTTTATGTACAGTGTGGGGGGTTAGCTCTGGTCTCGAGGATCGTTCACATACAGATAGTCGTCCACCGCAGCTTTAGGGGCCAAAACATCGCTTTATTGTCCCAGCATCAACATAAATAAATGAAATTCAAAACAAACACCTGCCCGGCTGGGCTCTAACTTAACACAGTGTGTCCCTGACTCACCTAAGTCACTGTTCACACACACGGCACCCATGCGGCTTTCCCAGCCCAATGTCCATCAGCCTGCTGGCTGTTACCTCACCGGTGTCTTTTGGGGGATTGTGGTCCAGTCGTCCGCCCGACGCTGACCATGCGACCCTTATCCCTAGGCGTCGCGGGACCCCCCAAACTTCAGGCTACTCCCAGCCTTGTGGTCTCTCAGCGCTCCCAGATCAAACCCCACACAGAACCACTCCAGGCTTCTGTACCACACAGGACACACCCATCTCACTGTGAGGACAGCTTTATGCTCTCTTGATTGTGGCACCTGTTGCTGCCTCAGACCTGCCCACTGATGGGAAAGAGATGGATAATCCTGCCATTCCTCTCTTCTATCAGCCATGAGGCCTGTCACTGCCTCACATATCCCCCTTTGTTCAACCCCGTAGGGTGAACACTAGCATCCAACCAAGATGCTCGTGAGAGGGCATCGACCTGGCCTACAGTCTTCCCCTTATTCTGCCAGACCCAGGCCAATAGTGCTTGGTTTCTCACCCACATGAGTTTAGTATGGGGCAAATAAGACCTACGGGATTTTCTTGCCCATCTCATGACCCGGTACTCTCTTTCACGAGTGAGGATGATGCGCTCGCACCAGTGGCCTCTCTCTTTTCGTTTTTTCTCTCTCCACATTTCGCATCAGCACATGTTCCTCATGTCCTTTCTTGGACTGCTGCAACTCTCGACTAAACTGTTCCCTCACTTCGGCCGACTTTCTTCAGCCTTATCTTTGGTCTTGGGAACATCCGAGGATTTCTCCCACTCCAACTCATCAGCCTCAGCCTTTGAGTCTCTTTTGGAGTCTTCAGTCACTTTGATAGGCTTTTCATCCTTCACGGACACAGCATCACATACTTGCATTCTTAGCTCCTCCTCCTCTTTCTCATTAAGGATGGAGGTACTTGGGACATCAGAGTCCGTTTCAGACTCAGCATCTTCTGGCAATCCCTGAAGAGGTTCACCCAGGATATGGTTCTCCTTTCGGGCAGGATTCAGGAGAGCCAGCCCATCGGAGTAGACAGCACCCTCATACTGGTCGTCGGTCCCCCCGTATTTCTTCCCCAGCAGACTGCTGGCTTTCTGGAAGGCATTGACAGCAGAGGGAATGTCTTTCATGACCAGGTCCTGGCCACACACCGCCACGAGTCTCTGGGCTTCTGCATCCACCTCAGCACCATCATCTGGTTCAGCAGATACCTCTTCCATCTTCCTCTCTGCCTCGGCTGGCACCACAGCGCCACCACCTCCAGACCCATTCTTAACGGGCTCTGACTTCCTGGCATCTTTTAGAGGATCTTCCTCTTCAGGTATCTCATTTTCTTCCCCCTGCTGCGCAGGAGCATGCTTAGGCCTCTCCAACTCATCGATTTCATCTTTTGAGCTCCTGAGATCTTCCATCTCTGCTCTGAGTTGCTTGTTCAGCCTCTCCAATTCATCTCGCTCCTTAAGTGCTTTTTCAAGGGCTCTAGCCAAGGAGAGGGCCATGGTCGTCTTCTTAGTTTTTCGGACCAGCTTGTTAGCAGTGCCCCGCTCTTGGGCCTTCTGTTCTAGCTGCTCTTCATTCTGTTCTGGTGTAACAGCAGTTGTAGGAGTACCGCCATTCTTCCTTAGACACTCTGTGGGATTTCCACCCAGGGACTCTTCAAGCCCATTGTCGATGTCTACTATAGACTTTTGTGTCTTTCTGGAGTCTTTTCCCTTCCCCAGGACACCAGGCGGTAGACCCTTCAATTCACTCGTCTTTTCCGGGGTCTCCTCTTTTGACCCTTCTGCAGCCATCTTTAGCGACTCTGTGACGACAGCTAGTCCCTTCGCTATCGTATCTAGGGACCGTGTGGCGAGAGTGAGATCAGCCTCCGGTTTGCAGCTGTACTGTTCTGTCAGGTCATCTAAGACTGACTGGATATGAGCTTCAGACACTAGGCTGACGTCACCCGCCTGAACTCTTGTCTCGTCAGATATAACTGTCACCTGGTCGCTACTAGTAACCACTTTAGTTTGGCAAGACCTCGGCATGGCAGCCTTTCTCTCTGAGTTGCTATCGGTCACAGAACATGCGTTATATATACCGCTCGTGTCATTCTCAATCCTGTCCTCTAGGGGCACCGATGAGCTAATCCCCACCTGGGACATTTTATTAACCATAGAAACCTGTGGAGACTGCATATCCACTTCTAGTACGTGTGGTACACCCTCTAGGACCGCCCCATGTACTTGCACATTTGTCACAGTGGTTTCCCTCAGTTGTGAGCTCTCAACATCAATTAGCCTTTTTATACCATCCACATTTTTACCAACAGGGGGAGCTTCTTCCCTGATCACACCCTTTAAAGGAGCAGGTATATCATCATCACACATATCATTAGGCACTTCAAGTAACTTGTTTTCTATGTGCAGAACCTTCACATTAACCACCTTATCATCAGGGGCGGATTAAGTGCATGATAGGAACAGGGCTGTCTACCCAACTCGGGCCCCTCCCTCCATTTTAAGTTTACGTTTTCTGTATGAAGAGGCTGCGGTGCTTTGTGAGCGCTACAGTCTCTTCCTATGCCATAGGACATCACATTCATTGTTCACGTGGCCTAGCTGCAGGCTGCTGTCTCATCTGAGTGATTGGGGCTGAGCTGCAATACCAAGCGCAGTGCTATCAAATGGACAGCGCTGAGCAAAGAGGCTGCGGCGCTCACTGGGACATCGCGGTCTCCTCAAACAGCGGATTGGCAGGGGTGCCAGGAGTCGGAGCCACACCATCTCATAACTCTCTGAGTACAGATGTTATAGATGTTACCTGCAGTCCTATGTAACACCCCACATAACACAATAGTTCACTGTGTTATGTGGGGTGTTACATAGGAACATCTACTACATTATCTGCACACAGAAAGTTATCACTGTTATCTGGGCTGTTACATAGGACTGCAGGTGACAAATTACAATATGATTATAATAAAAAGACTTAGGGGAGAAGATGAGATGTAGGTCACAGCAGTGAAAATACAGCACCACATACCTCTTACATCCAGGGATATCTCCTGTCATGTAGAACTTCTCTTTCCTCTTCTTCTCCGTCTGACCCAGACCGCCATGACAAATTCTTTCAGCCGCATCTCGTCTCTACAGGGTTTGTTACACAGACATGTTAGGTTTCTCATAATTGGGGTCATTTATCAAACTGCTGTAAAGTAGAACTGGCTTAGTTGCCCATAGCAACCAATCAGATTCCACCTTTCATTTTTCAGAGGAGATGTCAAAAATGAAAGGTGGAATCTGTTTCTATGGACAACTAAGCCAGTTCTACTACAACAGTTTGATAAATTATCCTGAAAGGTCCCTATAGTGTCTACAGCAGTTTTAATGTCCCCTAGAGTGCCCCCAGCAATAATAACAGCACCCTATATTGTGCTCCAGGTAATAATCCCTGTATAGTGTCCCCAAAAATAATGTCCCCTAATAGCAACACCCCCACACTGCCCCCATATAGTAATTTCCCCACACTACCCCCATATAGCAATTTCCCCACACTGCCCCATACAGTATTTCCCCACACTGCCCCATACAGTAATTTCCTCCACACTGCCCCATACAGTAATTTCCCCACACTGCCCCCATACAGTAATTTCCCCACACTGCCGCCATATAGTAATTTCCCCACACTGCCCCATACAGTACTTTCCCCACACTGCCCCATATAGTAATTTCCCCACACTGCCCCCATATAGTAATTTCCCCACACTGCCCCATATAGTAATTTCCTCCACACTGCCCCATATAGTAATTTCCCCCACACTGTCCCCATATAGTAATTTCCCCACACTGCCCCATATAGTAATTTCCCCCACACTGCCCCCATATAGTAATTTCCCCACACTGTCCCCATATAGTAATTTCCCCACACTGCCCCCATATAGTAATTTCCTCCACACTGCCCCATATAGTAATTTCCCCCACACTGCCCCCATATAGTAATTTCCCCACACTGTCCCCATATAGTAATTTCCCACACTGCCCCCATATAGTAATTTCCCCACACTGCCCCATATAGTAATTTCCCCACACTGCCCCATATAGTAATTTCCCCACACTGCCCCATATAGTAATTTCCCCACACTGCCCCATATAGTAATTTCCCCACACTGCCCCCATATAGTAATTTCCCCACACTGCCCCCATATAGTAATTTCCCCACACTGCCCCCATATAGTAATTTCCCCACACTGCCCCATATAGTAATTTCTCTCACACTGCCCCATATAGTAATTTCCCCACACTGCCCCATATAGTAATTTCCTCCACACTGCTCCCATAAAGTAATTCGCTCCACACTGCCCTCCCATGAAAATATTTGCCCCCACACTGCCCCCATGTCCTCCTCTGGCCCCCAAAGGCACACACAGAAAAAAAACAACAACTAAAAGCTAATACTTACCTGGGTTCGGGATGGTGAGGCAGGCCGCAGGCGCGCAATCCTCATTGTCCTGCGTCCGGCGCAGGCACGTGATGATGTCATCACGCACGCCTGCACCGGGAATATACTACCACATAGGCCTCAGGCCTACTAGGCCTGAAGCCTCTGGTGTTGATCGGCGGCGGGGCAGGGAACTATGCGCTCCTGTGCCCCGCCGCAGTATGTGGGCGCTCGGGTCGGCATTGGGCCCCCAGTGATGCCGGGCCCGGGCTGCCGACCGAACGCCCATGTTAATCCGCCACTGATTATCATTATACATTTCAACAAACTCTGCACCTTCACTTGGCGCCGTGTCTGCACCATTGTTTCTAATGGTCATTTCACTTAAACCATTGCTTCCTATCTGCATTTCCCTTACACCTTCATTT